>OX451735.1:142933011-144133011 GCA_948472305.1 Vicia faba
AATAAGAGTATTATTTACATTATTTTCAAGTTTTAATAAATAATATAAAGTATTTAAACATTTAATGTTAGAAATAATTAAAATAAATACCAAATAAATGTAAAAATTTATGAAAATATTTTTTAGGCATTTTTTATGTTTGGAAATAAAATAATAAGTCAGAAATGAAATAAAAATGCAAAAATAATAAAAATACAAAGAAATGGACCAGGGGGTGTGAAACTGAAAAAGCAAGTGTTAGAAGCAAAAACAAGTCAGCCCAGCCCATCAACTTCATCTTCTTCCTCCAGACTTTGAAAAAACGCGCGCTTGCTACACAAACTCGTATCTCCTGTATTTGAGATCTTTTGACAAAACTTAAAATATGAAACTTGTAGAGCATCAAACCATGATTCTAACCATATAAAAAACTTAATCTAACTCTCAAAGACCAGAGAGAATTTCTCTGGCCCTAATTTCTAACCTAGTTTTTTCAGGAAGTTCATGGATGAAATTCTCTTAGCACGTTTAATATAAATGAAAACTGAGCATATGTATGGTTTCAGGGCAACAAGTACAACATCTTTTATTCACAAACCTAAAGCTAAATATTCATAAATAGAGAGATAAAAGTTCATGAAATACCTGTTTCAGTTGAGTTCGAGTTGGACAATGCAGCAACTTTCAATGAGGCTAGAGGTTCTTTTGAACTTGCTTAATGTTCCCTGAACCTTTCCCAAGCTTAGTTTGTTTTGAAATGGCCGGAATCCTTCTACAGAAGTCAACCTGCACAAGCTTGAAATGAAAATGGTGAACACTGTAAATGGAGTTACAGTTGGCAATGGAGGTTTGGATAGCTTGGGTGAGTTGAATAGAAGGTGTTTGAAGTTGAAGGGAGCAAAACGCGACGAGCAAAATGAGCTATGGCACTCAAGTTGCAGCAACTACCCTGTTTTGCAAGAAAATGTGATTTTTGAGTACAAGGGTGTTTTAGAGGTGAAAGGCTCGTGTTTCAGGCTTGCAAGAATGTGAGAAAACTTGTTTCAAACCTTTGCTTAAGTTGATTTTATCAGATGTGTGTGTTATTGACTTTTGGCACAATGACTGTTTTAAAAGAAAAGTTTAAAGTGAAATGAGATAGGCCTGTACAGGCTATCTCCAAGCATGCACCAACTTTTTGTACCTTTTCCTGAGTTTATGGAACTTGTTTTCTGCAAGGAAAGAAGTCCAAGGCTCAATAAATGCAATTTGACATAAAGTTGCCTTTATGGAAATGGAAGTGTGATCTTTATGCCCAAAATGGAAATGTTCAATGTACAATGCTCCCTTGATAAGAACAATGCCAATGTCTAATGTATTTGCATTCAATTTTTGATTGTAAATTGGTTTAGAGGCTTGTAATTATGTACTAAGCTAGTTTGGTCAGATTTGCAAGTGGAATGAACATGTATTGGCCATGGTTACAAAGTGAGTTTTTGCCAACTTCAAGCATCAATTCTCCTAACCACAAAGGTGTTTGAGGTGTTCCGTGACAATTTGGAAAGCTTGAAACATGTACTATAATCCATCTTTGAAATACAACTTGAGAATCCAAGTGGAACTATGTGAAAAATTGCAAGAAGATGGGTCAAAATCCTGCCTAAACTAGGGCAAAATTTCTCTAAGTTAAAAGTTTTAGGTACCCTTGTTCCAAAAATCATAACTTGAGATCCAAACTTCTTTTGAGAAAACTTTGTGAAAAAAGTTGTAGAATTTGTGATGTACTACAACTTTCATGTTGCAAGTTTTGTTTGAATCCATTTGCATCTTGGTGAAAATATGGGACAAAGTTAGGAAAAATTAAGAAAATTTCATAACTTAGAAAATTTCTAAGTTATGAAAATTTTTCAATTTCAAACCCTAATTTGCAATTTTGGGTTTCTTGATGAAAAAGTTTCATAATTTGACATATCTTGATGGAAAATGACCCTTGGCACTTGATTTTGACCAAAAAGTCAAAGTTTGACTTTTCAGTGTACAGTCAAATTTTCATCAGTTGACTGAAAAATTCATATGTCAATCCTATGCATTTGAGATCTTTTGAACTTTTTGAATGGGTCAAGATAATTTCATTGAGTCCATGGTTGAGCTTGATTTGCCATTGGTTAGGTAAAACAATCAAAAATTGCCTTTGTGCAGTCAAAACCCTAAAAAATGACCATTTTGCCCTTTTGGTGATCTGATCAAATTGCTTATGGAATTGTGGTCCAAACTTGATCTAATGGTTCATATGAGTTCATAATGTTGATGTGGGTCAAAATTCATGAGGTTTGACTGCAAATTGTCAACATTTGACTTTTTCCCCAATATAGTTGATTTCTAGGTCAACTGTCCAATTGACTGGGCAAAACTTGATTCAAGGCTTGAAACTTGGTATGGAAAAACTTATGAGTCCAAAATGAAGTATGAAAGTCACTTTGGGCATTTTAGGTCAAAACATCCTTGTGCAAACTCAAACCCTAATTTAGGTCAACAGTGCAAGGAGGTGTCTTGAGCAGAGCAAACCCTAGCTTGATCTTGAGTTCCAATGGCCTTGTGATGAGAAATGTTGATAAAATGAGAGGGCAAATTTTGGGGTACAACAGTTTCCCTGTTCAATCTTCTTGAACCTGAAGAGTTAGATTGGCAAGCTTTGCCTTTCGCGACTCGAAGGTAAAAGAGGATTGGACACTAGAGTGCCCGTAAATTGCACTCGTCAAAATATTGTTGAGGGAATGGGCTTAAAGATGCCATTTGGAGATGGTAGAATCTTGCTGGAGATGGGTTTAAAGATACCATCCAAGATGTTTATTGAACTGCAATGTTGTAGGTTAGAAGAATGAGCATCAAAATGGTATTCGTGTCTGGAATGCATTTGAACTGTATCTGGAGGCTGAGTTTGTATGAGGAAAAGAATGGCGTCCGTGTTTGGAGCGTATCCGAGATGTAACTGTATTTGGTCCTTGAATGAATATCAGAATGACTGCCGTGTCTGGAGTGTATCTGTATTTCGAATGGGTAACAGAGAAACATCTGTATATGGAACAACTGTGTGTTGGGGATATGTTCTGAATGATTGGCAGAATGGAAACCTTGTCTGGAGCGTATCTGGACTGTATTTGAAGTTTAGATATGTATGAGTAGCAGAATGACTTCTGTGTCGACTGCACTGGGGAGAATCAAACTTCTGGTGTGAGGTCCAAACTGGCACCCGTGTTTGGAGTGTGTCTGAACTCGAAGTTGATAGTTGAATATGAATGAGAGATAGAATGGCCGTCGTTCCTGGAGCATATCTAGTCTATATCAGATTGCTGAAGTCTGAATGAGTGGTAGAATGACCGCCGTGTCTGGGTGTATCCGTACTGTATCTGAAGTTGAGATCTGTATGAGTAGCAGAATAACTTCCGTGTCTGGAGTGTATATGTACTGTAACTAGGATCTGAATAAGTGACAGAATGGCTTCCATGGCGACTGCACTGGGGAGAATCAAACTTCAGTTGTGAGGGCCAGACTGGCACCCGTGTTTGGAACGTGTTTGAACCTGAAGTTGATAGTTGAATCTGAATGAGAGATAGAATGGCCGCCGTGTGTGGAGCGTATCTAGTCTGTATCAGATTGTTGAAGTTTGAATGAGTTGTAGAATGACCGCCGTGTCTGGGGTGTATTCGAATTGTATCTGAATAATTGTTAATGATAGCCTTTTAATCTTATCCTGAAAAGGGTAAAATGTTAGCTAAAACACAAAGTTATGTTGCATGATATGTATGATGCAATGAACTGTGTTTCATCAATGTTTATGATATATGAATGTAATGGATGTGCATGTAAGCTGATTAGCTATCTTGCTGCGGAAAATAAATCCTTGATAACTGGAGATAAAGAAATCTTTGACTGCTGCCGGGGGAAATAAATCCTTGACCGATGCTGGGGATTCTAAAACAAATCTTTGATTGTTGAAGATGAGAAATCCTTGCTGACTGCTTGGGGATTAAAGATCTCTGATTGTTTTAGAAATGAGAAATCATGGGACCAATGCTGGGGATTGAAAATCCTTGGTGACTTGTGGGGATTTACAAGGGTTCTGACAACTTCTGCGGGGAATGAGGATCCTTCATGACTTTCCTGGGAAATAAGGAAAACTCTGAAAATATCTACTGGGGTGTTGAAACCTAGGAGGCTTCTGCTGGAGAAATGAAACCAAGAATCTTTGATCTGCTGGGAAATAACTCTGTGGGGAGAATGTTTACTCGGTTGGTGAAATCAGGAGCTTGGGTTGTACGCCAATCTACTGGGGAAGCATCCTAGTTGGGGATAAGCCAAGAAATTAACCGCTATATGCTTGATTCTCAGACTTTTAAGATAACCTGTTGGGGAAATTGGGGGAAGTTGAACGGTTCCCACCGGGGGTTGATAGTTAGAAATTTGACTTCGCTGGGGAAGAAGGTTTATAATATTCTGGTTCCGCTGGGGAAATATACTCCAAATTTTTAGCTTTGTTGAGGATCTGAACGATGTACTGTAGGGGAATTCTTCTGGAATAGCACAAAGATATCTTCCCACACCTTCAACCTATCGGTAATTAATCTTTCTTTATTTCCTTTTATTTATAAGCAGTGATTATATTCAAATGCATATGCCTATTTAACAAAACTTTGGACGTTTTCAAATAAAACATAAGTGTAAAAAAGAAAGAAAGGCAAGCAAATTTCTGCACTTTGAAGTATTTTTGTATTAACTTTCGTAAGTATCTTTATACAAAGAAAACAGACATCCTAGTAAGAGAATGTTGTCATAAAATTGAGAAAAATTTATACAAAAAGAAGGATGGCTATGTGTAACAATTCCACGGGGTTCCCATTCTGCTATAGCGTTCACAAATCTGAGTATCTTGTCCATTCGCTGCTTCGTTCGCCAATGATTGGATTGATCAGAAGCTTGGATCTTGTTGGTGAAGAGATTGTTCTTAAAGTGATCCGACGAGACATAGTCATACGCTTTAATTCCCTAACTTTTGCCTGGACCGCCCTTTCGGGTTTTCGATCCACCGGGAAACCCTTTTTTGCCCAAGTCGCCCTTTCGGGTTTTCAACTTGCCGGATGTACAGATTTTGTTTATCCCTAATTTTTGCCTGAACCGCCCTTTCGGGTTTTCGATTCACCAGGATGCCCATTTTTGCCCAAGCTGCCCTTTCGGGTTTTCGACTTGTCGGGTCGTTTTATGCATAGTATCTTTTGACTATGTATGCATTTGCAAGGTGCGGCAAGTCGTCGCCGTCCATGGTGGTCAGAATCATTGCCCCACCATAAAAAAATGCTCTTGATCACAAATGGACCTTTGTAAGTAGGAGTCTGCTTGCCCCTGGATCACTTTGCGGCAAGATGATCCGCTTGATTACAAGATCTCCGACTCGATATTCCTGACTCCTGACTTTCTTGTTGAAAGCCTTGATCATCCATTTTTGATACATCTGACCATGACAAACAGCAGTAAGTCGTTTCTTGTCGATCAAGTTTAGTTGATCAAGCCGAGTTTGAATCCAATCGTCCTCACTCAAACCAGCATCCTTCATAATCCTCAAGGAAGGAATCTGAACTTCCATAGGTAAAACATCTTCCATGCCATATACCAAAGAAAAGGGAGTTTCCCCTGTTGAAGTGCGTGTCGTGGTACGATATCCGTGCAGAGCAAACGGTAACATCTCATGTCAGTCCTTGTAGGTGACTGTCATCTTTTGAATGATCTTCTTGATATTTTTGTTCGCGGCTTCAACAACGCCGTTCATCTTCGGCCGATAGGGAGATGAATTGTGATGATAAATCTTGAACTATTCGCACAGAGCGGTGATCATAGTGTTGTTCAAATTTGTACCGTTGTCCATGATGATCCTGTCGGGGATACCATACCGGCATATGAGGTTCTGCTTGATGAAGCGGGCAACCATATTCTTTGTAACAGAGGTGTAGGAAGCTGCTTCGACCCATTTGGTGAAGTAATCAATAGCCACCAGGATGAAGTGATGTCCATTGGATGT
Source organism: Vicia faba (assembly GCA_948472305.1). NCBI lineage: Eukaryota > Viridiplantae > Streptophyta > Magnoliopsida > Fabales > Fabaceae > Vicia > Vicia faba. Next base: position 142,939,040 of record OX451735.1, read on the forward strand.
CGTAGGCTTGATCTCTCCAATCATGTTAATTCCCCACATCGCGAATGGCCAAGGAGCTGTCAGAATATTGAGAGGAACATGAGGAATATGTACCTTGTCAGCATAGACTTGGCATTTGTGGCAAGTAAAGGAATGTCGATGGCAATCAGCTTCCATGGTAGACCAGTATTAGCCTGCCCTTAGAATCTTCTTGGCCATCGTATGTCCGCTCAAGTGGGTGCCGAATGTGCAACTATGTATCTCGGTCATGATCAACTCTGCTTCAACCTTGTCCACACAACAGAGTAGAACACAATCATGGCTGCACTTATAAAGGATACCATTGCTCAGGAAGAACTTGGCAGCAAATCTCCTTAAGAACTTTTTGTCATTGACGGAAGCTCCTTCAGGGTATTCTCGAGTCTGGAGATACCTTTTGATTTCATGAAACCAGGGTTGTTCCACTACTTCTTCGATATTAATCTCATGACAGTGCGCAGGTTTGTCCATTCGCTCGATGGTGATTTGGGGAGCCTCGTTATCCCAGTTTAGTTTAAACATGGAAGATATCGTAGCCATAGCATCGGCTAACTGATTTTCTTCTCGCGGGAAATGCTTGAAGGTAATCTGCTCGAAATGAGGCAACAATGTTAAGACATGTTCTTTGTATGGGATAAGATTAGGATGTTTAGTGTCCCACTCTCCTTTGACTTGACTGATAACCAAAGCCGAGTCCCCAAATACGACCAAAGATTTGATTCCCAAGTCTATAGCAGCCTTGAGACCAAAGATGCAAGCTTCATATTCAACCATGTTGTTGGTACAGCTGAACCAAAGTCGGGCAGTGAAGGGTGTATGGCAACCTTCCGGAGAGATGAGCACCGCACCGATACCGTTGCCAAGTGCGTTTGAAGCACCATAAAAGTATAGGGTCCATCGGGATCCTTGTTCAGGTCCGTAGTACGGTCCGTTACCTTCAAAGTTGTCCAATGTCATGATGTCCTCGTCAGGGAAGTCGAATCTCATATATTGGTAATCTTCGACGGCTTTATGAGCTAGATGGTCAGCTAGTACACTCCCCTTTATAGCTTTTTGGGTAGTATACTGGATATCATACTCAGTCAGGATCATTTTCCATCTAGCGTTTCTTACAGATAAAGCAGGCTTCTCGAAGATATACTTGATTGGATCCATTTTGGAAATCAGTAAAGTGGTATGAGTCAACATATATTGCCTCAGCCGGCGAGCAGTCCATACCAAAGCGCATCAAGTTTTCTCGAGCAGTGAGTAGCGAGTCTCACAGTCCATAAACTTTTTGCTAAGGTAATAAATACCATGCTCTTTTCGGCCAGACTCGTCATGTTGGCCCAGTACGCACCCCATTGAGTTATCCAAAACAGTCAGATACATGATTAACGACCTTCCTTCAACGGGTGGCATCAAAATAGGTGGTTCCAATAAATACTCCTTGGTCTTATCAAAAGAAAATTGACAATCATTGTTCCATTCAACTACCTGATCTTTCTTCAACAGTTTGAAGATTGGCTCACAGGTATATGTTAAGTGAGAGATGAACCTCGCGATATAGTTTAAGCGTCCCAAGAATCCTCTAACTTCCTTTTCAGTGCGGGGGGAAAGCATTTCTTGTATAGCCTTTACTTTAGCTGGATCAACCTCAATGCCTTTGTTGCTGACGATAAATCCCAAAAGTTTACCAGACCTTACTCTAAAAGTGCACTTGCTCGGGTTCAGTCTGAGCTTAAACTCCTTCAGCCTGACAAACAGCTTTTGCAGATGGTTAAGGTGTTCTTCTTCCGTCTATGATCGAGCTATCATGTCGTCTACGTAAACTTCAATCTCATGATGTATCATATCATGAAATAAAGCTACCATGGCGCGTTGATAGGTTGCCCCGGCATTCTTCAGTCCTAATGGAATCACTTTGTAGCAGAAGGTACCCCATTGCGTGACAAAAGTAGTTTTCTCCATGTCTTCGGGGGCCATTTTGATCTGGTTGTATCCCGAGAATCCATCCATGAAGGAAAATACCTTGTGTTGAGCTGTGTTATCCACCAAGATGTCGATGTGTGGTAGTGGAAAATCGTCTTTAGGGCTAGCCCTGTTTAAATCCCTATAGTCCACACACATTCTGACTTTGCCGTCCTTTTAGGCACGGGCACAATGTTAGCAACCCACTATGGATAGGAATTAACAGCCAGAAAGCCAGCGTTGAATTGCTTCATTACCTCAACTTTGATCTTCTCAGACATGTTGGACCTCATTCGGCGGACCTTTTGCTTGATCGGTGGACAATCTTCTCTTGTAGGGAGACGGTGAACCACGATACCTGTGTCTAATCCCGGCATGTCTTCATAGGAGCAGGCAAAGATCTCAACATATTCGTTCAACAACTGTACTAAGAGCTTTTTGACATCTGGTTCCAAGTTGGCACCCAGCTTAACCTCTTTCTTGTCTTCCTTTGTTCCCAAGTTGATGGTTTCTAGTAACTCTTCATGAGGCAGAATAACCCTCTCTTCTTGTTGCAAAAGTCTGGCTAACTCTCCCAGCACTTCACAGTCTTCGTCAACTTCGTACTCAGCATGATTGACCAAGTCTTCAGAGTTACTGAAGGCTAAAACAGAATAGTCACCCATGGAATCCGGAGTGGATGGGTACCTGCATTTTGTGAGTGTGGGTGTGTGTAAGGGATAACCATCCTTAATCAAAACAAAATGCACAATGAAAGAAAATGAACACAACAGTTTATAGATGAAAACGTCCAATGATTCATTAAAACATGGCATATGATAATGAGGAAAATCAAGCCCTTACAAATGGACCTATAATCCCCGGGCAAGGCATAAGGTGAAAATAGTGTACGAATTGTTTAGTTATTACAGACCAAAATAGGAAATTGTTCAAAGATAAATTTACTGGTAGATGAAGGTGATGGGAATAAAATCCTTTGCTTCCCAGTTGCTTAATCCCCCGTTGATGGTTGGAAAGATCCAATCTTCAAAGTCGTCTTCTTCATCTTCATCTTCTAATGCATTAATTCCATGGCAAGTGATCCTTACGGGTGGCCCTCCAGCCTTGGAGCGACGCATAGCTTTCTGGCCTGCAGCAGTAAACCCTAGTCCAAACTTGTCCGTCTTATGGGGAAAATCAGGCAGTTTCCCCCACATTGTACTCTTTCATTCTTTGATTACCGCCTCTGCGTCCTTAAGAGATGCCATCCTAGGCACATGCTTGGGAACGATAGGCACCTCAACCATTGTCTTCGCAATTGCGATCTCAGGAGAAACTTCCTCAAAATGTTGGAAACGCGTTTCTATGAATTTGCCATCCAACTCCACATAGAGGAAGGAGTTGAGGTGACTTATCATGTACTCTTTCTCGCCGTGCACCGTTATTATCTTACCCTTGACAAGATATTTTAGCATTTGGTGTAAAGAGGAGGTAACTGCCCCAGCATAATGGATCCACGGCCTTTTCAACAAACACGAATATGAAGGATGGATGTCCATCACATAAAAGGTGGAGTCGAAAACTTCTGTGCCCACCTTGATAGGAATGTTAACCTCTCCATGAACCATTCCTTTGGACCCATCCAAGGCCCTAACAACGATGTCACTGGGTTTGAGGGTCAATCCTTCCCAGTCCAATCGGTCTAGCGCTTTCTTCGGCAACACATTCAAGGATGAACCGGTATCAACTAAGACATGGGCAAGGGTGGTTCCCCTGCATTTAACTGAGACATGTAGCGCGTCGTTGTGTTTCCTTCCCTTGGGAGTCAAATCAACATCGGAAAAACCAAGACCATTATCAGCAGTTAGGCTGGCCACGCACTCTTGAAACTGGTCAGCCGAAGTTTCTTGAGGCATGTGTGCCGTATTTAAGAATTTGATTAAGGCCTTAGCATGAGCTTCAGAGCAGAGTAGAAGATCTAACATGGAAATTTTGGAAGGGGTCTGCCCTAGCTGTTCCACGATGTCGTAGTTGCTCTTTTTGATTATCTTCAAGATTTCTTCCATCTCTTTCTGGGTGGTTCCGGGGATTACCACAGTCTGAGCCTTCATCCTGACAGGCGCTTCTAGTATCCCCTTACCCTTATCGGTAGTATCAACAGATGGTCTAACTTCAGGTACATCAATGTCTTCAATTATCGGGCCTTGCACTGATGGCTTAACAGGCACAGAAGCTTTCGAGGGTCCAAAGACTGCTCGAGGGGGAGCAATCTCCGGAGAAAAAATTCGTCCGCTGCGAGTTATCTTGCTTGTTCCCGCAATGTTCCCTATATCGGGGGTTTCATCATCAGAGCTCTCTTGGACAGATTCAATCTGTTTGATACCATGATAGAATATTTCTCCTCCGTAGTTCCACGGTATCGTCTTGTCAGATTTATACGTGACTGGCCCCGGCATGGTGATTTTCAATGGTACAAATTTAGGATCAGGCGTAATCTTGACAGGCCTTTTGCAAGCCTTGGGAAGATTATCGGAGATGGTTATTATTGCGATGTCATTGGTCGAAGTAGCAAAGGTAGCAGGAGTAACAGGAGTGAAAGTATCGGCGGGAGTCTTTTGGAAGAGTATCTCTTGGGTATCGATCAGGCATTGGATGCCTGATTTCAACATTGGGTACTCAGCTCGTATGTTTAAACAAAAGTAACAGTCTTTTCCACAGCCTGGGAATATACCGGCTCTCATCAAATTCACTTTAATTACTGGTAAGGGAGTCAAAAGGTCAGCAACATTGGTAACATGAAGGTCTTCCATAACGGCATGAATATTATGACCGTGCTTGGGCATTGGGGCGGAAATCACATTTGGCTTTTCGGGCGCATCAAATTCTACCTCCTTGGCGTCAATCAGGTCTTGGATTTTGTTCTTAAGAGCCCAACAGTTGTTGGTATCATGCCCTACACTGTCAGAGTGGTAAGCACATTTTGCATTGGAGTGGTAATATGGAGAAGATGTATTAGGGTTCTTTGGCGCTTCCTTCAAATTGTTAAGATTCAGCTTTAGCAAATGAGGGAGTACTTGAGCTGGCGTCATGATGATTCCGGTGAACTACCGTTGTGGCCTTTCTACCCGTTGTTGATTAGGTCTTGGCTGATTGCTGCGAGGTTGATCATTTGAAGAGTTTTGAATCATCACAGCCCCTACAGTTGGTCGGTGCCCCGTTCCTCCTTGGCTTTTCTGAGAATAAATAGCAGAAGCTTCCTTCTTAGCTGGGAAGGTCTTCTTAACAGTGGTGGACGCTGAGGTATCTTTCTGAATCTTACCACTTTTAATGCTGACCTCGACCCTTTCATCGGTCAAAATTAGTTCGGTGAATCCTGCGGAGGAACTCCCAATTAAATGATTGAAGAAAGGGCCAGACAAGGTCCCTAAAAACATGTCAACCATCTCTCTATACGACAATGGTGGTTGCACCCTTCCAGCCAGATCACGCCACTTCTGGGCATACTCTTTAAATCCCTCATTAGAAGCCATTCCCATACTCTGTAGCTGAGTACGAGTGGGTGCTAAATCAGCGTTGTATTGGTATTGCCGGTAGAAAGCAGCGGCTAAATCTTCCCAGTTATGAACCTCTGATCTCTCGAGTTGATAAAACCAGTCCAATTGTGTGCCTGACAATCTGTCTTGAAAAAAATGTACCCAGAGGTCTTTATCAGATGAGTGGGGTTGGATCTTTCTGACATAAGATCTCAGATGCATCTTCGGACACGACAGACCGTCTTACTTAGAAAATGTAGGAACTTTGAACTTGGGAGGAATAACGATCCCAGCGACCAACCCTAGTTCTTCGAAATCTAAACCAGGTACCCTTTGCAACTCCATGGCTGCCAACCTATCCTCGAGATTCTTATATTTATCATCCGCCGGGAGATATTGCTGTTCAGAGTAATCTTCATCCCCTTCCTCTTCTTCCTCTTCAACTTCAGATTCAGAAGGTATCGCAGCTCCTTTTCCTTTACCAGCCCCTTCATCAGACGTTCAGGGGAACTCGAGAACTTTTCTATCATTGCTTTCAAACCTTCTTCCAAAAGTGGCTACTCCGGGCCTTTTCTTCTTTTTCTCTTTATTTTTCTCCAACAATACTTTAAGGTCCTCTTGACCCTTTGCTAAGGTCATGAGGAGTTGCTGGAATTGAGAATTTTGTGTTTGCAGATCCTTAACCGTCTTCTCCAAATCCATCTTGCTGAAATAAATAGCAGAAAGATAAGGAAACCTGGTGTGAAGACCTGTTTATGCATATGATGAATGGTATGTTATTCATGTAATGCATTCAAGGATTCAGAAATTCAAATTTTGTTGCACACAAAAGGAACATACGTCATATTAAGAAGAAATTTGTTAGTACATAAGTGCCCCATGGGAAAAATATTACAAAATTCTTAATGTAAAAAGACATTGCGCATCCTCTTTGGTGCGATGTAAGTGTTGAGAGTTTCCTCCTCATGAAGTCGGCGGGTAAGCTCCAAAACCTTCTTCTCACTGGCATAGAAGCTGGCTTCAAAAGTATTTAGTTCTTCTTTGAGTTGGATCCAACTCCTTTGTAATTCTTCCCATGATGTTGGCATGTTAGGATGTAGGAGGGTGTATGGAACCACTCCTTCCATAACAGGCTCTTTGATCAAGGGGAGAATGTGAGGGTATGGCATCATAAGACTTTGGGCGCGAATTCGTACCCACTTGAGATAAGGCTCAAGGGGGATGGAATTCTTGTGCCCCAGTGTCTTACTATCCACCTTGTTGGGCATCCTCCAAGCTCTGATAAATCTTTGTCGAAGTCCTTGCGCATCGTTGTCGAAGTCAAAAAGTAGGTCAGGAATCAGCATGTCATGAGGGCCATCCCTCCGAGCATATCCAAACTGTCTTAGAGCTAAACAGGGGTTATAGGTAATACCTCCCCTAATTCCAAGTAGTGGGACATTAGGGAATTCCCCACAACGATCAATGATGATGACATTTTCTCTGGACTGAGAACACCGATGAACATCAGAATGTGTGAGGGTCATCAACCGTTGTGACCACCTTAAACCCTGCTCATTCTTTAAAACTGATTGGGGAAGGTGAGAAATAAACCACCTTGCTAGAAGAGGAGTACAGCACATGAGAACACCTCTTTTCCTCATTGTTCGTGTGTAAAATGAGTGTAGGATGTCCCCAAGCAATGTAGGCACAGGATTCTGAGATATGAAAATCTTGACAACGTTCACATCTATAAGCTGATCAGGGTTTGGGAACAAGACCAACCCATAGATGTGGAGTGCTACAATTTCCTCAAAAGCTTGTAGATCTAGAGAGTTCTAGCAGTATTGTGCCTTCTCAAACAGAAATTTGGCCAAGAAACCCTTGACACCACTTCTGGTTTCCCAATGTCCTTTAATATCACATGGTTGCAAATGTAATGCTTGAGCAACATCTTCAGGCTTTGGTTCTTTTTCCGTACCGTTGTAGGGTAGCTGATAAAGAATAGGAATTCTCAGGAGTTGAGAAAATTCCTCCAAAGTAGGTACTAGTTGGTAATCAGGGAATGTGAAACAGTGGTGTAGGGGGTCAAAAAACTGGAAGAGAACTTTCACCATGTCTTCTTCAATGTTGGAGTTGACCAAGTTGAGAAGTCTACCATGTCTTTCACTGAAGAGAGAATTCTCTGGAATCCTGGAAGTAAGTTCCTTGAGTTGATGAGGGATTCTCACAAGGTTGACTTGAATTGTTTTCCTACGAAGAGATTCCATGACCTACAAAACAAGAAAAAAGACGAAGATCCAAACCCTTGAAATGGTTAGTGGATGCATATGATGCTTTATGATGTTCATGATGTATGCATAAGCACATGTACAAACAAGTCACACAAAACCCTAGTTTCAGGCTTGCATGAGGTTTCATAGGTAAGTACCCTCTTGAGTTTAGTTGGCTCAAACCTGTCCTATAAATAGTAACTGGGTTCTAAGGAACTCAATATCACTGGATTGTTTTCTATGTTCATTGTTTTGGTTTAGCCACTTAACTAGCTACCAAAATATTCCAAGAAAACAACCCTCAATGAGTGTAGTATCGAGTATCTACCCACTTCGGACTGCACCAATGTCGGTCATCTCACTACCCCTAATGAAATGCCAAGATGGTCAAGTAAGGTTCTAAGCGTTCATTAGTGCTTCATGACATCACTCAGCGGCCCTGTATTCACTTTGATTGACTCAAAGGCTACCAGTACTCACAAATATGTCGCACTAATATAGTTATTGCTTCAACCATGTCGGTATACCCCGCATAGTCTCCACAACGTATTGCTATTTACCTATGAATGTTTCCCAAATCCGGGTAGAGGATTTCAAACCCAAACAAGAGAACCAAATGTAAAGCAATCAAAGCAAACAATATAATCATGCAAAGGGTGATCTAAGCCCTAAGGTTACTCCACTTTTAAAGTTATCCCCAGCAGAGTCGCCAGTTTTGTGATACGGTGGGAGAACTGACTTGGGATTTTGCGTTTTGTGTTCGAAAATGTTTCAGTTTAGCTAGAGTCGCCACCGAATTTTCATTTTATCCTAAGGAAAGGCCAAAAAGCACAGGAAAGACCTTTGAGATGTTTTCTTGGGTTCAGGGAGTAGATTATAGAAAGGGAAGGTATTAGCACCCTTTCTATCCATGGTTATCCATGGGCTCTTAGTTACTTGTTTTAGATCACTTGCTTTGCTTTTCAATTGTTTGAAATGGTGCTTTGTGTGTGGTTTTGAAAGATATTTTGAAAAGAGGCCATCGTTGTGGAAACCTTTGTAATGATTCTTGTTTGAATGTATACAAAGGTGTTTTTGTCTTCTGAAAAGTTTCCAATGTTTGAAAGTAGGGTTTTGAAATTGTGTTATGAAGTGTGTTTGAAGATAGCAAGGATGTTTTTGCAAGCTTTTGATCAAGTAACTAAGAGCTTTCTACCCTATTTTACTCAAAGATCTTTCTTATGTTTTTAACCCTTTTAACAGTGTTGTTTCACCATTGTATTTGGTGAACAACCTTGTGTTAGGATGTTAACGGGACAGGCGCGGGTCATCGTATTGACCATGATAGCAATGGTGTCAAGTATTTTTGGCAATTTTCTTAAGGGACTTGATCATTTTGTTTAGGCAACTAAGATAACGTCATCGAGGGACTATGATCTTTGGTTTTGTTTTTGTTTTTCCAAAGTTCTTAACATGCATACCATGGCCTATTTTTGAAGGCAACAAGTGGATTGTAACCCTAGGGGTGCAAGTGTGCATTGTGTTTGTTCTTTTCATGCATTTTTGTCTTTGATTAGGTCAAACTAATTGTTGGTTTTGATTTGGCATACAAACCCTAATTCTCTAAGCATGGCATAATTGAAAGCATTTAAGTGCGTAAAAATAAATCTAAGCTATTACAACTTTGATATAGGGAGGGGGTACAAATTTGAATAGGGGATTATTTTGTAAGAAATTAAAACCCTAAATTATTACAACCAAATTGAATTTACAATGCATAATATTTAAATGGACAATATTTAAATAAACACAATAAATAAATGTTAAATAAAATGTATTATGCAAAAAAAGGTTTTTTATGTATGTAAAGTATTTTCAATGGAAAGAAATGTAGAGAATTAAAAAAAAAAGTTGATTTTATTTATTTTTAGGGTAAACCCTAATTCTCCTTAAAGAAAATAAAATTGTATTATTTATATACAAAATATATTAATATGTACAAAAATAAGAATATATTATAAAAACAGTTTTTTTAGTAATAAAAATAATAATAAAAATAAAAATGTAATATTTTGTGTTTTTTTGTTCTAATTATTTAATAAAATATAGTATATATATATATATATATATATATATATATATATATATATATATATATATATATATATATATATATATATATATATATATATATATATATATATATATATTAAATATGTTAAGTGTGTATAAATATAAAATAAAATATTTACAAATATGTATATATTCAAGAAAATATTTTCAAATGTGGATAAAAATAAGAAATGAAAATAAGAGTATTATTTACATTATTTTCAAGTTTTAATAAATAATATAAAGTATTTAAACATTTTAATGTTAGAAATAATTAAAATAAATACCAAATAAATGTAAAAATTTATGAAAATATTTTTTAGGCATTTTTTATGTTTGGAAATAAAATAATAAAGTCAGAAATGAAATATAAATGCAAAAATAATAAAAATACAAAGAAATGGGTCAGGGGGTGTGAAATTGAAAAAGCAAGTGTTAGAAGCAAAAACAAGCCAGCCCAGCCCATCAACTTCATCTTCTTCCTCCAGACTTTGAAAAAACGCGCGCTTGCTACACAAACTCGTATCTCCTGTATTTGTGATCTTTTGACAAAACTCAAAACATGAAACTTGTAGAGCATCAAACCACGATTCTAACCATATAAAAAACTTAATCTAAGTCTCAAAGACCATAGAGAATTTCTCTGGCCCTAATTTCTAACCTAGTTTTTTCAGGAAGTTCATGGATGAAATTCTCTTAGCACGTTTAATATAAATGAAAACTGAGCATATTTATGGTTTCAGGGTAATGAGTACAACATCTTTCATTCACAAACCTAAGGCTAAATGTTCCTAAATAGAGAGATAGAAGTTCATGAAATACCTGTTACAGTTGAGTTCGAGATGGACAATGCAGCAACTTTCAATGAGGCCTGAGGTTCTTTTGAGCTTGCTTGATGTTCCCTGAACCTTTCCCAATGCTTAGTTTGTTTTGAAATGGCCTGAATCCTTCTACATAAGTCAACCTGCACAAGCTTGAAATGAAAATGGTGAACATTGTAAATGGAGTTATAGTTGGCAATGGAGGTTTGGGATAGCTTGGGTGAGTTGAATAGAAGGTGTTTGAAGTGGAAGGGAGCAAAACGCACGAGCAAAATGAGCTATGGCACTCAAGTTGCAGCAACTGCCCTGTTTTGCAAGAAAATGTGGTTTTTGAGTACAAGGGTGTTTTAGAGGTGAAAGGCTCGTGTTTCTGGCTTGCAAGGATGTGAGAAAACTTGTTTCAAACCTTTGCTTAAGTTGATTTTATCAAATGTGTGTGTTATTGACTTTTGGCACAATGACTTGTTTTGAAAGAAAAGTTTGAAGTGAAATGAGATAGGCCTGTACAGGCTATCTCCAAGCATGCACCAACTTCTTGTACCTTTTCCTGAGTTTATGGAACTTGTTTGCTGCAAGGAAAGAAGTCCAAGGCTCAAGAAAATGCAATTTGACATAAAGTTGCCTTTATGGAAATGGAAGTGTGATCTTTATGCCCAAAATGGAAATGTTCAATGTACAATGCTCCCTTGATCAGAACAATGCCAATGTCCAATGTATTTACGTTCAATTTTTTAGTGTAAATTGGTTTAGAGGCCTGTAATTATGTACTAAGCTAGTTTGGTCAGATTTTGCAAGTGGTATGAACATGTATTGGCCATGGTTACAAAGTGAGTCTTTGCAAACTTCAAGCATTCGATTCTCCCTAACTACAAAGGTGTTTGAGGAGTTCTGGGACAATTTGGAAAGCTTGCAACATGTACTATAATCCAGCTTTGAAATGAAACTTGAGACTCCAAGTTTAACTATGTGAAAAATGGCCAAGAAGATGGGTCAAAATCCTGCCTAAACTAGGGCAAAATTTCTCTAAGTTCAAAGTTTTAGGTACCCTTGTTCCAAAAATCATAACTTGAGATCCAAACTTCTTTTGAGAAAACTTTGTGAATCAAAGTTGTATACTTTGTGATGGACTACAACTTTAATGTTGCAAGTTTTGTTTTAATCCATTTGCATCTTGGTGAAAATATGGGACAAAATTAGGAAAAATTAAGAAAATTTCATAACTTAGAAAATTTCTAAGTTATAAAATTTTTTCAATTTCAAACCCTAATTTGCAATTTTGGGTTTCTTGATGAACAAGTTTCATAATTTGACACATCTTGATGAAAAATGACCCTTGGCACTTGATTTTGACAAAAAAGTCAAAGTTTGACTTTTCAGTGTACCGTCAAATTTTCATCAGTTGACTGAAAAATTCATTTGTCAATCCTATGCATTTGAGATCTTTTGAACTTGTTGAATGGGTCAAGATAATTTCATTGAGTCCTTGAGTCCATGGTTGAGCTTGATTTTCCATTGGTTAGGTCAAACAGTCAAAAATTGCCTTTGTGCAGTCAAAACCCTAAAAATGACCATTTTGCCCTTTTGGTGATCTGATCAAATTTCATATGGAATTATGGTCCAAACATGATCTAATGGTTCATATGAGTTCATAATGTTGATGTGGGTCAAAATTCATGAGGTTTGACTGCAAATTGGCCATAGTTGACTTTTTCCCCAATATAGTTGATTTCTAGGTCAACTGTCCAATTGACTGGGCAAAAATTTGATTCAAGGCTTGAAACTTGGTATGGGAAAACTTATGAGTCCAAAATGAAGTATGAAAGTCAGTTTGGGCATTGTAGGTCAAAACATCCCTGTGCAAACTCAAACCCTAATTTAGGTCAATAGTGCAAGGAGGTCTCTTGAGCAGAGCAAACCCTATCTTGATCTTGAGTTCCAAGGGACTTGTGATGAGAAATGTTGATAAAATGAGAGGGAAAATTTTGGGGTACAACAGTAATATTCTCCCCAAGAAGAGTTTATCTACCATCAGCACTGAAAAGTCTTATTATCCCCGGCGGAGTATAAAATATCCCCAGTGGAGTTTGAAATTTTCCCCAGCGCAGTCTGAAAAAGCTTTCCCAGTGGAGTGTGGAGAATCATCCCCAGTAGACTTTGGAAGATTGTCCCCAGTAGAGTCTAAAAGGTTATCCCCAGCGAAGTCGCAACTGAAAGAATGTCCCCAACGGAGTTCTTTCCTTTTACAAACATAAACTCAAATCCCCAACAGGATTCAGTATCACCAGTAACGGTAATGCGTCCCCAGCGGAATTTATCAGCGAAATCCTCAGCAAAGCATCTCTTCCCCACAGAGTAATCTCCACGTCAGTTTATTCCCCAGCAGAGTTATCCTCTTCTGCAAGTTTATTCTCACCATCATTTTCGTTCGCCATCCCCAGCGGAAATGAAGAATTCAACTATTTTCTCCAGCAACTATCCGGGATTTATTTCCCCATCTAAAAACATTACATTTCCATACATCATGACACATGCATATACGCATCATATAACACAAACTCATTCATTTTGAGAACATCATTGCCTGATACATATCATGCATTACATACAACTAACCTTTACCTTTAAGGAAGGATGCGGTTAAATTCTCACAAAATTCAAAGTTTTGAAGCTTTTACCTCAGTCGAATTACGGACAAGTTCTTAAATCTCAGCAGAGATGTTTTCTCAGTTGAAGTACAGGCAAGTTCCTAAATCTCGACAAAAGTGTTCCCCGTTGAATTACAGACAAGTTCCTAAATCTCAGCAGAGAAGTTTTCTCAGTTGAATTACGGGCGACTTCTTAAATCTCGACGAAGATGTTTCCCCAGTAGAACTACAGACAAGTTCTTAAATCTCAACAGAGTTGTTTTCTCAGTTGAAGTACAGGTGAGTTCCTAAATCTCGACAAATGTATTCCTCCGTTGAACTACAGACGAGTGCCTAAATCTCAGCAGAGAAGTTTTCTCAGTTGAATTACGGGCGAGTTCTTAAATCTCGATGAAGATGTTTCCCCAGTTGAATTACGAACAAGTTCTTAAATCTCAGCATAGGTGTTTTCTCAGTTGAAGTACACGCAAGTTCCTAAATCTCGACAAAGATGTAACTCCGTTGAATTACAGACAAGTTCCTAAATCTCAGCAGAGAAGTTTCCTCAGTTGAATTACGGGAGAGTTCTTAAATCTCGACGAAGATGTTTCCCCAGTCGAATTATGGACAAGTTCTTAAATCTCAGCAGAGATGTTTTCTCAGTTGAAGTACAAGCGAGTTCCTAAATCTCGACAAAGATGTTCCTCCGTTGAATTACAGACAAGTTCCTAAATCTCAGCAGAGAAGTTTTCTCAGTTGAATTACGGGTGAGTTCTTAAATCTCGACGAAGATGTTTCCCCAGTTGAATTACGGACAAGTTCTTAAATCTCAGCAGATTTGTTTTCTCAGTTGAAGTACATGCGAGTTCCTAAATCTCGACAAAGATGTTCCTCCGTTGAATTACAGACAAGCTCCTAAATCTCAGTAGAGAAGTTTTCTCAGTTGAATTATGGGCGAGTTCTTAAATCTCGACGAAGATGTTTCCCCAGTTGAATAACGGACAAGTTCTTAAATCTCAGCAGAGATGTTTTCTCAGTTGAAGTACAGGCGAGTTCCTAAATCTCTACAAAGATGTTCCTCCGTTAAATTACAGACAAGTTCCTAAATCTCAGCATAGAAGTTTTCTCAGTTGAATTACGAGTGAGTTCTTAAATATCGACGAAGATGTTTTCCCAGTTGAATTACGGACAAGTTCTTAAATCTCAGCAGAGATGTTTTCTCAGTTGAAGTACAGGCGAGTTCCTAAATCTCGAAAAAGATGTTCCTCCGTTGAATTATAGACAAGTTCCTAAATCTCAGCAAAGAAGTTTTCTCAGTTGAATTACGGGGGAGTTCTTAAATCTCTACGAAGATGTTTCTCCAGTTGAATTACGGACAAGTTCTTAAATCTCAGCAGAGATATTTTCTCAGTTGAAGTACAAGCGAGTTCCTAAATCTCGACAAAAGTGTTTCTCCGTTGAATTACAGACAAGTTCCTAAATCTCAGCAAAGAAGTTTTCTCAGTTGAATTATGGGGGAGTTCTTAAATCGCGACGAAGATGTTTCCCCAGTTGAATTACAGACAAGTTCTTAAATCTCAGCAGAGATGTTTTCTCAGTTGAAGTACAATCGAGTTCCTAAATCTCGACAAAAGTGTTTCCTGTTGAATTATAGACAAGTTCCTAAATCTCAGCAGATAAGTTTTCTCAGTTGAATTACGGGCGAGTTCTTAAATCTCGACAAAGATGATTCCCCCCAGTTGAATTACGGGCAAGTTCATAAATCTCGACACCTCAGTTAAATTATGGGCAAGTTCCTAAATCTCGGCACCTCAATTAAGTTATAGGCAAGTTCCTAAATCTCGACACCTCAGTTGAATAACAGACGACGAAGCTCCTAAACTTCTACTTCTCTCAACAAAGATCAGACTCCCCCTGCGGAATCTTCCACAACAACAGGTATACAAGTTCTCGCTAAGGAATCTCTTATACGATCGACACTCCTTCAGATGGAATCCTTAAGCCCATCCCCTCGTCAGCAATCTCCAAATGGCATCTATAATCCCATTCCTGACATCACAAAGCAATTACCACTTCATGCAAGTGCAAATTTTTGGGCACTCTAGTGTTCAATCCTCTTCCACCTTTGGATCACGAAAGCCACGAAAGCCAATATATATCCTAAGGTTTAAGAATATTAAACAGGGGCAACTGCTGTACCCCAAAATTTTCCCTCCCATATTTCTCAAAACATTGCAAGAAAAATCTCCAAGTTGCTCAAAGTAGTCCAAGAGTTGGTCAGACAACCTCTCTCCTAAGGCAGTCTACCCCAAATTAGGGTTTTGTGTTGCATCAAGATCCTTGAGTCCAAATGACCTCAATTGCTCACCATTGTCCTAATATTTTCCCAAGGACATCCATGTCAAGTTTCAAGCCTTCTAGAGAAAGTTTGCTCAGTTAATTGTTCAAAGGTCCAAAAATTGATTGTGCTAGGGCAAAAGTCAATTGTGACCCACATACAGTCAAAATTCAATATTTTTTGTCAAAATTCTCATTTTGAAGTATATTTCATCATTTGATCAAGGGTTTATCATGATTCATCAAGGATTGCTCATAATTCATCAAGATTCAAAAGTTGCTAAAATAGGGTTTAGCAAGAAAAGTCAACTCAACTTTGACCAAGCATAACTTTCTCATACTTTATGAGAAATGACCCATCCAAAGCTCATTTTTAAGAGGATGAATTTCCCTACAATCCATCTTCAGCTTCCAAGATCAAGATATGCACTCACAAGAAGTTATGAATTTGGACATTATAGGTCATTTTTGAAAGTCAACAAAAACACCTTTTTTGTCAAAGCTTCTAACTTGAGCATGGAATATCAAAATGAGATGAGACTAAAAGGGTTGATTATAGGACATATCAAGCTTTCAAAAAAGTCCAAGAACACCTCCAAAAATTCATAATTGAGGAAGTTATGCCTTGTTGAAGTTGGACTTTTTTGCAAAATTGCCAAATGGGCCCATTCTTTTTCATTTGTTTTGAGTTGGCATTATTGCCCACGTGCTCTAGCCTTGGCCATGTGTCCATATCACATTTTTATTAATTATTTTGATTTTTATTTGAATTAATTTCATTTAAATCATATTAAATCAAATAAAATCCAAAGCGTTGATACCAATGGATCTTTTGACTGTTTTAGGCTTTAATCACAGCTAGCAAACCATTCCCAATTCGTATCAAGGCAATTGTGAACAAAAAGATTCAAATCAAGCCAAATTTGGAAGGTTGTAAAAGAAAATCAAATCAAATATCCAAGCATTGAAAGAGAGAGTTTTGGACTGTGTTTGCAAACCTAATGCATTGTGCAATACATAAGGGTCGTGTGCAGACCAAAAGAGGGGTTGGAGATCAATTGGAGAGCAAGGACAAAGTTTGCAAAAACACCAAAAAAGTGTGAGATCGAAATCAAGTCTAGAGGTAATTTAAATACTTGAGACTTGTCTCAATCGTTTCCTGGCAGCTTCCACAACCTAAACCAATCAAAATCACGCATTTTTAGACACTTCCAAGCGTTGTAAGTCGTTCACGAAGCATCCCTGTTATTGATTTTGTATTTTGGAAATTAGGCATTGTTAACATGAAATAATTGCATATTCTTAATCTACACATCATTTCCAAGCTTTTTTTAATAACCAATTTCATTTATATGCTCTGTAAAATGGATCACCATTGCTAGGGTTTTGTGTTTGGTTTTAGGGTTTTTTGTTTCAGGTACAATTAGCCCTAATAATGGCCATGGTTGTGATCAACATAAGAGGACGAATCTAACCATGGTCTTAGAATGCATTTCCATGGCTTGTAGGAGATTTGGGAGGAACCCCTGTGTGATACGGTGGGAGAACTGACTTGAGGTTTTGCGTTTGTATTCGCACTTGTTCGGTTTAGCAAGAGTCGCCACCGACTTTTTATTTTATCCTAAAGGAAAGGTTAAAAAGCACAGGAAAAACCTTTGAGATGTTTCGTGGGTTCGGGGGGTAGATTATGAAAAGGGAAGGTATTAGCACCCTTTTCATCCATGGTTATCCATGGGCTCTTAGTTACTTGTTTTAGATCACTTGCCTTTATTTTCAATTGCTTGAAATGGTGGTATGTGTGTGTGTTTTGAAAATGTTTTGAAAAAGATGCCTTGTCTAGGCAACCGTTGTAACAATTCTTTACTCGAATGTTTTACAAAGGTGTTTGTCTTTTCGAAAAGATGTTTCAAAGTTTTTGAAGGTTTTTTTTGAAAGTTGTGTTTGTGAAGTGTGTTTTTGAAAGTCGGCAAGTGTGTTTTGCAAGTTTGATCAAGTAACTAAGAGTTGTCTACCCCTAAATTTACTCAAAGATCTTTCCTATGTTTTAACCCTTTTAACAGTATAGTTCCACCATTGTATTTGGTGGACAATCTTGTGTTAGGATGTTAACGGGACAGGCGCGGGTCATCGTATGGACCATGAATGCAATGGTGCCAAGTGTCTTTGGCAATTTTGCTTGGAGGGACTATGATCATTTGTTTAGGCAACTTCGAAAGTGTCATCGAGGGACTATGATCATTTGTTTTATTTTTGTTTTGCCAAAGAAACTCAACGTGCAAGCATGGCCCATTTTGGAAGGCAACAAGCGGGATTACCCTAGGGGTGCAAGTGTGATTGGTGTATTGATTTTCATACCTTTGTCTTGTGTTAGGTTATCTAGCGGTTAATTTTAAATCTTCGCATACAAACCCTAATTACTATACAGTATATAGAAATCGATAAATTGCGGGAATTTAAAGTCTAAGCTATTACAAATAAGTATCCGAGAGTGGG
Organism: Vicia faba; assembly: GCA_948472305.1. NCBI lineage: Eukaryota > Viridiplantae > Streptophyta > Magnoliopsida > Fabales > Fabaceae > Vicia > Vicia faba. Next base: position 142,957,138 of record OX451735.1, read on the forward strand.
GGTACAAATATTTACAAATGGGGATGAGACTTATTAGGAGAGTAGTGTCCAAATATATTTACAACCAAATCGAATCGCATTCTCAAATGTAACATATATCAATGTACAAGAATAAAAGATAAGCAAATGTATTGGTGAAAGTGTATGTGATTTATTTACAAATGATGCAAGATGTTAACTTAATGCAAAATTAAGTATTTATTTATTCTTTTTGTGTTTTTGTTAATTATGTACAAACCAATGTTTTAGTTATAGAAAAGTATTTAACTTAAAAAAACTATTTTTTTTATGTATTTTGTTAATGTTTTATATACAAAAGTTTTAATTAAAAGAAAAAAATGTTTTAAGTTTAATTATCCTATTGTCTAGGTATTTAGTTAATGTACAAAGGTTTGTTAAACAAAGATTCTAAAAAGAGAAAATTATTTAATTTAGACAAATCCTATTTTTATGTACTCTTAAATGTGATAAAAAAAAGGTATTAATAAACATTTTGCAAAGAAAAAAGAATTTAATGTATCATTTTTTATTTAAACAAAATATTAGTATAAGTTTAAAAAAAAGGAATTGAATGGGCTTTAGGGGGTCTTATTCTGGCCAAACAAAAATTGAATAAGAATCAAAGAAAGGGGGTGCAAGGCACCTGATTGCATATGGGCTTGGCATTAGATGGGGCGAACCGACCCAAACAAGTTTCACAAGTTTGTTTTAGGGTTTCAACGAGTTGTTTCATTTCTAGGGTTACAGTCTTACAGGCTTAGAGTGGCGCTTCCATTCATCGTTATTTATTGCTTCCTTCGTTCTCCTTGAGCCAGCCACTGAACGAAATTCCCCTCCGCTTACGGCCACCCAGCGCCACCGTCCATCATCTCCTCGCGTTTATTCAAGCAGTGATAAAAAGAGGTATGATTTCTGTCTTAACGCATTAGGGTTCTCAGATTTCCATTCTTGCATGTTTTTATTTGTTCTGATTCTTTGATCATTATTATGTCTTGTATGAGATGTGAAAAGAAAAAAAGAAAAGGAGTTATACCTTTGGGGTTCGTTGCTTGGAGAGGAGGAGAGGCGGACTTGGAGGCGCGTCTCAGGCGGCCAGGCGGAGGGAGTATGAAGCTGATGAGCTTGCTTGGAAAAACTGGTATTTTGTATATTTCTTTTATGGGTTTTATGATGATTGCCTTGAAAACCCTAGCTCAAACACTTCTGAAACTTCTTTTCTTCTTCTCTTTTGCTTGCTCCTGAAATACTTGCTTAATGATGTTGATTGTTGAGTTGCCTTGTTGCTTATTTCTTAATGATGAACATGATTCTGAGTATGGATTTGTGTAGCTTTTCCTCTCTTTGATTGCTTGCTTGCTTCTGTATGATGATGATGTTTGAATCTGAATATGTTTGCTTTAGTTGCCTTTAACGATTTTGATTCTTTTCCTCTTCTTTTGTTTGCCTCTGATCAATGGCTTTGAGTATTGATGATGATTTTGAGTATTGTTTTTGTTGGTTATTGGCCCTATGATGAGGTTACTCTTAGGGTGTTGGGCTTGAATGGTTTGATTTGATGAAGATGCTTGTACTTTTTTGGTTATGAGAACTTTGTTTGGGTAAGGGCTTATGCAGGTGGATATTGGCCTTAGGGCTTGTTTTCTTGGTTGTTTGACAGGCTTTAGGCTGAGTCTGGAAAGGCTTGAGGCTTGTGTAGAGGTTGATTCTGAGTATTTAGGCTTGCTGGGTTTTGAAATGCTTATCAATACAGGCAGGCTTCTAGATAATCAGCAGGCTTTGTTTGTAAAGGCTTTTTGCTTGGTTTCTAACTGGCTTTGATGCAGTTTGTTTTGAAATTTGTTTGAAACTGGTTTTGATGCAGTTTTTAAGCTTAGCAGGTTTGAGGTGGTTTAAGGCTTATGCTTTGGAAGTTACAGGCTGGCTTATGTTTTTGTTTAAGCTTATGTTATGGTTTGAACACAAGTTGGTGGTTGAATGTTTGTGTTTATGCAAGTGAAGGCTTAGAGTTTTTTGACACAGTTTTGGAGGATTTTGGCCTTTTTGTTCTTTTTGTTATGTGCTTCTGCACCCTTTCTACTATGTTATGATAACTTGTTTATATCTTTTTCTAAGCCTCAAGCCTGTAAGCCTCTTCTCTCTCTCTCTTTTCTCTCTCCACAGCAAAAGTAAGCATATTATATTGCTTAACATTGTACTTTCTGAAAAAGTAACTGGCTGGAAAATGATGAATTTGAATATGGCTTGCATAGTTTCTTTCCTCTGCATATTTCCTGCTTTTCTGTCTTGCTTTTGCTAGCTTGTAGGCAGTTTTGACAGTTACAGCTTTGACATCTCTTTTGGACAGTTCTGCACTTGGTTGGCATCTCTTGGTAACTTAGTTTGGTTATATGCAGTTCAGTTTGCTCATGTTGACAATTGGTTTGCCTCTTTGGTTGAAAATTTGAAATTAGGCAGCCTGTTTGATATTTTGAATTTGTGCAATTCATATTTTTTTGCAAGCATATTTCTATCCCTCTTTGTGAACCAAGAATTTCTTGTGATTTGCAGAGAGGGTGAATAAACTGATTCCGGCCAGTCACTTTTAATGATGAGCTTTTTTAAATTAACTGTCTGCTTTTTTTATTTCATCTGCATTTGACTTCTTTCCCTTCTTTTTTGTCTTTGCAGATAAAATCAATTGAACAAAGGAGCATCAGTAGAATATGAAGACTTAGGAAATTTTAGGATGTAGCTTTATTTCATTTTAATTATTTGTAATAACATTATTTGTAAATACTGTAAATGTATTCAAATAACATTTGTACTTAATAATTAAAAGTAAATAAAAGTTCTTTTGTAAATTAATCCTTTTTAATTCTTCTTCAATTGTTTATTTAATTATTTATAATTCTTAAATTATAATAAATTGAAATAAATCCCAACTATTGTAACTTAGAATAAATAATTAATTAATAAACACTATAGTCCCGCCACTTAGCATTAATCAATAATAAACCCGACGCTCCAATTAACCATAGCAATGCACAGTCAATCAAACAAACATCCATATTCCTTTGCCTTTACTGAATAAACCAAACACTGCAAATTCTCAATCAAATGCCTCAACTCATATCCCAGAGTAAATTGAAAAGAACTATAGAATTAATTCTTTCTGAGAATGCACGCACAAACCCTAGTTCTTGATTTATTGTCAAAGAAGCGCTTGCCTTATCAAACCCTGAGCCAAACTCAACCAAACCCTAACAATCTGCTTGAACTGTTCCAGAGTCCATGAAAACCCTAATTTGGATAGACTGATAAGAAAAAGTCAGTTTGACTGATTCTTACGCCAATTTGAAAAGTCAGGGAAAACCCGAAGCTGTGATTTCTTGTGGAAAAATAGGAGGGCAAATTTTGGGGTACAACAATTGCCCCTGTTCAATCTTCTTGAACCTGAAGAGTTAGATTGGCAAGTTTGCCTTTCGCGACTCGAGGGTAAAAGGAGATTGGACACTATAGTGCCCGAAAAATTTGCACTCGGTGATGTGATGGTAGAGGGAATGGGCTTAAAGATGCCATTTGGTGATGGGCTTAAAGATGCCATCTGGAGATGTGACAGAATCTTGTCGGGGGATGGGCTTAGAGATGCCATCTTGAAATTGTTGGTAGGAGGATGGGCTTAGAGATGCCATCTGGAAATGTTTGGAGGAGGATGGGCTTATAGATCCCATCTGAAGGTGATTGTTGAACTGTATGTCATTGGTGAGTGGGTGAGTATCAGAAAAGTGTCCATGTTTTGGAACATCTCTAAACTGGGGGTCTGAACAAGCAATAGATTGACATCCATGTTTGGAGAATCCTTAAACTGTTTTCAGGAGTCTTGAATCTAAATAAGCAATAGAGCAGCATCCATGTTGGGAAGCGTCTGTAAACTGTTTTCAAAAGTTGAGTCTGAACAGGCGATAGATTAACATCCGTGTTTGGAGAATCCATAAACTGTTTTCAGAAGTCTTAAAGTTGAATAAGCAATAGAGCAGCATTCGTTGTTGGGAAGCGTCCGTAAACTGTTTTCAAAAGTTGAGAAGAATCTGAACAAGCGATAGGTTAACATCCATTACTGGAGAACCCGTGAACTGTTTTCAGAGGTTAAGTCTGAAGCTTATTAATCTTTATCCTGAAAAAGGGTAAGATATTAGCTAAAACACAAAGTCATGTTGCATGAAATGTATTGATGCAATGTATATTATATCAATGTTTATGATATGAATGTAATGAATGTGCATGTAGGCTGATGAGCTGTCTTGCTAAGGAAGACGGATCCTGGATAGCTGGAGATAATAGAATCTTGACTGCTGTCGGGGAAAACGAATCTTTGATTGCTGCAGGGGATTGAAAATCCTTTGATTGTTGAAAATGAGAAGTCTTGGGACCGCTGTTGGGGAATCCGGAGCTTGGGTTGTATGCCAATCTACTGGGGATTCCTGTCTTGAGGAGATCTTCACTGGGGAATATCTGAATATCCTGTGAGGAACTGAGAATGAGAGTCTTCACTCTGCTTGGGGATTGATAGTTGGAAGTTTTAGCTCCGCTGGGGATTGCAAGAATCTTTTGATTTCTGCAGGTATTGATCTGGGATCCTGTGTAAGGTTTCTTGATGATGAGTCTGTGTAAAACCGCATCTGAATTTGAGAAGGAACCGGTGTAAGGTTTCCTGATGATGAGTCCGTGTAAAACTGCATCTGAATTTGAGAAGGAACCGGTGTAGGGTTTCCTGATGATGAGTCTGTGTAAACTTGCATCTGAATTTGAGAAGGAACCGGTGTAGGGTTGCTTCATGATGAGTCCGTGTAAAACTGCATCTTGGATTTGAGAAGGAACCGGTGTAGGGTTGCTTCATGATGAGTCAGTGTAAAACAGCATCTTGGATTTAAGAAGGAACCGGTGTAGGGTTTCTTCATGATGAGTCCGTGTAAAACTGCATCTTGGATTTGAGAAGGAACCGGTGTAGGGTTGCTTCATGATGAGTCTGTGTAAAACTGCATCTTGGATTTGAGAAGGAACCGGTGTAGGGTTCCTTCATGATGAGTCTGTGTAAAACTGCATCTTGGATTTGAGAAGGAACCGGTGTAGGGTTGCTTCATGATGAGTCCGTGTAAAACTGCATCTTGGATTTGAGAAGGAACCGGTGTAGGGTTGCTTCATGATGAGTCCGTGTAAAACTGCATCTTGGATTTGAGAAGGAACCGGTGTAGGGTTGCTTCATGATGAGTCCGTGTAAAACTGCATCTTGGATTTGAGAAGGAACCGGTGTAGGGTTGCTTCATGATGAGTCCGTGTAAAACTGCATCTGAATTTGAGAAGGAACCAGTGTAGGGTTGCTTCATGATGAGTCCGTGTAAAACTGCATCTTGGATTTGAGAAGGAACCGGTGTAGGGTTGCTTCATGATGAGTCCGTGTAAAACTTCATCTTGGATTTGAGAAGGAACCGGTGTAGGGTTTCTTCATGATGAGTCTGTGTAAAACTGCATCTTGGATTTGAGAAGGAACCGGTGTAGGGTTACTTCATGATGAGTCCATGTAAAACTGCATCTTGGATTTGAGAAGGAACCGGTGTAGGGTTGCTTCATGATGAGTCCGTGTAAAACTTCATCTTGGATTTGAGAAGGAACCGGTGTAGGGTTTCTTCATGATGAGTCCGTATAAAACTGCATCTTAGATTTTAGAAGGAACCGGTGTAGGGTTGCTTCATGATGAGTCCGTGTAAAACTGCATCTTGGATTTGTGAAGGAACCGGTGTAGGGTTGCTTCATGATGAGTCTGTGTAAAACTGCATCTTGGATTTGAGAAGGAACCGGTGTAGGGTTGCTTCATGATGAGTCCGTGTAAAACTGCATCTTGGATTTGAGAAGGAACCGGCGTAGGGTTGCTTCATGATGAGTCCGTGTAAAACTGCATCTTGGATTTGAGAAGGAACTGGTGTAGGGTTGCTTCATGATGAGTCCGTGTAAAACTGCATCTTGGATTTGAGAAGGAACCGGTGTAGGGTTGCTTCATGATGAGTCCGTGTAAAACTGCATCTTGGATTTGAGAAGGAACCGGTGTAGGGTTGCTTCATGATGAGTCTGTGTAAAACTGCATCTTGGATTTGAGAAGGAACCGGTGTAGGGTTGCTTCATGATGAGTCAGTGTAAAACTGCATCTTGGATTTGAGAAGGAACCGGTGTAGGGTTGCTTCATGATGAGTCCGTGTAAAACTGCATCTTGTATTTGAGAAGGAACCGGTGTAGGGTTGCTTCATGATGAGTCTGTGTAAAACTACATCTTGATTTGAGAAGGAACCGGTGTAAGGTTGCTTCATGATGAGTCCGTGTAAAACTGCATCTTCCAAAGGTGATGAAGGAATTTGAACACTTTTGACATTCGAATGCCCCAAGTGATGATGAAGGAGACTTGCCCCAAGTTAGTCTGTAAATTGAGAGATTTCTTGAAATATTGACTGGACTGCCCTAGGTTAATTGAACTTTGAAAGATTTGTTGAAATCTTGACTGGACTGCCCCAGGTTAACTAGATAGTGACATGTCATGCCCCCTTGTTGATAGGAGATTTGTCAAATGGAAGTGTCATCCTTTTTTAAGTGATTTTACTCACTGAGAGAGCTTTCGTTCATCGGATATTCATTGTGTGAATTTCTCCGCTGTCAAACAAATAGCCAAATGCAAACAGTGATATTCAGGTAATGCAAAGTTTATGTCTGTCTCGAAGTTTTTTTTTGAAAAATGCGTTTTTTAGCAGAAAACTTTTTATAAGACAAAATCAACACAAGATTTAGAGCAAAGCCTTACAGGAGTCAGGATACCTTTTGTAATAGTATGCTTTCGAACTAACCCATGCTTCAGTTAGGAATTTTGAAGGGTTGTAACGTGGCCTGGTTCACGGTTTAAGAAACAAAGGATAAAGGCTCAAAGTATATTTGTACCCACCCGCTCTTCATGATGTTCTTCAACCCTAAGCTCAGTTAATTTGTGCGTCGAACTCCATTCGAATTTGGAACGACTTTTGGGTGATGGTTCACCAGTTGAATTTTGGGAGGCAGTCATCATCTCCTTTTTCTTTTGCAACATTTTTTCATGTTGTTGAGGATTCGCAATGACCTCTTTATTTTGATTTGTTATCCCTAACTTTTGCCTGATTGTTCCTGTTTTCGGGATTACAGTCAGCGGGATGCCCCAGCTTTCTTAAGCCTCCTTTGTAGGTTTTGGCTCAGTGGGCTTTTTCTTTTTTTGAGAGATAATGACTGCCTATGAGATAAGGAACCATCACTGTCTTTTTGATTCCAAAGGAATGCCTCTTTTTTGACGTTGTTCGTTGTATTACGAACTGAGAGTTTGCGACTTCAATGCGCATCCTTTTTTGAATTAACTGAGATACTACCGTGCCCCAGGTTTATATCAAAGGTTTTTATTTGTTTTAGAACAGAAAACTCCTACTTATTTGTCTCGAAGGGGTTGACTAGGGATTATCTTCCTTATAACTCCAGTGTTTGGGAATTGAAAGAAATGCATGTACATCATCAGCAAGGTCTGTTCAAAAGCATATTGTATGAGATTATGATATTGTTTCGTCATCCTCCATCTAAAGGCTTGCAGCTTTTTATCAAGAGTTAAATATCATAAAGAAAACATAAGAGTAGTGAAAACGAATGGGTGAATTCAAGACAAACATATGCAATGCATTAATGAAACAAAGTTTGACATTAATAGTTATTGTTTGAATAACAAAGAGATTACAACTTGGAAATTCAAATGAAACAAAAGCCTCTCAGTTCGAGCCTTGTCAATTCAGGTGGAGAACTCCTTAACGGAAGATTTTCATCTCGCCATCTGGCATGAATCTCAGCACCCCAATGTCAATCAGATCTTGAATCTTGTTCTTCAAGGCCCAACAGTCGTCGGTGTCATGTCCCAGGCTATAGGAGTGGTGCATACAAAATGTGTCGGGATGATAGTTAGGAGCGGAGGTATTGGGCTTCCGAATAGGATCCCTCAAAGCAGTCAGATTGACCTCCAACAAGCGCTCAAGTATTAGAGATGACGGTATGTCAGTCTCAGTGAACTGTCTTCCCGGCGTAGTTTGCTTACGCCGATTACCCCGTTGACGCTAGCGAGGTTGTTGATGGGCTTGTGACCCTGAAGCAAGTAGAGGAGCTTTCCCCTTGTCTTCTTGAGTGGTGACTTGCTCTTCAACCTCAGATGTTTTCCCAAGTTGGTTGTCCCGAAGCAGTTGGTTGACGAGAACCCTGAGCTCTTCTTGTCTTTGAGCCAAGTCTTGGATGAGAGCCATCTGGCCCACCAGTTGTCCCATCATCTGGATCCTTAATGTTGCCAAATCAAACTGCAGTTCCCCCAACTGATCACTCCTGGCATTGCTTGAATTCCCCTGGACCATGCCTGTTGTGAGGAGAGCTTTCACTTCTTCTTGCCCCAAGGAAAGGTTCAAGAACATTTCCTGAAGCTGAGCATTTTGATCCTGGATATCCTTGACAGTCCTCTCTAGGGCCATCTCTACTAAAATAAACAGTAGAAGAGTAAGGAAACCTGAAAAGGAAAAACTGTCATGATGCAATGCATGATATGTGGATGCATGTTTTCAAGGATCTCTTGGGGTAAACACAAGATAATGTTAGAGGTTGAACTTCGATCTTTGATTGGAGAACTCTGCACCTATGGATGTCTTTCCACGAGAATCAAGCTCACCATGTCAAGTGGGTCATAGCCCCTGATTCAAGTTGTTGCACATGATCTTTGATGGCATTTGTTTAGAGGAGGAACCTCTTGCCTTTTGGTAGACGTCTGGTTCAACGTGATCCTGCATCAAAAGACCCTCGAGATCCTTGAAATATTTATTGAAAAAATGCTATGGTATGATGTCATGATGTTATGTACATGTATGCAAAAGAAATTAAGTGTATATACAGGTAATCATATTCACACAAAGCAAACAAGTCCTTAGGTTTAGGCTGGCATGGGGTTTGTAGGTAAATACCCTCTTGAAGTTAGTTGGCTCATCCTGTCCTAAAATAGAAACCGGGTTCTAGGAGCACAATATCATTGGATTATTTTTTGTGTTCATTGTTTTGGTTTAGCCACTTAACTGGCGACCAAAATATTCCAAGAAAACAACCCTCAATGAGTGTAGTATCGAGTATCTACCAACTTCGGACTACACCAAAGTCGGTCATCTCACTACCCCTAAAAAGGCTAAGATGGTCAAGTAAGATTCTAAGAGTTCGTTAGTGCTTCATGACATCACTCAGCAGCCACGTACTCTCCTTGATTGAACTCAAGGGTTACCGGTACTCCCAAATATGTCACACTAACATAGCTTACTGCTTCAACCATGTCGGTATACCCCGCACAGTTCCCTCACAGTTTTATTGCTATTTACCAAAAAAGGTTCCCCCAAATTCGGGTGTAGGATTTACAACAAACCCAAACAAGGACCCAAAGAGTAAAGCAATCAAAGCAAGTATGTAAAGGTGATCTAAATCCCTAAGGTAACCCCACTTTTAAATCAATCCCCAGCAGAGTCGCCAGTTCTGTGATACGGTGGGAGAACTGACTTGAGGTTTTGCGTTTGTATTCGCACTTGTTCGGTTTAGCAAGAGTCACCACCGACTTTTTATTTTATCCTAAAGGAAAGGTTAAAAAGCACAGGAAAAACCTTTGAGATGTTTCGTGGGTTCGGGGGGTAGATTATGAAAAAGGGAAGGTATTAGCACCCTTTTCATCCATGGTTATCCATGGGCTCTTAGTTACTTGTTTTAGATCACTTGCCTTGATTTTCAATTGCATGAAATGGTGGTGTGTGTGTGTGTATTGAAAATGTTTTGAAAAAGATTCCTTGTCTAGGCAACCGTTGTAACAATTCTTTACTCGAATGTTTTACAAAGGTGTTTGTCTTTTCGAAAAGATGTTTCAAAGTTTTTGAAGGTTGTTTTTGAAAGTTGTGTTTGTGAAGTGTGTTTTTGAAAGTAGGCAAGTGTGTTTTGCAAGTTTGATCAAGTAACTAAGAGTTGTCTACCCCTAAATTTACTCAAAGATCTTTCCTATGTTTTAACCCTTTTAACAGTATTGTTCCACCATTGTATTTGGTGGACAATCTTGTGTTAGGATGTTAACGGGACGGGCGCGGGTCATCGTATGGACCATGAATGCAATGGTGCCAAGTGTCTTTGGCAATTTTTCTTGGAGGGACTATGATCATTTGTTTAGGCAACTTCGAAAGCGTCATCGAGGGACTATGATCATTTGTTTTGTTTTTGTTTTGCCAAAGAAACTCAACGTGCAAGTATGGCCCATTTTGGAAGGCAACAAGCGGGATTACCCTAGGGGTGCAAGTGTGATTGGTGTATTGATTTTCATACATTTGTCTTGTATTAGTTTATCTAGTGGTTGATTTTAAATCTTCGCATACAAACCCTAATTACTATACAGTATATAGAAAGCGATAAATTGAGGGAATTTAAATTCTAAGCTATTACAAATAAGTATCCGGGAGTGGGGGTACAAATATTTACAAATGGGGATGAGACTTATTAGGAGAGTAGTGTCCAAATATATTTACAACCAAATCGAATCGCATTCTCAAATGTAACATATATCAATGTACAAGAATAAAAGATAAGCAAATGTATTGGTGAAAGTGTATGTGATTTATTTACAAATGATGCAAGATGTTAACTTAATGCAAAATTAAGTATTTATTTATACTTTTTGTGTTTTTGTTAATTATGTACAAACAAATGTTTTAGTTATAGAAAAGTATTTAACTTAAAAAAAATATTTTTTTATGTATTTTGTTAATGTTTTATATACAAAAGTTTTAATTAAAAGAAAAAAAATGTTTTAAGTTTAATTATCCTGTTGTCTAGGTATTTAGTTAATGTACAAAGGTTTGTTAAACAAAGATTCTAAAAAGAGAAAATTATTTAATTTAGACAAATCCTATTTTTATGTACTCTTAAATGTGATAAAAAAAGGTATTAATAAACATTTTGAAAATAAAAAAGAATTTAATGTATCATTTTTTATTTAAACAAAATATTAGTATAAGCTTAAAAAAAAAGGGAATTGAATGGGCTTTAGGGGGTCTTATTCTGGCCCAAACAAAAATTGAATAACAATCAAAGAAAGGGGGTGCAAGGCACCTGATTGCATATGGGCTTGGCATTAGATGGGGCGAACCTGCCCAAACAAGTTTCATAAGTTTGTTTTAGGGTTTCAACGAGTTGTTTCATTTCTAGGGTTACAGTCTTACAGGCTTAGAGCGGCGCTTCCATTCATCGTCTTCTTCGCTTCCTTCGTTCTCCTTGAGCCAGCCACTGAACGAAATTCCCCTCCGCTTACGGCCACCCAGTGCCACCGTCCATTATCTCCTCGCGTTTATTCAAGCAGTGATAAAAAGAGGTATGATTTCTGTCTTAACGCATTAGGGTTCTCAGATTTCCATTCTTGCATGTTTGTATTTGTTCTGATTCTTTGATTATTATTATGTCTTGTATGAGGTGTGAAAAGAAAAAAAAGAAAAGGAGTTATACCTTTGGGGTTCGTTGCTTGGAGTGGAGGAGAGGCTGACTTGGAGGCGCGTCTCAGGCGGCCAGGCGGAGGGAGTATGAAGCTGATGAGCTTGCTTGGAAAAACTGGTATTTTGTATCTTTCTTTTATGGGTTTTATGATGATTGCCTTGAAAACCCTAGCTCAAACACTTCTGAAACTTCTTTTCTTCTTCTCTTTTTTTTGCTCCTGAAATACTTGCTTAATGATGTTGATTGCTGAGTTGCCTTGTTGGTTATTGCTTAATGATGAACATGATTCTGAGTATGGATTTGTGTAGCTTTTCCTCTCTTTGATTGCTTGCTTGCTTCTGTATGATGATGATGTTTGAATCTGAATATGTTTGCTCCAGTTGCCTTTAACGATTTTGATTCTTTTCCTCTTCTTCTGTTTGCCTCTGATCGATGGCTTTGAGTATTGATGATGATTTTGAGTATTGTTTTTGTTGGTTATTGGCCCTATGATGAGGTTACTCTGAGGGTGTTGGGCTTGAATGGTTTGATTTGATGAAGATGCTTGTAATTTTTTGGTTCTGAGAACTTTGTTTGGGTAAGGGCTTATGCAGGTGGATGTTGGCCTTAGGGCTTGTTTTCTTGGTTGTTTGACAGGCTTTAGGCTGAGTCTTGAAAGGCTTGAGGCTTGTGTAGAGGTTGATTCTGAGTATTTAGGCTTGCTGGGTTTTGAAATGCTTATCAATACAGACAGGCTTCTAGATAATCAACAGGCTTTGTTTGTAAAGGCTTTTTGCTTGGTATCTAACTGGCTTTGATGCAGTTTGTTTTGAAATTTGTTTGAAACTGGTTTTGATGCAGTTTTTAAGCTTAGAAGGTTTGAGGTGGTTTAAGGCTTATGCTTTGGAAGTTATAGGTTGGCTTATGTTTTTGTTTAAGCTTGTGTTATGGTTTGAACACAGGTTGGTGGTTGAATGTTTGTGTTTATGCAAGTGAAGGCTTGGAGTTTTTTGACACAGTTTTGGAGGATTTTGGCCTTTTTGTTCTTTTTGTTATGTGCTTCTGCCCCCTTTCTACTATGTTCTGATAACTTGTTTATATCTTTTTCTAAGCCTCAAGCCTGTAAGCCTCTTCTCTCTCTCTTTTCTCTCTCCACAGCAAAAGTAAGCATATTATATTGCTTAACATTGTACTTTCTGAAAAAGTAACTGGCTGAAAAATGATGAATTTAAATATGGCTTGCATAGTTTCTTTCCTCTGCATATTTCCTGCTTTTCTGTCTTGCTTTTGCTAGCTTGTAGGTAGTTTTGACAGTTACAGCTTTGACATCTCTTTTGGACAGTTCTGCACTTGGTAGGCATCTCTTGGTAACTTAGTTTGGTTATACGCAGTTCAGTTTTGCTCATGTTGACAATTGGTTTGCCTCTTTGGTTGAAAATTTGAAATTAGGCAGCCTGTTTGATATTTTGAATTTGTGCAATTCATATTTTTTTGCAAGCATATTTCTATCCCTCTTTGTGAACCAAGAATTTCTTGTAATTTGCAGAGAGGGTGAATAAACTGATTTTGGCCAGTCACTTTTAATGATGAGCTTTTTTAAATTAACTGTCTGCTTTTTTTATTTCATCTGCATTTGACTTCTTTCCCTTCTTTTTTGTCTTTGTAGATAAAATCAATTGAGCAAAGGAGCATCAGTAGAAGATGAAGACTTAGGAAATTTTAGGATGTAGCTTTATTTCATTTTAATTATTTGTAATAACATTATTTGTAAATACTGTAAATGTATTCAAATAACATTTGTACATAATAATTAAAAGTAAATAAAAGCTCTTTTCTCAATTAATCCTTTTTAATTCTTCTTCAATTGTTTATTTAATTATTTATAATTCTTAAATTATAATAAATGGAAATAAATCCCAACTATTCTAACTTAGAATAAATAATTAATTAATAAACACTGTAGTCCCGCCACTTAGCATTAATCAATAATAAACCCGGCACTCCAATTAACCATAACAATGCACAGTCAATCAAACAAACATCCATATTCCTTTGCCTTTACTGATTAAACCAAACACTGCAAATTCTCAATCAAATGCCTCAGCTCATATCCCAGAGTAAATTGAAAAGAACTATAGAATTAATTCTTTCTGAGAATGCACGCACAAACCCTAGTTTTGATTTATTGTCAAAGAAGCGCCTGCCTTATCAAACCCTGAGCCAAACTCAACCAAACCCTAACAATCTGCTTGAACTGTTCCAGAGTCCATGAAAACCCTAATTTGTATAGACTGATAAGAAAAAGTCAGTTTGACTGATTCTTACGCCAATCTGAAAAGTCAGGGAAAACCCGAAGCTGTGATTTCTTGTGGAAAAATAGGAGGGCAAATTTTGGGGTGCAACACCTTGTCTATAGCGACAGACATTTGTCCGTAGGTATAGATGTTGTGACTTTTAGCCACGATCCAAAGACAGGGATGATGCTTTGTCACGCTACCACTCGTCCATTCAAATATTGGCGCGTTTTTTTATTTATCCAATAATATATATTTTATTATATTATCATTTGTTTGCATTATATTAACAATTGAAAACAAGGGGTGTAGTGGCAAGTGTGGCATGGATATCCCTTCAGGACCTGGGTTCGAATCCCAGGTCCCCCTATTTTCTTCATGATATTTATTTTCAGGTGATTCAGTGCGCACTTAAGCCTAAGACCCATCATGGACACTCACCAATCAACGTGTCAGATGGCCAGATGGCCAGATCTGGTGGTCAAGCATTGGAGGCAAACCATAGGCAGGTCAACGCAATGCACTGGATTGGAAAAAAGTCCAATGGATCAGCATTATTGGGCCAACGAAATTGCTTTCTACACCCTCAAAAACAGGCTCATTCTCTCTTTCTCTTATATTTTGCTTGTTTTATTTAATTTAGTTATTTTATTTCATTTATTTTAATTACTAACCAAATTAATTTCTTTTTTATCAAAAAATCACAAAAATGTTTTTTTACCCAATCAAAATTCATAATCTTATTTTTTTATTAATAAATATTAATTAATTAATTAGGACATTAATTTTAGGTAACTTTCATTTATTTTTGCAAATATTTAAAATCAATTAGAAATTTAATAGGTTTTAATCCTAATTTATTTATTTTATTTTCTTTCCAAAAATATGTCATTTAATATTTTTCATTAATTGATTAATTTAATATTTAATTTAACATTTAATTTTAGGTTTTAATTCCTTTTCTTAAAAATAAAAAAACAACAGAAAAATCATTTTCTTTTAAGAGGGTCAAAATCCTAATTTCGCATCCGATTTAATTTCGCGTCGCGCTTTATTTTTCTTTATCCAATTAATGTTTCTGCTCCCGGTTTGTAATAAATAATTAGGACATTTTACTTATTTTTCAGCTTTTTATTTTCAAAGGGTTGTTTTTGGCGATGTAAATATCCGACGCCTTGTAATAATTAGTTTAATTTCCGCACCTTTAATTTCTGGAAACTATACAACTGTTAGATGTTTGATAATAGGGTTTGCATGACAAGAATGAATGCCTAATTTAAAAAATAGTTAGATCACCCTTAACATGTGCAAAGATAAAAATAACTGAAATCAACACACTCGCACATGCGCACTCTTAGGGTACACCACACTTGGTTGCCTTTGTACACGGTCATTGAGTATAGGTCATTTTAGAGGTCGCCCTTATGTCTAAAAGATCATAGTTGCCTCAAAATTGTCGCCTCGGATATTGTTGCCTTAAACAAATTATCTAAGACATTAGGGTTACCGCTAAAGCGTCCTAACATTGCTTTAGTGACCGTACGTCCCTCTCGAATTGACCCTTAAACTCCAACGACGTTGCTACCCACTCACTAATAGTGGGATAGTATCGTCTAAAGGAAATTATCATAGAACGATTTCTTTTTTCGAGTAGGTAGATTAGCTCTTAGATACTTGCTCTTTCAAAATAAAACTTTTTTCACACTTACACTCCTTTTCAAACAATGTTTTCAAAAACACTTCATTACACTCTTGAGGACAGAAGCAAGAGTTAAATCGAAGTTACAAACAAAAACTTTTCAAACCCACAAACACAAAGAAAACAATTTTGAAAACAATGAGCAAGTACCTAAGAGCCCGTAGATAACTACGGATAGAAAGGGTGCTAATACCTTCCCTTTCTATAATCTACCCCCCCCCCCCCCCCCCCCCGTACTCAGAAAATCTCAAAAAAGGAAATTTTCTTTGCTTTTTTCCTTTCCTTGTTGGATAAAATAAAAGTCGGTGGCGACTCTTGCTTACCGCGACATTTTGCAAAAACAAACGCAAAACGCAAACCAGCATTCCAAAAACAGTCAGTTCTTCCCACCGTATCACACCTAGGTCCAACGTTTTCTATTTTCCAAATTTATTCATTACAGATCCAGTGGTTCCACACCAAGCACGCTCACCATTGGAATCATCATCATCACCATCAGAACAATCAACACCAGATCTAATGCTTCCAATGAAGCTCCCCATGATGGACTCTCCTAGCGCAGCCACACTAAATCACACGCAGCTATGGGCCAACTGGAGTGGGATTTAAATAGAATTTCAGCATGCAACCCTCCAATTTAGGTTTACACCCCTCATGCCCATTCTTTTCTCTTTTATTTAATTCTCTTGTGTTATGTAATTATTTCAATTGTTTTTTATTTCAAATCATTTTTTTAATCAGAAAATAATAAATAAAAAATAGGACTTAATTTCATCAACTTTAATTAGTTTTCATTAATTAAAATTAATTAGAAAAAATTAGGTCAAATTTCAATTCTTTTTTCATAAACTCCCAAAAATATTTTTAATAATCAAATTAAATTTTTTATAGTTTTTGAACTTTTATCCAGTTAATTCTCGCGCGTCATTATTTTGTTGTATGATTATTTTTATTATTGATGTAACTGTGCCCGGTTTGTAATATCTAATTAAGGTTTTTTATTTCCGCAGTTTATTTTTTTTGCCATTCTTTATGTATATACACCAAATCACTGTAATAGTGTAGGACCCTTTATTTATCGCTTTTATATTTTGTATGCTTGTATATAACTGTTAATACCTTAGGTATGCATGACAAGATAAATCAATCAATCTGTAGATCACTAAGTGCGCAAGATAAATGAACAGAATCAAGCACACTTGCACATGCTCACCCCTAGGGTATCTCCCACTTTGGTTGCCTTCAAATACGGTCACAATTCTTGAAACGTGAGAATCCTTAGTGGCTATCCTTGAGTCTAACATATCACTAGTCCCTCGATGACCCTCTAGATTGTTGCCTCGGTTAAAAAAGTGATCTTAGGGCTTTGGGATAATTACTAAGAGTTTTTTCCCAGTTTCCTTTAGTGATCGTATGTCCCTTTCGATAGTCCCAAAAACATGCAACGTCTAGGGCTACCTACTAACTAATAGTGGGATAGCATTGTCTAAAGGATAGGAGGAAAAGAACAAACTTTTTTCGAGTAGGTATATAACTGTTAGGTACTTGCTCAAACAATTCTTTTTACACACCACACTTTCAATTACTTTTCAAACAAAGTTTCAAAACGCTTTATCACACTCTTGAGGACTGATACAAGGGTTATCATAAAGCGAATTGCCGCACTAAGGAATTTTCAAACAAAAACTATTCACACAAATATGAAAGCAGTATTAAAAAATGAGCAAGTACCTAAGAGATCGTAGAAAACTAAGGATGGAAAGGGTGCTAACACTTCCCTTTCTATAATCTACCCCCCTTACTCAAAAAAATCTCGAAAAAGGTCTTTTTCTATTCTTTTCACCCTTTTCTTTGTTGGATAAAAGAAAAGTCGGTGGCGACTCATGCTTACTGCATATTTGCGAATACAAAATGCAAAACCAGTATTAACAGTTGGTTCTGCCACCGTATCATAGTTCCGCATAATCATTAAAGTAGGAAGTCATTATCTCTCAAAATAAAAGTCCGCTAAGTCAAAACCTATGAAGGAGACTTAAGAAAAAAAACAGTGGCATCCCGCTAACTGTAATCACAAAAGAAATAGTTCATGAAAAAAATAGGGATAATAAAAAAAAAGAGGTCGCTACAAATCCTTAACAAAAAGTAAAGGTTACAAAAATGACTTCCTTCTCAAATAAACTTTCAGTATCCAAACCATCACTGGAATATCAGGGTCAACATTCCAGAACTCAATTGGGATCTAAACGCACAGTTAACTGAGTATAAGACTGAAGAACATCACGAAGAGCAGGTTGGGTACAAATAAATTTCGAGCCATTATCCTTTGTTTCTTAAACCGTGAACCAGACCACGTTACAACCCCTAAAAGTCCTAGCTGAAGCATGGGTTAGTTTGAAAGCATATTGTTACAAAAAGGTATCCTGACACCTGTAAGGTTTGCTATAAATCCTGAGTTGATATCACATTCTTGCAAATTTTGTTTTACTAAAAAAGGAATTTTCAAAAAATTCAAGACATACATAAGATTTTCATTCTTCAATACCATTGTTTACATATGACTATTTGTTTAAGCAGTAGAGAAATTCGCACAACAGATATTCGATGAACATAAATCCTCTCAATGGACAGAATCACCTTAGATGGAAAAACATTTCCAGTAGCAGGCCTTTCATAACCAAGGGCAATGACATGGTGTCCAGTTGATTTGGGGCAGTCAAGTCAGGGTTCGAGGAATCTCTCAAAAATTCCAAAAAGCCAGAGGAAGATCTCCATCAGAATCACTTGGGGAATTGGAAAAACATCTTCTTGCAGTGTGGCAAAACTTACTACTATGGACAATGATAATTCTCTGCACCATGTGAACGCGGACATAGTCCGAAAATACTAAGCATGAGGAAAGACCCTCTAGGACGAATGGCCTTGCAAAAATAAGGGCATCCCGATGAACCAAAAGGGTTCGAGCAAAAATTAGGAATAGACATATGAAAAATCTGTACACTTGGCAAGTCGAAAACCTGAAAAGACGGCTTGGGAAAAAAAAGGGTATCCCGATGGACTGAAAATATGAAAGGATAATCCAGGAAAAAGTTAGGGATTAAAGCGTACGACCATGTTCCATCATCTCGTCAGTTGTCTATCAGCAGAGTGCTGAACACCCTGATCAACATTCACCAAGGACTCCAGGAGTTGGGATAACAGTCAAGCCATCCACAATATCCCAGCAGATACTTTCTTCAGCGGGTATAGAGGCAGGGCCATCCTACTATAAAGTCATTTCCATATCCTTAACATACAGCCTAATAATTTCAGGTATTCCTATATCCCCTGCAGAGTAAAAATCTCTAACTACTGCTCCGACATCTAAGAAAAATTCCCCAGTGAAGTTGCCAAGCTTCTCAGGATTTCCCAGCCGGATTTCACAAAATCCCCAAATAGTGCACAGAGTTTTCCTTCCCCAACAAAGTTTATTTCTATAACAATGGAAATCTATCTCCCAGCATTTTAATTTCAACATATTTGAAGACTTACATTCTTCATCCCCAGCAAGAATCAAGGATTTATTTTCCCTAGTTCAACAACACTTCAATAAAACAACTAATACATTCATACATTGAATTCATACATCACTTTATAAGCATCATAGCATATGCAACACAAATGTATATATCGCAATCTCATTTATTTTGAGAACATCATTACCCGATGTATTTCATGCATCATTACACTGCATACAGCTGACTATTTCCCTTTTTCAAGAAAGTTCGCAAGCAGATAAATATCATTATCAATATTCAATAGTTCCAGATTAATACGTGAAACAAGACAAGACAACTATCTGTGAGCGACTGATTATAGATTAATACCTGGAACCAGACAGGACAACTATCTACATGAGCATATTAAATATTAACTCCCGAAACAGGACAGGGAAACTATCTTTCTTTCTCTAAGGTTAGAGATTAATTCTTGAAACTAGACAGGGAAACTATCTCAACGACCAACACAAAACCAGTTCCAGATTAATACTTGAAACAAGAAAGGAAAAGTATATGTGAGGGACTGATTGTAGATTAATACCTAGAACCATACAGGACAACTATCAACATGAGCATATTAAAGATTAACTCCCGAAACAGGACGGGGAAATTATCTTTCTTTCTCTGGGGTGAGAGAGTAATTCCTGAAACGAGACAGGGAAACTATCTCAACGACCAACAAAAACAAGTTCAAGATTAATACCTGAAACAAGACATGACAACTATCTGTGAATGACTAATTATAGATTAATACCTGGAACCAGACAGGACAACTATCTACATGAGAAGATTGAAGATTAATTCCTGAAACAGGAAGAGGAAACTATATTTCTTTCTCTAAGGTCAGAGATTAATACCTGAAACCAGACAAGGCAACTATCTCAACGACCACCACAAAACAAAATCCAGATTAATACCTGAAACAAGATAGGACAACTATCTGCGAACAAATGATTGTAGATTAATACTTGAAATAAGACAAGACAACTATCTACATGAGCAAATTGAAGATTAACTCCCAAAACAGGACGGGGAAACTATCTTTTTTTCTCTAAGGTCAGAGATTAATACCTAAAACCAAACATGACAAATATCTCAAAGACCAACAAAAACAAGTTCAAGATTAATACCTGAAACAAGACAAGACATCTATTTGTGAACAACTGATTGTAGATTAATACCTGAAATAAGACAGGACAACTATCTACAGGAACATATTGAAGATTAACTCCCGAAACAAGACGGGGAAACTATCTTTCTTTCTCTTAGGTTAGAGATTGATTCCTGAAACAAGCCAGGGCAACTATCTCTATGACCAGTAAAAGGCGAGTTCCAGATTAATTCCTAAAACTAGATAGGGCAACTATCTGTGAACAACTAATTATGGATCAAATCCCGAAACAAGACGGGGTGACTATTTACACGACCAGATGAAGAAATCATACACGGGTTCCTTCTTATGATCTCCAGATGCAGCTTTACACGGGCTCATCCTGAAGCAATCTTACACGGGTTCCTTCTCATGATCTCCAGATGCAGCTTTACACGGGCTCATCCTGAAGCAATCTTACAAGGATTCCTTCTCATTGTCTCAAGATGCAGCTTTACACAGGCTCATTCTGAAGCAATCTTACAAGGATTCCTTCTCGCAATTTTTAGATGCAGCTTTACACGGGCTCATCCTGAAGCAATCTTACACGGATTCCTTCTCGCAATTTTAAGATGTAGTTTAACACGGACACATCCTAAAGCAGCCCTACAAAGGCTCCTTCTAATATACTTCCAGATAATAGTTAATTTCATTCTCCCTAGCAAGTTACCATGAAGCCTGGATCTCAGCCAGAAAATAGTTAACACTCATCTCTCTTGTCCAGAGATAACTCCTCAGTAGAGCCATGGACAGCTAAAGCTCCTATACTTTAATCCCCACAGAGTTTTCCTAAAGCGGGAGAATAATATAAATCAACATTCCCCAGCGGAGTCCTCCTCAGACAACAGGATCAGGAATCCCCATAATGAGACCTCTTATGAAGTCATCATCTAATCTAGATGGCATCTTTAAGCCCATCTCCGATAACTCTCAGTAATCTTCTCCAAATGGCATCTATAAGCCCATTCCTGACATCATCAACCAACGGTGTTACTTCATGCAAGTGAAAATTTCTAGGCACTCTAATGTTCAATCGAAAGAAGTGTAAAACACAAGAAGGGGGGGGGGGGTTGAATTGAAACTTAAAATCAAATTCAATAGACTCAAAATTTTTATCCTGGTTCGTTTGATCTCAAACTACTCCAGACCACCCGCCAAGGTGATTTCGCCACTCTCCAATGAGGACTTAATCCACTAATCAAACAAATTACAAACTACTTTGACAACTGTCAAAGTCTTCTTGAGTAAGACCAAAACCTGGTTTATCTCAAGTAACTGTATCTTAATCAAAGAACAATTGAATGTGTACTATATGTTTTTCGTTAAAAAAACTATATCACTACTGTGATGTATTACACAATTTAAAAGTATAAGAGAATATGCATATTTTCAGCGTTTTTAGATGTATGAGCAGTCGTTGGTGAAAAATCATCAACAATTTGTTCTTTATGCTTGGTTATATAGGCGTGAAAATTTGTCCAAAATAAAACGTGATAATGGACACTCAATGCACTTTCCATACTGAGAAGATTCTTGTCTGAATGAAGCCGTTGAATATGATACTGTCTTAATTGAAAAGTAACACTTCAGAACTCTAGGATCTCGCATGCTGCTTTTACTTCAGAACTTTGATGACTCAGAAATATGAGGATCTGTTGATGTATTAGACTTTAATGCAGATTCTGATCATCATTCTTCAGAACATTCTGATTAGCTCAGCTTGAAAGCTTATGTGGCTTAACATCTGATGTTGTTTCAGTCAGAACTTCTGTATAAAAAACAACACAAATTTAGAGTGCATATTTGTTCTTTGTGTTTGTTATCATCAAAACTCTAATTAAGGGTTGTAGAATAAAACTATGTTCTAACAATCTCCCCCTTTTTGATGATGACAAAAACTAGGATTTTCAATAAAAACAAGAGAACAAAAGGCTTAAAGGAGTCTCCCCCTGAGTTGATTACTCAGATAGAGATGAGTTACTTTCCTGAAGTTTCTTTTCGTCAGAGCTTTTGATGCATCTCCATCTATCCTTATCAAAGTATGTTCTTGTTCAGGATTTCAGAAAAGAACATAGAAGTTAAGATATTCAGAATGTTTGAGACTTTACCCCGGTATACTGTTGTTGGAAATATATTATGTTCTCCCCCTTTTTGTCAGGTATCAAAAAAACAATATAATCAGAGTCAAAAAGATGATTTGTATTGAAAACAGAATGCAATGACATTTTTCAGAAACAAAGAGGATAAGATGAAGAATACAAATAATAAGTTAAAGAAAATCTAAGAAGGAGGGGGAAGTCGTGTGAACAATGCTTCTGGAATGCTCTTAATCTGAGTGCTTGATTCTTCCTTCTTTCCCATAATGTCTTAGATTTCATTTGTTGTATCTTCTTGTTTGTCCAATATATCCCTGATCTGTTTGTTTGTGTCTTCTTGCTTATCCAGTCTGGCGTGGATTAAAGCATTCTCCTTCTTTAACTCTTCCACAGTTTGCATGACTAGAGACGAAGCTGGAGTATCTTCAGGGGTTGCATGTCGTTCAGAACACTATGCAGCCTCTTCTGATTGAACAACTTCTTCTGTTGCAGTTTCTTTTTCTGGAGTAGTAATCAGAGGGTGACTATCAGAATCTGGTTCAGTGGCTTCTGAAGGTTGGTGCTCTTTCCAGGGAGTATTTTCCAGCAGAAGAATTTCTTTCTTGTCCCAGTGACTTTAAACATGATCTTTGAAGGCTTTCAGCTGATCACTGAAGTTCTGCTGAGCCATCTCATAGCTCAATTCTTTCAGCTTCTAGGATTCAGAGTTGAACCATTTTCTGAATCTATCCCACAGAGAATCAAAAGCAGCAGGATTAGAATTCTCTTGACTTGCTTGCTTCAAAGAAGTAAACCATTCCTGTATTTCTGTTTCAAAAATTAACAAGTTCTTATCAACTTCTGATTTGGTTAAAGTTGGTTTGGGTTTAGGAATGGAAATTTTATTTGAGGTGGAAGCCAGATTATCCAGCGCTTCTAGATCAATGACAGTTCTAAGATGATCAACTGGACGGTTGATTGGTGAAGGAGTAGAAGAATCAGAAATCAGGATTGGTAAGTGAGGAGTGTTTGGTGGTGTGGATTCATATGGTGAAGGTATTTATGGAATATCATGAATGGAGAGAGGTAAACGAACCGTAAGAGGTTATGTTATTCCAGGAATTGGGGTAGTGGTATCAGAGTCTGAAAGGGAGTCTTCTGATTGGTTTGCGGTAGCGTGTTGGATTTCTGGTCCAGGTGTTTCAGAAGTTAGATTTTCAGATTGAGGAGTGAGTGGGATTTCATTTTCTGGTTAGGTTGAGTGTGGTTATGGATTTTCTGGTTGTTGAAACTAAATATTTGGATTTTCTGGGATTGGTGAGTGAAAGTATTGATCAAACAGTTCAATATCAGAGAGAACTCTTGCAAGTTCTGGTTGATTTTGTTTTGGATTTGGATTGGGGGAGTGAGGTTCATTTAAGAAATTGCCAATATTTACAGATGGGTCAAACTCTATGTCAAAATCCTCAAATTTTTGTGGTGAAGGATTTTCTGTTGGTTGAAGGGGAATGGTTTCAGATGTTGGAACAGTTATTGATTCTACAACAGAAACAAAAGATGTGTTACCTTTCTTTTTCACAGCTTTGGGTGTCCTCTGATAGGATCCTTCTCCTGCTGCCTTCCTCTTTCTGGATTTCTTTAGCACAACCTCTGGAGCTGGCTTGTGCAGGTCACGGATGTTGATTTCTGGAATAGTCCCATCTTCCCTGGACACTTTAAGGTATCTGACTATAATTTCTGGAGAAGCATTTATCTCAGAGAATAGTGGAAAATCCTGTAGAGGGATTCTCCTAGAAGTGATGACTTCATGAGAAGCAATTGTTGGTTCCTTCTTAATGCTTTCAATAATCTTTATTTTCTTCAGATTCTTGGCATTCAGTGGTTTCCCAGCAGTTGCTTCCAGAGTGCTGATTTCTTGAGCCTCTGTCAGATGTTCTATCAACCTATTTTCCGTCAGAATATCTGAAATCAATCTTCCTAGAGGAATCCAATCCCTCTTAGTTCTTTCTTCTTCTCTTGTTCTCTGATAGCTGAAGAGAAAATGTGGAAGATTTATTTTGGTCTTCTTTGCAATGAAGTATAACAGAAATTGCTGATCAATGTTGATGTAATCAGGAGAGCTTCTAGGCTTCCTGTGATTGATTCATCCCAGAATAATTCTAGCCCATATTCTGTAATGATCTTTCAAGTCTCTGATCTTGCTGGATGGTTGTCCAGAAGTGAAAATGACCCTAGCAATGGATTTTAGGTCAGAACACTTATCAGCCATATCAATGCATCTGACTCCGCCGCCATTGTATCCAATGAGTTTCCCAATCAAATCTTTTGTAATCACTATCTTCTTCCCCATAACAGATGATGTGACCTGATGGTTGGATGAAGTAGCATGAATCCAAAACTCTTTAACAAGAATGGGAAAAGTTGGACCCAACAGATGATCAAAGTATCTGTTTCATCCCTGTGCAGTTACATCTTCATACAGATCAAACCCATTTTCCTTAAACGTTCAAAGTCAATGATCAATTCACATAGAACTTCCAGGTTGTCGATCGGAGTGAGCAGTGTTCTAATGGGCTCCTCATATTGTTCTGTTGACGAAGAACCAGGAGCACTGTTGAGATTCTTGAGGCTTGATGAGGATGCCATTGTTCACACGGATTCTTTGAAGAAAACAGATAGAAAGGGTTTTTGAAAAACTAGAGCAAGAGAGAATATTGAAGGTGGTAAAACGTGAATGAATGAAATAGTAAATTGAGTTTTATAAGCACTTTTGAAAACATAATTAGTAAGAAAGATAAAGTAAGTAATGAATATACTGAATTAATGAAATATGAAATTAGGGGATTTAGTGAGATATTGAACAGTTACCAATGGCAAGTGTCTCAATGTATCCAATTAGAGCCTTAGTCCCTTCATAATTTGAACGCGTGTTCAGACTCAGAAGGTAGCTTGTGAGGGATGATAGAGGTTTAATGGTGTGAACTGCACGCCTCTATCCTTGAAATGAAAAGTTCAAATCTTCATAGATAGATTCTGAGGAAACTGTACTCCTAAATTCTGAAGATAAGTTGATCAGGTGTTCATAGAAAACAATAAAATTTTAAGGGTTAGAATATGCAAATAAAAAATTTTATTCTTGACACAATTTCATGATGAGATGTTTCATAATGAAATTGAATCTATCTTCAGAAAGGGGTTTTGTACACACATCAGCCCATTGATGGTCTGTGTCAATAAATTTTAAAGTAAGAATTCCTTTCTGAATATAATTCCTAATAAAGTGATGTTTTATTTCTATATGCTTAGCCCTGGAGTGCAAAATGTGATTTATGGATAGACAGATGGCAGAAGTGTTATCACAAAAGATAGGGATGTTACTCTCAAATATGTTGAATTCTTCAAGTTAACTTTTCATCCAGAGCATTTGTGTGCTAAGTCCAGCAACTGCTATGTATTCAGCTTCTGTTGTTGACAAAGTTATTGTGGATTGTCTCTTGCTGGTCCATCAGATCAGATTATCTCCCAGAAACTGGCAGCTTCCAGAAGTGCTTTTACGCTCTACTCTGTCTCCAGCAAAGTCAGCATCATAATATCCTACTAAGATGTATTCATTGGATTTTATATAAAACAAACCCAGGTTAGTATTACCTTTCAGATACTTGAAAATTCGCTTAATTACTGTTAAGTGAGATTCTCTAGGATCTGATTGGAATCTAGAACATAAGAAAACACTGAATAAAATATCAGGCCTTGAAGCCGTCAGATAAAGGAGAGATCCAATCATACCTTTGTAGATCTTCTGTTCTACCTTTTTACTTACCTCTTCCTTTTCCAGAATGCACGTGGGATGCATTGGAGTCTTTGAGGGCTTACATTCTGAGAGATCAAATTTCTTCAGAAGTTCTCTAACGTATTTGATCTGGTGAATGTAAGTTCCTTCTGGAGTCTGGTATATCTGAATGCCTAGAAAGAATTTAAGTTACCCCATTAAGCTCATCTCAAAATATGCCTGCATGCACTTAGCAATTCTCTTCCCCGAGAAGGTTTAGTAGATCCAAAAATGATATCATCTACGTAAATCTGACAAACTAAAATGTCATTCTTAAATGTCTTACAGAACAAGGTTGTGTCCACTTTCCCTCTGGTGAATTCCTTTTCTAACAGAAAGTTACTTAGTCTTTCATACCAAGCTTTGGGAGCTTGTTTCAGACTATAAAGTGACTTCTTTAGTTTCAAAACATATTCTGGGTGTTTGGAATTTTCAAACCCAGGGGGTTGGTGCACATATACCTCTTCATCAATGTAACCATTTAAGAATGCACTCTTGACATCCATCTGATACAGAGTGATGCCATTGTTTACATCAAAAGAGATTAAAAGTCTGATAGATTCTAACCTGGAGACTGGAGCAAAGGTTTATGTATAGTATATCCCATCTCACTGACTATAACCTTGTGCCACCAGTCGTGCCTTGTTTTTGATGACTTCTCCTTGCTCATTCAGTTTGTTTCTAAACACCCACTTTGTTCCAATGACGTTGAATCCTTTTGGTTTGGGAACCAAATCCCATACGTCATTTTTGGTGAACTGGTTTAACTCCTCCTGCATTTCCAGAATCCAGTCATTGTCTAGAAGAGCTTAATCAATTGTTGTTGGTTTAATCAGTGAGACCAGTCCCATGAGGGATTCTGTAGAGTTTCTAAATGTTAATCTTGTTCTGATTGGATCATCCTTCTTTCCCAGAATCTTATCTTCTGGGTGAGCTATGCTACTTCTGGATAACTTTTTCTAGAGTTGATCAACAGAAGGTACTAGAACACTTTTAACATTTCCTTTTGAAGTTGTTAGAGTATCTTTGTTGGAAACTTTTGATGGGTCGTCTTCAGCACCTGGGAATTCAACTTCTATATCTGCAAAAGGTTCGTTCTGGTTTAAATTTTGAGGGTCAAGCTTATCATCAAATCTAACACTGACTGACTCTTCAACAATTTGTGTTTCTGTATTGTATACTATGTACCCTCTTGAGCGTTTAGAGTATCCTAACATAATACACTTCTGTGCTTTAGAGTCAAACTTGTTCAGATGATCTTTAGTATTCATAATAAAACATGTGCATCCAAAAGGATGGAAATAAGAAATGTTGGGCTTTCTGTGCTTCCACAATTCATATGGAGTCTTTTCCAGAATAGGTCTTATAGAAATTCTATTCTGAATATAACACGCTATGTTAATTGCTTCTGCCCATAAGATCTTAGCAATGTTAGTCTCATTGATCATGGTTCTGGCTAT
Source organism: Vicia faba (assembly GCA_948472305.1). Classification (NCBI taxonomy): domain Eukaryota; kingdom Viridiplantae; phylum Streptophyta; class Magnoliopsida; order Fabales; family Fabaceae; genus Vicia; species Vicia faba. The sequence continues at coordinate 142,984,725 of OX451735.1, forward strand.
TTCTTGCAATGTTTTGTTCTTTCGTTCTACAACTCCATTTTGTTGGGGAATTCTAGGACAAGAGAAGTCATGTGAAATGCCTTTTTCATTAAAAAATGTTCCAAATTTTATATTTTCAAATTCTCCACCATGATCACTTTTGACTTTGACAATTCTAAGAACCATTTCATTCTGAACTTGGTTACAGAAGGCAATGAACACAGAATGTGACTCGTCCTTCTGTCTTAAGAACTTTACCCATGTCCATCTTCTATAATCATCTACGATCACTAACCCATACTTCTTGCCACTAATAGACGCAGTTTTCACTGGTCCAAATAAGTTTATGTGCAGAAGTTCTAATGGCCTAGAAGTGGAAACAACATTTTTAGCTTTAAAAGTAGGTTTTGCAAATTTGCCTTTATGACATGCTTCACACAGAGCATCTGAGCTGAACTTCAGATTAGGAAGTCCTCTGACCAGATTGAGTTTGTTAATCTAAGATATTCTTCTCATACTAACATGCCCCAATCTTCTGTGCCAGACCCATTGCTCGTTGTTAACAGAAAGAAGGCATTTTACATTTTGACTTTTTAGTTCAAAAAGTTTTATCTTATAGATGTTGATTTTCCTATTTCCATTAAACAGGATAGTTCCATCTTTCTGACTAACAACTTTGCATGAATTTTGATTAAAGATTATATCATAACCGTTATCACCTAATTGACTTATGGATAACAGGTTATGCATCAATCTATCAACTAAAAGCACATTAATAATAGAAGGAAGATTACCATTACCTATTGTTCTAGAGCCAATGATCTTCCCTCTTTGGTTGCCTCCAAAGCCCATGTAGCCTCTAGGTTTAAGTTCTAGGATTTGGAACATATGCTTTCTCCGCCATATGTCGAGAGCATCCATCGTCCAGGTACCATGACTGGTGTTTTAGCCTTGCTTTTAAAGATATCTGCTACATATATAATTTTGTCCTTAGGTACCCAATACTTTTTGGGTCCTGGTTTGTTAGTTTTACCAAAATTTTGTTTGAATTTTGGTTTGGTAGAATAATCATTTCTAGTGTATTTTAGGTCATGTGTATGCCCGTATGTGAAGTGTGATTTTAGTGGTGTGCATTTTATAACTAGGTCCATGAATTTTTTAGGTGGAGATACCTTACCTTGGTATCCTATTCCTTTTATGCCATTCCTGCTAACTCCATAGATCATTGAAGCCATCTTGCTTCTATCTATGTTTTTAGCCAGAAACTTCTGAAAGTTGTGATCATATTCTTTTATGATTTTATCAGCACTACTGGGAGCCTCTGAGATTATCTCTTTGAGTGTTTTGTAAATCAGTTTCCAGTTTTGAAATCTTTTCTTTTAGCTTTGAATTTTCTAATCTCAGACTCACAATTTCTTCAGAGTCAGAGACAAGATCCCTTTTTAGGTTCCTGAATTTGACTCTGATGTGCTGATATCTTTCCAGAATCTCATTTAGGCTTTCTGCTAGTTCAGCTTTAGTGAAATTAACAGTAAAATTAGGAAATGCCTCTTTTGTGTCTGATTTTGAGACTGACTGATATGCTTCGTTGTCTTCTGTCACATTAGCCATAAGAGCAATGTTGGCTTTTTCATCATCTGATTCTGATTCTGCGTCAGAAGTGTCTGAATCATCCCATGTAGCTATGAGACTTTTCTTCTTCTCCTTAAAGAACTTCTTTTTGGGCTTCTCCTTCTGAAGCCTTGGACAATCATTTTTGTAGTGCCCTTGTTTATTGCACTCATAGTAGATGATGTCTTTGTTGTTTGACTTCTTGTGACCAGATGAAGCTTCAGATCTTCTATGTCCATAGGAGGACTCAGACTTTCTGTATCTGGAGGAGGATTCATTCTGATTCCCCGACCTTCTGGAATTATTGAATTTTCTTTGCCTATGTTTCCACAACTGATTTACCCTTCTGGAGAGAAGAGACAGTTCATCTTCTTCTGATGAGGATCCATCAGAGATTTCTTCCATAGCCTGCAAAACCTTGGAATCAATTTTTTTGCTAGATTTTAATGCTAAAGGCTTACCTTGCTTCTGAGGCTCGACATCTTCTAGCTCTATCTCATGGATTTTGAGGGAGCTAACGAGTTCCTCCAGAGATATCTTATTGAGATCTTTAGACAGCTTGAGCGCAGTGACCATTGGCCTCCATTTCTTTGGTAGACTTCTGATGATCTTCTTTACGTGATCAGCAGTAGAATACCCTTTATCAAGAACTCTCAGCCCAGCAACAAGAATATGGAATCTTGAGAACATAGCTTCTATGGATTCACTGTCTTCCATCTTGAAGGTTTCATATTTTTGAATGAGTGTCAGGGCCTTGGTTTCTTTAACTTGTATGTTTCATTCATGCATCATTCTGAGAGAGTCAAACATGTCTTTGGTCGTCTCTCTGTTTGAGATCTTCTCATATTCTGAGTATGAGATGGCACTGGGAAATAATGTTCTGGATTTATGATGGTTTCTGAAATCACGCTTTTGCTGGTCAGACATTCTTTCTATATATATCTTCTGACCACTTTCATTCACTGGATGTGTGTATCCATCAATTAACATGTCCCATAGATCAGCATCATGGGCCATAAAGAAGCTCTCAATTCTGTCTTTCCAGTAGTCAAAATTTTCTCCATCAAATACTGGAGCTTTGTCGATGATTTTGTCCTTGTCCTCATGATAGTCATTGTTAATGTTTTAGCTTTGTCCCACCATAGTGTTTTCTAAAGCTTGGATCTTGTACTAACACGGTTAAGTGTATGAACTTAGAAGCAGGCGCTCTGATGCCAATTGAAGAAGTGAAAAACACAAGAAGGTGGGGTTGAATTGAAACTTAAAATCAAATGCAATAGACTCAAGATTTTTATCCTGGTTCGTTTGATCTCAAACTACTCCAGTCCACCCGCCAAGCTGATTTCGCCTCTCTCCAACGAGGACTTAATCCACTAATCAAACAGATTACAAACTACTTTGACAACTGTCAAAGTCTTCTTGAGTAAGACCACAACCTGGTTTATCTCAAGGAACAATATCTTAATAAAAGAACAATCGACTGTGTACTATATGTTTTTCGTTACAAAAATTGCATCACTATTGTGATGTATTACATAATTTGAGAGTATAAGAGAATATGAATATTTTCAGTGTTTTTAGATGTATGAGCAGTCGTTGGTGAAAAATTATCAATGATTTGTTCTTTAAGCTTGTTTATATAGGCGTGAAAATCTGTCTAAAATAAAATGTGATAATGGACACTCAATGCACTTTCCATACTGAGAAGATTCTTGTCTGAATGAAGTCGTTGCATATGATACTGTCTTAATTGAAAAGTAACGCTTCAAAACTATAGGATCTTGCATGCTGCTTTTACTTCATAACTTTTATGGCTCAGAAATATGAGGATCTGCTGACGTATTAGACTTCTGTTCAGAGTCAGGGTATCTTATACTTTAACGAAGATTATGATCATCATTCTTCAAAACATTCTGATTAGCTCAACTTGAAAGCTTCAGTGGCTTAACATCTGGCGTTGTTTCAGTCAGAACTTTTGTATAAAAAACAACACAAATTTATAGTGCATATTTGTTCTTTGTGTTTGTTATCATCAAAACTCTAATTAAGGGTTATAGAATCAAACTATGTTCTAACACAATCTTCTTCCACCTTCAGATCACGAAAGGCAGACAAGCCAATATACATCTTCATGTTTAAGTAGATTGAACATGGGAAGTTTTTCTACCCCAAAATTTTCCCTCCCATTTTTATTCAAGGCGTACTCATTGAGGTCCTCAATTGCTCAAGGTTGACCAAGAATTGATCAGATAAATCATCCTCCTAAGCAATGGCCTTTCAACTATGGTTTCACTTTTCACTAAGATGTGTGAGCTACAAAGGTCTTAAGTGTTTTCCATGGTCCTAATATGTCTTCAAGATTGTTCATGCCAAATTTTATGCCTTACACTACAAGTTTGCTCAGTCAACTACTCAAGTGTTAGAAAATCAACTATACTAGGTCAAAAGTCAATTGTGGCTAATATACAGTCAAACTTCATGATTTTTGGTCAACATCAACATTTTTAAGTGATATCCATCATTTGATCAAGGTTTGATCATGATTCCTCAAGGCATGCTCTTAATTTATCAAAAGTCAAGAATTGCTAAATTAGGATTTCTATAGGAAAAGTCAATTAAACTTTGACCAGACATAACTTTCACATACTTCATCCATTTTCCCCCAAAAAAACATAATTCTGAAGAGAATCCAATTCCCTAAAACTTCTCTTTTAGCCTCAAGCTCAAGAAATGCATCATTTAAAAGATATGAGCTCATACATTGCAGGTCATTTTCAAAAAGTCAACAAAAGACACTTTTTGTCAACATAATTTACATCAATATAATTTATTCAAAAGCAAAAATGATCAACATATAGATTTTATAGCACGTCTTTGAATTTACAAAAAGTCTAAGATCATCTTCAAAAGATAAAAATTGAACAATTATGGTTTGTACAAGTTGGGCAAATTTGTGAAAAATGCATGAAGTCAACTATGAGCAAAATTGCATTTTTAGGTTAATGGACCTAACTTTTAGGGTTCAAACATGTTTATGACATACCCAAGGACCTCTAAACCTAACCATGCACTATTTCAATTTTTATTTCTATTTATTTTAAATTTTATTCATTTAAATATGAATTAAATCAAATAAATTAAATAAAAATACAAAGAATAATGGGCCATGACATTTGGATTTGATTTGATCTATTAGAAGACCCATATTTTCGTGCAAGATACATCTAAAGGGACGAGGTTCATGCAAGTGACTAAAGAGGCAAATATATCACAAAGATGGACATTTTTAAACGTGTTTTATCCTTGTATCCAAGGCCATGAATGCATTAATTCTTTACCATGTTTGTTCACTCTTATCTTCCCTCTACAAATACATAACATTACAAGCCAAAGGGAGTATGAAATTCCTCCCCAAAAAGCTCTCCAAAAATCAAAGAATTGGTGCAATTCATATATTAAGGTTCCGGTCTCTCTCGATTGACATTGAGCCTCAAACCATCCTCCTGAAGTCCCTAGGAGTCTTCCAAGGCCCAAGAGCAGTCCATCACATACCTAACACGCTCCCATTTGACAACACCGGATTGTTATGGATGGTTGAATCAGAGGTTCCACACAAGAATCTGAAAACCCCATGGTTAGGGCATGAAGTTTTCAAAGATTTGGGCCTAGGGATTTCTTATGATTGCACCCCCTGTTTACTTTTGCTACTACGTCCATCTTTATTTTCTTGTTTTGTTCATTTTGTTTATTTCTTTTAATTCCTTTTTTTATTTTAATCAATAAACAAATATAAAAATTACATAAAAATAGATTTAGGATTTTTCTTAATTAAATTATAATTTTGGTAAATTAAGTAACTAATCACTTTAACATTTTTTTAAATTAAAATTAGTAGAACTTAGGTTTTATTTCATTTTAATTTATTTTCCTTTTCATACCAAAAATACCAAAAAAAAACATAGAATTAATTTCATTTCTTTAAATTTCATGTTTCTTTAATGATTAACTTTTTTTTCTTTAAATATAGATCTAGATCAATTATTTTTTAAACTTAAACCATTTTCATAAATTAAATTAAAAAACGAACAAAATATTTTCTCTTAACATTTTTTAGACGTCCTTTTAATTCGCGCATGTCATTATCTTTCGCATTCTATTTTTTATACTATTGTAACTGACTACTGGATGTAATAGCATAATTAGGACTTTACATTTTTCTTCTTTATTCCCCAGTCTAGACAAGTAATAATTCCCCTCCCCGAAGCCTTGTAATAGTTAGATTTACATTTCCGCACTTTTTATTATTGTAAATTATTAACTGTCTAGATGCATGGCTAACTAGGATTGTATGGCAAGAATAAAATAAAACGCTAGAAAACTTCACACAAGACAAAAATAATTGAAAACAACACACTCGCACATGTGCACCTCTAGGGTACCCCTACTTTTGTTGCCTTCGGAAAAATAGTCACGAATCTCGAAATGTGAGAGATTTTAGTGGCTACACTCCAGTTTAAAAAGATCACAAGTCCCTCGATGATCCTCTCAATGTTGCCTCGGTAAACAATGATCTTAAAACCTAGGGTAGTTACTAAGGTTTCTTGCCCAGTTGCCTTTATAACTATAAAACATCCCTTTGAATGTCTCTCAAACATCCAAATGACTAGGGCTACCTACTTATTAATAGTAGGCTAGCATTGTCTAAAGGAAAGGAGGAAAAGAATGACCCTTTCGAGTAAAGTAGATAGTTCCTAGATGCTTTCTCAAAAAACAAACTTTTTACACTTACACAAAACAATTTTCAAAAACCTTTTCAAAATGCTTTATCAACACTCTTGAGGACTGATACAAGAGTTATCATAAAGCAAACTGCCTCTCTATTGGCATTTCAAAATACTTTTCAAAAAAACACAAAGCACAAGGTATTTCAAAAATGAGCTAAGAATCTAAGAGCCCGTAGAAAACTACGGATACAAAGGGTGCTAACACCTTCCCTTTCTATAATCTACCCCCTACTCATAAATAATCTCGAAAGGTATTTTTTTGTTCTTTTCACCCTTTCCTTTGTTGGATTAGAGAAAAGTCGGTGGCGACTATTTCTTACCGCAACATTTGCGAATACAAATGCAAAACCAGTATAACAGTAGGTTTTTCCATCGTATCACAATCGGTCACCATGTTCTCTCTTCCATGCTATTCTCTAAGTAAAATTACCATCTCAACTTTACATTGGCTTATCAAAATCCCTAGCCTATAGGTGTTATCTTTTGTAAGTCTTAATCCCTAGCCCGTAGGGTTATCTTTTGTTTGTCTTAATCCCTAGCTTGTAGAGGTTCTTTTGGTGTATAATAATCCATAGCTTGTAGGGCTTCACATTGTATATATATCCCTAAAACCCGTGTAGGTGGTCCTTAAGTTTATCTTCGTTCTAACCTCGCATTACATTGTGTCTCCATGAAAATATTATCACATATCCTCAAAAGGCAAAAAAAAATTTTTGCATACCCATGCATTTTTAGTTACATACGCATTTCCATCTTCGCCCTTGTCCAGCTATCATTCAGCTAACAAATTTCCTAATGCTCAAATGAAAATTCCACGCATGCTTCAAGAAGGTTGTGAAGAGATTTAAGAAAATCCTAGATTGGTGAAGGAGAGGTCAAACATTGGAGATTCAATTAAGCTTGATCCTACAAATCTTATTGTGGAGAGAAGGCATCCTTTTACAAGACAAAAGCCTACACAAAGCCTCAAATGCAACTATCATTAGTGATCAATAAGAGCAATGCCCTCGCGAAATAGGTATGCCCAAGAAAAGTCAAGGGTCACCCCCATGCTTTGACAAGTCCAAGAAGCATCTCCTAAAGTCAACTAGATCAACAAAGAAGCTCTTCCATAGGATCATTAGATTTTATCCATTTCAAATTGTAATTTCCAAGTTGCTAAGTTGTATTTTTGACTTGTATCTTTGGATCAGTAATACAAATAAAATGAGCATGCATGTTTTTGAAATCAATTCATTTGTTTCACTCTTCACTCTCTATAAACAATCAACGAATTTCCATTTTCACTCTTCTTTTCCATTTTCATTTTTCAACTTTAACAAGATTTAAGGGAGAGTGATGAAAACTAACTAACTGAATTTTTCTAAATTATGATTTCAATGGTAAGACCAAGCTGACGATGTAAGACATTGTTTCAATTCCTAAATAGTGGAGAAATAAGAAAGTTAATCCGTAGTCAATCCCCTCGAGCCAGGAGTTGGAGTTTTGATCTATTTTCTAAAATAAAAAACCTTAATTTCAACCAGGAGCAGGGTAGATTTCAATTAATTCAACGAATCATTCAAATCCTAGGAGAATTGGGCCATCTAAGCAAAGGTTCGGGCATATCTCCTTCCTCGATACATCATTGAGGAAACGATCTAAGAAAAAGTTCAAGCATATCTCCTTCCTTGATACATCATTGAGGAAATGGTCTAAGGAGTAGTTCAAGCACATGCTTTTCCTCACATATATCATCCAAGAAAGATGAATCAATGAAGATAAAGACCACAACATCTTTCCTCAATACATCATTCAAGATTGAGGAAATGATGAAGACGAAGCTTACAACAATCAACATGGAAATCACAAATGTTTAAAATTGATAAGCAAAAAAAATTAAAATTAAAATATAAATAAAGCTCGCTAAGTCAAGTAAAAATCTAAAAAAACTTGACTTAGGCAAAAGTTAGGGCATGCCGATGAACTAGATTCAAAAGAATTGGTCAATGCAAAAATAAGGGATTGAAAGCAAATAAATTGGAGAACAATCTTTTGAATTCCACCTAAAGAATCATCAAGGCTTCTCATAAATTCTTAGATCTATTTCTCATCAGTGCTTGAACTTTACCTACGCTTCTCATCGTCTGTACAACTTCGAAAATTCTCTTGCAGACTGAACGCATTCATTGGATTAATCGAATGTAGGATTGGAGAACATCAACAAGAATAGGTTGAGTTAAAATAAATCTTGATCCTTATATATTTTTTTATTAAACCACGAACCAAACCATGATACAACCCTTAAAAGTCCTAATTGAAGCTAGGTTAACTATGGGAGCATACTCGGCAAAATTTATGTTAAACTTACTCATATGTTTGTTAAAATAATGCTAACCACTTTGCTTCTTCGAATATCCATTTCTAATCACCCATTTCTATTACATAACAAACATATATTTCAGAACTTGCATGTCCATCAAACATAATTACTTTCTAAAATGTACAAAATTGGTTTGATTAAAAGCCATCCTTTCCAGGAAGCTCCGAACTAGGGGTAAAGCATCTAAAGAAGGACCCTATAATCATAAGCAAGACTATTGATCATAAGGGAATATAATATTAAGATCCTAGTGACTAGGGATGATCATTATGAGATTCAGTCAACTTGGGTTACATCTCAAAGCACCATTCGATCAGGGGCATACCTTTTGAAGGGGCATTACTTTATCAAGTCATATCACAACATGGTAGGACTCGATTTCCTCTTTCGACAAGTTCTCAAAAACCTAATAATCAGGGGGAAGCCATCAAGATTCGAATATTGGGGTAATGCATATCAAGTGCATCCTACTTCATGTAGGGTCCAAGTTCCCCTTCAAGAAACTTCAAGTACAAATTCTTCAAAATTTAGATATTTGGGGAAATCAGTATCAAGTTCATGGTGAAGTTCAATTTCTTTATGAGGGTACCTCCTCCAAATCTTAGAGATTGGGGGCATATCTTTCAAAATTCAAATATTGGGGCAGACCACTGCGAGGCTCGATCAATAGGAGATTGATCTAAAAAGTAGTTCATCAAGGGAATAATGTTTCAAAGTCCAAGATAGTAGGTTCATTCATACTATAATCACACTACAGTCTGAAATAATATGAAGAAGAATCTATCCAAGACCCTACCAACAAATTGGTGCAAGACATTCCACAAAGGGGCAAACTCTCTGCGTACTTTCACTATCCCCGGTGAAACTCTCCTCTTACATCAGCAATCTTCGAGTTCGAAACGAGTGTCAGAGAATCATGTTAGAATAACATACAACTATCATCAGAAAAGCATCTTTGTTACATAGGAAACCTCTCTACGTCTTAACCATTTGCGATCCCTTACAAGGACACCCGTCAAAAGCATACGAGACTGCATAAATCATTCATTGGGGGCTCTTTGATCCATAAATCATTCATCTCATCCATCTGACAAATTTCGACAACATGGATCGAGAATATCTCAAAAAGCCCAATTACTTATTGGCATTTCAAAATCCAACATCCATTGATACATGTCCAAGTCACTCATTATATGCATCAATCAATCATTACATTTCACGAATTAATCAAAATGTACACGCATAGCATAAAACCATGTTTCATATGAAGATAATCATAATTGTAAATTAAGTTATCTATTCTATGCAAAATATCGGCAATATATTCTCCTGGTTAAATCTCGGCAGATGATTTTCTAAAAGACCTCAGCAGAAGGTAGCTCTTAACAGAATCTCAGTAGTAGATTCTCCTAGTTAATCTCGGCAATTGATTTTCCAGAAGACCTTGGCAGAAGGTAGTTCCTTATTTTAAATATCGGCAGTAGATTCCTCTGGTTGATATTGGGAGTTGATTATCCAGAAGACCTTAACAAAAGGTAGTTCTTAACAGAATCTTGGCAGTAGATTCTCCTAGTAGAGATCAGCAATTGATTATCTTGAAGACCTCGGCAGAAGGTAGTTCCTTATTTTATATCTCGACAGTAGACCTCAGCAGAAGGTATTTCCTCGGTAGTTGATTATCCAGAAGACCTCAGCAGAAGGTAGTTCTCAACAGAATCTCAACAACAAATTCTCCTGGTTAATCTCGGCAGCTGTTTTTCCAGAAGACCTTGGCAAAAGGTAGTTCTTAATATAATCTCGACTATAGATTCCCCTGCTTGATCTTGGCAGATGATTTTCCAAAAGGTCTCGGCAGTAGGTAGTCCATATTTGAATCTCGGTAGTAGATTCCATGGAAATATCGGTAGTAGATTTCTCGTTAAGAGCCTCACATCAAGCATGACATACAAATAACCATATCAAAGTATCAAGGTCATTCATAACATTTGGTGCATCTAACATACGGAAACACCAAAGAGCATTTGATAAAACATCAAAGTTTATTTTGGTTAGAAAAATGTCAAAAGAGGTCCACGACTACGCCTACACCTAAGATGAAAATTATCAGCAACATGTTGACATTGTTATCCATGATATATCAGAATTCAAATAACCTCAGAGATACCAATATAAACAACAGACAACGTTGGGGATTCAGTGACTAAGAAAAAAAACCAATGGTTTAAAAGGAGAGAAATGTCAAGAAATTTACCAAAAAAACATTTGGTGCATGAACATACAAAACATTTGGTGCATATACTAAAAATTTGGTGCATACATATACATTTGAGTTTCATATAGATTGAGGGTATTATGCATATACATCGTATATGAAATTTTTCAAATCTACTTTGGTTAAACTACAAACTTTCTTTGGGCCTATTGTTGAACTATCTTATCCGCAAAATAAACAAACACCATGATTAAGAGCAGACACAACCGGTACACTTAGATCTTATCTTTGTTTTAGTTATCTAAGATTCGATTATCAAAACACTTTTTAAATATCTAACTCATATTACCTATCCCCTAGTGTCGTATCCCAAATTTTCCCTACCTCGACGATTATATTTTCAAGATTTAAAGATCGAAGAAGATATCTTAATTAAGGATGGTTCAACAATATCTGATGGATCATTCTTAAAATCCAAGACAACCAGGGGGTGCAGTTTACTTCAAGGGAGTGGGGCTTTCTAAATCAGGAAGACGCATGTACCCGTAACCCCATCCGCGAAGCATGGCCCATGCGATTCGAAAATGGAAAATTATTTCAAAAAATTATTAAAGTTCTCATAATAAGCCCTATTTAAGGATTATTGTTGTTAGTAAAGAAAAGGGGGGGGGGTGAAATTGCAATTTAAAGCCCGTTAGAATTTGGTCCATTTCGTTTTGGGTAATTACATAGCAAAAGGAGGGTGTGTTTACAAATTACAAGCCCATTAAGGTTTTGTTAAAACAAATATATTTGTAGTTTTTATATGTACTATTAAGCTCTTATAATTGCAGTTTCATTAAAAGACATTAAATATTATTTGGTTTTATTTATTAAATATTTTAAAAACATACTAGTATTATGCCAATTGGGTCTGGTTGTACTAAAAACCATTTCGTTGTAATGTTGTTACTATTTTATTGTAAGGAAAAAACATTATTTTATTAAAAAAAGTGTTTGCTATTTTTTATCTTACAAAAAAAAGTAAGTATTTTTATTGTTAGTGTTGTTAAAACTTTTTGTTCATTGTAATGATGTTTGCATTACATAAATATTTTATTAAGAAGTTGGTTTGTTGGAAAAATCTATTGGATCAATTTTGATGACAGTAAAGACCCAATTTCATTTGAAGGCGTGTTGGGCTAAACAAAAAAAAAAATAGCAACGCAAGGCCCAAATAAAAAAAATAGGAACTGTGTGAATTAACCCAAAATTAGTGCACGTTTTCTCAATAAACAAGTACTGTAGAAATCCAAATCAAATCTAAAACCTATTTTTACTGCAAATCAAATCTTACTGAAAAATGAATCTTCATATACAGAACCGGAAGATATATATTAACAGTTCAAAATTACATCCAATCTAAGTATCTATTACAAAACAAAATCCAGGAATTACAAACTATATTGAATCCAAAAATACAGTAGAATCAATTGTACGAATCTTGAACCCCTAATTTCTACGATTCATCCCTAAATCAAAGCTAAAACAGTTATACCTCTAATTCGTAATGAGCCTAACATGAACCCTATATATACTAAAGAGAATTAACAAAAGAGGGGGCGGAAGTACGAAGATAGAGGCGGAGGAATATACAGAGAAAAAAAATTAAAAAGAAGAAGATATACAGAGGCGGAAGAAGAAGGACTTGAAGAACAAGAGTTGAAGAATACGCTGAAGCTCTAAGAACAAACTGAGTTGGTTGAATATCCTAGAGAAGAACAATTAGATTTTCAACATATGAAACCCTAATCGTCATTGCTAATCGCCGCTGTCACTGTCTTCGTCTTCTTTTCCATCCTCAAGCTCCAACGTAACCTGCAAAAAACGAAGAAGAAAGAAGAGATTAAATCGGACACGTTCAAAGAACTTGGAAAGCGGAATCACGAAGGGCTAAGATCACATAGTTATTGTTGCTTCTGGTATTAATTTGGGTTGTGTGGCTTTTGGATTCACGGTAGGGAAGGGGTTTGATTGATTCATGGCGTCGGGGAGTAAAGGGATCTAGGGTTTGCTGAGTGAAGGAAAGGGGTAGAGCGAGAAAGAGAGAGAGGATGAAATTACTGTAAAATTTAAAATGTATAGTAAAAATGTAAGAAAAAACATGTTAATACCCCATTTCAATCCTATACGCGCACACACATCATAATTATCATACACCCTTTAATCTCTTCCGCTTGATCCTCGTTGGACGGCCGTAGGCCAAGTCCTACGCTAAGTTCCATGCACCTCACACACATAATCAATCTGGCCCCTTCATCAATTTGTACTGGGCCTAGCCCATGTGATCTTTGCACCCTCTGCTACTAGTTTTACTAAACCACCCATCAATTGCCACCCCTCGTCCAACATGGCCTGAATTGTATTCAGGCCCTAACCTTTTTACACCCCCTTGTTTTTACTTACCAGCATAAAACTGCACCCCCTGGGTAGTAACTAGTTATCTTCTATTTCTACTTTATGATTATTATATTATATTTTATTCTTTTTTATATAATAATTATTGTTATTAATATTAATTCTTATTTATTTGAATAATTATTATTTTTATGATATTATTTATTATTATCATGAAAATATTTTTTAAACTCATGTACATATATTAATTTTTCTTATACATTTACATTAAAATATTTTATATCATGCATTAATTAGAATTTTTGCAATTAATATGATTAAAAAATATTAAGAAACATCAAACTAATTTTCACAACAAACTAAGCTAAACAAACAATTTTTGAAAAAGAGTTCCAAATTTATTTTGACGAATCTCGCATTTAGCCAAAATTCCACAATCTCTACTCTCGGTCAAAATGTGAGGCGATTCAAAATGCTTTTGCAACCCCTAAAGAACACAAACCCCTTACGAACTACGAATTGAGACTCTGATTACTCGTAAGAGGATATGTAGGCATACGATCAAAAATCGTGGAGAGTTCTCCTATTAAAAATTTAAAACCCTATCTTACCCAAATTTAAACCAAAACCTAATATCTTTAAGAATAAGGTAGATGAAACGTGCCTAACACCTTCCTTTCGTATAATGAGGTCCAAAACTTAGAATCTCTGTCTTTTCAATGTATGGTTTCCTATTAGATGCCCTTCCTTAGGATAAAATCTAGTAGTGGCGACTCTGATTTAAAAACCAGTCACAACACCTAGGTTGTGGTAGGTATGCAAATTATCAGGTTTGTGTTAATTATCCTCTAGGTCGTAATAAATACACAAGCCTACCCTCGTATTATCTATCATCTAGATTGTGGTAGGTATGCGAAAATCTATAGTTCATTTTGTCAGTCTCTAAGAGATAATTAATTATCAGGTTTATGTTATTTATCCTCTAGGTCATGATAAATACATAAGCATATCCTCGTATTATCTATCCTCTAGATTGTGTTAGATATGCGAAAATCTATAGTTTATTGTGCCAATCTCTAAGTGATAATGAATTATCAGGTTTATGTTATTTATCCTCTAGGTCGTGATAAATACACAAGTCTATCCTCATATTATCTATCCCCTCGGTTATGGTAGGTACGCGAAAATCTATAGTTCATTGTGTTAGTCTCTAAGTGATAATGATTATAAGGACCGTGTTATTTATCCTCTAGGTCATGATAAATACACAAGCCTATACTCTTATTATCTACCCTCTAGGTTGTGGTAGGTATACTAAAATATATAGTTCATTTTGTCAATCTTTAAGATGATTGAAATTCTGGCTGCAGATACTCAATGTCACGTTCAATGTTATGACACCGTATCTGACTTACTATATGACAGTAAATACAAAAGCAATAAAGAACACAGTCAATTGTTTACCCAGTTCAGTGTGCAACAACACCTACTCTGGGGGCTACCAAGCATGGGAGAGAATCCACTATAAGAGATGTTAATTCAGGAATAAACCGACCAGTTTATCTCCTTCACTTAAGACCTACCCAATGCAATTCTAATCTAAGTACAACTTAAACCTGAGTTCCTACTCACTCCCCCTCAATCACAGCAGTGATACATAAACCAATTTGACTTAAGAATTGATGATGACACTCTTCAAAAACACACACTTGATTAAGCTTCACAGCTTTTTAATCAAGCAACACAATCACTCGTGCTTCACAGCTTTGAGTGATGTACACAACTAACTTGACTCTGCTTCACAGCTTTAGTCAAGGAACATTCAAACACTCTTGCTTCAAAGCTTTGAGTGCTACACAACCCTTACAAATAGAAACCTATTCCAAGGCACTTATCACAATGATAATTGCTTGGAGTACAATTAAACAAATCTATACAGATTACACAAATGATCTTCTTATCAATCGGCAGGGATACTTGAAAAACAGCAGCTCTGTTGAATATATAGCAGCTGCAACTTCAGTTAGGGTTTCCAAAAACCTAGGGTTAATTCCGTTTGACCTAAAGACCAGGTCACAGGACTTTATTAACCAGGTTAAGGTTGAGCAAGGTTACCCCTCAGGAAACGCAGGATTCTGTTCAGAAAGGACTGAGTTATTTCCAGAAAAAACTCAGACTTATCCAATCCTGCAATCCTGTTAGTTCAGAACAGGATGTCATAACATCTGTTATGACATCTGAGAAAACCTGTCTACTGATTTAGCAAAATGTGATCATTTTGCAAAAATGCTCAGATACACACTTATAAACATCAGTATTTGAATTACAATATTTTTCTGCAAAGGTACCTAATGAGTCAGTACAAACTGAACTAGAATGTTGTGACATCAGTCATGACATTCACACATACATTTGGGATTTACCAAAAATGCAAGCCAATACCTAAACACCTACAAACTCCCCCTTTGGCAGATTTTTGGCTAAAGACCCTAAACAATCAGAGATAGATAGCAGCAGAAATAAGTGACAGCAGAAAAATAGAATGTCAAGTACTAATTAAGCAAGTACCAAAATATTCTCCCCCTCTTTAGCCACAAATGGGCCAAAGATACATGTTCAGAAAATTTTACAGTTATCCAAAACAAAATAATAAGAGAAGCAGCAGAAAACACCAGAATACACTTCCAAACTCCACCAGAAATCAGCAACCATCCTTCAAGTACTGTCATCAGATCCAGAGGATTCAGGCTTCTTTCTTTTCTTGTGAGCAATGTCAGCATTCTTCTCTTTGTTTGATGTCTCAACATTCTTAGAGACATTTGGATTTGTTTCATCATTTGAGCTTTCTTGGTTCAGAGGAACAGAAATGCCAGGAACTGAGTGGTTCTCGTTCAGAATTCTTGAAACAATTTTTGCTATTGCTTGATTAACATAGGCTGTCCCTTCCCTATTTGCAATTTCAGGGGGAACTGAAGAGGAAGGATGAGATGGATTACCTGCATGTCTTGTTCTCAACTCTTTGGCCTTGGTGGGGTTAGTTTTATGAGAACAGATCTCCAGAACGTCAGAGTCCAGACAGGAAGAGATTGTCCCAGAATCTTGATCAGAGAAGGAGGTTGAGATGGTCGTATTGGATGATGATGGTGTTTGAGACATTTTGTCAGTTTTGAAGGACAAACAGCAAATGAGGAGAAATTTCTGATTGAGAGACTGGGTTTTGATGAGGAGACGAGAGAGGAAGGAAGCAAAGGAGTGTCTATTCAACTTCTTAAAAGAATTGTAGGAAATGAGAAAATACAATTTTAAACCAATCAGAACAGGCATAAGTCCTTTGGTCTTTGTTTTAAGCAAAATTAATTGCTACAATTCCTCATGTTGGCAAATACCCAGCTTACCCCTTAAGTTTTCAAATTGGTTTGCATCCAAAGCCTTGGTAAAAATGTCAGCCATTTGTAGCTCAGTGGCAACATGTTCCAATTTGATTGTCTTCTCTTCTACAAGGTCTCTAATAAAGTGATGTCGTATGTCAATATGTTTGGTCCTGCTATGCTGAATGGGATTCTTGGATATGTTGATTGTACTCAGATTGTCACAGTACAATGTCATAACATCTTGTGTGACATTATACTCAGTGAGCATCTGTTTCATCCATATCATTTGAGAGCAGCTACTACCAGCTGCAATATATTCAGCTTCAGCAGTGGAAAGAGACACACAATTTTGTTTCTTGCTGAACCAGGAAACCAGATTACTTCCCAAAAAGAAACATCCTCCAGAGGTGCTTTTTCTATCATCAGCACTACCAGCCCAATCAGCATCACAGTAGCCAGTCAGAGCTGGTTCACAGCCATGAGTATACAACAATCCATTGTAAGTACCACTTACATACTTCAAAATTCTCTTCACTTGATTGATATGACTGACTTTGGGATCAGCTTGGTATCTAGCACAAACTCCAACTGCAAAGGCAATATCAGGTTTGCTGGCAGTTAAGTACAACAAGCTTCCTATCATGCTTCTGTACAAACTTTGATCCACCTTAACCCCACTTGAATCTTTGGAAAGCTTTAGATGAGTAGGAGCAGGAGTCCTTTTGTGACTTGCATTCTCCATACCAAACTTCTTTACAATATTCTTAGCATACTTGCTTTGAGATAAGAAGATTGAGTCCTCCATCTGTGAGACTTGTAGGTCAAGAAAATAAGTTAGTTCTCCCATGAGACTCATTTCAAATTCAGCCTGCATCTGGTCAGCAAAGTGTTTAACCATATGTTCTGACATTCCTCCAAACACTATGTCATCAACATATATTTGGGCAACCATCAACTTCCCTCCTTCAGTTTTGACAAATAGAGTTTTGTCCAAGCCTCCTTTTCTGTAGCCTTTGTCTGAGAGAAACTTTGTTAACCTGTCATACCATGCTCTAGGAGCTTGTTTCAGCCCATATAGAGCTTTTCTCAATTTGTAGACATGATCAGGATGGGTTGGATCCACAAAACCTTTAGGTTGTTCCACATAAGCTTCCTCATTTAAGTACCCATTTAGAAAGGCACTTTTCACATCCATCTGAAATAACTTGAACTTCAGAAGACAAGCAATTGACAACAAGAGTCTGATTGACTCCAACCTGGCTACAGGTGCAAAGGTTTCATCAAAATCAACCCCTTCAACCTGGGTGTATCCTTGAGCAACAAGTCTTGTCTTATTTCTGGTGACAACTCCTTCAGCATCTGACTTGTTCTTGAATATCCATTTTTTCCCAATGATGTTAGTTCCTTCAGGTCTAGGAACCAGTTCCCAAACTTCATGTTGCTTGAATTGGTTCAGTTCATCTTGCATTGCACCAATCCAATATTCATCAGTTAAGGCTTCCTTGACATTTCTTGGTTCCATTTTGGACACAAAACAAGAATTTGAGATGATTTCTCTAGATCTTGTGATGACTCCACTATTGGGATCTCCTATGATGAGCTCTTTTGGATGATCCTTCTGAATTCTGATGGAAGGAGTCTTGCTAGCTTCCTTTGATACAGATTCTGTTGTGGTGGAGTTGGGTAGATCATCCTGTTGGGTTGAAGTCTCAAAGAATGTCTCAACAATACAAGGAACATCTATTTCTTCATGATAGTCATCAATTACAACATTTATTGATTCCATCATGGTTTTGGTTCTGGAGTTGAATACTCTATAAGCTCTGCTGTTTGAGGAGTATCCTAGAAATATGCCTTCATCACTTTTGGAGTCCAGTTTTCTTCTTTGTTCACGATCAGACAGGATATAACATTTGCTGCCAAACACATGGAAGTACTTCACAGTTGGTTTTCTTCCTTTCCAGAGTTCATATATGGTGGATGAGGTTCCCTTTCTCAAGGTGACCCTGTTATGAACATAGCAAGCTGTATTCATAGCTTCAGCCCAAAAATACATAGGAAGTCTTTTGGCATGTAACATTGCTCTGGCAGATTCTTGTATGGTCCTGTTTTTTCTTTCCACAACTCCATTTTGCCGAGGTGTTATGGGAGAAGAAAACTCATGACTGATTCCTTCTGAGGCACAGAAGTCATCAAACTTGTTGTTTTCAAATTCCTTGCCATGATCACTTCTGATTCTGACAATACATCCTTCCTTCTCTCTTTGAGTTCTCTTGCACAGTTCTCTAAAAACTTCAAATACATCTGATTTTTCCCTAATGAAATTAATCCAGGTGAATCTGGAAAAATCATCCACAACCACATAGGCATATCTTTTACCACCAAGACTCTCTACTTGCATTGGTCCCATCAGATCCATATGGAGGAGTTCCAGAACCTTAGAGGTGGTCATATGTCTTGACTTTGGATGTGACATCCTAGTCTGCTTACCAACCTGACATTCACCACAAACTCTTCCTTCATCAATTTGCAGTTTTGGAATCCCTCTGACTGCCTCCAAGGAGATAATCCTCTTCATACCCATTAGATGAAGATGGCCAAGTTTTTGGTGCCACAGTTTCACCTCTTTTTCTTCTTTTGCAATGGAACACACAGATGAGAAATTAGTGTTCTCAGCCTCCCACAAGTAACAGTTGTCTTTGGATCTGACTCCTTTCATAACTATCTCTTGTTTGTCATTGATTACAAGGCATTCAGATCTTGAGAAATTGACCTTGAATCCTAGATCACACAGTTGACTGATACTAATGAGATTAGCGGTCAGTCCTTTCACCAGCAGTACTTCATTCAGACTTGGAACTCCAGGGCAGTCCAAATCACCAACTCCTTTGATTTCACCTTTAGCCCCATCTCCAAAGGTCACAAAACTGGTGGTGTGAGGCTTAACATTATTGAGGAGGTTCTTGATTCCAGTCATATGTCTGGAACATCCACTGTCAAAGTACCAGTCTTCTTTTGCAGAGACCCTCAGGGAAGTGTGAGCTATCAGTGCAGTAGTCTTTTTCTTCCATTGAGGAGCATGTGGTACCTTTTTAGACTTAGGTTTGACACCTGAGTTCTGATTAGGGTATCCATGTAATCTGAAGCAGAAGGGCTTTATGTGACCATATCTCCCACAATGATGACATTTCCATCTTTGGTACCTCTTCTTCATATGTCTCTGTCCCTGATGTTGAGAGTTGTGTTGAGACATCCGTTTTGACATTTGCTTACCAGTACCAGATTTCTTTGCTTCCACAAATCCTAGTCCAGATTTATTTCCCATATTTTGTCCAGCCTGTAGGATCTCTTCCAATTTGTCTGTTCCATTTGTCAACATCTTGACATATTTGGTCATTTGACTTAGTTGTGAGTTCAGCAATTGAACTTCTCCTTCTAGCTGACTTATAGTTTCAAGGTTTGCCCTTCTTTTAGCCTCCATCTTTATGATGAGTTTTGATTGTTTCTCATTCTGCACACAGACTTCAGTACTTCTGATACACAATTCCTTGTAAGTATCAGCAAGTTCTTCAAAAGTCACCTCTTCATCACTGATGTCACTTTCAGAGGTACAAACACCAGTCAAAGCAGTAACTCGTTTGGCAGTCTCTTCTTCAGAGTTACTTTCTGAATCACAGTCAGACCAAGTAACTGTCATTCCTTTTTGTTTCTTAAGAAAGGTAGGACATTCAGCTCAAATATGCCCATATCCTTCACAACCATGGCATTGAATTCCTCTGCCTTGAACTCCCTTCTCTTCTGACCTTGGTCTTCTGCTGGAACTGTCAATGTTAGAGGGAATGTTATGGACATTAGACCTTGACTTTGGGTCTATTCTTTTGATGAGTTTGTTGAACTGTCTTCCAAGCATGGCTACAGCTTCTGAAATGTTTTCTTCAACATCAGTGTTTGACACAAGTGCTATGCTCTTGTTCTTTTTGACACCATTATCAGTGATTCCCATCTCAAAAGTCTGAAGAGACCCAATAAGTTCATCCACTTTCAACTTGCTAATGTCCTGGGCTTCCTCTATGGCAGTTACCTTCATTGCAAATCTTTTAGGCAAGGATCTGAGAATCTTCCTCACCAGTTTTTCTTCTGACATTTTTTCTCCCAGTGCTCCTGAGGTGTTGGCAATCTCCAAGATGTTCATGTGAAACTCATGAATGGTTTCATCTTCCATCATTTTTAGATTCTCAAATTTGGTGGTCAACATCTGAAGCCTTGACATTTTTACTTTGGAAGTTCCCTCATGAGTAGTTTTGAGAGTGTCCCAAACTTCCTTGGCCAGTTCATATTGATGTACTAGTCTGAAAATGTTTCTATCAATTCCATTGAACAAGGCATTTAAAGCTTTTGAATTTCCCAGAGCTAACTCATCTTCTTCTTTACTCCAATCTTCCTCAGGCTTCAGACTGATTGTCCCATCTATCTCAGTTATGGTGGGATGAATCCATCCTTTGTCAGCAGCTCTCCAAGCCTTTTTGTCCAGAGATTTTAGGAAGGCAATCATACGAGGTTTCCAGTAGTCATAATTAGTTCCATCCAGAATGGGTGTTCTATTACCAAAAACTCCTTCTTTGTCCATAGTGCCAGAAAGTGATATCCCTAGATCTCACCCAGTAATACAGGCAGGGTGCCTGCTCTGATGCCAATTGAAATTCTGGCTGCAGATACTCAATGTCACGTTCAATGTTATGACACCGTATCTGACTTACTATATGACAGTAAATACAAAAGCAATAAAGAACACAGTCAATTGTTTACCCAGTTCAGTGTGCAACAACACCTACTCTGGGGGCTACCAAGCCAGGGAGAGAATCCACTATAAGAGATGTTAATTCAGGAATAAACCGACCAGTTTATCTCCTTCACTTAAGACCTACCCAATGCAATTCTAATCTAAGTACAACTTAAACCTGAGTTCCTACTCACTCCCCCTCAATCACAACAGTGATACATAAACCAATTTGACTTAAGAATTGATGAAGACACTCTTCAAAAACACACACTTGATTAAGCTTCACAGCTTTTTAATCAAGCAACACAATCACTCGTGCTTCACAGCTTTGAGTGATGTACACAACTAACTTGACTCTGCTTCACAGCTTTAGTCAAGGAACATTCAAACACTCTTGCTTCAAAGCTTTGAGTGCTACACAACCCTTACAAATAGAAACCTATTCCAAGGCACTTATCACAATGATAATTGCTTGGAGTACAATTAAACAAATCTATACAGATTACACAAATGATCTTCTTATCAATCGGCAGGGATACTTGAAAAACAGCAGCTCTGTTGAATATATAGCAGCTGCAACTTCAGTTAGGGTTTCCAAAAACCTAGGGTTAATTCCGTTTGACCTAAAGACCAGGTCACAGGACTTTATTAACCAGGTTAGGGTTGAGCAAGGTTACCCCTCAGAAAACGCAGGATTCTGTTCAGAAAGGACTGAGTTATTTCCTGAAAAAACTCAGACTTATCCAATCCTGCAATCCTGTTAGTTCAAAACAGGATGTCATAACATCTGTTATGACATCTGAGAAAACCTGTCTACTGATTTAGCAAAATGTGATCATTTTGCAAAAATGCTCAGATACACACTTATAAACATCAGTATTTGAATTACAATATTTTTCTGCAAAGGTACCTAATGAGTCAGTACAAACTGAACTAGAATGTTGTGACATCAGTCATGACATTCACACATACATTTGGGATTTACCAAAAATGCAAGCCAATACCTAAACACCTACAATGATGAATTATAAAGTCTGTGTTATTTATCCTCTAGGTCGTGATAAATACACAAACTTATATTTGTATTATCTATCCCCTAGGTTGCGATAGGTGTGCAAAAATCTGTGTTATAAGCTTGCTATGTTAGTCTCGAAGCGTTAGTTAGTCAAATTTTCAAAATTGGTATTGTTCACTCTATAACCACGATATAGCTTGTTGCATCAGTCTCAATGCATAATAAGTTATCAATTTTCATCGTATCTAGGTCAGTCTTACTCTTCAATCATATTCTCTGTTCAAACTCTGATAGGATGATGCATCATCATCTTTTCCTATTTTTCTGTAATCTTGGGAACGCTGTACAATATATCCTTATAATCGTTGGTCCATGTTTTGAGGTCTTCCATTATTTAATAACCTTCTAATTCAAATGTGTGAAACTTCGTATACTCGTATGCTTCAATCGAAGAGTAATTAAATAGGGGCATCTGCCATACCCCAAACTTTCCTGCCTTGGTGCTACACTCAAAATTATTTTCAAAATTAGGTTTTAAAATTATTTTGGTTCGTTTACACTAACATTCTTTGGTTTTTATAAATATTCATTTTTAAATTATTTTTCTTATTTTAAAATATACATAATAATTTATTGGTATTTTTTAAAATAACAAATACTTGTTCGTCTTCGTATACTTTCAATTGAGTTTTTATTTCCAATAAGCAACATAACACAATTGGTAAGGAATAAAACTTACAAACATAAAGTCAAGGGTTCGAATCTTACTTGGTGAACTTTGAATATATTTCAGTCTATATGTTACTAATTTTATTTCCATTTATATTCAAAAAAATCACAAAAAAGCAATTTATTATTATTTAAATATTATTTTCGTACTTCTAATTAATGTATTTTTAAAAGAAAAAAGTTATTTATTTGATTTTATGCATTTTTTCCCAAAGTTGAGTGCAAAAATTATAATAAATACAAAAAATATTTCCTTTTATGTTTAATTGTTTTTATTGGTCAATCAGTGTCAATTTGTGTCATACTCATCTTATGATTGGTTAGCTTGGTGACCAAGGAAAATTTGATTTGTCAATTAACTTTATTTCATAATTCGTTTACTTAATTATCACTAAAAATAGGTCACTCTTTCATACTACTTTTCATCCATAACTCACTAGAGTTCTCCCAAAAGTTGTTGCTTTTCACATTGAAAAAAAAACAACAAAGAAATCTTGAAGTCTTCATCAACAATTATTTTGGAGATCAACAATTACATCAATAATTTTATATCTCCCTCTCACAAACATTCTTTCTATGCAACTCTCTTGGTTAATTTTAAGGTTTTGAACGGAACATATAAAAGTTTTCCATCAAAAATTATTTAAAGAATCAGCAACCATTTGGAGAATCAATAATCATTTGCAGATCAACAACTCACTAGAGTTCTCCTAAAAGTTATTGCTATTCACATCAAAGAACAACAACAAGTAAACTATAATATCTCCATTTCATCATCAATATGAAAAAAGAGGGATCTTGTACCGAAGAAAAAAAGGGAATCTTGCACCGAAGGAGAAAGGAGAAAAATACAAAGAAAAAGAAAAGAAGGATGGAGGGAGCAACTTAATTTGGTCACCGCATTCTAGATTTGTATTCTTTTATATCTTTAAGCATGTGTATGAATATTGTATATGATGTAGATTAAAATTTATTCTTGTTTGAGTTTTCTTTGATTGTTCGATTGCTATTTGTTTTGTTTATGGTTTATCATATACGTGTTTTTTATTATTATTACTTTCACCTTTTTTTTTATAAAAAAAACCTTTTCTCTAACCCTAAAAGACATTTTTTTAACCTTAAAATTATTTTTAATTATTATTATTATAAAAACCATTTATTTCTAAACCTAAAAATAATTTTTTCTAACTTTAAATTTATCTTTTTATTATTAGTATTAAAAAAAGGAATTTTTTTAATCTTAACTTTTATTTATTATTAAAAATACAAAAAAATAATAGAAAAATACAAAAATTTAAAAAATGACTTTAATTTCTTTTGAATAACAAAATACACTCCAAATTTAACTTTTACATCCCTCCTTTAATTAATTAATTTATTAATTAATTCTTTAATTAACTTATTCTATTTTCTTTATTTAATTATCATTTATCATATTATTAGCAATTTGCATTAAATTATAGTCATGCATATTAATAAATAATTATTGGATATTTCATCAAAAATACTTAATATATCTTTAATAATTAGGAAAAAATAGTTATTTATTAATTAAATATTTTTTAAAACACTAACTCTATTTCTTAATTGCATTAAATATTTTTTTCATTCAAATTTGTTTTTTTACACATTGCATAACATACTCTAAAATAGATAACCAATCAAATACAAACTATTTTTATACTAACATAATAAAACCCAAGACATTTTCAAAAAAAAAGGATTAAATATAATTACTTTCATAATTAACTGCGTCTACGATCACTCAACTTACAACCCAGACAAGGTTCGAGGATAATTGAAAATCAATTTTACGCAGTCCTATAAAAAACACTAACCTACACTAAGAGTTATGAATTGAGACTCTTATTCCTCATAAAAGGGTACATAGGCATACGACTTAAAAACCGTGGCGAGTTTCCTAACTAAAAAATTAAAACCATATTCCTAATCCTTAAACCTAAACCTTAGTTTCCTTGTGAACAAGGTAGATGAAGGGTTACTAACACCTTTCCTTCGTCTAAAGTGAGTCAAGAACTTAGAGTCTCTATATCATCAATTAGGGTTATTCCTTTATATTTCCGTCGTAAGATAAAAATTAATGGTGGCAACTCTATATTTTTTGCGAGTTACGACAGTGCGTTATAACCTAATTTTTATCCCTAAGATCCCCTATCATTTTGCATCATTGTGGGATCACTAAGCACCCATTTTTTCATCTTGTACATACATGTTTTATGTTTTACTAACTACTAATCGAAATACAAAAATATGTCTTGCTGTCTTTTGATTTTGTTTTGCTAGGACAAGTGTGAACCAAGTGGATCAAACAAGTCTCCTCAGCTAGGGTTTCATCTGATCAAAGTCAAAGTGTGGTCAAGATTGTTCTCAAGGACTTTTGCATTAGGGATTGACTGTTAATCTTAGGTTATATCATTTTTAAACATCATTCAATCTCAATGGATCAAGAATTTCCCAAGGTTTGGTTGCTTATTACTCAAGGAAGGTCAAAAGTTCATGTGTTTAATTCCATGCCATCATCATCAAGTAACCTCAAGATCAATCAAGGCTTCATCATTATAAGATCCTATAAGATTAATCATTATTTTGAATGAAATAAAATATCAAGTATACAAGTTGATTAAAAGCACTTTGACCAAATAGTCAACATTTTCAAGTTCAAGGTCAAAAGACCATAACTCCTTCATTATTCAACATGTTTGGCTGTTTCTTTTTGCATGTGACTCTCCTTGACATCCTCACTGACTTCTCTTTACAAGTCAAGAGCTAATTATGCGAGGAAGACCATAAAAAGTTTGAAGACATTATAGGTTATTTGTGGACTTCGTAAAGTTTAGACCTATTTCCAAGTGATTTTTATCCAACTTTCAAGAATCATAACTTGCTCAATTTTTATTATATATAGCTCATTATTTTTGATAAATATTATTCTTGATGCCCTCTAAAAGTTATCCTCAATGTTCAAGTTATAATTTTTCTTGGAAAGCCATGTAATTCACTAGAACATTACAGGTCATGTTCAGGCATTTTAACTTAGAAATTTTGAAGTTCACATGATCAGGATTTTATGCCAACTTCAACATGCCATAACTTTTGACTCAAGTATCTAAATGAAACCTTTCTTGGCATATTAAAATCTTTTTGATGTTGTCTACCAATTTCAAAAAGAATGAATGCAAAAAGCCTTATGTGCATGATACCACATGGATTTCAAAATGGTTGCTTGAAGTTGAAGTTTGCACCATGATCATATTTTTGAATCAATTAAACTCTTTTGCTAAGAAAAATTAGCACGCATTTTTCCTTTAATCAAGTCTACAAAGCTTCCAGAAGATGTTTAACACTTAAAACACACGAATTGAGTTGGTTTTGATCATTTGGAAGTCACACTTTCCATGCATATAGGGTGTACACGATTGTGCATCATAACTAATCATTCCACCACCCTCAACATCCTATTTGCTTTTGCTATAAATAGAGGTTCATTCCTCATAATTTTCCAAGATTTTGAGAGTCAAACAACTTCCGCCAAACTCACTCCAAACACTCAAATTCTCCAAGTTCTTTTGCTTATTTATAAAGCTTTTCAATCCAAATTTTTTATTCAAACACATTCGCTGATCTTACCTAAATTTAAAGCAATTGAAATCGAGTCTTTAGAATTTCTCCATCCAAATCAAGTTTCAGAGCTATTTCCCCACACTTCGTTCAAGTAGATTCCTGCATCAAATTGTTTCAAACTTTTTACCATAATGTAGTCCTTGATCTCCCGAAGCTCGTGCTTCTTTTAGATTGCATTTTCATCTTAATTTGAGAATTTAATTTCAATTTTTTTTCAACCTTCTTCTGGTTTTCTTCAAAATTCTCTAAGCACAATTGATATAAATTCCAATGATTGTTATGGTTGAGATGGAGGTGAAGAGACGAATCTAATGATATAAGTCTCATCCTCTCATTTTTCCATTTGAGGAATCATGATTTTAAAATTATTTTTGTTGGCTAGAGGTTGAATATGATGATGTGTCATCTTCAACTAATGAAAACGTGCCAAGCGTTTTAATTTTATTGGCCTGACTTTCCTACTTTTACGTGTATGCATTAACTCGTTTCCATAATAGGCACGCGTTTCTGGATCTCTGGATCTTCCATATCACTTAAGTGACCTTCATCCAACGCATGTGGGTTTTCCAGCTTTTATATTTTATTTTACTTTTTTTTTGTTTTAAATTGTTTTAACTTTAAAAATTAATATATCGTTAATTTTAATTCCAAAAAGTACCAAAATTATATTAAAATTTCTCTTTGATTTTTATTCTTCTGATTCTTACTTTTCACATTTTTATTTTTAATATTTCAATTTTTTACAATTTATGGTTTATTTGCTTTATTTTAGTTGGTTTAAAAATGTTTTTCATGCATTTAACAATCTAAATTTTTTTATAAATGATCATATGATGGGTTCTAACCTACGGTGATTTTTATTTGGTGTTTTTTTTTGTTTTACTATTTTCTATCTTTTCTTAATTGCATTTTAAATATTGTTTGACCTTTGTACAAATTTTGTTGACTAACTGGCCTTGGTTCATGATTTCTTTGATCACAAGTTTCATCAACATCAATGAATCTTGGGTGTTGATTTGGTTTAAGACCTAAATCCACCAAAATGGATGATTGATTTTGATGATAACTTGATCAAGACCTTGAACCAATTTGGATTTTAATTTTGTCTTGTTCACTTTATCTCATCTTTATCCCCTTCTTCTTTTTCATTTGATCTATTTGGAAAGCATATGAACTTTTAAGTTCATCTAAAATTGTTGGATATTTGATGAACTTTCATCATTTCCAATCTACCTCTAAATGATCATTTGATCATTCAAGGTACTTGGGATTGATGATAATTTTTTCATAATGTATCTTCCTTGACTTAGGTCTTAATCACTTTTGTTTTAACTTGTGCTACATGTTTTAGAAGTATGATTTCTATCATATCTTTAATATGTATGATACATAAATTTTTATTGACCGGCCTCGTATATTATTGACTTTAATACAATTTAAATTCCCTAATTTACTTTATGTCATTTAATTTTAGTATCTTTATCATTCTTGTCATTCTACTATCTTGCCTTTACTTTATTGCTATTTTTCTTTTGCTCCTTGAGCATTTTATTTTATGTTATTTTCTATGTTCTCACTTGAGCTTTATTTTCCTTTTAAAGACATTAATAATCAACTTGAACAAATAAAAGACTTATGGCTCTCTTTGAACTATGGTTACTATTCCTTGCATATAGGACATTTGGACCTTTTGGAGCTTAGAATATAACCTTGAGATTTTAAGACTTTGGACCTTGAGACCTTGTTGTTATTTTGTTTGTGTATTGGAAACTTTTTCTGTGTGCAGATCGTGTTACTTTGAAATCATATGATGCAAGAATAATTCATCTGAGACACAAGTCCATCTGATACATGAGAAGTCATATGCACTCTTTGATAATTCATCTGATGTTGAGCTTGCACCTGAAACACTTTTATTTATCTAATGCTTATTATTTAATTGTGTTGCTTTAATTCAAAGGAATGTGTATTTCTTGACTTATGTCAAGAGTTTGCTTCTTGTTTGGTTAGATCTATCATACCTTATATTTTACTTTATGTTTTAGGATAATCCCTTCATCTCTTGCCTATCTTCTTCAATTTTAAAATTTTCTCCCTCCTTTTCAAAACCTTATCTGTTTTCAAACATAAGCCACTTTCAATAAAAACATTGACTTTGTAAAGTGCATTTTCAAAATCTTTTTCTCAATCAAACCTTAATACATTTAACCAAAGTTAAACTCTTTTCTTTAAAACTAAAAAAACATAAAAACTCATTCAAATTATTTTGCCATTTGACTTTTATTTTAAAACCTTTTCTTAAAATTAGACATGAGTCCTCTAAAGTTGAGAGTGTACTTTTCCTATTCTCACAATATTGGTTGAACAATTTATCCTTTTCCACTTGAAAGAGCTAGTGGCATACTTGTTGAGTTATCCAAGATTGGAGCTCTTCTTTTATTTGTGATGCAAAGGATCCCCTTTTCTATGTTTGGGAATATTTAGTTGAGTTGTAATCCTCCTACTCCCACAAAATTGATTGACTTTTAGGTGTTCATCCTTTTCCTCTTGAAAGAGTTAGTTCCATACTTATTGAGTTATTCAAGTTGGAGCCTTTCTTTCATTTGTAATGCAAAGGTCCACAATACTTGACAAAATGATTGTGCAACTATTCTTGACGAAATCAAATCAAATATCCAAGGAGAAAATCCCATAATACTTTTTCTATATAAGGATCTCAAACCTACATTGGAAAACAAGGCAATAAATTAAATATATTTAGAGTGTTAGGGTTTATTTGAGTCCTTATTATTGTTGTATTTACACCATACTATGTTTTAGTAACTTGACATAATTGTAGGTTTGTCTAGTTGAGTTGTATATCAACATTAGTCTTGTTAGGTGAAGTTGATCACTAGGGTTTACTAATTGAGAGAAAGTGAGAGGGGCTCTCATATTTAGGGGGAGGCCTAAATAGAAAGTCATTGTGTAGTGTTAGGAAGATGCATTGAACAACATAGGGTTTGTTGTTTCTTGTAAGATTAAGTATACTAAACTATTAATAATGATTTTCCTTTCTTGGGTTGGAAGCCAACCCTCCAGACTTAGGTGCAGTTGCATCCAACTGGGTTACCAATTCTTGTGTTTTTATTGGGTTTTTATCTATCATATTGCATGTGTTACACTGGTATAATTGGGTGTATTCTACTGTAACTTGTCGAACCAGTTATACTGACATCATGTTCGACATGTTTCCCCTGAGAAACAAAATTTCAAGTTTGAGAGTATAACCTTATAAAACCTCTTAAGTACTACTGAATACTTTCAAGATTAGATCTCGGGGACAATATAAGGTCTTCTTGATTGAATCTGTTATTATTTTTCTTACCATTAACTCTTTATTTTTCGTATATTCACTTTCAACTTCTATTTCTAAAATTTTTTCATCAAAATATTTTTAAACTCTAAAAATGATAACAATTTGCTTTTAAACTATCATTTTTCTGAACCACATAATTCACCCCTCTCCTTTCTTGTGTGTGGAGTCATATGTCCAACAAGTGATATCAGAGCCTAACTCATTTTCAAAGGCTAATCGTCTCAGGAGGAAGATGACTTCCAACACCTTTTCTAACATGAGATCTTTCCTAAACACACCACCATCGTTTAATGGTATTACGTTTGAACTATGGAAATCTAGATTTAAATTTTTTATTCAAAGTATTGATATTGAATTATGGTAAAAGATAATATATGGTTCTTATATCCCTACTTACCACATAAATGGAGAAGTAGTAAGACAACCCCAATTTTATTTGGACCATAGAAGAAAAGAGAAAAACTGAAATAAACTACAAAACAAGGAACTTTCTAGTAATTTACTTAAATGATAGCAAACATATTTATGTTTATAATTGTAAATCCACGAAGGAAATGTGGAATACGCTTGATATGATATATGGAGTTTCTCCAAATATCGAACGAGAGGAAATGAATACATAAGGCAGATAAGATGAATACTTATTTCATAAATGTCTCTCCAAATTTAGAAATGTTGGAAATTATTTTGGCACGCTTTTTACTAACCAATATATGAGAGTAAAACATTGGAATCAAAAGCATGATCCACACCTTAAATCAAAAGATGGAGGTATAAAACACTAGAGTTAGAAATAACAGAGTTTCTTTAAGAAAGTAATAAAGAATTAAATTAGAAATTGCTAACATTAGAAACACAACACGAACAATTGAGACTCATGTCTTAATGAAAAATGAAGAATTCAATTTGCATAAAACCCTAAGTAAGTTTACTAAGAGGAAAGAAAATTTTGACATGATATTATCAAGTCAAAGGCCTTCCTTAAATATAAGAGAATTAGAGTTTAAATCGAGTAGAGAACATAGTAAAAAGATAAATATGAAGAAAATGAATCAATATGCCTATAAATGCTCATGTTGTAACAGGTTAGGCCACATAGAGCCATTTTGTTTTAATAAATTGAAAAGGTATAAAGGTAGTAACCCTATCTTCTAGAACCATAATGTTCTGGAACCCAAGTAAATTTGGGCAGCAAAGGTGAAACCCTAGTATATTTTGCAGAGATGCTTTGTAGCTTTTATGAAACCTTAGGTCATATTAAATGAAATGGTGCAAAGAAAAAACATACTCTCGAGTATATTGTGGTTTTTGGTTTGAAGTCTTTAATCTAAGAGTTATTGATGATGAAGAACCAACAACGATGATCAAAGCAATGTTTTTCGTTGATGATGGTCTCAACGTCTCTGATTAGTGATGATCGGCTAACCTCCTAGTAGATTGAGTAGACAAGTCTGTTTTTGGCTTATCTATCTTGCTATTTAACAAACTATTGTATCTAATAATCCCTAAAGAAGAACACATCAAAATGTGTTAGAATTCCCTTAAAAGAGGGAAGTTTTATCAAGGCCTCTTGATAATTGAGATAGAATACTATTTCAAAGTTGAAACAATTGGAAAACTCTGATTAATATTTTAAAATTGTGCATTTAATTTTTGCTCATCAATTACATTACTTTTGCTAATCCAATGGATGATACTTTTAGTATTTTAAAAGAAAAAGGTGCAAATAAGTTGGACTGGGGTGTAAAAAAAAAGAGAAAACTAAAACAAACAGCATACGACCCAAAAAGCAATAAGGAGAGTGATTTACATAAGCCTAATCGATAGGAGCTTTACGCCAACCAATCAGAGAAGCTTGGCGCGCGTCTTTTCAAATCCAATCAAAGTGAAACTTAGCCTCCAAGTCAATCAAATCTACCCACTAATGAAAATTGATCAATATTTCTGGAGATTTGATCATCCAATCGATTAGAGCTTTGGCCAAATCAAGGACATACACTTTTGAAAATATTTTTCTTTGATTTTGATTATGCACAATCTCTATTGATTACTTGCAATGTTTACACACACACAATTTTCTTCCACACCTTAACAAGTATCTTCATAAAAGAGGGATAAAATAACCGATATTAAAGTAAGGAAAAAATTCAATAAAACAACTCTCCCTTCAAAACTAATATACCTATGGTGTTAGCTAACCAACTTTCTAAAACTCAGACTAATGAGGGTTCCCAAGCAGACTCAACACATGAATTAACACTCCTTTGCTAAACCAAGATAACTGAAAGGGAGATTACCTAATCTTCAATGATGAAAGTCACCCTCTAACTATAAATAGAAGAAAAAAAATAGGTTCTACATTTAACACCTATATGACAACTCTTAGCAAAATTAACACAGAGAATCAAAACCAACTTGAAATCCGACTAAATATTACCAAGCTAGAAGAACCAACTCTAAAAATTGAAAAAGATTCAATTCTAAAGCTTTGAAAAAATAACTCACTAAGACTTTCGATCACAAGAAAAAAAGAAGTAAAAGGCACCTTGCTTCAACCTCTCTTTATGTTAATCTCTTGTGTCAACCACCCATTAACTAAAACAACCATATTACCTTATGATACTGTTTTGGAAATATATTTAAATATAAATTAGTTTTTGTTCAATTCAATTCAAATCAACAATAAATTTAACAAAATTTATCTTCTTTTTTATTACAATCAATTCCAAACAACCATTTATAAGCTTAACATTTGACTTTTACATTAAATAACGCAATTTCCTTTTAAATTAAACAAAGTCTAATATTCAAATTTGAGTTTGAACATGCATGATTATTAAAAAATTTAAGAACAACTTTTGTTGTAGTACTAGTATATGATTTACATAGAGAAAAACAATATTTATAACTTCTATGAATCATGATTACAAATTGTAGTAAATTGCAGTTGATAAGCAAGTAAGAAGTCAGCACAAAGTTCGGGTATAATTAAGAGAATCTATAACACACAAGCCAATATATATCTAGCTAAAGTACTTTTACAGCTGAAAATGATACTTCACTGCCTCTCAATTTTCTCTTATTGGCAGCATTATGTTTTAGCAAAACAACAACATCAACATTAATCTTGAAGAAACAAGTCAAGGTTTTATTCACACTTCGTTAGCTGTGTTAAGAGGGGCCCTAGGGGGCCCTGAAACTGTGGTCAAACCTTTATACTATCGAAACGTAATTTCATGCCAATTGCCAATCACACTTGCCTTAACTACTACAACAACGGTGACAAGAACAAAAGTTTGATATATTTTATTGGGCTTATATGAATCATATAAAATGTATGGTGGTTGCTAGCATGCACCAACCATTCATATCATGGTTATTTACGTTACGTTTGAATGATCTAATCTTTCATTATGATTACATTATACATTGCATCCACCTCAAAATACAATATTAGTAAAGTATTTGAAGAGGACAATACTTTCATTATTAAACCTGCACAACGTAAGAACTTGAGGAGTTGATTTCAGGATGTGATGAGAATAAGTCATAACAAAAAACACTATATTTCAACATTTTTTAGGTGTATAATATATATAGGTGGCCTTTCTGACTACCACAACAAAAACCTATACGGTTTTTAGTTTAAGTGACGCCATTCTAATTATCACAAAAATATTCTCATGGAGAGTTGTATCTCTTCCATTACATATCTAGTTTTGCTAAATTGGGGAATGGACTATTAGCTATTCTTTTTAGTATTTTAGAGTTTTGATCGGGTGATTATGCGTTGTGTTGACAACAAAAGATTCAACTGATTTTTGTTGGTGTATAAAGTAGAGAGGAATGACAAAAAGAATATATTTAATGATTGTTATAAAATAAGGAATAATAAATTACATTGACCTACCTATTACTAAGCTTTAATAAAATTAGGATATAATAAAATACTAAAATATCCTCTAACAAAGATATAAAAAGTTATTCTTAGAGTTTCCTAAAATATAAATTATTTTCACCACCATCAATTAATTTATATTTACACAAAACTGACAACACTAATTTCATCCCTCAAATGAAGAAATTGATCAGTCTTGACAGCCTTTGTTAGAACATCTGGCAACTGCTTTTGGGTGCTACAGTGCACAATTTCTAATATTCCACTCTGAATCTGATTCCTCAGAAAGTGATACTTGGTCTCAATATGCTTGTTTCTCCCATGCAACACTGAGTTCTTGGCAAAATTAATTACAGACTTGTTATCAATCATTAGCTTCAGAGGTTTGTCTACCACAACCTTCATATCTTGCAGTAAGTTTAGAATCCACACAGCTTGGCATGCAGTCAGAGCGCCTGCAATATATTTAACTTCACAGGTTGACAGTACATCAACAGGTTTCTTCTTAGAACATCAAGAAATAGGACCTCCCAAAAATTTGAATAAGTATCCAAAAGTACTTCTTCTGTCAACTCTCTCCACACCAATCAGAGTCTGAATAACTTAGAAGTTGTGATTCGATCTTTCTTCTAAAAAGAAATAAAACTCAATACTTTAGAGTTCCCTTCACATACCTCAGAATCCTGATAGCAGCTTGATAATGAGACCACTTTGGTTTACTCATAAATCTGCTAACCATTCCAACTGCATACCAAATATCAGGTCTGGTATTACACAAATACCTCAAAGAACCAACCATCTGTTTGAAGGTTGTAGCATCCACATCCTCTCCATCGGAATCAGAGTCTAACTTTTGATTTGTATCAACAAGTGTGATAATAACTTTGCAATTCTCTAGCTCAAATCTCTTCAGAAGCTCAAGTTCATACTTCATCTAATGCAAAATGATTCCTTTCTCAGAGTACATAAACTCCATCCCTAAAAAGAAACTTATTTTCCCAAGATCTGTCATCTCAAACTCATTCATCAGAACCTTCTTGAACTCAGTTATCTCTTGTTCAGAACTTCCTGTGATCAATATGTCATCAACATACAAACAAATCAGAATCATATTACCTTCTGATGTATGCTGAACATAAAAAAAATACTCCATCTCACACTTATGAAACCCCTGTGCCTTGAAAAATGAATCAATCTTCAGATTCCATGCTCTGGGCGTTTGCTTCAATCCATACAAGGCTTTGTGTAATTTGAACATCATCTCTTCCTGATTCTTTTTTTCAAATCAAGGAGGTTGTGACACGTATACCTCTTCTTGTAATGGACCATTCAGAAATGCAGATCTTACATCTAATTTCATCAGAGGAAAATTCCTGTTAGCAGCTATTGCAATCACTAGTCTAATTGTTTCATGTCTCGCTACTGGTGCAAACACTTCAGAGTAATCCAGCCCAAACTTTTATAGAAAGCCTCTTGCTACTAATCTTGCTTTGTGTTTGCCAATTGATCCATCTGGCTTTAGCTTCTGCTTGAAAACCCATCTAACGGTGATGGCTTTCTTGCCTTTTGGAAGTTCTGTCAGCTTCCATGTCTTGTTTCTCTCTATAGCATCAAGGTCTTATTTCATAGCCTACAATCATACTTGCTTCTTAAGAGCCTCTTTTGTACTCACAAGTTCAGAGTGTACTAACATTGCACACTGAATAACTTCTCCTTCTAAGTCTACTTCAGTGTCTTGTAACATGTCAAACTCTGCAAATCTTCTTGGGATGCTTCTGACTCTTTGTTTCCTCTGAATTTGAACTTCAGAACCTCAGACACCAGAACTTTCCCCTTCAGAAGCTCTTGCTTCAAAAATTGGTCTTTCTCCATAACCTTGACTCTCTTCTGAGTCCTGAAAATTCCCAGAGTCAGAATCACCAGCAGAGTCGGAGTTAGAATCATCTTCAAAAGTTTGATCACCTCTTCCTTCAGAAGTTCTACTTTTAGAATCATGATCACCATCAAAGGTTGAATTTCCTTCAGAAGGTCCATCCTTAGAGTCATGATTTCCACCAGAAACATGATCATCTTTAGAAGCTTGTCCTCCAAAACCTACTGTAGCGATAGAAATGTTCAAGACTAGGCCATTGAATTGACTAGACTTTATACAAATCAAAATAAAAATCTCCACCGCGCTTTATTGTTTCCAAAGGAATGGGAAAAGAGCGAATAACCCAAAAAGAGGGGGAAAGATTCAAGGTAAGGGAGTTGGTTATGAAAAGGGAATGTATTAGCACCCTAAACATCTACGGTACTCCACATGAGCCTCTTTGTAAAAATCTGTATATTTTGTCTATAAAAACTGTTATATAAAATGGATGGTGGAGGTGAGAAAATAAATATATATTTTATGATTTTTCACCCGCCGCGGTTGCGAATCTTTAGTGCCTACGTACCATCATTCGTGCAATAGGGGATCAGGGTACACGTAGTTCCTCTTTCAAAAATTTAAAATCCAAATGTGTTGGTTAATTTTATAAGATAAAACATCATCGTCATTGTCTGTGTGGAAAACCTACCTACTACCCACAATCATGAGAAAGGAGAATTTGCATCATCTCAAAGTGGAGGTTATGACTTAGATTTTAAAACCAACAATGCCTCACTCAACACCCAAGTGGAAAATATCTCTCTTTATTACATATTGTAGAAATATAGTTGTTTGCATCACTACAAGGATTGACAAGAGTTTAATCTTTTAAGAAAAGTTTTAAAGATAAAAAGCCAAAGTGTAAAAATGGTTTGAAATGAGATTGATTGACTTTTAGTCTTCTCACAAAAAAATGTCAAGGTATTATTAAGTTGATTGGAGTTTATTTATGAAAATATTTTTGAAAATGCATGGACATAAGTCCAAGTTTATTATGAAAATGGTTCAAGTTCAAAAACTAGAAGAGTTTTCAAAAAGGGAAAGAAGATTTTTTAAATTAAAGAAGATGAGAGTAGAAGAAGAGACTATCCTAAAGCATAAGGTAAAAGCTTGGGATAAGAACCATCTAACCAACAAGAAGTCAATACTTGACATTATGAGTCAAGATAGAGTTCCTATTCTTTGGATTTAAACTAAGCAAGCAAAAATACTAGACCTCTTGAGAGAACCAAAATTCAAGTGTATTAAGTCTTCATAAAAATTGGGCAGAGTAACGGCTGTGTACGGGTGAATTCCAGATTACGAACAAAGGGTGTAGTCACAATAACCTGCACACAAAACAAACAAGAAACCCAATGTCTTGAGGTAAACCTCAAGAGCTCCAGACAAAAATAATCAGATAAGATCATAAGGTTTCCAAGATAGGCCAAGGTTTCTAATCCTAAGTCCAAGAAAAGTCCCATGCTCCATAATGCCAAAGATAGTAGCCAAATAGTCAAAGTACCATTAAATATTTTTTAGGGTTTATGTTGATTATTAAGTATCTTAATAAAGGAAAAGAAAAGCTCAAGTGAGCAAAGTACAAAATGGAAAGAAAATAAATGCTCAAATGAGCAAAGATGAAAATGGCATGAAATATAAATGTTAAAAGTAAATAGTACATAAAGCATAAAAAAGAATGAAAGCATAAGGTAAAACAAGTCAATAATTAGTGGTTAGTTTGATGACCATCTTGAAACTTGCATTTGAAACTCATTAGAGGATTGGTAGAACCAAATCCTCCACACAACAAGTTGCATTTGCTTTTTGTCAAGTATATCATCCATTTGGAATTTTCATAAGTACCATTTAATGATCAATGATGTTTAAGTGATCCGCGTTGACCAAAGGTGTTGTAGATCCATTAGAGGATTGGTAGAACCAAAGCCTCCACACAATTAATCTCTAGGTTATTGGATCAAGGAGATCAAATTAACATACTTGGGCTTGCAATCATAAGTTTGGGCCACGGATGATCATTTATTAAAATCGGGACAAAATTTAGCGCTATGTTAAGCAATCGTAAGTGGACTTATATTGAAGTCGCGTCTATTTTGAGGCCGGTCAATAGCAATTTATGCACCATTTATTTTGAGACATGATATAGAGATCATGCTCCAACAACATCTAGTGCAATAAGAAAGGGATGAGATGAAGAAGGATGGGGAAAAAGATATACAAACCACTTTTGAATTAAATTTTAATTAAACTGTTATTAAAATCATTCATCCATTTTTGTGGAGTTCAACTCAACATTATAGATCCAATGATGTTAATAAAGTTCATGATCCAAAATTTAACCCAAGATCAGCCAAAAAATAATCACAAAATAATATCATATTTAATATACATAAAAAAGGATTTTAAAAATGTTTTAAAAAAGAAAATAATAAGAAAAATACCAACTATGTCCAAATTAATCAAGAAATAAAAATTAAGACCATAGAAAAATAAGGGAAAGGCTCAAATAATTTTACAAGTTTTTTGGTAATTTTTTAAGTCAGAAACTATTTTTAAATTATTTAAAATTGCTCAAACAAATAGAAAATAGGTCAAAAATAGTAAACCTCAATATAAAATTCCATAAAAATTTCAAAAAGTCAAAAAATATGCAAAATAATATTAATGGATTTTTTTTCAGAATTAAAAAATGTCAGAAAGTATTTTTTAAGTAATTAAAAGTAAGCAAATAATTCATAAAATATAAAAAATATAAAATATCAAAATAAAAATGTGAAAAAATAGTCATGAGATCAGAAATAATTCAAAGTATTTTTGTGAATTTTTTCATAATTTTTGGATAAAAAATAAAAGAGTTATGAATTTTGGAAAATTTAATAAATAAAAAATATAAAACCAGAAAATAAAATAAAACCAAAAAGATGTGGACCATCAGATCATAGTCAAAACGCGTTAGTAAGCTGATCCAGTGGACCAGACGCGTTGTGCTTGATAT
Organism: Vicia faba; assembly: GCA_948472305.1. Lineage (NCBI taxonomy): Eukaryota > Viridiplantae > Streptophyta > Magnoliopsida > Fabales > Fabaceae > Vicia > Vicia faba. The sequence goes on from OX451735.1 coordinate 143,023,770, forward strand.
GGACCTTAGTGAGATACACATAGGATCAGAAAAAGGGCAACCAATGAAATTAAAACGTTTGACACGCTATCATTGGCTGAGATGAGACATGTCATCGTCTTCAACCTCCAGACACCTTGCAATGGGGATTTTGTGAGATCCTGCAAATGGAAAAATTAGAATCTCAGGCTAGTATCATTGAACTCGTCTCTTCAAGACGATTCTAACACCACCATCGCGCCAAATTTATATAAGGTATGAAGAGAGATATGAATCAAAAACCCAAAAATAGCGAGCACCTTCAAGTTGAGATTTCTCTCAGAATTCTCAATGGATTTAAAAATTGTAAGCATCATTAGAATCAGGAGAAGGAGTAGAATAGATTAGTGCTTCATTTGGATCCAAATGGTGGAGAATTCTACCTTTTCGAAGTTCAAGGAAGAAGCTCTGAAACTGGACTTTTGTAGCTTTAATTATGACTCGTTTTGATTGGTTTAAGTGCTGGAGAGTTTGTATGATGCTTAAGGATGATGAGTGCGCAAAGAATTTTGGAAAAGGGAGCTTAAATCTCAGAAACTGAATTCAAAAAAGATGGGTTCGTGTGAGGTTTTGGCAGGGTGTTTTTGGCTCTCAAAGTCTGAAGAAATGAATGGGGGATGACCCTCTATTTATAGGGAAGTGAATGGGAATGAAAATTGGAAGAAACAAGGAAGTTTAGAAGGAAATTGAATGAAGGTCGAGCACGAGTGAAGTGTGACTTCATTTCTATCAAAACTCAACCCAATCATGTGTTTTGGGGTGCTAATCACTTTTGGCAAGTTTTCTAATCAAGTTTAAATAAAAAACGCACATAAATCTTGTGTTTAGAAGTTACATTATGGATTTCAAAATTCGGACTTTGTGGAAAATTTAGTTTCAAGTTTCCAAATTCAAATCCATGGCATTTCCAACTGAAGGGGTCTTAGGGCATGATTCTTGAAGCTTTAGAAAGATGAGGTTACAAGATTTTCAATGGGAAAAGAATAGAATCAAATGGATGCTTGAGCTGAAAGTTGCATTGAGTCAAAATTGAAGAAAAAAGGTTGACTATCCATACTTAGAAATATTTCAAGTTCTTCTTCAAAAATGACCTAAAACTTTTGCATCCAAACATGGCCTTCCACTTGAAATTTTATCTTTATCAAAAAAGATGGAATGAATTAGATCTCTTGAATGACATTTTAAAACTTGAACCACCCAAAATCTCCAAAAATTGAGCAAGTTATGACTTGTTGAAGTTGGCCAAAAATCATGAAATGAGCTATAATCTTTTGTATATTTAAGGCAACCTCCATCCATTTTCCCACTTTGAACATAAAAGAAGGAATAAATTTCACATCTTCAAGATCATTATGGAAAAATAATAGGCTCAAGGTGATAAAAATTGACCAAGTTATGATCATTTGAAATCACATATGGAAAATTGGGGATTCATCTGAATGCCTTGTAATCTTTCTTCTTCACCAAGTTTCTTCCACATGAAAACACATTGGAACTTTTGAAGTGATTTGTTGATAACCCTTTTAATAGAAGTATGTCTTTGGAATCATTCAAAAATACCAAAAGATGAGCAAGAAATACTCCTTTAAAGTTCAAAACCCTAGCTTCTAGATCAAGAAAATGCCTTGAGGAACTTTGACAAGTTTGGACAAACTTCTTGTACCAATATTCTTGCTTTGTGAATAGAAGTTGTTTAGGATGATAATGAGGACTCATAGCCACCAAAACCACTTCCATATCTTGAAATTTGAGGGAACTATGCCCTTGTGACCAATATGAACAAGGCCTTGTCCAAACATAACAGCTTCTCCAATCAACTCTTTGTACTTTTGAGTCAAATCTAATAACCTTGAAATGTGATGAACCAAAACAAACTTGCCATGAAATTCCCTCCAAAACCACTCCAATGGTGAGGTTTGAACTTCTCAAGCTTTTATTGGCTAGGGCATGGAAATAAACTCATGAACCCATGGAGTAATTTGTTAAATCTCATTGCCCTTCATCTACATGGATAACAAGAAAGACAAACCAACATGGCACTTTATTAGTTAAATGATGAAAACAAAACAATATTAGTAATCACAAAAGGAACATAAGTCAAGGTGCTTGGTAATTCCTCAAAAGGAGCAAAGCTCAAAGTAGGGAGGGGAACCAAGAATCCTAGTGTGATCTTGTTGTGAGTGAATCAACATGGTATGATGAAGGGATCTTAGGGGGGAAATTGGGGTACAACACCTACGTCTTTAGAGTTTTCCCTTATAGAAGCATGATCATCACCAGATTTTGGATCAACATCAAAATGTAGATTAGAATCATATTCACCATCTGGATCACATTCGGAGTTTCCAGAGTCATCATCTTCTGACTAATCATCGAAATCTTCAGCGTCATCTTCTGATTCTAACTCATATTCAAACACTCCTTCTGAGTCAGAATATTCACAGTCATCTTCTTCCCCTTCAGAATCAGAAAATGACAATTTCACTAGTTCCTCATCAGATTCATAAGCCATAAATAGCCCAGGTTCATCATCAGACTCTCCTCTGGCTATATTTGCTTCTCCCGACTTCCTTTCTTTATTTGACCAACAATCTTTGGCATAGTGATCAAAGTTCTTGCAACAGTAACACTGAACATTTTTCTTGCATACTTCTCCTTTCCCATCTAGACATTCTTCTGCTTATTAGATTTTGAAGCTTCTGACCTTTGACCACTGTTAGTTTTCTTCCTGGCTTCTGAGCAAATATGCTTTTGATACTTCTTACCAAAATTTACTTTTAGAGCCTACTGCTCTACATATGCAACTCATGCGCCTCTAGACTACTTTGCAACTCTTTAACTCTCACGGTTCTCATATCTTTGGAATATTCAATTTCTACCACAAGTAATCAAACTGAGAAGTTAAAGATCTTAATATCTTCTTAATGATTACTTGTTAAAAAAGAGTTTCTCCACAAGTTTTCATCTCATTAGTGATCAGAATCACTCTAGAGATTTACTCAGAAACCTTCTCTTTGTCCTTCATGTTGAGATTCTCATATTGCTTTCTGAGAGACTGAAGCTTCACCTTCTTCAATGATGCGCCACCACCATAACATCTGACTAGTGTGTCCCATGCAGCTTTTCTTGTTTCAGAGACATCAATCTTCTCAAACTCGTTCGCATTCACACATTGATGGATGTAGAACAATGCCTTATGATCTTTCTTCCTTAGCGCCTTCTGTGTAATCTCCTGACCCTCTGTCGTGTCTGTTGCTAGCGGAGCATAGCCATCGTTGACAAGATCTAACACATCTTGAGAACCAAATAACACACACATCTGGATCTTCCAATGATTTCAGATTTTGCCATCAAACGGTGAAAGCTTGGAATTTCTATCGTCGTTTCTATTCATCTTCAACCTTGTGCAATTTATTCAAAAAATCATTAAAAGTGATTCCCAAATCCCATAGAATCAGAAAATGATTCTCAATAATACCTCATTGTTCACTCGTGTTTCCCGTGTTTCTCTGGATTTCGAACCGGAGCTCTGATACCAATTGTTGGTGCACAAAGTAGAGATGAAAGAGAAAAGAAATATATTTAATGATGAATACAAAATAAGGAATAATGAATTACATTGACCAACCTACTACTAGCCTATTTATACACAAAATTAGGGTATAATAAAATACTAAAATACCCTCTAACAAAGATATAAAAAGATATTCCTAGATTTTCCTAAAATATAAATTATTTCCAACAAAATTAAGATCTTATCAAATACATATTCACCAAAATCGAACGTAACTCTTGTGCCTATCTGATATAGAATTCTAGAAAGTGAGGGAGTAATATTTGAACCGTAATTTGTAGGAGCCTAGTTAGCTATTCCTATTATTTTAGGATAGTATACTTTTACACTCAAACATGCAACAAACATCATATCCATATCCGACCATTCTTCATGGACATTCCTAGTTATCTCCTGAGCTATGATCTTCAGAGGTGGAACAAGATTAACAATTATTAGTATATCTCGTTCCAGACAATCAATCATGATTACTAGTAGAATTCAAAGCAATGGCATCTCATGTAAACTTTTCCAAAATCTCCATTTTATGCGTCATTAAATCTTGTAGGCGGATTTACTATGAACACTGACTAAATTTTGATAAAATGGTCCAATGTTGGGTACGATCTTCATGATTTGAGCATCTTCCAACAAATCCATGATCTCGTGGCATTTCAATTCTTCTTTGGGAAGCTCCCTCTTAGGTTTAATTATCCTATGGTACATGAACTTCCACTTTGATAGGAGGTGCAATTAGAAAAATTTAAATAGTAATATAATTATGTTAATTGTTATCTTTAAATGTTATTGAATTGAGCCTTTAGTAGAGTTTGAGTCTTATAGTTAATTATTCATTGAGAGTTCTATATATGTAGTGTCTATGACACATTAGAGGATATCAAGAAATCAAATGAAAAGTCTTTTATCTTCCTTTATTTTATTTTTATTTAGTAAATTTAATGTTCTTCCCATTTTAGTGTAGAAAACTCTAGTTTACAGAATTAAGAGGAAGATTCCTATCAAATCTATGAACTAGGGATTTCTACACTAAAATGGGAAGAACATTAAATTGACTAAATAAAAATAAAATAAAGGAAGATAAAAGACTTTTCATTTGATTTCTTGATATCCTCTAATGTGCCATAGATACTACATATATAGAACTATTAATAGATAATTAACTATAAGACCTAAACTCTATTAAAGGCTTAATTCAACAACATTTAAAGATAAAAACTAACATAATTATATTACTACTTAAAATATCTAATTACACCTCCTATCACACTTCAACATATTTTCTTCTGAGTGAAACGATATATTATCGAGGGGTATCACAGGTACATTGTTTTGTATCTTATTTCCTCCTACGATCTTCTTACTATTTTTTTCAAGGGCACCATTATTTAATTCAAGTTGTTGTTAACATCTTCCTCCATATCTTGTACTACAAGAGACTTTTTTTTGTTTGGTGCATATATTTTCTTACCAATAGACTTTTCGACAACAATTTTTTCTACAAATCTCTTCTTTTTAGTAACATCCTCCTTCTTCTTAGGAGTTTTATTCTTTTTGGTAAGTGTGTTCTATTTTTGGTCGGTGTCTTCTTTTCTTTCAGAAGTGGTTTCTTTTTCTCTTCTCATCTCTTCGATCTCTTAGAAAATTTGGTAACATCTTCGTTATGGATTGGAACAACATGAACATCAACATTAGCATTGTCAGTATTCTTGTTATTAACTTAAAGATATTTTGAGACAACTTCCTTAGTCTATTTTTGGGCTTGAGACTCAGTCTCCAACATGTTGGTCAAATTGTCTACAACATCTATAAGGGCATCTTCATTGTTAGTTTCATATGCTTGGTTGGCTTTAGCATCAACATCTTCTTTCTGCTTACCATCTTCGCTGGGGTCTTCTTTATTACCCTTTGGTTTATCAAGTTGGATATATTTTTAGACTTCTTCAAGAATTTTTTCTCGTTCCTCTGAACTAGCATCAACACTGACTTCTACATCATTCATTTTTCAGAATCAAGATCTTTGGACTATTTCTCTTCATACTGAGGAATGTCATCAACAATGTTACAAACATCCTTCGTGCCACTATCTTGATTGGTTGTGAAGTTTTATTCACTCGAATCATCACTTTTTGACTCATTTTCATTAAGAATATTGAAATTTTGGCACTATAAAACTAAATGTCAAGAGTGATGTCCCAACACCAAAACACAATGTCAAGAAAGATGTTAAGACATCATCTGTTGTCAGAAAACTTTTACCCAAACAATAATTATGCTGAAATAAATTGCAGAAGGTAAAAAAGACAATCAATTGTTAACCCAGTTATGTGCAACTCATCTACTCTGGAGGCTGAAGAAGTAAAAAACACAAGAATGAGGGGGGTGAATTGAAACTTTAAAATCAAATGCAAATGACACGATGATTTTTATCCTGGTTCGCTTGATCTCAAACTACTTCAGTCCACCCGCCAAGGTAATTTCGCCTCTCTCCAACGAGGTCTTAATCAACTAATAAAACTTATTACAATTCTACTTTGACAAATGCCAAAGTCTTCTTGAGTACAACCACAACCCGGTTTATCTCAAGGAAATTCACTAACAAAAATAAGAATTAATATGTGTACTAGATGTTTTTCATTACACAAACTTGTGATGTATTACACAATTTTAGAGAATAGTATGAATATAATTTGCAGTGTTCATAAATTGTATAATAGTCGTGTGTAAAATCGATAATGATTTAACCTTGATGATTGTTTAAATAGGCGCAATAATCTGTGAAAATTGAAACATGATAATTTGCAGTTAATGCACTTTCCATAATATGAATATCCTTGTCTGTTTGTAGCCGTTGCAATTGATACTGCTTTGATGGAAAAGTAACGCTTCAGAACATAAGGAACTTGCTTGCTGCTTTGTTTCAAAACTTGGGAAGTCATAATCAAAAGGTCTTGTTTGCAACGTTATAATTCCGTTTAGAGTTAAGATGTCTTTCTCTTTTGTGTAAGTTCTGATCTTCATTCATCAGAACATTCTGATATTAGTATGCATGCACAACATGAATACCTTTGTAGATTAACTTCTGATGCATTTCAGTTCAGAACTTCTATACAAAATAGAACACAAATTTAGAGTGTATATTTGTTCTTTATGTTTGTTATCATCAAAACTCTTACGAGGGTTGTAGAATAAAACAATGTTCTAACAATCTCCCACTTTTTGATGATGACAAAAACTAGGATTTTTCAATAAAAATAGACAAAACAAAAATCTTTAGAGAGTCTGCCCCTGAGTTGAGTACTCAGATAGAGATAAAATACTTGCCTGAAATTCATTCTGATCAGAGCTTTTGATGCATCTTATTCTATCTTGTAGGTGTTTAGGTATTGGCTTGCATTTTTGGTAAATTCCAAGTGTATGTGTGAATGTCATGACTGATGTCATAACATTCTAGTTCAGGTTGTACTAACTCTTTAGGTACATATGCAGAAAAATATTGTAACTCAAATACTGATGTTTATAAGTGTGTATCTGAGCATGTTTGCAAAATGATCACACTTTGCTAATCAGTAGACAGGTTTTCTCAGATGTCATAACAGATGTTATGACATCCTGTTCTGAACTAGCAGGATTACAGGATTGGATAAGTCTGAGTTTTTTCAGGAAATAACTCAGTCCTTCCTAAACAGAATCCTGCGTTTTCTGAGGAGTAACCTAGCTCAATCCTAACCTGATCAATGAAGTACTGTGACCTGGTCTTAAGGTCAAACGGAATCAACCCTAGGTTTTTGGAAACCCTAACTGAAGTTGCAGCTGCTATATATTCAACAGAGCTGCGGTTTTTGAAGTGATCCCTGCTGATTGATTAGAAGATCAAGTTTGTAATCTGTATAGATTTGTTTATTGTACTCCAAGCAATTATCATTGTGATAAGTTTCTTGGAATAGGTTTCAATTGTAAGGGTTGTGTAGCACTCAAAGCTTTGAAGCAAGAGTGTTTGAATGTGACTTGACTAAAGCTGTGAAGCAGAGTCAAGTTAGTTGTGTACATCACTCAAAGCTGTGAAGCACGAGTGATTGTGTTACTTGATTAAAAAGTTGTGAAGCTTAATCAAGAGTGTGTTTTGAAGAGTGTCTTCATCAATTCTCAAGTCAAATTGGTTTATGTATCACTGCTGTGATTGAGGGGGAGTGAGTAGGAACTCAGGTTTAAGTTGTACTTATATTAGAATTGCATTGGGTAGGTCTTAAGTGAAGGAGATAAACTGGTTGGTTTATTCCTGAATTAACATCTCTTATAGTGGATTCTCTCCCTGGCTTGGTAGCCCCCAGAGTAGGTGTTGTTGCACACTGAACTGGGTAAACAATTGACTGTGTTATTTACTGCTTTTGTATTTACTGTCATATAGTAAGTCAGATACGGTGTCATAACATTGGACGTGACATTGAGTATCTGTAGCCAGAATTTTCAATTGGCATCAGAGCAGGCACCCTGCCTGTATTACTGGGTGAGATCTAGGGATATCACTTTCTGGCACTATGGACAAAGAAGGAGTTTTTGGAAATAGACCACCCATTCTGGATGGAACTAATTATGACTACTGGAAACCTCGTATGATTGCATTCCTAAAATCTCTGGACAAAAAGGCTTGGAGAGCTGCTGACAAAGGATGGATTCATCCCACCATAACTGAAAGAGATGGGACAATCAGTCTGAAGCCTGAGGAAGATTGGAGTAAAGAAGAAGATGAGTTAGCTCTGGGAAATTCAAAAGCCTTAAATGCCTTGTTCAATGGAATTGATAGAAACATCTTCAGATTAGTACATCAATATGAACTGGCCAAGGAAGTTTGGGACGCCCTCAAAACTACTCATGAGGGCACTTCCAAAGTAAAGATGTCAAGGCTTCAGATGTTGACCACTAAGTTTGAGAATCTAAAAATGATGGAAGATGAAACCATCCATGAATTTCACATGAACATCTTGGAGATTGCCAACACCTCAGGAGCACTGGGAGAAAAAATGTCAGAAGAAAAACTGGTGAGGAAGATTCTCAGATCCTTGCCTAAAAGATTTGCAATGAAGGTAACTGCCATAGAGGAAGCCCAGGACATTAGCAAGTTAAAAGTGGATGAACTTATTGGGTCTCTTCAGACTTTTGAGATGGGGATCACTGATAATGGTGACAAGAAGAACAAAAGCATAGCACTTGTAACCAACACTGATGTTGAACACAAGGAGGATGAAGAAGAAAACATATCAGAAGCCATTGCCATGCTTGGAAGACAGTTCAACAGGCTCATCAAAAGAATGGACCCAAAGTCAAGGTCAAATGTTCATAACATTCCTTCTGACATTGACAGTTCCAGCAGAAGACCAAGATCAGAAGATAAGGAAAACCAAGGCAGAGGAATTCAATGCCATGGATGTGAAGGATATGGACATATTCGAGCTGAATGTCCTACCTTTCTTAAGAAGCAAAAGAAAGGAATGACTGTTACTTGGTCTGACTATGATTCAGAAAGCAATTCTGAAGAAGAATCTGCCAAACTAGTTACTGCCCTAACTAGTGTTTGTACTTCTGAAAGTGACACCAGTGATGAAGAAGTAACATTTGAAGAACTGGCTGATACCTACAAGAAATTGTATATCAGAAGTGGTGAAGTCTGTGTGCAAAATGAGAAACAATCAAAACTCATTGTAAAGCTGGAGGCTGAAAAGAGAGCAAATCTTGAAACTATAAGTCATTTAGAAGGAGAAGTTCAACTGCTGAACTCACAACTGAATCAAATGACCAAATCAGTCAAGATGTTGACAAATGGAACAGACAAATTGGAAGAGATTCTTCAGGCTGGACAAAATATGGGAAATAAATCTGGCCTAGGATTTGTGGAAACAAAGAAATTTGTTACCAGGAAGCAAATGTCAAACCAGATGTCTCAACATTACTCTCAACATCAGGGACAGAGACACATGAAGAAGAAGTACCAAAGATGGAGATGTCATCATTGTGGGAAATATGGTCACATAAAGCCCTTCTGCTACAGACTACATGGATATCCTAATCAGAAATCAGATGTCAAACCTAAGTCTAAAAAGGTACCACACGCTCCTCAATGGAAGAAAAAGGCTACTGCACTGATAGCACACACTTCCCTGAAGATCTCAGCAAAGGAAGATTGGTACTTTGACAGTGGATGTTCCAGACACATGACTGGATTCAAAAATCTCCTCAATAATGTTATGCCTCACACCACCAGTTTTGTGACCTTTGGAGATGGTGCTAAAGGAGAAATCAAAGGAGTTGGTAATTTGGACTACCCTGGAGTTCCAAGTCTGAATAAGGTACTGCTGGTAAAAGGGTTGACTACTAATCTCATCAGCATCAGTCAATTATGTGATCTAGGATTCATGGTCAACTTCTCAAGATCTGAATGTCTAGTGTTTAATGAAAAACTAGATATTGTAATGAGAGGAATAAAATCCAAAAATAACTGTTATGTGTGGCAGCCTGAGAACACTGATATCCCCACTTTGAGTCAAATCATCAAAGAAGAAAAAGATATGAAACAGTGGCAGCATAAACTTGAAGGAATGAAAAGAGCTATTCCTATGGAAGATGTCAGAAGAACTCCTAAACTACAGGCTGATAATATATGTGATGTGACAAAGAACAAGTCTCATAAATTCTGTTCTCAAAAATTCTGGTCAACACAGATGCTACCTGAAGACAATGTTACACAAGATGTTGTGACATTGTGGTGTGATAATCTGAAAACATTCAACATTTCCTTAAACCCTATTGACTTTGGAGAGAAGAAATCATTTAAACTGAAACATAGTTTCTCTGAGCTTCAGCTAACTGATTCTTCTACCAAGGTGCTTGTTGGAAATCAACTTGAAAATTTGAGGGGCAGATTGGGCATTCACCAACATGAGAAATTATAGCAATTAGTTTTGCTGAAAACAAGGGTTGAAGGGATTAATTCTATTAAGTCTATATTTAGTGGGTTAATCATATTCACTCACAATTCCTTCAAAAGCCTTCAGAAGTTGAAAAGACTCCCGTGTACTCCCTATCTCTCTCATCCTTGCAACCTGTTTTCTCCTCCCAATCAAAGAGTTTTCTCAAACTGCTACTGCTACTCAACGTTAAACACAATGTCTCAGACATCATCTTCCACCATGGCGGCTTCGTCTCACTCATCATCATCATCATCTGATCAAGATTCTAGGGCAATCACTACATGCTTAGAATCTGAAGTTCTTGAGGTCACTCCTCTTAGGGAGATGGCAACTGACCCAACCAGAGTCAAAAAGCTCAGGACCAGACATGCAGGAAGAGCTCAAGCTACAATCTCTGGTAACTCTTCTCTTCCTTCGTCTTCTACACCTAATAAAGAAGGATCAGTTCAAGTACACCAAGCTATTGCTAGACTGGTTTCTAGCATTCTGAGTGGCAACCAATCTGTACCGGGGATTTCTATCCCTTTGAATCAATCAGAAAGTCCAAATGTGGAAGGTTCTGAAAATATAGATGTCACTAAGGATGTTGTGACACCAAAAGACAACATTCAAAAGGCTGCTGATCCACCTATCATTGATGTGGATGAAGATTACTCAGATAATGAACTGATTGCAAATGTGAACCCTAGCATTGCTAGGAGATTGATGAAAAGAAAGAGTAGTGAGACTGTTAAGCCTGATGCTAAGAAATCCAAGGCTGAAGGGTTGGCTGAGAAAATTCAGACTAAAGGGAAGAAGGCACAGGTGCAGACTGCTAGACAACCTGAAACTTCTGATTCTGAATCAGAATTTGAGGTTGACATTGACAATACTCCCATCAGAAGGAAGCTCCCCTCCAGCAAGATTGCTAGAGTGTCTGAAGTGCCAACAGACAACATCTCCTTTCATCATCCTGATAATGCAAACAGGTGGAAGTATGTTTGCTTGAAGAGAATAGCCTTGGAGAGAGAACTCAACAATGATGCTTTGGAGTGCAAAGACATCATGGAGCTGATCAGGAATGCTGGGCTAATAAAGACTGTGATGAAGTTTGGCAAATGTTATGAAAATCTGGTTAAAGAGTTTGTAGTGAACTTATCCAATGATTGTGCTGATGGGAGGTCAGCTGACTTTGAGAGTGTGTTTGTTAGAGGAAGAAGGGTCAAGTTCTCTCCATCAGAAATCAACAAGTTTCTTGGAAGAACAAATAAGGATTGTCCTGATCTAGAGGCAACTGACAATGAAATATGCTTGACCATCACTGCCAGGCAAGTAAAGTGCTGGCCATTGAAAGGGAAGTTGAATGCTAGTAAACTCAGCATGAAATTTGCCATCTTGCATAAAATAGGTGCAGCAAACTGGGTGCCTACAAATCACAAATCAACCATCTCCACAGGACTGGGGAGATTCATCTATGCTGTAGGAACCAAGACTGCCTTTGACTATGGAAGGTACATTTTTGAACAAACCTTGAAGCATGCTGGCAGTTATGCTGTCAAAGGACCAATTGCCTTTCCCTCCCTCATTTGTGGAATCATCCTTGCACAATATCCTGACATACTTGTAGCAAGAGATACAGTCTGCAAAAGAGCCCCTGCCCTTGGCCTGCACTACAAACTGTTTCAGGGATCCCATGCTCCAGACATTGTCATAACATCAGCTGAGACATCGTCTGCAAAAAGCCAGTCCAAAACATCAGATGTCATAGCTGTCTTAAAAGAAACTTGCAAAGATCTGGATGCTAGAAAAAGGACCCTAGAAGCACTAATTGCCAAGCTAGAAAAGGAAGAAGCTGAAGCAAGCATGAGGGAAGAAGATGAAGGACAGCTCAACATTGAAGAAAGTGGCTCCTCTGAGTCTGATGACAGTACTTGAAGGATGATTGTTGCTTGGTGATGTTGCTGGTGGAGTTTGGAAGTATGTTCTGCTGTTGTCTGCTGCTGATCTCATTATTTTGTCTTGGATAACTGTATTACTTTATAAACATGTAATCTTTGGCCCATTTGTGGCTAAAGTGGGGGAGAATATTTTTGGTACTGCTTAATTAGTACTTAACACTATATTTTTTTGCTGTCACTTATTTCTGCTGCTATCTATCTATCTCTGATTGTTTAGGGACTTTAGCCAAAAATCTGCCAAAGGGGGAGTTTGTAGGTGTTTAGGTATTGGCTTGCATTTTTGGTAAATTCCAAGTGTATGTGTGAATGTCATGACTGATGTCATAACATTCTAGTTCAGGTTGTACTAACTCTTTAGGTACATATGCAGAAAAATATTGTAACTCAAATACTGATGTTTATAAGTGTGTATCTGAGCATGTTTGCAAAATGATCACACTTTGCTAATCAGTAGACAGGTTTTCTCAGATGTCATAACAGATGTTATGACATCCTGTTCTGAACTAGCAGGATTACAGGATTGGATAAGTCTGAGTTTTTTCAGGAAATAACTCAGTCCTTCCTAAACAGAATCCTGCGTTTTCTGAGGAGTAACCTAGCTCAATCCTAACCTGATCAATGAAGTACTGTGACCTGGTCTTAAGGTCAAACGGAATCAACCCTAGGTTTTTGGAAACCCTAACTGAAGTTGCAGCTGCTATATATTCAACAGAGCTGCGGTTTTTGAAGTGATCCCTGCTGATTGATTAGAAGATCAAGTTTGTAATCTGTATAGATTTGTTTATTGTACTCCAAGCAATTATCATTGTGATAAGTGTCTTGGAATAGGTTTCAATTGTAAGGGTTGTGTAGCACTCAAAGCTTTGAAGCAAGAGTGTTTGAATGTTACTTGACTAAAGCTGTGAAGCAGAGTCAAGTTAGTTGTGTACATCACTCAAAGCTGTGAAGCACGAGTGATTGTGTTACTTGATTAAAAAGCTGTGAAGCTTAATCAAGAGTGTGTTTTGAAGAGTGTCTTCATCAATTCTCAAGTCAAATTGGTTTATGTATCACTGCTGTGATTGAGGGGGAGTGAGTAGGAACTCAGGTTTAAGTTGTACTTAGATTAGAATTGCATTGGGTAGGTCTTAAGTGAAGGAGATAAACTGGTTGGTTTATTCCTGAATTAACATCTCTTATAGTGGATTCTCTCCCTGGCTTGGTAGCCCCCAGAGTAGGTGTTGTTGCACACTGAACTGGGTAAACAATTGACTGTGTTATTTACTGCTTTTGTATTTACTGTCATATAGTAAGTCAGATACGGTGTCATAACATTGGACGTGACATTGAGTATCTGTAGCCAGAATTTTCATATCTTTATCAGAGTTATGTTCCTGTTATAATTTCAAAAAAAATAAGAAGTTAAGATATTCAGAATGTTTGAGACCTTGTTCCGGTATACTGTTATTGAAAATATCTTACGTTCTCTCCCTTTTTGTCAGTAATCAAAAAGCAATATAATCACAACTAATCAGAGTCAAAAAGGTAAGATAAGATAAGATAAGAATACAAAAAACAAGTAAAAAGAAACTAAGATGGAGGGTGAAGTCGTGTGAACAACGCTTCCAGCAAGCTCATAATTTGAGTGCTTGATTCTTCTTGCTTTCCCAGCATTTCCTTGATTTCTCTGGTGTTTCCTCAGATGATGCAAGTCTTTCAGAGCACTCTGCAACATTTTCTGATTCAATTGCTTCTTCAATTTCATTTTCCTTTTCTTGAAATATAGCTAGAGGGTGACTATCAGAACATGGTTCATTAACTTCTAAAGGTTGGTGCTCTTTCCAGGGAGCATTGTCCAGCAGAAGAATTGATTTCTTTTCCCAGTGACTCAGAACTTGATCTTTGAAAGCTTTCAGCTGATCACTAAAGTTCTGTTGAGCCATTTCATAACTTAATTCTTTCAGCCTCTGAGATTCTGAAGTGAACCATCTTCTGAACCGATCCCACTGAGAATCAGAAGCAGCGGGGTTTGAATTTTCTAGACTTGCTTGCTTCAAAGAATTAACCCATTCCATTAATTCTGTTTCAAAAATGAACAAGTTCTTACCAACATCTGATTTGGTTATTGTTGGTTTAGATTTGGGAATGGAAATTTTATTAGAGGTTGAAGCTAGGTGGTCCAGCGCTTCTAAATCAATGATAGTTATGAGGTGACCAGCTGGACGGTTAATGGGAGAGGGAGTAGGAGAATAAGAAATTATGATTGGGGAACGGGGTGTGTTTGGTGGAGTGGAATGATAAGGTGAAGGTATTTCTGGAATGTCTAATATGGAGAGAGGTTGACGAACCATAAGAGATTCTGTTATTCCAAGAATATGGGTGGTAGTATCAGAGTCTGTAAAAGAATCTTTTGGTTTGTTTGCAGGAGCGTTTGGATTTTCTGGTTCAGGGGTTTCAAAGTTTGTATTTTCAGTTTGGGGAGTATGAGGGTTTTGATTTTCTGGTTGAGGAGTATGGATGTTTTGATTTTCTGGTTGTGGAGTGTGAAGGTTTGGATTTTCTGAATTATGAGTGTGAAGGTCTTGATCAAATAGTTCAATATCAGAAAGAACTGTAGCAAGTTATGGCTGATTTTGTTCTAG
Organism: Vicia faba; assembly: GCA_948472305.1. Taxonomy (NCBI): domain Eukaryota; kingdom Viridiplantae; phylum Streptophyta; class Magnoliopsida; order Fabales; family Fabaceae; genus Vicia; species Vicia faba. Next base: position 143,038,882 of record OX451735.1, read on the forward strand.
ATTTGGATTGGAGGAGTGAGGCTCGTTTAGGAAGTTTCCAAGGGTTACAGAAGGATCAAACTCTATGTCAAAGTCCTCAAAAGTTTGAGGTGAAGGATCTTCTATTGGTTGAGAGGGGAGTGTTTCAGATGTTGGAAAAGCTATTGATTCTACTACAGAAATAAAGGAAGTGTTACCTTTCTTTTTAGCAACTTTGGGTGTCCTCTAAGAAGATCCTTCTCCTGTTGCCTTTCTCTTCCTAGACTTCTTTAACACAACATCTGGAGCTTGCTTGTGCAGATCACGAATCTTAAGTTCTGGAGCTTTTCCATCTTCCTTGCAAGCTTCTAGGTATCTGACCACAATCTCTGGTGAAGCATCAATCTCAGAAAATAATGGAAAATATTTCAGAGCGCTTATCCTTGATGTGATGACTTCATGAGTAGAAATTGTTGGCTCCTTCTTAGTTCTATCAATAATCTTCATATTTTTCAGATTTTTGGCATTAAGGGGTTTTCCAACACTTGCCTCTAGAGTGTTAATCTGCTGGGTTTCTATCAGATGCTCTATCAACATGTTCTCCATCATAATATCAGAGATTAATCTGCCCAGAGGAATCCAATCCCTCTTTGTCCTTTCTTCTTCCCTTGTTTCTTTCACGCTTGTTCTCAGATGATTGAAAAGTAAGTGTGGAAGATTTACTCTTGTGTTCTTTGAAATAAAACACAGCAGAAACTATTTATCAATGTTGATGTAGCCAGGAGAGCTTGTTGGCTTCCTGTGGTTTATACATCCCAGAATAATCTTGGCCCAGATTCTATAGTTATCCTTCAAATCCCTAATCTTGTTGGGTGGCTGTCCAGAAGTGAAAATAACTCTTGCAATGATTTTTAGGTCAGAATATTTTTCAGCCATGTCGCTGCACCTAACTCTGCCGCCATTGTACTCAATCAATTTTCCAATCAAGTCTTCAGTGATTACAATCTTCTTCCACATTATGAAAGAAGTAACTTGATGATTAGATGGAGTTGCATGAATCAAGAATTCCTTTACCAGAATGGGGAATATTGGACCTAGTAGACGATCAAAGTACCTGTTCTAGCCTTGAGTTGTTACATCTTCAGACAGATCAAAGCCATTTTCCTTTAAGCTTTCAAAATCGATGATTAGCTCACATAAAACTTCAAGAGAATCGACTGGAGTGAGAAAAGTTCTTATGGGTTCCTCGTACTGTTCAGATGTTGAAGAAGAACCAGGAGCACTTTGAAGATTTTGTATGCTTGAGGAAGATGCCATTGTTCACATAGTTTGTTTTGAAATTTATGAGAAAAAGGTTTTTGCAAAACAAAAACTAGAGAAATCAATAGATGTGAGAAGAAGTGAATGAAATAGTGATTATGTATTTATAAACAGTTTTGAAAACTTAATCAGTAAGAAAGAGAGAGAAAATAATGATTATACTGTAATTATGAAACCTGAAATTAGGGAATTGCCTATAGATAATGAACAGTTACCATTGACATGTGTCTCAATGCATCCAATCAGAGCCTTAGACCCTTCATAATTTGAACGCGTGTTCAGCCTTATAAGGTAGCTTGTGAGAGGATGAAAAATGTTTGATATTATGAAATGCACGCCTCTATCTTTGAAATGAAAGGTTCAGATCTTCTTAGATAGATTCTGAAGCAACTGTACTCCTGACTTCTGAAGACATGTTGATCAGATGTTCACAAAGAAAATATAAAGTTCTGAGGATTACAGAATATGTAAATAAAACTTCTTATTCCAGACATAATTTCATGTTGAGGTTTTTCATAATGAAATTAAAGTTATCTTCAGAAAGGGGTTTTGTAAAAACATCAGCCCATTGATGGTCTGTGTCAATAAATTTTAAAGTAAGGATTCTTTTCTGAATATAGTCCCTAATAAAATGATGTTTTATTTCTATATGCTTAGCCCTAGAATGCAAAAATGGATTTCTAGATAAATATATTGCATAAGTATTATCACAGAATATAAGGATGTTACTCTCAAATATGTTGAACTCTTCAAGCTGACTTTTCATCCAGAGCATCTAGGTGCTGGCGATTGGAGCAATGGTTTCTGTATAGTCTATCCCCTCTTGCTGACTATAACCTTGTGCAACCATTCGTGTCTTGTTTCTGATGACTTCTCCTTGTTCATTCAGTTTGTTTCTGAACACCCACTTTGTTCCAATGATGTTGAATCCTTTTGGTTTGGGAACCAGATCCCATACATCATTTCTGGCGAATTGATTTAACTCCTCCTACATAGCCAGAATCTAGTCGTTGTCCAGAAGAGCTTCATCAATTGTTATTGGCTCAATCATAGATACCAATCCCATGAGGGATTCTTTAAAATTTCTGAATGTTGATCTCGTTCTGATTGGATCATCCTTCTTTCCCAGAATTTTGTCTTTAGGGTGAGCTAGGCTGCTTCTGGATAGTCTTTTCTGGAGATGTTCTACAGAAGTTGCTGAAGTGCTTATAAAATTTCCTTCTAATGTTGTTGGAGCGTCTTTGTTGGAACTTCTGATGAATTTCCTTCAGCACCTGTGAATTCAACTCTATATCTGCAAGAGATTCGTTCTGCTTTGAATTTTGAGGGCCAAGCTTGTCATCAAATCTAACACTGATTGACTCTTCTACAATCTGCGTTTCTGTATTGTATACGTTGTAGCCTCTTGAGCATTCAGAGTATCCTAACATAATACACTTCTGTGCTTTAAAGTCAAACTTGTTTAGATGTTCTTTAGTGTTAAGTATAAAACAGGTACATCCAAAAGGATGGAAATAAGAAATGTTCGGCTTTCTGTTATTCCACAATTCATATGGAGTCTTATCCAGAATAGGTCTTATTGAAATTTTATTCTGAATGTAACATGCTATGTTAATTTCTTCAGCCCAGAAGATTTTAGCAATGTTAGTCTCTTTGATCATGGTTCTGGCCATTTCTTGTAATGTTTTATTCTTTAGTTCTACAACTCCATTTTGTTGGGGAGTTCTAGGACAAGAGAAATCATGAGAAATTCCATTTTCATTAAAAAATATTTCAAATTTTTTGTTTTCAAATTCTCCACCAGCATCACTTCTAACTTTGACAATCATAAGATCCTTCTCATTCTGAACTTGGTTACAGAAAGCAATGAACACAGAATGTGAATCTTCCTTGAGTCTTAAGAACTTTACCCATGTCCATCTGCTATAGTCATCTATGATCACTAACCCATACTTCTTGCCACTAACAGATGCAGTTTTCACTGGTCCAAATAAATCTATGTGTAGAAGTTCTTATAGTCTAGAGATAGAAACAACATTTTTTGCTTTAAAAGGAGGTTTTGCACATTTTCCATTCTAACATGCTTCACACAGAGCATCTGAGCTGAACTTCAGATTAGGAAGTCCTCTGACCAGATTGAGTTTGTTAATCTGAGATATTCTTCTCATACTAACATGCCCCAATCTTCAATGCCAGACCCATTGCTCGTTGTTAACAAAAATAAGACATTTTACATTTTGACTCTTTAGTTCAGAAATTATTATCTTGTAAATGTTGTTTTTGCTCTTTCCATTAAATAGGATAGTTCCATCTTTCTAACTAACAGCTTTGCATGAATTTTGATTAAAGATTGTATCATAACCGTTATCACTTAAGTGACTTATGGATAACAGGTTATGCATCAATCCATCTACTAACAGAACATTATTAATAGAAGGGAAGTTATCGTTACCTACTGTTCTAGAGCCAATGATATTCCCTCTTGGGTTGCCTCTAAAACCCACGTAGCCTCCAGGTTTAAGTTCCAGACTTTGGAACATATGCTTTCTTCCTGTCATGTGTCGAGAGCATTCAGAGTCCAGGTACCATGACTGGTATTTTAGTCTTGCTGTCAAAGATATCTGCTATATATATAATTTTATCCTTAGGTACCCATATTTTTTTGGGTCCTTGTTTGTTAGTTTTACCAAAATTTTGTTTGAATTTTGTTTTAGCAGAATAATCATTACTGGTGTATTTCAGATCATGTGTGTGCCCATAGGTGAAGTGAGATTTTAATGGTGTGCGTTTAATGACTAAATCCATGACTTTCTTAGGTTGGGATACTTTACCTTGGTATCCTATACCTTTTCTGCCATTTCTTCTAACTCCATAGATCATTGAAGCTATCTTGCTTCTATTTATGTTTTTAACCAGAAACTTCTGAAAGCTGTGATCATATTCCTTTATGATCTTATCAGCATTACTGGGAACCTCTGAGATTGTTTCCTTCTGAGAGTTTTGTAAATCACTTTCAAGTTTTGAAATCTTTTCTTTTAACTCAGAATTTTCTAATCTCAAACTCCAAGTTTCTTCAGAGTTAGAAACAAGATCCTTTTTCAGGTTCTTGAATTTGACTCGAAGCTGCTGATATCTTTCTAGAATTTCACTCAAACTTTCTCCTAATTTAGCTTTAGTAAAATTAACAGTAAAGTCAGGAAATACCTCTTATCTGTATGATTTTGATTCTGAACCAGATGGTTCGCTGTCTTCTGTCACATTTTCCATAAGAGCAATGTTGGCTCTTTCATCATCTGACTTTGTGTCTGCGTCAGAAGTATCTAAGTCATCCCATGTTGCAATGAGACTTTTCTTCTTCTCCTTGAAGAACTTCTTTTTGGGTTTGTCCTTTTGAAGCCTTGGACAATCGCTTTTGTAGTGCCCTCATACTTTCTGTATCTAGAAGAGGATTCGGACTTTTTTTATCCAGAGGGTGATTCATTCTGATTCCCTGTTCTTCTGGAGTTTCTGAATTTTCTTTGCCTCTGCTTCCACATCTGATTGACTCTTCTAGAGAGAAGAGACAATTCGTCTTCTTCTAATGAGGATCCATCATAGGTTTCTTCCATAGCCTGCAAAACTTTAATATCAATTTTTTTGTTATGTTTTAATGCTAAAGGCTTACATTGCTTCTGAGGCTCATCATCTTCTAGCTCTATCTCATGACTTCTGAGTGAGCTGACAAGTTCCTCCAGAGATATCTTATTGAGATCTTTTACCAGCTTGAGAGTAGTGACCATTAGCCTCCATTGCTTTGGTAAACTTCTGATGATCTTCTTTACATGATCAGCAGTTGAATACCCTTTGTCAAGAACTCTCATCCCAGCAACTAGATTCTAGAATCTTGAGAACATTGCTTCAATGGATTCAATTTCTTCCATTTGAAGGCTTCATATTTATGAATGAGCGCAAGGGCCTTGGTTTCTTTAACTTGTATGTTGCCTTCATGCGTCAACCTCAGAGAATAAAACATGTTTTTAGATGTCTCTCTGTTTGAGATCTTCTCATACTCTGAATATGAGATGGCACTAAGAAGAATCGTTCTGGCCTTGTGATAATTTCTGAAGTCACGCTTTTGATGGTCAGACATTCTTTTTCTACCAATCTTCTGACCACTTTCATCCACAGGATGCATGTATCCATCAATTACCATATCCCATAAATCAGCATCATGATCCAGAAAGAAGCTCTCAATTCTGTCTTTCCAGTAGTCAAATTTTATCCATCAAAGACTGGAGGTTTGTCGCTGATTGTGTCCTTATCATCATGATAGTCATTGTCGATGTTATGAGTTGGTCTCACCATAATGTTTTTCTTAGCTTGGATCTTGTACTGACACGGTTAAGTGTATTAACTCAGAACTAGGCGCTCTGGTGCCAATTGAAGAAGTGGAAAACACAAGAAGGGGGGTGAATTGAAACTTTAAAATCAAATGAAAATGACACGATGATTTTTATCCAAGTTCGCTTGATCTCAAACTACTCCATTCCACCCGCCAAGGTGATTTAGCCTCTCTCCAACGAGGTCTTAATTCACTAATCAAACTGATTACAATTCTACTTTGACAATTGCCAAAGTCTTCTTGAGTACAACCACAACCCAATTTATCTCAAGGAAATTCACTAACAAAAATAAGAATTAATCTGTGTACTAGATGTTTTTCGTTACAAAAACTGTATCACAAAATTGTGATGTATTACACAATTTTAGAGAATAGTATGAATATGATTTGCAGCATTGAGAGATTGTATAATAGTCGTGTATAAAATCGTGAACGATTTAACCTTGATGCTTGTTTAAATGGGTGCAGAAATCTGTGCAAATGGAAACATGATAATTTGCAGTTAATGCACTTACCATAATATGAAGATCCTTGTCTGTTTGTAGCCGTTGCAATTGATACTGCTTTGATGGAAAAGTAACGCTTCAGAACATAAGGAACTTGCTTGCTGCTTTGCTTCAGAACTTGGGAAGTCAGAATCATAAGGTCTTGTTTGCAATGTTAGACTTCCATTCAGAGTTAAGATGTCTTTCTCTTTAGCGCAAATTCTGGTCTTCATTAATCAGAACATTCTGATATTAGTTAGCATACACAACATTAATACCTTTGTAGCTTAACTTCTGATCCACTTCCGTTCAGAACTTCTGTACAAAATAGAATACAAATTTAGAGTACATATTTGTTCTTTGTGTTTGTTATCATCAAAACTCTTACGAGGGTTGTAGAATCAAACTATGTTCTAACAGAGGCAACCAATCTAGAAAGGAAATTCACTATGACAGTATTATTTCAAATCTAAACAACCGTAGTTTAAAACTTATCACTTAATACCTACCTTGTGCAACTTCTACCTAGAAACCTTCTCGATATGAGATCCTCCTCTCACTTCCCACAATCACCTCAGTGATAAAAACAAGTCACAAACTAGTGACAAGAACCAACACAGAAGATCACATTTCTAATTAATAATACTTATTTTTGCTTAAAAGCTTTAACAAAGAACAATAACTTGACACACTATCAACTATTTTCATAAAAGCTCATGAGTGATGGGTAAGTTATAATAAACAATCAGTCTACCTCAATGTATCAAAAGATACATGGGTGACACACAAAACAAACAAAGCACCTAAAGTACTCTCAAAACCCTAAACCCTTATGCACCCACTGTTTTTTGTCGTGAATGCTTTCTATTTTTAGGTTTAACAAGTCCTTATTTATAGACTCTTGCAGTATGGGCTTGGACTCTTCAATCAAATCAAATCTTCTAATCTTAAATCAGCTGCAAGTTCTTCAATAAAAATATGAACAAATCTTCAAAGTTTACTAAAAAGTTTTAAAGATCCTTTTAATGAAACCAAATCAAATCTGCATAGTTCCTCATAAAATCTTATTGACCTGCAAAAATAAGTGAGCTATATCCAAGACAATCTCACAAAATCAAATCAAACTTGTCAAACAAAAAAATAGCAGCACCTGTTGTAGTGTTGGTCAAGATGTCAAGACATCTGGATCAACATATGTCTGATATTCATGACAGCAGAACCTGTCATGACAATTGGTCAAGATGTTGTGACATCTTGCTCAGCATCAGCTATGAACCGTGTTTTAGAAAAATTTATGCCAATCACAAAAACATGAATTTAAAAATCTCCCCCTATGGAAATTTTTGGCTAAAACACCTTAGCACAATCAAACTGGAGAGAGGAATAAAACCACAAACCAAAAAATACAAGCTACATGAAAAACATGTAAACTTTTTACAAACTGCAAACATAAATATATCAGAGATAACATGCAACTACAAATCATCAAAGATTACAACTCCTTGATACTTCAGAAATTAGATGTCAAGACATGTGGTCTGACATCAAATAACACAACTCTAACAACACAAGGGCTAGGAAAATTCAGACAGGTCCATTACTCCCCCTGTCATACATAACCAGTACTCCCCCTGAAGGGAAAATCCAAATCACTAGAAAATCCACATTACCAAACCAATATGAACTATCCAAGTTCATACATCAGAGACACATGCAGTTGAAGAAAAATAAGCCTTACAATAAACAAAGAGATCCAGAGTAAACCATGGTTCTCCATAAACTCATCGAGAAATATGTTAGAACATATGGTAACACATCATGCATGAAGAAGTGAAAAACACAAGAAGGGGGGTTGAATTGAAACTTAAAATCAAAAGGTCAGTAGACACGATATTTTTATCCTGGTTCGTTTGATCTCAAACTACTCCAATCCACCCATCAAGGTGATTTCGCCTCTCTCCAACGAGGACTTAATTCAGTAATCAAAAACTGATTACAACACTTACTTTGACAACTGCCAAAGTCTTCTTGAGTATAACCACAGCCCGGTTAATCTCAAGGAAAACTAGCTTAACCAAGATAAAAGAGTATTCTGTGTATAGTTGTTTTTCCTTACAAAAACAGTATTACAACTGTGATATTTTACACAATTTTAAGCGTAAATAGGAATATGTAAGATTGCAGCATTTGAGAGGTATGTTACAGTAGTATGTGAAATCGTAAACAATTTGTCCTCTTAGCTTGTTTATATAGGCATGGAAATCCTGTCCAACATAAAGCGTGATAATGGACATTCAATATTGTTTCCATATTGAGAAGATTCTTGTCTGAATGAAGTCGTTGCATGTGATGTTGTTCTGATTGAATATTAACGCTTCAGAACTTAGAATCTTGCATGCTGCAATTGCTCCAGAACATTGATGATTTAGAGATGTGAGGATCCGATGGTATATGAAACTTCTGTTCAGAATCAGAGTATTCTTCACTTCAGCGCAGGTTCTGATCATCATTCTTCAACGCATATTCTGATTACCTCAACTTGAAAGCTTCTATAGCTTAACTTTTGATGCTCTTTTGGTCAGAACTTTTGCATACAAAATAACACAAATTTAGAGTGCATATTTGATCTTTGTGTTTCTTATCATCAAAACTCTAATTAAGGGTTGTAGAATCAAACTATGTTCTAACAATCTCCCCCTTTTTGATGATGACAAAAACTAGGATTTTGAATGAAAAATATAGAAAAAAAGCTTAAGAGAGACTCCCCTTGAGTTGATTACTTCCCTGAAGTTCCTTCTCATCAGGCCTTTTGAGGCATCTCCTTCTGCCTTATCAGAATGTGTTCCTGTTCAAGCTTTTCATAAAATATAGAAGTTAAAATATTCAGAACGTTTGAGACTTTGTCCCCGTATTCTGTTATTGAAAATATCTTACTTTCTCCCCCTTTTTGTCAAGTATCAAAAAGCAATATAATCATAGTAAAAAAGGATGAATTATATTGAAAATAGAATGCAATGACAATTTTCAGAAACTAGGAGGATAAGATAAAAAAAATACAGATAAGTTGTTTAAAGAAAATCTAAGAAGGAGGGGGAAGGCGTGTGAACAACGATTCCAACAAGCTCTTGATCTGAGTGCTTGACTCTTCCTACTTTCTAAAAATGTCTTTGATTTCTTTTGTTGTATCTTCTTGTTTATCCAAAATACCATTGATCTCTTTGTTTGCATCCACTTGCTTATCCAGTCTGGCATGGATTAAGGAATTCTCCTTGTTCAACTCTTCCAGTGTTTGCATGACTAGTGACAAAGCTAGTGTATCTTCAGGGGTTGCATGTCGTTCAGAACATTATGCAGCCTCTTCTGATTGAACCACTTCTTCTAATGCAATCATGTTTTCTGGAGCAGTAGTTAGATTGTGACTATCAGAATCTGGTTCAGTGACTTCTGAAGGATGGTGCTCTTTCTAGGGAGCATTATCCAGCGGAAGAATATTTGTCTTGTACCATTAGTTCAAAACTTGATCTTGGAAGGCTTTCAGCTATTCACTGATGTTCTGTTGAGCCCTTTCATAGCCCAATTCCTTCAGCTTCTGGGTTTCAGAGTTGAGCCATTTTTTGAATCTTTCCCATAGAGAATCAGAAGCAGTAGGATTAGAATTATCTTGACTTGATTGCTTCAAAGAACTAATCCATTCCTGCATTTCTGTTTCAAAAATCAACAGATTCTTACCAACATCTGATTTGGTTGAGGTTGGTTTAGGTTTGGGAGTGACAATTTTGTTTGAGGTGGAAGCTAGTTGGTCCAGCACTTGTGGATCAATAACAAGTCTGAGGTTTTTAGCTGGACGGTTGATGGGTGATGGAGTGGAAGAGTCAGAAATCAGGATTGGTGAGTTAGGGGTGTTTGGTGGTGTAGATTCATATGGTGAAGGGATTTCTAGAATATCATGAATAGTGAGAGGTAAACGAACCATAAGAGGTTCTGTTATTCCAGGGATTGGGATAGTGGTATCAGAATCTGAAGAGGATTCTTCAGATTGGTTTGCGGTAGCATGTTGAATTTCTGGTTCAGGAATTTCAGAAGGAGGAGTGAGAGAGTTTCCATTCTCTGGTTGAGGTGAGTTGAGGTTCAGATGTTCTGGTTGAGGAGAGTGTGGTTGTGAATTTTCTTGTTGAGGAGAGTGTGGTTGTGGATTTTCTCGTTGAGGAGAGTGTGGTTGTGGATTTTCTGGTTGAGGAGAGTGTGGTTGTGTATTTTTTGGTTGTTGAGGTTGAGTGTTTGGATTTTCTAGGAGTGGTAAGGAAAAGTCTTGATCAAACAGTTCAATATCAGATAGAACCTTAGCATGTTCTGGTTGATGATGTTCTGGATTTGGATTTGGATTGGGGGAGTGAGGTTCATTTAAGAAGTTTCTAAGAGTTACAGATGGGTCAAACTCTATGTCAAAATCCTCAAATGTTTGGGGTGAGGAATTTTCTGTTGGTTGAGGGGGAATGGTTTCAGATGTTGGAATAACTATTGACTCTACAACAGAAACAGAAGATAGATTACTTTTCTTTTTCGCAGCTTTAGGTGTCCTCTGAGAGGATCCTTCTCCTGATGCCTTCCTCTTTTTGGATTTCTTTAACACAACCTCTGGAGCTGACTTGCGCAGGTCTTGGATGTTGATTTCTATAATAGTCCCATCAGCCTTGCAAGCTTTAAGGTATCTTACTATAATCTCTGGAGAGGCATCTATCTCAGAAAATAGTGGAAAATCCTTCAGAGGGATTCTCATAGAAGTTATGACCTCATGAGAAGCAGTTTTTGGTTCCTTCTTAATGTTCTCAATAATCTTCCTTTTCTTCAGATTCTTGGCATTCAAGGGTTTCCCAGCGGTTGCTTCCAGAGTACTGATTTCTTGAGCCTCTTTCAGGTATTCTATCAACCTGTTTTCTGTTAGAATATCTGAAATTAATCTTCCAAGAGGAATCCAATCCATCTTAGTTCTTTCTTCTTCTCTTGTATCTTTCACACTTGTTCTGAGATGGTTGAAGAGCAAGTATGGAAGGTTTATCTTGGTCTTCTTTGCAATGAAGTAAATCAGAAACTACTGATCAATATTGATGTAATCAGGAGATCTTGTAGGCTTCCTGTGATTTATGCATCCCAAAATTATTATGGCCCAGATTCTGTGATGATCCTTTAAGTCTCTGATCTTGCTGGATGGCTGTCGAGAAGTGAAGATTTCCCTAGCAATAGTTTTTAGGTCATAGCACCTATCAGCCATATCAATGCACCTTACTCCAGTGCCATTGTATCCAATGAGTTTCCCAATCAAATCTTTTGTTATCACTATCTTCTTCCTCATAACATATGATGTGACCTGGTGGTTGTATGAGTTATCATGAATCCATAACTCTTTAACCATAATGGGAAAAGATGGACCCAATAGACGATCAAAATATTTGTTCCATCCCTGTGCAGTTACATCTTCATACAAGATTAAACCCATTTTCTTGTAAGCTTTCAAAATCAATGATCAATTCAGAGAGAACTTCAAGGTTGTCAACCGGAGTGAGTAGCGTTCTAATGGGTTCTTCATATTGTTCAGTTGATGAAGATTCAGGAGCACTGAGATTCTTGAGATTTGATGATGATGCCATTGTTCACACGGATTCTTTGAAGAAAAATAATGGAAAGGGTTTTTGAAAAAAAAGAACTAGAACAAGAGAGAATATAGAAGAGTGTAAAACGTGAATGAATGAAATAGTAAATTAAGTTTATATTGGTTTTTAGAAAGCATGATCAATAAGAAAGAAAATAGGTAATGATTATATGCATTAATGAAACCTGAAATTAAGGGATTTAGAGAGATATTGAACAGTTACCACTGACAAGTGTCTCAATGCATCCAATCAGAGCCTTGGACCCTTCAGAATTTGAACGCGTGTTCAGCCTCAGAAAGTAGCTTGTGAGAGGATAACAGATGTTTGATGATGTGAGCTGCACGCCTCTATCCTTGAAATGAAACGTTTAGATCTTCATAGATAGATTCTGAGGCAACTGTTCTTCTAACTTCTGAAGACAAGTTGATCAGATTTTCACAGAAAAACAATAAAGTTATGAGGGTTAAGATATGAAAATAAAAAATTTTATTCTGGGCATAATTTCATGCTAAGATGTTTCATAATGAAATTGAATCTATCTTCAGAAAGGGGTTTTGTAAATACAGCAGCCCATTGATGGTATGTGTCAATAAATTTTAAAGTAAGAATTCCTTTCTGAATATACTCCTTAATAAAGTGATGTTTTATTTCTATATGCTTCGCCCTAGAATGCAAAATGGGATTTCTACTGAGACATATGGAAGAAGTGTTATCACAGAAGATATGAATGTTACTCTCAAATATGTTGAAGTCTTCAAGTTGACTTTTCATCTTGAGCATTTGAGTGCTACATCCAGCAGCTGCTATGTATTCAGCTTCTACTGTTGACAATGCTGTTTGTGGATTGTCTCTTGCTGGTCCATAAGATCAAATTGTCTCCCAGAAACTGTCAGCTTCAAGAAGTGCTTTTACGCTCTACTTTGTCTCCAGCAAAGTCAGCATCACAGTATCCTACTAAGCTGTATTCATTGGATTTTCTATAAAACAAACCCATATTAGTAGTACCTTTCAGATACTTGAAAATTCACTTAACTGTTGTTAAGTGAGATTCTCTAGGATCTGATTGGAATCTAGCACATAAGCAAACATTGAATAAAATATCAGGCCTTGAAGCCGTCAGATACAGGAGTGAGCTAATCATACCTCTATAAATTTTTTGCTCTACCTTTTTACATACCTCTTCCTTTTCCAGATTTCACGTGGGGTGCATTTGAGTATTTGAGGGCTTACATTCTGAGAGGTCAAATTTCTTCAGAAGTTCTTTGACATATTTGCTCTGGTGAATGTAAGTTCCTTCTGGAGATTGGTTTATCTGAATGCCCAGAAAGAATTTGAGTTCCCCCATTAAGCTCATTTCAAACTCTGCCTGCATGCACTTAGCAAATTCTCTTCCCATAGAAGGTTTAGTGGATCCAAAAATGATATCATCTACATAGATCTGACAAACTAAAATGTCATTCTTAAATGTCTTACAGAACAAGGTTGTGTCCACTTTCCTTATGTTGAATTCCTTTTCTAACAAGAAGTTACTTAGTCTTTCATACCAAGCTCTGGGAGCTTGTTTCAGACCATAGAGTGACTTATTTAGTTTGAAAACATATTCTGGGTGTTTGGAATTTTCAAACCCAGGGGGTTGGTGCACATATACCTCTTCATCTATGTAGCCATTTAGAAATGCACTTTTGACATCCATCTGATACAGAGTGATGCCATTGTTTACAGCAAATGAGATTAAGAGTCTGATAGATTCTAACCTGGAGACTGGAGCAAAGGTTTCTATATAGTTTATCCCCTCTTGCTGACTATAACCTTGTGCCACCAGTCGTGCTTTTTTTCTGATGACTTCTCCTTGCTCGTTCAGTTTGTTTCTGAACACCCACTTTGTTCCAATGACATTGAATCCTTTTGGTTTGGGAACTAGATCCTATACGTCATTTCTGGTGAATTGATTTAGTTCCCCCTGCATATCCAAAATCCAGTCATTGTCCATAAGAGCTTCATAAATTGTTGTTGGTTCAATCAGAGAGACCAGTCCCATGAGGGATTCTTCAGAGTTTATAAATGTTGATCTTGTTCTGATTGGATCGTCCTTCATTCCCAGGATCTTATCTTCTGGGTGAGCTATGCTACTTCTGGATAACCTTTTCTGGAGTTGATCAATAGGAGGTATATGATCACTTGTAATATTTCTTTCTGAATTTGTTGGAGCGTCTCTATTGAGAACTTCTGATGAGGTGTCTTCAGTACCTGTGAATTCAACTTCTATATCTGCAAAAGATTCATTCTGCTTTGACTTTTGAGGGTCAAGCTTATCATAAAATCTAACACCGATTGACTCTTAAACAATTTGTGTTTCTGTATTGTATACTCGGTACCCTCTTGAGCATTAAGAGTATCCTAACATAATACACTTTTGTGCTTTAGAGTCAAACTTGTTCAGATGATCTTTAGTATTCAGAATAAAACAGGTGCATCCAAAATGATGGAAATAAGAAATGTTGGGATTTCTGTTCTTCCACAATTCATATGGAGTCTTTTCCAGAATAGGTCTTATAGAGATTCTATTCTGAATGTAACACGATGTGTTAATTGCTTCTTCCCAGAAGATCTTAGCAATGTTAGTCTCATTGATCATGGTTCTGGCCATTTCTTGCAGTGTTATGTTCTTTCGTTCTACAAATCCATTTTGTTGGGGAGTTCTAGGAAAAGAGAAGTCATGCAAGATGACTTTTTCATTAAAAAATGTTTCAAATTTTTTATTTTCAAATTCTCCACCATGATCACTTCTAACTTTAACAATTCTAAGATCATTTTAATTCTGAACTTGGTTACAGAATGCTACGAACACAGAATGTGACTCGTCCTTGTGTCTTAAGAACTTTACCCATGTCCATCTGCTATAGTCATCTACGATCACTAACCCATACTTCTTGCCACTAACAGGCTCCGTTTTTTCTGGTCCAAATAAGTCTATGTGCAGAAGTTCTAATGGCTTAGAGGTGGAAATAACATTTTTAGATTTAAAAGCAGGTTTTGCAAATTTTCCTTTCTGACATGCTTCACACAGAGCAACTGAGTTGAACTTCAGATTAGGAAGTCCTCTGACCAGATTGAGTTTGTTAATCTGAGATATTCTTTTCATACTAACATGCCCCAATCTTCTATGCCAGACCCATTTCTTGTTGTTAACAGAAAGAAGACATTTTACATTCTGACTCTTTAGTTCAGAAAGTTTTATCTTATAATTTTTTTTTCCTCTTTCCATTAAAAAGGATAGTTCCATCTTTCTGACTAACAGCTTTGCATGAATTTTGATTAAAGATTATATCATAACTTTTATCACTTAATTGATTTTTGGAAAACTGGTTATGCATTAATCCATCAACTAAGAGCACATTATTTATAGAAGGAAGATTACCATTACCTACTGTTCCAGAGCCAATGATTTTCCCTCTTTGGTTTCCTCCAAATCCCATGTAGCCTCCAAGTTTATGTTCCAGGCTTTGGAACATATGCTTTCTTCCGGTCATGTGTCGAGAGCATCTAGAGTCCAGGTACCATGACTAGTGTTTTAGCCTTGCTGCTAAAGATATTTGCTTAGGTACCCATATCTTTTTGGGTCCTGGTTTGTTAGTTTTACCAAAATTCTGGTTGAATTTTTGTTTGACAGAGTAATCATTACTAGTGTATTTTAGGTCATGTGTGTGCCCATATGTGAAGTGTGATTTTAGTGGTGTGCGTTGTATGACAAGGTCCATGACTTTCTTAGGTGTAGATACCTTACCTTGGTATCCTATTCCTTTTCTGCCATTCCTGCTAACTCCATAGATCATTGAAGCCATCTTGCTTCTATCTATGTTTTTAGCCAGAAACTTCTGAAAGTTGTGATCATACTCTTTGATGATCTTATCAGCATTACTGGGAGTCTCTGAGATTATTTCTTTCTGAGAGTTTTGTAAATCATTTTCTAATTTTGAAACCTTTTCTTTTAACTCAAAATTCTCTAATCTAAGACTCTCAGTCTTTTCAGAGTCAGAGACAAGATCCATTTTCAGGTTCTTGAATTTGACTCTGATTTGCTGATACCTTTCCAGAATTTCATTCATACTTTCTGCAAGTTAAGACTTAGTAAAATTAACAGGGAAATCAGGGAATACCTCTTTTATGTCTGATTATGAGTTTGAACCAGAAGCTTCACTGTCTTCTGACACATTTTCCATGAGAGCTATGTTGGCTCTTTCATCATCTGACTCTGAGTCAGCATCCGAAGTGTCTGAATCGTCCCATGTTGCCATGAGGTTTTTCTTCTTCTCCTTGAAGAACTTCTTTTTGGGCTTCTCCTTCTGAAGCCTTGGACAGTCACTTTTGTAGTGCCCTTGCTCACTGCACTCATAGCAGATGATGTCCTAGTTATTTGACTTTCTGTGTCCTGAAGAACCTTCAGATCTTCTGTGTCCAGAGGAGGACTCAGACTTTCTGTATATGGAGGAGGGTTCATTTTGATTCTCTGATCTTCTCGGGTTTCTGAATTTCCTTTGTCTCTGCTTCAACAGTTGATTGACCCTTCTGGAGAGGAGAGACAATTCATCTTCTTCTTGTAAGGATCAATCAGAGGTTTCTTCCATAGCCTGCAAAACCTTAGAATCAGATTTTTTTTGTTAGATTTTAATGCTAGAGGCTTACCTTGCTTTTGAGGCTCATCTTCTTCTAGCTCTATCTCGTGACTTCTGATGGAGCTGACAAGTTCCTCCCGAGATATCTTGTTGAGATCTTTAGCTAGCTTAAGTGCAGTGACCATTGGCCTCCATTGCTTGGGTAGACTTATGATGATCTTCTTTACGTGATCAGCAGTATAATATCCTTTGTCAAGAACCTTCAGCCCACAACAAGAATCTGGAATCTTGAGAACATTGCTTCTATGGATTCACTATCTTCCATCTTGAATGCTTCATATATTTGAATGAGAGCAAGGGCCTTGGTTTCTTTGACTTTTATGTTGCCTTCATGCGTCATTCTCAGAGAATTAAACATGTTTTTGGCTGTCTCTCTGTTTGAGATTTTCTCATATTCTAAGTATGAGATAGCACTGAGAAGTATTGTTCTGGCTTTATGATGGTTTTTGAAATCACGTTTTTGCTGGTAAGATATCCTTTTTCTGTCTATCTTCTGATCACTTTCGTCCACTGGATGTGTGTATCCATCAATTACCATGTCCCATAGATCAGCATCATGAGCCAGAAAGAAGCTCTCAATTCTGTCTTACTAGTAGTCAAAATTTTCTCCATCAAAGACTGGAGGTTTGTCGCTGATTCTGTCTACCGATGAAAGAGGGTTGTGCTTCAATAAAATAGAAGGTTTGTTGTATACGTCCCGAGATGTCAGAGAAGACCAATGATGAGGTTATGAAACAATTCAACGCAGGGTTCTTAGCAGTGAGATCCTATCCTCAATGGGTTGCGAATGTGGTTCTAGTACCAAAGAAAGACGACAAGGTGCGTATGTGTGTAAACTACAGCGATCTGAACAGGGCGAGCCCTAAATATGACTTCCCACTTCCACATATTGATGTTTTGGTCGACAACGCTGATCAACATAAGGTATTCTCCTTCATGGATGGTTTCTCAGAATATAATCAAATCAAGTGGCACCTAAAGACATGGAGAAGACTACTTTGGTCACACAATGGGGTACTTTTTGCTCCAAGGTTATGCCTTTTGGGTTGACATAAAGCCTTTGAGACAACTTCCTTAGTCTATTTTGGGGCTTGAGACTCAGTCTCCAACATGTCGGTCAAATTGTCTACAACATATAAAGGGACATCTTCATTGTTAGTTTCATATGCTTGGTTGGCTTTAGCATCAACATCTTCTTTCTTCTTACCATCTTCACCGGGGTCTTCTTTATTAGCCTTTGGTTTATCAATTTGGATATATTTTTCAACTCCTTCAAGAATTTTTTCCCGTTCCTCTGAACTAGCATCAACACTGACTTCTACATCATTCATTTTTCAGAATCAAGATCTTTGGACTATTTCTCTTCATATTGAGGAATGTCATCAACAATGTTGCAAACATCCTTCGTGCCATTATCTTGATTGGTTGTGAAGTTTTATTCACTTGAATCATCACTTTTTGACTCATTTTCATTAAGAATATTGAAATTTTGGCACTATAAAACCAGATGTCAAGACTGATGTCCAAACACCAAAACACAATGTCAAGAAAGATGTTAAGACATCATCTGTTGACAGAAAACTTTTACCAAAACAATAATTATGCATAAATAAATCGTAGAAGGTAAAAAAGACAATCAATTGTTAACCCAGTTCTGTGCAACTCATCTACTCTGGAGGCTGAAGAAGTGAAAAACACAAGAAGGGGGGGGTGAATTGAAACTTTAAAGTCAAATGCAAATGAGACGATGATTTTTATCCTGGTTCACTTGATCTCAAACTACTCCAGTCCACCCACCAAGGTGATTTCTCCTCTCTCCAACGAGGTCTTAATTCACTAATCAAACTGATTACAATTCTACTTTGACAACTGCCAAAGTCTTACTGAGTACCACCACAACCCGGTTTATCTCAAGGAAATTCACTAACAAAAATAAGAATTAATCTGTGTACTAGATGTTTTTCGTTACAAAAATTGTATCACAAAATTGTGATGTATTGCACAATTTTACAGAATAGTATGAATATGATTTGCAGCGTTGAGAGATTTATAATAGCCATGTGTAAAATCGTGAACAATTTAACTTTGATGCTTGTTTAAATAGGTGCAGCAATTTGTGAAAATGGAAACATGATAATTTGCAGTTAATGCACTTTCCATAATATGAAGATCCTTGTCTGTTTGTAGCCGTTGCAATTGATACTGCTTTGATGCAAAAGTAACGCTTCAGAACATAAGGAACTTGCTTGCTGCTTTGCTTCAAAACATGGGAAGTCAGAATCATAAGGTTTTGTTTGCAATGTTAGACTTTTGTTCAAAGTTAAGATGTTTTTTTCTTTAGCGCAAGTTCTGATCTTCATTCATTAGAACATTCTGATATTAGTTTGCGTACACAACATGAATACCTTTGTAGCTTAACTTATGATCCACTTCCGTTCAGAACTTCTGTACAAAATAGAACACAAATTTAGAGTGCATATTTGTTCTTTGTGTTTGTTATCAATAAAACTATTACAAGGGTTATAGAATCAAACTATGTTCTAACAGAGGCAACCAATCCAGAAAGGAAATTCACTATGACAATATTAGTTCAAATATAAACAACCCTAGTTTAAAACTTATCACCTAATCCTTACCTTGTTCAACTTCTACCTAGAAACCTTCTCGATATGAGATCCTCCTCTCACTTCCCACAATCACCTCAGTGATAAAAACAAATCAAAAACTAGTGACAAGAACCAACACAGAAGATTACATTTCTAATAAATAATACCTATTTTTGCTTAAAAGCTTTAACAAAGAACAATACTTGACACACTATAGACTATTTTCTTAAAATCTCATGAGTGATGGGCAAGTTACAATAAACAATCAGTCTACCTCAATGTATCAAAAGATACATGGGTGACACACAAAAACAAACAAAGCACCTAAAGTACTCTAAAAACCCTAAACCCTTATACACCCACATTTTTTTGTCGTGAATGCTTGCTATTTTTAGGTTTAACAAGTCCTTATTTATAGACTCTTGTAGTATGAGCTTGGACTCTTCAATCAAATCCAATCTTCTAATCTTAAATCAGCTGCAAGATCTTCAATAAAAACATGAAAAAATCTTCAAAGTTTCCTAAAAATCTTAAAGATCCTTTTAATGAAAGCAAATCAAATTTGCATAGTTCCTCATAAAATCTTCTTGACCCGCAAAAATAAGTGAGATATATCCAAGACAATCTCAGAAAATCAAATCAAACATGTCAAACAAAAAAAATAGCAGCACTTGTTGTAGTATTGGTCAAGATGTCAAGACATCTGGCTCAACATCTGTCTGATATTCATGACAGCAGAACCTGTCATGACAATTGGTCAAGATGTTGTGACATCTTACTCAACATCAGCTACGAATCGTGTTTTAGCAAAATTTATGCCAATCACAAAACCATGAATTTAAAAATCTCCCCCTATGGCAAATTTTGGCTAAAACACCTTACACAATCAAACTGGAGAGAGGAATAAAACCACAAACCAAAAAATACAAGCTACATGAAAAACATGTAAACTTTTTACAAACTACAAACATAAATATATCGGAGATAACATGCAACTACAAATCATCAGAGATTACAACTTCTTGATACTTCAGAAATCAGATGTCAAGACATGTGGTCTGACATCACACAACACAACTCTAACAACACAAGGGCTAGACAAATTCAGACAAGTCCATTACTCCCCCTGTCATACATAACCAGTACTCCCCCTGAAGGGAAAATCCAAATCACTAGAAAATCCACATTACCAAACCAATATGAACTATCCAAGTTCACACATCAGAGGCACATGCAGCTGAAGAAAAATAAGCCTCACAATAAACAAAGAGATCCAGAGTAAACCATGGTTCTCCATAAACTCATCGGGAAATATGTTAGAACATATGGTAAGACATCATGCACGCATACCACCATCGGCAATAGTAGTAGCAAAAGCACCAATAAACATGACAAGTAATCATGCTCCCCCTAAACAGTTACATACATCAGGAATCCATAATAGACTAATCTTCCCTTAGTAATAGTACAGTCTTATCACAATATTAGTCAACATGTCAAGACATGTGACATGACATCAGGACAAACACACTAACTTTTTACTCCCTCTTTTTAGCCAAAAATTGACAAAAAAATAGAGTAAATGTACAATAAAAATTGGAAGCACACCATGCGTAAAATCATAAACACGAATGGAATAACAAAATAACAATGGTGGAAACACGCATTCATGGGTGGAAACACACAAGCATGTGGAACCTAAGGCTCCTCAAGAATGTAGATGCCCAGTTCACCCCTAAGCTTTTCAAACAGATTTGCATCCAAAGCTTTGGTGAAAATATAACCAGTTGTTTCTCCGTGGTTATATACTCCAGAGTAATCATCCTGTCTTCAACAAGATCTCTGATAAAATGATGACAAATATCAATATGCTTGGTCCTTCTATGTTGAATAGGATTCTTTGAAATGATGGTAGCACTAAGATTATCATAGTATAATGTCATGACATCCTACTTGACATTATATTCCTTCATTTGTTTCATCCACATCAGTTGTGAACAATTACTTCAAACTACAATATACTCAACTTCAGCAGTAGATAAGGAAACAAAATTCTATTTCTTACTAAACTAGGAGATCATATTGTTTACTAAAAATAAACATCCACCAGAAGGGATTTTTTTGTCATCAGTACTACGTGCCCAATCTACATCACAATACCCTACTAGCATACAATCAGAATCATGAGATTATAACATGCCATAGTCACTAGTATCATTGATGTACTTTAGAATCCTCTTTACTTGATTGATGTGACTTGTTTTTGGCGCAACATGATATCTTGCACAAACACCCACAACGAATGTGAAATCAGGTCTTCTAACTATAAGTACAACAAGCTACCAATTATGCTTTTGTATAAGATTTGGGAAATAACAACACCTTTTTCATATTTTAATCATTTTAAATGAGTAGGAGTGGGTGTCCTCTTGTGACTTGCATTTTCCATACCAAACTTCTTTACTATGTTTTTAGCATACTTACTTTGAGAGATAAAGATAGAGTCAACCATCTGTTTTACTTGACGTCCAAGAAAATAAGTTAATTCATCAACAAGACTCATCTCAAATTTTGATTTTATTTGTTTGAAAAAATGTAGGACCATCTAGTTTGACATCCTTCCAAACATAATATCATCTACATATATTGGAGCAATCATGAGTTTTCCATCTTTTTCTCTAACAAACAAGGTCTTGTCTATTCCTCCTTGCATGAAGCAATACTCTTTCTCATTCTTGTAGAGTTTTATTCTTTCTTTCCACAACTCCATTTTGTTTAGAAGTGATAGGTGAAAAAAAT
The DNA here is from genome assembly GCA_948472305.1 of Vicia faba. Lineage (NCBI taxonomy): Eukaryota > Viridiplantae > Streptophyta > Magnoliopsida > Fabales > Fabaceae > Vicia > Vicia faba. Next base: position 143,060,752 of record OX451735.1, read on the forward strand.
TCATGACTAATACCTTCAAAGGCACAAAATTAAGCAAACTTGTTGTTTTCAAACTATCTACCATGATCACTTCTGATCCTAACAATGTTGCTCTCTTTATCTCTTTAAAGCTTTTGACACAACTCCTTAAAGACACCAAAAACTTCTTATTTTTCCATGATGAAATTCACCCAAGTAAATCTTGAAAAATCATCAACAACAACATAAGCATACCTTTTCCACTAAGGCTTTCAACCTTCATTAGTCTCATCAAATACATATGAAGAAGTTCCAGAACTTTTGAGGTGGTATTATGTTGAAGCTTTTGGTGTGACATCTTAGTTTGCTTTCTAATTTGACATTCTCCACACTTATTTCTTCCTCGGTTTTGAGTTTGGGGCCAGCTTCCTATTATTCCCTATAAATCTAACAAATTTGGTTTGGGTTTCACTGTAGAGGGTCAGAGGGTTGTTCTTCGTTCTCGTGCTGGAAGACCACCAATCAACATTAGCAACAATAGAGTCAACTCTAAAGAAGATGCTGACGGTGATTATGACCTTGACAACTGGATTTTTCCTACCATTGTCAACGGGCTCAGCAACTAGAAGGCGAAAGACGTTACCTCTATCTCCTTTAGTCAGAAGTAATAGCTACATTTCTATTTTTTATTGCTTTCAAGTTTTGGATTGTAATATTTGAACAATGAATTTAAGCCTTATGCGTTACCTGGGGCACAACGGTTCATTTGTTAAGGGTTTTCATTTCATAAACATATTTCCATTTAATAAAGAATTGGATGTTTTGCGTTAAAATTTTGTGCTCTCTGTCTTTCTTTTTACTTTTATCACTTTCAAATAGATATGTGTTCTTACACACACCCATATAATACATTGTAAATCCACATCCACTTTGGATCCTGTTAATAACGACTCTGCTATTGCCACTTATAAATTTGAAAATCTGATCTATCAAGCAGAGGATGAAGGTAAGGAAGATTGTGAGATACCAGGATAACTTTCTAGACTGTTAGTGCAAGGACAGAAAGCTATTCAACCACATGAAGATCCAGTTGAAGTGGTAAACTTGGGTTTCGAAACAGACAGAAAATAAGTCAAGATAGGCACCAACTTAGAGGACAGTGTCAAGAATAGGTTATTACAGATGTTGCATGAATAAGTTGAGATCTTTTCTTGGTCATACGAAGACATGCTAGGACTCAATGCTGATATTAAGGTCCACTGTCTGCCGATGAAAGAGGGCTGTGCTTCAATAAAACAGAAGGTTTATCGTATGCGTCCAGAGATGTCAGAGAAGACAAATGATGAGGTTATTAAACAATTGAATGCAGGGTTCTTAGCAGTGACATCCTATCCTCAATGGATTATGAATGTGGTTCTGGTACCATAGAAAGACGGCAAGGTGTGTATGTGTGTAAAATACAGGGATCTGAACAGGGCGAGCCCTAAAGATGACTTCCCACTACCACATATTGATGTTTTGGTCGACAACACTGATCAACATAAGGTATTCTCCTTCATGGATGGTTTCTCAGGATATAATAAAATAAAGTGGCACCTAAAGACATGGAGAAGACTACTTTGGTCACACAGTGGTGTACTTTTTGCTACAAGGTTATGCCTTTTGTGTTGGGGAATGTCGGTGCAACATATCAGCGTGCTATGGTAGCTTTGTTCCATGACATGATTCATGACGAGATAGAGGTTTATGTCAACAATATGATAGCCAGTTCACAGACTGAAGAATAGCATTTGGACCATCTACATAAGTTGTTTGAGAGGCTGAAGAAATATAAGTTGAGTACAACGGATGTGAGGGGTGCTAATACCTTCCCTTCGCATAACCGACTCCCTTACCCTTTCTCTTGGTCGCAAGACCATCTTATCCATCCTCTTATGGTTTTCTCGATATTTCCCCTTCCTTCGGGATAAATAAAGTTCGGCGGCAGCTCTATGTTTTTTGCTGGTAGCTTGAAGTTTTACATGAGTGGAAGCAGGAGTGTGTATATGCATTGCATTTTCAATACCAAACTTCTTGAAAATATTCTTAGCATACTTGCTTTGGGACAAATATATGCCATCTTTTTTTTTTTAACATGGAAACCAAGAAAGAAGGTAAGTTCACCTACCAAGCTCATTTCGAACTTTGACTGCATTTGTTAAACAAAATGTTCTACTACTATCTTGATTGATATCCCACTAAACACGATATTTCTCATATAGATTTGAGATATCATAAGTTTCCTACTTATTTTTTGACAAATAGGATTTTGTCAATTCCTCCTCTCACATAGCCATCGATAGGGAAAAATTCTGGGAGATATTCATACCAAGCTCTTGTAGCTTGTTTCAACCCATAGAGTGCCTTTTTAACCTTGTAGACATGTACTGGTGAACTAGGATAAATGAAACCTTTGGGTTCTTCAACATACACTTCTTTATTCAGAAATCCATTTAGAATGGAACTTTAAACATCCATTTGATACATCTTGAATTTTAGAAGGTAGGATATTCATAATAACAATCTTATAACAATCTTGAGTTAAGTCTCATTCTTATCAAATGTTACTTTGTGGATGATGCGAAAAAGGAATTTTAAGGACATTGGATAACTAAAGAATTCAGGATGAATTCTCTATGTTTTGATAATTGGTATTTCTTATCAAGGATTGTTGACTGTGTGATCAAAGTCTAAAGGTATATGGCATCAAGGAAAAATGTTATGCCACTACTGGGGTGTATGAAGTTCCTATGAGGATTTAAGAACAATTTCTATTTGTGGAATCTCACAAGTATTTCATTGTTAATCCTTTTACTTGGTGTTCAAGAAATAAGAAGTCAAGATATCACACTTGAAGGTGTACCATTAGACAGTTGCAAAATCTCTAGAACATGTTCTATGGATAGGATTAGTTCAATGCAAGGTGAAGGTCCTCGTGGGTAGAAGGATATATATATGGTTTTATTTTGTGAATCTATTACTTGTAAAGTCTTCGAAGGGTCTTATATACTCCTTTTATGATAACAAGGTATCTTTCTGAGTGACTATATTTATGGAAGTACTTTTAGTGATGAGTAACTTCAGGATCAAGATCAGGGATGTGTGCATTGATAAAGGTACTGATGTTCAACCAGTTGTTAGAACATCATCACAACAAATTATTAATCCAGTATTTGGATGATTTTAAAGGGCCAGGAGGTACTGAATAAGGAAGCTTTCAAGAAAGCATTTAAGAGGGAGTTCATTATTTGGAAATTGTTTTGGTTTGTGATCATCAGATGTTTCAGAAATGGAATATTGAATGATTGTGATTCTTGGGGTAAAAATCTTTTTGCAAAGTCTGAAGAAGATTATATCATTGGAGGATATTCTTATATGTGTGATTAGAATTAATAGAAGTCCTGCTATGTCTTAAAGATTAGTTACATTGCTCAAGATAGATGTTTTCTATATTGGGTTGATTACTTAAAGGGTATAATGTCTTAAAGATTACTTAAAGGTCCAATCATAAAGGCACATCCAAGTGTGTTTAGAGGAAATATTTCAGATGTGAGACTGATCAAGAAGAAGATTCTCAAGTCTCTACTCTAGAGGTTTGGCACGAAAGTGAAAAGATATTGAAGAAAGACATGAGCAATTTATTTTTGCTTTCAACTCTACAGGAGCTTAGGTTCTGGTTTTTAATAAAAGGTTTCTTTTTGCTATTGTGTTCATTGGAAAGTGATCCAATCAGGAGTTAAGTAAATTGGAGTGGATGAATAGACTAAATGTCAAATACATATGTACTGACTTCAGCATGTTTGTGATCCTAAAAAGAAGGTTGAAGCTAGAGTAAAGATCTATAAATGTCAAAGCATTCATACGAATGTGGAGATCTTAGATCTTTATGAAGCGGAAGACACTACTTATATTAAGGATAACTGTATGGGTTTTCTATATCCAGTTTGATTGGAATATGGACTTCTTATGAAGATTTATGAACTAAAGATTTATCTCACAATGAGATGGAAGTTTGTTTCTATGATTTGTATATAGAATGAAGGGAGTATTCAACTGTGAAGAAATAGAATGTGATTTATTTCTAATCTTATCTCAAGAGAATGAAGAAGTATATAATATCTATGTTTTTGCAAGGTGAAGTGACTCTATTTAATCCTAGAGCTTGATGTCTTGGTCGAGTTTTGTAAGGATAATCCATGTCAGTTGGAGGAGTTTCTTCAAGAGGGATGATGATTGGAAGTATAAGGCAGATAATGTTAGAACATAGTTTGATTCTACAACCCTCGTAAGAGATTTGATGATAACAAACACAAAGAACAAATATGCGCTCTAAAATTATATTCTATTTTGTAGAGAAGTTCTAACGGAAGCAGATCAGAAGTTAAGCTATAAAGTTGTTCCTGTTGTGAACGTAGACTAATTTCAGAATGTTCTGATGAATAAACATCAGAAGTTGCACTAAGAGATAGACGTTTTAACTCTGAAAGAAAGTCTAAAGCTGCAAACAAGACCTTATGATTCTGACCTTCCAATGATCTGAAGCAAGCAGAAAACAGATTCCTTAATGTTCTGAATTGTTACTATTCATCAAAGTTGTATCAATTGCAACGGCTACAAACAGACAATAATCTTTTAATTGAGGAAAGTGCATTAACTGACATTTATCAAGTTTCCAATTACACAAGAGTGTTGCGCCTATTTAAACAAGGAACAAGGTTAAATCATTCACGATTTACAACACTACAATTCACAGTCCTTCAACGCTGCTACTCATTATTCGTATTATTCTTTAAATTGTGCAATACATCACAAGTTTGTAATACTATTTTTGCAACGAAAAACATATTGTACACTGCTTTGTGCATACTTTGTTTAGTACAATTCCTTGAGATAAATCGGGTTGTGGTTGTACTCAAGAAGACTTTGATAGTAGTCAAAGTAGATTTGTAATAAAGTTTGATTAGTGAATTAAGACCTCGTTGGAGAGAGGTGAAATCACCTTGGCGGGTGGACTGGAGTATTTTGAGATCAAACGAACCAGGATAAATATCATCGTGTCATTTGCATTGATTTTTAAGATCCCAATTCAACCCCCCCCCCCCCCCCCTCTCGTGTTTTTTAATTCTTCAATTGGCATCAGAGCGCCTGGTTCTGAGTTCAAGCACTTAACCGTGTCAGTAAAATATCCAAGCTAAGAAAAACACTATGGTGGGACCAAGTCAGAACATTAGCAATGACTACCGTGATGATAAAAACAGATTCAGCAGCAAACCTCCAACCTTTGATGGAGAGAACTTTGACTACTGGAAAGACTGAATTGAAAGCTTCTTTCTGGCTCATGATGTTGATCTCTGAGATATGGTAATTGATGGGTACATGCATCCTGTGGATGAAAGTGGTCAGAAGATTGCTAGAAAAAGAATGTCTGATCATCAAAAGTGTGACTTCGGAAATCATCACAAGGCTAGAACGATTCTCTTGAGTTCCATCTCATATTCAGAGTATGAGAAGATCACAAACAGAGAGACAACTAAAAACATGTTTGATTCTCTAAGAATGACGCATGAAGGCAACAAGAAAGTAAAAGAAACTGAAGCCCTTGCGCTCATTCAAAAGTACGAAGCCTTCAAGATGGAAGAAAGTGAAACCATTGAAGCAATGTTCTCAAGATTCCAAATTCTGGTTGTTGTGCTGAGAGTTCTGGACAAAGGGTATTCAACTGTTGATCATGTAAAGAAGATCATCAGAAGTCATGAGATAAAGTTAGAAGATGACGAGCCTCAGAAGCAAGGTAAGCCTTTAGCTCTAAAATCTAACAAAAAATATGATTCTAAAGTTTTGCAGGCTATGGAAGAAACCTTTGGTGGATCCTCATCAGAAATAGAAGAATTGTCTCTTCTCTCCAGAAGAGTCAATCAGTTGTGGAAGTAGAGGCAAAGGAAGTTCAGAAACTCCAGAAGAACAGCGAATCAGAATGAATCATCCTCTGGATATAGAAAGTCTGAATCTTCTTCTGGACACAGAAAGTCTGAATCTTCTTCTAGACACAGAAAGTCAAGCAACATGGACATTGTGTGCTACGAAGGATAAACCCAAAAATAAGTTCTTCAAGAAGAAGAAGAAAAGTCTCATGGAAACATGGGATGCCTCAGATACTTCTGACGCAGACACTGAATCAAAAGATGAAAGAGCCAACATTGCTCTTATGGCCAACGTGACAGAAGATACAAAATCATCTAGGTCAGAGTCAGAATCAGAATCAGACACAGAAGAGGTATTTCTTGACTTTACCATAAAATTTACTAAAGCTGAATTAGGAGAAAGTATGAGTGAAATTCTTGACAGATATCAACAGCTTCGAGTCAAATTCAAGAACTTGAAAAAGGATCTAGTTTCTGACTCTGAAGAAACTGAGAATCTGAGATTAGAAAATTCTGAGCTAAAAGAAAAAATTTCAAAACATGAAAATGATTTACAAAACTCTCAGAAGGAAACAATCTCAGAGGTTCCCAGTAACTCTGATAAGATCATAAATGAATATGATCATAGATTTCAGAAGTTCCTTGCTAAAAATATAGATAGAAGCAAGATGACTTCAATGTCTATGGAGTTAGCAGAAATGGCAGAAAAAGTATAGGATACAAAGGTAAAGTATCCCAACCTACGAAAGTTATTAAACACACTCCTTTAAAATCCCACTTCACCTGTGGACACACAAATGACCTAAAATATACCAATAATGATTTTTCTGCTAAACCAAAATTCAAACAGAATTTTGGTAACACTAACAAACAAGGACCCAAAAAGATATGGGTACCTAAGGATAAAATTATATATGTAGCAGATATCTTTGACAGCAAGACTAAAACATCAGTCATGGTACCTGGAGGCTACGTAGGTTTTGGAGGCAATCAGAAAGGGAAGATCATTAGCTCTTGAACCGTCGGTAACGGTAACCTCCCTTATAGTAATAATGTTTTGTTAGTAGATGGATTAATGCATAACTTGTTATCCATAAGTCAATTAAGTGATAACGGTTATATTATAATCTTTGATCAAAATTCCCGTAAAGTTGTTAGTCAACAAGATGGATTTATCCTATTTAGTGGAAAGAGAAAGAATAACATTTACAAAATAAAACTCTCTGAACTAAAAAGTCTGAACGTAAAATGTCTATTGTCTGTTAACAACGAGAAATGGGTCTGGCACAGAAGATTGGGGCATATTAGTATGAGAAGAATATCTCAGATTAACAAAATCAATCTGGTCAGAGGACTTCCTAATCTGAAGTTCAGCTCAGATGCCCTGTGTGAAGCATGTCAGAAAGGCAAGTTTGCAAAACCTCCTTTTAAAGAAAAAAATGTAGTTTCTACCTCTAGACCATTAGAACTACTGCACATAGATCTATTTGGACCAGTGAAAACTGCATCCATTAGTGGCAAGAAGTATGGGTTAGCGATCGTAGATGACTATAGCATATGGAGATGGGTAAAGTTCTTAAGACACAAGGATGAGTCACACTCCGTGTTCGTTGCTTTCTGTAACCAAGTCAAGAATGAGAAAGAACTTAGAATTGTTAAAGTTAGAAGTGATCATGGTGGAGAATTTGAAAACAAAAAATTTGAAATATTTTTTAATGAGAATGGCATCTCTCATGATTTATCTTGTCCTAGAACTCCCCAACAAAATGGAGTTGTAGAACAAAAGAACAAAACTTTACAAGAAATGGCCAAACCCATGATCAACGAGACTAACATTGCTAAGAACTTCTGGGAAGAAGCAATTAACACAACGTGTTACATTCAGAATAGAATCTCCATAAGACCTATTCTGGATAAGACTCCATATGAACTATGGAAGAACAGAAAGCCCAACATTTCGTATTTCCATCCTTTTGGATGTATTTGTTTTATGCTTAACACCAAAGAACATATGAACAAGTTTGACTCTAAAGCATAAAAGTGTATTATGTTAGAATACTCTGAACACTCAAGAGGCTACACAGTATACAACACAAAAACACAGATTGTAGAAGAGTCAATCATTGTTATATTTAATGACAACCTTGGCCCTCAAAAGTTAAAGCAAAATGAAGCTCTTGCAGATATAGAAGTTTAGTTCACAGGTACTGAAGGCAATACATCAGAAGTTCCTAACAAAGACTCACAAACTACATCAGAAGGAAATGTCACAAGCACTACAATAGCTTCTGAATAACCTCTCCAAAAAAGACTATCCAGAAACAGCATAGCTCATTCTGCAGACAAAATTCTTGGAAAGAAGGAAGATCCAATCAGAACAAGATCCACATTCAGAAATTCTGAAGAATCTCTCATGAGATTGGTACCTCTGATTGAACCAACCACCATTGATGAAGCTCTTCTGGACAACGACTGGATACTGGCTATGCAGGAGGAATTAAATCAATTCACCATAAATGACGTATGGGATCTGGTTCCCAAACCAAAAGTGTTCAACGTCATTGGAACAAAGTGGGTATTCAGAAACAAACTGAATGAACAAGGAGAAGTCATCAGAAACAAGGCACAATTGGTTGCACAAGGTTATAGTTAGCTATAGGGGATAGACTATACAGAAACCTTTGCTATAGTCGCCAGAGAATTTGCTAAGTCTATGCAGGCAGAGTTTGAAATGATCCTGATGGGAGAACTCAAATTCTTTCTAGGCATTCAGATCAATCAAACTCCATAAGGAACCTACATACACCAGAGCAAATACGTCAAAGAATTTCTGAAGAAATTTGACCTATCAGAGTCTAAGCCATCTAAGACTCCAATGCATCCCACATGCATTCTGGAAAAGGAAGAGGTAAGTAAAAAGGTAGAACTGAAGATCTACAAAGGTATGATTGGTTCTCTCTTATATCTTATAGCTTCAAGACCTGACATTCTATACAATGTATGCTTATGTGCCAGATTCCAATCAGATCCTAGAGAATCTCACTTAACAGATGTTAAGCGAATTTTCAAGTATCTGAAAGGTACTACTAACCTTGGTTTGTTTGATAGAAAAATCAGTGAATTCAATTTAGTAGGGTACTGTGATGCTGACTTCACTAGAGACAGAGTAGAAAGAAAAAGCACTTCTGGAAGCTACCAGTTTCTGGGAGAAAATATGATCTCATGGACCAGCAAGAGGAAATCCACAATTTCTTTGTCAACAGTTGAAGCTGAATACATAGCAACCACTAGATGCAGCACACAAATGCTCTTAATGAAGAGTCAGCTTGAAGACTTCAACATATTTGAGAGTAACATTCCTATATTATGTGATAATACTTCTGCAATATGTTTATCCAGGAATCCTATTTTGCATTCTAGGGCTAAGCATATAGAAATAAAATATCACTTTATTAGGGATTATATTCAGAAAGGAATCATTTCTTTAAAATTTATTGACACAAATCATCAATGGGTTGATGCCTTTACTAAACCACTTTCTGAAGATAGGTTTAATTTCATTCTGAAACATCTCAGCATGAAATTGTGTCCAGAATAAGAGTTTTATTTATATATTCATTAACCCTCAAAACTTTATGTTTTCTTTGTGAACATCTGATCAACAAGTCTTCAGAATTTAGAAGTACAGTTGCATCAGAATCCATCTAAGAAGATCTGAACGGTTCATTTCAAAGATAGAGGCGTGTAGTTCACATTATCAAAATATGTCATCCTCTCACAAGCGTCCTTCTAAGGCTGAACACACGTTCAAATTCTGAAGGGTCTAAAGCTTTGATTGGGTGCATTGAGACGCATGTGATTGGTAACTATTTCTTATCTCCACGTGATCCCCTATTTTCAGGATTCATAATTGATGTATAATCATTAATATTTTTCTCTTTCTTATTGATTAAGTTTTCAAATTGATTATAAATACACACTTACTATCACTTTCACTTCTTCTCGCATCTATTTATTCTCTAGTTTTCATTTTCAAAAACCCTTTTTCTCAGAAATCTCAAACAGTCAGTATGAACAATGGCATCTTCTTCAAGCGCTAAAAATCTTCAATGTGCTCCTGGTTCTTCATCAACAGCAGAAAAATATGAAGAATAAGAACGTTACTCACACCAATAGATTCTCTTGAGGTTCTCTGCGAGCTTATCATCAATTTTGAAAGCATGAAGGAGAATGGGTTTGATCTTACTGCAGATGTAGCTACTCAAAGTTAGAACAGGCATTTCGATCGTCTTCTAGGTCCGGTGTTCCCAATTTTGGTAAAGGAAATATGGATTCATGCAACCTCCTCTAATTACCAAGTAACGTCTTATGTAATGGGGAAGAAAATTGCAATTACTAAAGATTTGATTGCAAAGCTGATTGGTTACAATGGCAGAGGAATCCGTTGCAGTGACATGGCTGAGAAATGCTCTAACCTAAAAGCCATATCAAGAGTGATATTCACTTCTGGGAAGCCATCCAACAAGATTAGAGATCTGGAGGACTACTTCAGAATCTGGGAAAAGATCATTCTAGGCTGTATCAACCACAGGAAGCCAACAAGCTCTCCTGACTACATAAATATTGATCAATAGTTTCTGCTATACTTCATTGCGAAGAAGACCAAAATAAACCTTCCTCACTTGCTTTTCAATCATCTGAGACCAAGCGTGAAGGAAAAAAGAGAAGATGAAAGAACCAAGAGGGATTGGATATCTCTGGGTAGGTTAATTTTTGATATTCAGACTGAAAATAGGTTAATAGAGCATCTGACTGAAAGACTCGTTTATCCGTAGGCCCATTTGCGATACATGTTGGCCAATGGCCCATGCGGTTCGAGTATGGAAAGTTATTTCATAAATAATTATTAAGTTATTTAAGTTATAAAGTCCATTTAAGTTTTGTTGTTGTTAGTAAAAGAGGAGGTGAAAACTTCGAATCAAAGGCCCATTTCATGTTGGCCCATTTTTATTTTAGGAATAACAAAGAATAAGGGGTACAATAACATGCCCATTATATTTTTAAGCCCATTAGATGTTGTGTTGTTGTTTGTTTAGAAAAGAAAAGAAACAATATTAATAAAACAATTTGTTATTATTGTGTTAATTTTAAAAAAAAATATGATAAATTATATACTTCTTTAAGAAAACATACATATTTGTTTCTAATCCTGATAAACTTGATTATTATAAATGTTGTTTGTTTTATTTATTAAAGTTTTTTTTTGTTTTGGAAAAAAAGGCCAATTGGGCCTAGTTATGTTAAAGAACATTTTGCTGTAACAAAAAAATATATAATCTGAATCAAAATAATTACTATTGGGCCCAAATTTTTAGTAAAAAAAAAATAATATTTTCATTTATTACTACTGTTGGATCTTTTTAAAAAAAATGCAAAGTCCAAATGATTACTAACGCAGACCCAGATTCGCTGAGCTGAGGAAGCCCAAGTCCTTAATTGTTACTGTGTAAATTAAGGAAGAGGTATGCGCATGTTTTTTGCAGTAAATGTCTACTGTTCAGATTGAACCAAATTAAATAAAACTAAAACAAATCTTTTACTAATTAAATCCATAAAATACACAGAACTAAAACCAATTCAGATCTTCATCAAATCTCTTAAATAGCAATTCTCCAATAAATCAAAACCAGAATCAAATCTTTGTTACAATTGAATCTTACTACATGATCAAATCCAATTATACAGAAAACTGAATCTCATAATATATATTTTACAATTACAGCGAATCAAGTACATAATCAATTTACAACTAAAATCAAATCCCTAATTAAAGTTAAATCTAAGCAGTAACTGAAACAAATCGAAATCCTAAAGTTCCTAAAACCTATAAGTAGCAGAGGCCAAGACAGAAGAGAGGGACGAAAAAATAGAAAGAGATTTGGAGACAGAGTTTCTGAAAGAAGAACAAGATTTGGGAATCAGAAAGAACGAAGGGAAAACCATTGTTGTTGTTGAAAGGAGGAAGCGATTAGAGTTTCTGAATCAGAAACCCTAATCAAGTGCTTGAACCATCGCCGTCCACTTCAAGCTCCACCGCTACTTTAGAACTTGTGGAACCAAAGAAGGAAGAGGGGATTAGCACCCAAATCGGACCAGAAATTGAAACTCAAAGCACAGAAATTGCGAGAAGGGTAAAAACACTTAGCTCACTGTTTTTTGTTGTTTGATTTTAGGTTGTTGTTTTTTGTATTTGGGCTTGAGGTGGATAAACGTTAGGAAAAGGGGTGAGTCGCCGCCTCCGGTAGTGGTGCTAGGGTTTACAGGGCGAGGGTTTCGTGTACTGAGAGAGAAAGAAGGAGATGTACGCTGTCAAATGAAAACGAAAATGGAAAAAACAAATTTTGTATTATGTCAAACAATCTAGTGCGTGCAGGCCCACGATAAATAAGTTGTACTCGCATCATCGTCTGTTAGATCATCAGTGGACGGTCAATAGGCCAAGTCCACGGTAATTCACATACACCCTCACATATGCGATTAGTCAGGCCATTCCAAAAAACGTGTTTGGGCCTAGCCCATTCTTTTCGCACACACTTGCCTTTGTTTACTAAACACAAAAAGAACATACACCCCCCCCCCCCCCTTTCCTGGACTCGTAATGGGCCTAGCCAAATTTCCTTTAGGCACCCCTTCATTTACTTATCAACAAAGAAACACCCCCCCCCCCCCCCCCAGATTTACTTAAATTATTATTTTTTTATTATTTCTTTTATATTATTTTTTATACTATATTTTATTCTTATTATTATTATTAATTGTCTATTTCTTTTTCATTATTATTATTATTATTATTATTATTATTATCATACCAGCACATAAATTATTTTACTCAAAGTTCATGTACATATTATTTTATATATTATTTGCATCAAATCTTTTTTTAAGCATGCATTAACTAAGATATTTTTGCAATTAATACGATTAAAAATTATTCAACAAACCTTAAAACTATTTTCGCAATAAACTAAACTAATTAACTGTCTTTTTGCAAATGGGTTTCAAACTAGTTTTGACTTACTACACATTCAGTCAAAATCTCCGCAATCACTACTCTCGATCGAGTGCGAAGTGATTCAAAATATCTTTGCAAACCCCTAAAAAACACCAACTCATACGAACTACGAATTGGGACTTTTATTCCTCATAAGAGGATACGCAGACATATGATAAAAAAATCATGGTGATTCTTTCTAATTAAAACTTAAAATCCTATTTACCCCAAACCTAAACCTATAGTCCAATATCCTTGTGAACAAGGTGGATGAAAGGTGCCTAACACCTTCCTTTCGTCTAATTGAGTCTGAAACCTAGAATCTCTGTCTACGAATTAGGGTTTTTTGTTAGATTCCCTTCCATAGGATAAAAACTAATAGTGGCGACTCTTGATTAAAAAAACCAGTTGATACAGTTGGCGACTTTGTTGGGGACTCTCCTTAACCCTAGGTTTTAGGTCTCTTTTGGGTTTTTATTTTTATTTATTTATTTGCATTAATTTATTTATTGCATTTTTTTATTTTCTTGTCTATTTTTCATTATTATTATATATTTACTATGTGGCGGATTTTTATTTCAAAAAAATATTTTTGATAACCCTTAGAAAGAAGGTTCGTCTATTAGCTTAGGGGGTACATCATCCCTGCGAGTTTATGTGACGACTTTGCCTAGATTCGGTGAACTTCCGAAAAAGGAATACTTATCGAGAGATATCCTCTTGACAAGTAGGACTTTGGAAGGTCACCCATAACTCTTTGTAACGGCCTTAACCTAAAATCTCATGACGAGACCTTTCACGACTTTGAGACGAAAGTTTCGGTCCGTAAAGAGGCTCCACCTAAGGGAGGCCCTTACGCCTTTTCCCTCTGGTGTTATTCATGACACCCTTAAGGAAGCCACCTTTTTGGAGGGTAAACCAACCGTAGGTAAAAATTAAGGAGCCTACCTTCTAAGGGTACTTATCACAAAAAAAACCCGTCACAAAATCCCGTTACTCAACCCATCATTTATACATTCATGCATTCATATATATCTCATATTCATCATTTGCTTCTTTTATTTGTCTTAATCACAGGGTACAAAATAAAAAATATAACAAAAATCAAGATTTTTGGTGATTGTCTTAAAAATGGATACCAAAGGAAAACAACTTGTTCGCGTCAATGCCTTTAAGCCTGACCTTTCTGAAATAAAAACTATAAAGGGTAAATTATCTGAGAGAGCTCTGAAGATGTACGCTCGCCGTTATGGGGATACCCTTGACTTGAATAAAGTAGAGGTTCGGATGGATGTAGTCTATGCCCTAATTCAGTTTTATGACCCTCCATTGAGATGTTTCACCTTCCAAGACTTCCAGCTAGCACCGGCTCTGGAAAAATTTGATAGAATCCTGAATTTTTCCAAAGAAAAGGCCTATGTAGGTATTGGACAAACTGTGGAAGTCAAAGCTTTGGCAAAAGGCCTAGGGATCCCCTACCCTGAATTGGTGCAGAATTATCGAAGAGAAGGTCCAATACAAGGAATCAAAAGGATATACTTGGAAGCTAAGGCTCTAGAATTTTTTAATTATAAGGAGTGGGAATCTTTTGTTGATTGTTTATGGTTGTTGTATTCAGCGTAATCTTATTTCCTCACACTGTGGACTATATTAACCCTACGGCCATTAGCATATTTTAGGGTACGAAAGTCTTTAATGTGGATCCTACTCCCGCTTTTCTTACTGACATTTATTACACATTTCATATGATGTATGAAAAGAGAAGAGGCACGCTAAATTGTTGCACCCCGCTTCTATATACTTGGTTCATGACTCATCTTTACAAGGAAAACTATATGATCCCAGAATTGACCAGATGTGAGTGGCCACAAAAATTAAGATCTCTCACTGCAAACTCCGTATTATGGTATGCAAGAAAGTTGGATATTGGTGATATCACTATTATCTGCGGGGACTTTCCTAATGTCCCTTTGATTGGATCGCGAGGTTGTATTAATTACAACCCTACTTTGGCCCTACGACAATTAGGGTATCCTTTAGAAGACAAACCTTCAGACGAACAACTCTGGCCATTTATCATCCACAATATGGGTATAGAAGACCAAGGGTTGCTCAACAAGGTTATTCGAGCTTGTAACAAGGTTAACAAAAGGAAGGCCGAAAGAAAGAATGCCATAGCAAGAGAACCCTAAACCAAATGGGTCCAAGATAGGGTGCGAATTATCAAGCTACCATTCGAGAAAGATCCAAAGTACAAGTCAGAAGTCCCAGAGATAACACCCATATATTTGGAAGAAGTAGACAATCTGAAAAAATGCCTTAAAGTAAGCTCAAAAGGAGAAAGAAGCATTGGAACTCAATCTCCTCAATCTGACCAAAGAAAAGAAACAGATGCAGCTTTTACTGGAGTCAAAGGATGAGCAAATTGATAAAAGTTAAAAGGAATTGGAGAAAGAAAGTCTGAAACGAAAGCGTACAATTGAAGGGCTGTTGAGTGCAACGTTCAACCTAGATTCTCACAACCAAAGGTTAGAAGAGGCCGCTGCTGAAATCAGAAGGTTAACCAGATTGTATGAAAAGGCAACACATGGCAAGAAGGTGCTAGAGGAAAATCTAAGAGCCCAGATCCAAAGTTTGGAACAAGATTCCCTAGATCGAGAAGAGCAAGTAAGGTACCTCGCCACTGAACTTCAAGACAGCCAGGAATCATAGGTCAAAGCACACCTTGAAAGGGTGGAAGGAGAGAAACTCCTAACTCAGAGAACTCAAGAATATGAGCATGTATATTTAGAGCTGCAGGGTCTTCAAAAGGATTTCCTCATCCAACGAAGGCTTTACATAGAAATGAGGGGTTAAAAGATGTATTCGGAAGAGCAGTACACCAAGATCGCCCAAGCTGGGAGGGATAACTATAAGATAATCCCACATCTTTATCAAGAATACATGTACTACAAAGGCAAACATGAAAAGGTCGTCTTCCTAGCCAACAATCTCATCGAGGACATCCCTAGAAGTTTAAAAGATGCAGAGAATGTAATGGTTCCTCTTCTGAAGGATGTTGAAGACTTTCTACAGCTTTGTCGAGCTATGGTTGATGGCTTCAGAGCACACATCTGCAGGCGCACCTAGAAAATTTAGTTCCTTTTATTTATGTTTATGCAAACAAGTTTTGATTTCAATTTGTAATATTTTTCAATATCTGGATTATATTACTCTTAATAAAGGCATTTTGTTTCCCTATCTCGAAGGCTTTTCTATTTTAAAGCTACTCACCAAATAAAATAATAAGTAAAAATACAAGCATGTACCCAAGTGAATAAGATAGTTAAAATAAGAAATCATTTCATGATCATACACATCCATTTGCACACATGCATTTATAAAACACCCGCATGTCATATCAAAACTCATTTGTTTAAAAAAATCTCTACAGTTAAGGCATTGGTAAAAGAAGACCTCCACCTCCTTGGCCTCCATATCAAGCGAGGGTCCATCAACAAAAAGCAATGGAACAAATCGAGGAGACTCAAGTTGTGTTCAAAGAGGATCTTGACCAAGTGAAGGGTGACGTAAGCTCAATGAAAGGAGATTTGAGTCAAGTTCTTCTAGCTTTGAAGAACATTCTAGACAGGCGAGATCAAATTCCCAGGGTGGCTTTTGAAGAAGTATCCCAAACCATTGGTGCATCGAGCAGCCACCAACTAAGGAAAGAGCAGGAAGCAGGACCCCAAACGTTCTCCATGGCCCAGCAAGAGGTTGAAACTGAATGATTTATCCCACCACCATAAAAGTAGGGGCATCACATACCCTACAAATTCCAACCAATAACATAGATAATTACCTAGACTTGTAATACGGAGATCATGACCCAGAGGATGCTCACCAGGAACCCTTGAAGACAACTGGTACTTATGCTGTAGATAACCCATTGGTAATGAATCACTATAAAGCCCTGGAAGAAAGACTAAAAACTGTGGAGGGCTTCGATGCTTTCGAAGTAGACGCTATGGAAATGAGTCTAGTCCCTGATGTGGTGATACCGCCAAAATTCAAAGTACCCGACTTTGGAAAGTATAAAGGGCTCACTTGTCCAAGGAATAATCTTCATATGTATTGCAGGAAGATGCATGCCCATCCATGCCCATGATCAGAAACTAATGATTCACTGTTTCCAAGACAGTCTAAGCAGGGCATCTTTGGACCGGTACATGCAGTTGGAACAAACGCATATCCGAACCTGGGTGGATCTTGATAATTCTTTATTAAAGCATTACAAGTATAACTTGGACATGGCGCCTACCCACTTGTAACTCTAAAATCTGTCCCAAAAGAAGGAAGAGTCCTTCAAAGAATATGCTCAAAGATGGAGGGAGATGGCATCCCTTGTACAACCACCACTGCTGGAAAAAGAACTCATAGACATGTTCATGGGAACCATACAAGGGATTTATTATGAGAAAATAGTGGGAAGTGTCTCGTCAGGATTCTCAGACCTAGTGACTATTGGCGAAATAAATGAAACTGGTTTGAAAAGTGGGAAGATATCAGGGGGGTCGTCAAATTCCCCTTACAATTCAAAAGACCGGCTTCAAATTTCCCAAGAAGAAAAGAGGGAGAAGTCAATGTTGTGGCCTCACAATTAAGGACATCACAACCACTGGTGATCCCACAAGGACAAAGGCAAGATTGATTTAAAAGGCCAACTAGAAATTTTGATCCACTGCCCATGCCACCAAGCCAGTTATTACAACACTTGGTTAAGGCATCCTTAGTGGAAATCAAGCCTTTAGCTCCTCCAGTCGGACCACTCCTGCAAATATACAATGTCGACGCCAGGTGTGAGTACCATGCTAATTCTCCAGGGCACACCGTAGAAAAATGTTGGGCATTCAAGCATAAGGTTCAGGATTTGTTAAAGTCTCAAGACATCACCTTTGAGAAGCCTAACATCAAATAAAATCCTATGCCTCTGCACGATGGGCCAACAATAAATTCAATCGAGGTGGTCACTGATTTTGTGGCAAGCATAAAGGCAAAAAACCCTGTCAACTTGTTGAAAGAATATCTGTTAGAATGCGGATTCTTGTTAGAGCATAATAAAGCTTTTGAAACAACGCTGCAAAAGTTGGTGTATCAGGGGATAGTCCAATTTAGACTGTACCCTGAGGAAAAATATGTAGCCACAATTGGAGGGAAAAAGCCACTGGTAATCCCTTGCTAGGGCCCAAGTCTTGCCAAGAAAACTCTAGTCATCCCATGGGGAGAATCAACAGAGATTACAAGAAGGGCACCTAAGAAGACTCTCTTAATACCCACCACTCCAAAAGCCGCGATGGTAATTAAGGGACCGTCGCCTATCCCTTGTGAAAATAATAAGGCAGTACCATGGAGTTATGAATCAGTCGTGTAAATCAATGGAGTGAAGCAGGAAAGCGGGCCATCCCCAAGTCAGGGACCTGCAATTTCAAACATAGCAGGAACAGGAGGTATGACCTGAAGTGGTCGAATTTTTGGGGCCGAACTATCAATAAAGATGGATGTGATTACAACGAAGGACAAAGGAAAAGTAGTGGTTGATACAAATCAAGAAACGGAATCTCTGAACAAAGACTTTACCGATCAAGAAGCAGAAGAGTTTCTGAAAATAATAAAAAAGAGTGACTACAGAGTAGTGGATCAGCTCCACCAAACTCCATAAAAAATATCCATACTCTCGCTACTCATCAACTCTGAAGCACATCAGGATTCTTTGATGGAGGTGTTAAGTTCAGCTCATGTCACAATAGAAATTTTAGTAAATCAATTTGACAATGTCGTAGAAAATCTCACGTCCGGATCCTACCTGGGTTTCAACAACAGTGAATTACCTCCACAGGGCCAGGCCCATAACAAAGCACTCTACATTACTATGCAAATAGGTAATACCCATTTGTCCAGGGTTCTTACCGACACCGGTTCCGCTCTTAATGTGTTTCCAAAGTCAAGTCTCATAAAGTTAACAATAGACAGTGTGATAATGAGACCAAGTTCTACGATAGTAAAGGCATTTGATGGTTCTTAAAGCTCGGTGTTAGGAGAGGTGGACCTCCCAGTTAAGATTGGGCCGCATATCTTCAATATCACTTTCCATGTTATGGACATCAAACTAGCATACACTTGCTTTCTGGGGAGACCTTGGATGAATGCGGCAAGGGCAGTAACCTCGACCCTGCATAAAAAATTGAAGTTCCTAGTGGAAGGGAAGTTAGTTATAATTGAAGGTGAGGAATACATTTTCTTAAGCCACATTGAATCGTACAGATATATTAGTGCCGATGAAGACTGCATAGCTACCCCGTTCCAAGCCTTGGAAATTGCATCAATGGTAACATTACCAGTCGAGAAGGGTAACAAGACTAAAGTGACAACATGGAGAGATCTGCAAACGACCATGAGATGTGATGCCTCGAAACACTGGGGAAAGCTCCCAGAAATTCCTGAGAAGAAGAATCGCTTTGGTTTGGGCTACGAATCATCGAAGGCTACTCTGAAAGGTAAAGCATGTTTCCCTCCGATTCGAGAGACTTTCGTCAGCAAAGGAACATAGCTGAGAAGAGCTCAAAGGCTGGACTGCTGTGGAGATTCCTGAGATATTTTTCTTTTCTAAGTAATATTTCTTGTTTCAGAAGAACCTATGTCAAACCCGAGGCATAGGGGTTGCTTGTAAGGGTTTTTCTTGTTCTTACTTCAGACAATATTTATAATTAATAAAAGTTATATTTTGTTTTCAATTAAGATCGTTGTCTTTCTTTTACATTTATCTATTAAATTTAAAAATGGCAATACTTTCTCTGCATACGCATTTTCAAATCCAAAGCACTAAAATATGCACCAAAACATGATAAATGTGTAGATCCATGCCCAAAATTACCGACAACGTTACTGCTACGACCCGATACGATTTTGATGTTCCTATCTGAAATTCCGGGAATGTCACAGACTCAGAATGTCTAATGGAATGTTAAGACCTCTGATCTAACATTAAGCGTTGTACAAGTAGAATAGGTTGTACTTTTGATATCTGTTCTACAACAGTCACTGGACTAACATACCAGAGTCAGCAACACGCAGGTTCTGATTTAATGAAGTTCAGAACAGTTAAGGTTAATCTCATACATTGATGTTACGAGGAATGCTGTGACATCAAGGTAAATAACCAATACAGAAAGTAAATAACACACAGAATTGTTCACCCAATTCGGTTCAACCAACCTACATCTGGGGGCTTCCAAGCCAGGGATAAAGTTCACTATTAGTAGTATCAATTCAAAGACCCTACAGCCAACACACCCGTTGACAGCCTTCTCACTTAATCACTACCTAATGACACTTTTACCTAAGATCCAATCCTAGACATGAGACCCCTCTCACTCCCCCTCAATCACCGCAGTGATAGCTTTCTATAGTACATAAACTGTTCAGAAGATACACTTCCATTACACATCTTGATCATGCTTAAAAGCTTCAATCAAGTACAATGCATACATCCTTTAACCTACAGGTTTCAAGGAGTATGGTGACCATCCCACAGCCCGGGTGGTTCACAACTAGCCCTAAGTGATTACATCTTGTCAATCAGCGAGAGACCCAAATTAGGTTACAATGCTTCACTATATAACCCTTTTACCCAACTGGATTTGGGCCTTCATATGACAGCAATGCAGCTTTAACAACCTGCATAAAATAAGCAGAAAACTTCTGCTACAAGTTAGGTCTTCAATCGAGCTTTTCTCCTTATCCTTAGCTTCTGATTGAATCTTCTAGGGCTCCACGTATGCCTTCAATTTTCGCTACTTGTTATGCATTCTATTTGGCAGAATATTCTGCATAACTTTAGGAACAGAACTGCATCAGTCTTGACAGTTCAGTAGCTTGATGTCTGGTATGATGTTATGACATCTCTTGAGACATGTTGTTCCAGAACATGTTTAGGCATTTACAATAGAATTTTCAGGCTGTTCCTATTGTACATTACATTACATTATTGTTGCTATTTGTTTTACAAGAGATGAGCCAATCCCAAACGAAGGCACTTACAATCTCCCCCTTTGGCTAATTTTGGCTAAAACAAATACAACAATAATACTCACCATTCAGGACCTCTTGTGGCACAGGAGGAAGAGGATGCACCTTATTCCCTTTTAGACCACGAACCATTTCTTGTCACTGATGGTGGAAAAAGAGGACCGTGGGAGATAAACTATCCTTTCAGAGGCATCAGAGAACTTTAAGGAGTGACCAGAATATCTCCCTTGTAACTCAGAACACAGGTCACAACTGTGTTCATAACTCAGATCACAAGTCACAAAGAAATTCACGCCATTTGAATTTCTGCTGAGTTTGTGACAAGTCTTTGTGATCAAAATTTTGAGTAGTAGCTGCTGCAACGAGGACAGTTTCTAACAGTACTCCTTTCTCCCCCTTTTTGGCCAAAAATTGCCAAAGAAAGCCCTCACAAAACCAGATCCGTATAAACCCCATGATGGTTGTGAGAGAAAAGAATGTGTGACAGGAGGTTATATAAGGAGATACCAGGTTCAGACTGACTGTGCATGTATTGTTTGTTTCTGCCAATACCACAAAAAGATCCAGTCCTAATACATGCATAAATTTTGGTCAAAGTAATTCCTGAATAAAATCAGCCTTTGACCCATTTTCGGGACTGAAGATTTATTCCTTCTAGGAAACAGACTACCAATGACGTGGCGAAGTTATTTTCCCGTATTCTTCTTGATTTCCCCAAGGTTGCAATGTCGTTGATAATGTCATGACACTTACTTAGACATTACCTTGCATTTTTCAACAGCATCCTTCTTTTTACTTCTCTCATTTAGGCATAGAGAAGGGCACTTTAACCAGCTAGTAGCAAGAGATTTTAAGCATGGCCATCACTCATGCTCTGTGTTGCTGAGATCCAATACACCAGAAGACTCCAAACTGCTTCACAGGACATCACAGATTAGTTCTAATACACAAATTTAGATGCCACTTCTATTTCTTGTAGTAAAAGAACCCCTTGAACATATGCTGAATATATCTGATTTACTTCTTCTGATCTTCCATTCACTAGTAGTTGTTGGAGCTAGTGAAGTCTGATTTGCTAGACCAATTTGCTATTGATAAGAGCAATTCTTCAATCTCCTGTTGTTGAGACATTATCCATGACTTCACAATGTCATATTATCAGAACACATAAACATCAGCATACCACTGTCCTCTTCTGACTTCTGATCTTCAGATTAAGTCCAACATTACAGAGTCTCCCTTCAATGTATATTGTAATTGGAAAACTGCAACACTCAGTGACTTCCCTTGTTAAGGCCAATCAAAACAGTGGCGTGGAAACCAGTAGCACTAGCTCTGAGGTGGTAACTTCAAGCACTCTGAACTAGTCTTAGAATAGTAAGAACATCTCTGATTCATGCCCTTGCGCTTCCACACTTATCATGACTCTCATGTAGCCATAGTCTGAAACCAACCTCCAACCTTCTTAGTGTGCTTACAAGCTTTACTAAGATTTAGACTTTCTAGAAGGATTATCCTTTGATCATGTCATCCTTCTGTATAATATATTTACTAGTAGTTGCTAATACTAGTAAATTTCTTCAGACCACAATAGTAGTTATGCGTTGTTAAGCATACTTCTTTTAAACACAAGTAGAATCTACTTATTCCAAACCAACAATAAAACTGCCACACTAGAATATTAAGATTCACAGTTCCAAGTCTCTGCCACGGACTTCTAACAATAAATGATGTTACAGCATGAACCTATCTGCTTGGATTCTGAAGTTAACATCCAGGGGATTGATGCCCTTTTATATTCCCCATAAGAAAGGTGTGATTACTCACCAGAATATTCTTAGAGAGAAATAAACTCTCTACCAAGTTCTGAGTAATAGGTTCAGAATACAGCCTTGCATACATATTAGACAAACAATTAGTCTCCCATCAAAGTGCTTATATATATATCTTTATGCAAGATCCTAATGAATACTTAGTCTCCCGTCAAAGTATTCATTATTAGTTAGATTATGCCATCTTCTCAAGGTAGGATAATTATTCTAACAGTCTTCTGCTCCATGCATGAAAAACCAACTGGTCCTTACAAGCTTCCTTTGCTGAAGCGGCCCTTCGTTTGAGATAATGTTGCACCATCAGATCTGACATTGATCTCAACCATATGAACCTGGCTTATACTATGGTTTTGGATGAACAACCAAAGCAATCAAAGCACACTTTTCTTACATCCTTTATGATCAGACCCACAACAACCACATAACCATGCAGTAACTAGCATGTATCACCTTCACCTTGACCCTTGAACAGTACAAGGAGTTTAATCGTACCATACTCCTGTAGACAAGAGCAGACCAAGTTGTTTCTATTATGTAAGGTCACCACATAAATGAACTTTAAGTAAAAAGAGGGTCTTTTGAAAACAACTCCTCCGTGCTACATACAACTAACAAGTTCATCCTAGGTGATGGGGATGACTTGTCAAAGTGTAGATATCCATCATTTGACTTTGGTCCAGGATGTCAAGACATTTTGTATGTCATGTCTTCCAAGATCTTCAGGTTAAGGACTCCCCCTGAACCTCAGATCAGATCTTTGTAGAGACTTAAGTGAATTCTCCTTCACATGCTGCAGTTTATGTGATTGGTAGACATACCCTGTTCTATTCCTATCCTCTTAGGAAATCACTAAGATCATGAGAAATAAACTCAAGCATCTTATAGAACAAGGTAAGATGAACTCCCTTTCATATCAGCTTGATCATACAGTGTTGAGCTCTTTACTTTAGACACATAGTAAGTACTCTTCATTTGGAATTTGCCACAGGTTTCAAATTAAGAGTCCTTAGTTTACTTGCTGTACAAGTTTCAGGTTGCCACATTCTGTAACTTGTACTAGAAGAAACTTCATTATCAATCATGAGGATGTTCACTAAATCTGGAACTTATCTGTCTTTCCTCAACAACTGATGTCTTCAATCAGTTGTGATGTTGTACAAGCTTTAGAACTTTTGATTCTGATTTCCACATATTTATCACATAAAGAATCATACTAGATGATCATGACTGATTACTTCTTCATATTTGTTAAGTATATTTACTTGGCTGAAGACACAGAAATCATATGAGGGGAAACCTGGAAATCACACTTTGAAGTCCTTTTAAGTGCTTTTAGCTCAGTACATATACTCCCTTGATCAATTATTTCAAAACAGATGTCTCCTCTTCCAGATCAGGAGTAGGTTCCAAACATATGTATTCGCACTACAAGTGTTTAGCACCCAGAACATCTGTTCTTCAACTGGCAGTTGCATGATGTTCTAACATCCTTAAGCATATCAGTTCCATCTCCTTGGAACACATCATCCTTGATAATCTTCAAGCAGCTTGTAGATGTATATGAGAATCATTGATCAATTGATACTCATCAACACTAATAATAAATGCCTTTATGAGTGGACTTGAGGACATTATTGATAGATTGCAAAATCTGCTTACAAGTTCTGTTGAAAATAATAACCCTAGAGTTCTTCTTTCACTTTAGGCGTTGTATCAGAAGCTATGCAGCGGAATAGCAGTACTTCAACAGAACCTACACAATGCTTACTCCATATAGCAAGCATGACACATAAGGATTGAAAATAAATCAATCCTACAAGTTGTTTGCTTCTTCACCAAGCAACTTTCTAGACACAACTCTACAGCCTGGTTAAAAGGAAGCTTTATACACACAGATGATACCTTATCAATATCTTCACTCCCGCATGAAGGTTTTGATAATATTCTTCTTTGTGCTGAATACAGGTTGAACAATGCACTCCAAAATCTTCACTCCCGCATGAGGTCTTTGAATTTGTTCAAACATTGCTGATCAGATTGTTCTAGTTTCTCCCAAATTGGTCCATCCTCCACTCCTAGGGACCAAACAATATGAACACTACTGGTTCAAACAATATTCTACCTTGTACACAACCGGAAAGTATCCCCCATGGATCTCATCCAGAGACAGACAGGATGCCTGCTCTGATACCAATTGAAATTCCGGGAATGTCACAGACTCAGAATGTCTAATGGAATGTTAAGACCTCTGATCTAACATTAAGCGCTGTACAAGTAGAATAGGTTGTACTTTTGATATCTGTTCTACAACAGTCACTGGACTAACATACCAGAGTCAGCAACACGCAGGTTCTGATTTAATGAAGTTCAGAACAGTTAAGGTTAATCTCATACATTGATGTTACGAGGAATGCTGTGACATCAAGGTAAATAACCAATACAGAAAGTAAATAACACACAGAATTGTTCACCCAGTTCGGTTCAACCAACCTACATCTGGGGGCTTCCAAGCCAGGGATAAAGTTCACTATTAGTAGTATCAATTCAAAGACCCTACAGCCAACACACCCGTTGACAGCCTTCTCACTTAATCACTACCTAATGACACTTTTACCTAAGATCCAATCCTAGACATGAGACCCCTCTCACTCCCCCTCAATCACCGCAGTGATAGCTTTCTATAGTACATAAACTGTTCAGAAGATACACTTCCATTACACATCTTGATCATGCTTAAAAGCTTCAATCAAGTACAATGCATACATCCTTTAACCTACAGGTTTCAAGGAGTATGGTGACCATCCCACAGCCCGGGTGGTTCACAACTAGCCCTAAGTGATTACATCTTGTCAATCAGCGAGAGACCCAAATTAGGTTACAATGCTTCACTATATAACCCTTTTACCCAACTGGATTTGGGCCTTCATATGACAGCAATGCAGCTTTAACAACCTGCATAAAATAAGCAGAAAACTTCTGCTACAAGTTAGGTCTTCAATCGAGCTTTTCTCCTTATCCTTAGCTTCTGATTGAATCTTCTAGGGCTCCACGTATGCCTTCAATTTTCGCTACTTGTTATGCATTCTATTTGGCAGAATATTCTGCATAACTTTAGGAACAGAACTGCATCAGTCTTGACAGTTCAGTAGCTTGATGTCTGGTATGATGTTATGACATCTCTTGAGACATGTTGTTCCAGAACATGTTTAGGCATTTACAATAGAATTTTCAGGCTGTTCCTATTGTACATTACATTACATTATTGTTGCTATTTGTTTTACAAGAGATGAGCCAATCCCAAACGAAGGCACTTACACTATCAACAAAGCCGAAGAGGAAGATGACAAAGATCTTGAACTCTCGGAGGAAATGGCCAGGGAAATAGAGCGAAAGTCTAACAACATACAACCATATCAAGAGCCTATTGAGACCATTAACCTGGGCACAGAGGAAGATCCAAAAGAAATCAAGCTAGGGCAAATGTATGAGCAGAGCGTCAAAGACAGGCTAATCAAGTTATTACACGAGTATATGGATATATTCGCTTGGTCCTACAGGGACATGCCATGGTTGCATACAGACATCGTGGTGCACATACTACCTCTCAAAGAAGGGTGTTCTCCAGTCAGACAAAAACTCAGAAGAACTCGTTCAGATATGTCCAGCAAAATCAGAGAAGAGGTTCTCAAACAATTTGACACAGGGTTCCTAGTAGTGGTAGATTATCCACCATGGATAGCTAACATTGTACCAGTACCCAAGAAGGATGGAAAAGTATGCATGTGTGTGGATTATCGAGACCTAAACTAGGAAATCCCCAAAGACGATTTCCCGTTACCCCACATAGATGTGCTAGTGGATAATACAGCTCAAGCCTCAGTATTCTCATTTGTGAACGGTTTCTCGGGCTATAATCAAATCAAAATGGCGCCTGAGGACATGGAAAAGACTACCTTCATGACACCTTAGGGAACCTTCTGCTACAAAGTAATGCCATTCGGTCTCAAGAACGCAGGGGAAACCTATCAAAGGGAAATGGTCACGTTATTCCATGATATGATCCACAAGGAGGTTGAAGTATACGTAGATGATATGATTTCAAAATCCCCTACGGAGGAGGAACACATCATACATATGCAAAAGTTATTCGAGCGGTTGTGTGATTTCAGACTAAGGTTAAATCCGAACAAATGCACATTTGGCGTCAGATCAGAAAAATTGTTAGGTTTCATTGTAAGCCAGCGGGGTATCGAGGTGGACCCTGACAAAGTAAAAGCTATACAAGAGATGCCTGCTCCAAGGACAGAAAAAGAAGTATGTGGTTTCTTAGGGAGATTTTATTACATCTCAAGGTTCATAAAGCATCTCACTGCTACGTGCGAGCCAATATTCAAATTATTAAGAAAAGACCAGACGATAGTATGGAATGATTATTGTCAAACTGCCTTCGAGACGATAAAACAGTATATGTAAGAGCCACCAGTCTTAATTCCACCGGTCCCTGGAAGGCCACTCATCATGTGCTTGACAGTTCTCAAAGGGTCAATGGGTTGTGTTTTGGGACAGCAGGATGAAACAGGTAGAAAGGAGCATGCGATCTATTACCTCAGCAAGAAATTCATTGACTGCGAAACCAGGTACTCACTCCTCAAGAAAACTTGTTGCGCATTGGCTTGTCCTACCAAGAGCTTGAGGCAATATATGTTAACCCATACTACATGGCTAATAGCGAGAATGGATCCTCTAAAGTACGTGCTTGAAAAGCCAGCTCTTACCAGAAGAATTGCACGATGGCAGATGCTACTATCAGAATACGACATCCAATATGTCACGCAGAAGTCCATCAATGGTAGTATACTAGCTGATCATCTGGATCACCAACCGCTATCAGAATATCAGCCTATGAAGTTCGACTTTCCCGACGAGGATGTCATATTTATAGCCGACTACGAAATACTAGGACCTGATGAAGGGCCCGAGCCAGGGGCATGTTGGACACTTATCTTCGTCGGGGCTTCAAATGCACTAGGTCATGGTGTAGGAGCAGTATTAACATCTCCAAAGAATTATCACAAACCCTACACTGCAAGGTTATGTTTTGACTGCACCAACAACATCGCCAAATACGAAGCCTGTATACTAGGACCGGAAGCTGCCATCGATTTGAGAATAAACACCTCAAAGTATTTTGGGATTCTGCATTAGTCATATACCAGGTTAATGGAGATTGGGATACTAAACATCCTAAATTGATTCCATATCGGGATCATGTTTTAAAGTTAGCCAACACCGCACAACACAAAGTCTTTTCCTTCATGGACGGTTTCTCTGGCTACAATCAGATCAAGATGGCACCTGAAGACATGGAGAAGACAAACATTGTTACACAGTGGGGTACTTTCTTCTACAAGGTGATGTTGTTTGGGTTGAAGAATGCTAGGGAAACATATCAGCGAGCTACGGTAGCTCTGTTCCATGACATGATTCACCATGAGATAGAGGTTTACGTCGATGACATGATAGCCAGGTCTCAAACTGAGGAAATACATCTTGATCATCTACAAAAGTTGTTTGATAGGTTGAAGACGTACAAGCTGAGGTTAAATTCGAACAAGTGCACCTTCGGGGTAAGGTATGGTAAGCTTCTGGGATTCATCGTCAGTGACAAAGGTATTCAAGTAGACCCTGCAAAGGTGAAGGCCATACAAGAGATGTAGGCTCCCCGTATTGAGAATGAAGTTAGAGGTTTCTTGGGACGCCTAAATTACATTGTCTGGTTCATTTCACATCTGACTGCTACTTGTGAGCCAATCTTCAAGCTTCTGAAGAAATATCAAGTGGTAAAGTGGAATTACGAATGCCAGGCCGCCTTTGACAGAATCAAGAAATATCTCTAAGGGCCTCCTATTCTGATGCCTCTGACTGAAGGAAGACCTTTGATAATTTACTTAACAATGCTAGATAATGCAATGGGGTGTGTGTTGGGGCAGCATGACGAGTCTGGTCGAAAAGAGCACACAATATACTACCTTAGCAAAAAGTTTACCAACTGTGAAACACGATACTCACTGCTCGAGAAAACTTGTTGCGCTTTGGCATGGGCTGCTCGCCGACTAAGACAGTATATGTTGACCCACACTACTTTGTTGATATCTAAGATGGATCCGATCAAGTACATTTTCGAGAAGCCCGCTCTCTCCGGAAGAATAGCAAGATGGCAAATGATCTTCACTGAGTACGACATCCAATACACAACCCGAAAAAGAAATCAAGGGAAGTGTGTTAGCTGATCATTTGGCACATCAAGCCGTGGATGACTACCAATCCATTTTTGAGTTCCAAGATGAGAACATCATGTTAGTAACCGACTGTGAAGAACCTGGACCGGATGAAGGACCTGAGGAAGGATCCCGATGGTCTATGTTTTTTGATGGAGCCTCAAACGCACTGGGTAACAGCATTGACACAGTAATCATATCTCCTGAGGGATGTCATACTCCGTTCACTACCGATTATGTTTCAACTATACAAACAACATGGCAGAGTATGAAGCATGTATCATGGGTCTTAGAGCTGCTATTGACCTAAGGATCAAGTTCTTGAGTGTATTCGGGGATTCCGCTTTGGTGATAAGTCAGATCAAAGGCGAGTGGGATACGAAACACCCGAACCTTATCCCTTACAGAGAACATGTACTGACACTGCTGCCGCATTTTGAAGAGATCACCTTTGAACATTTCGCACGAGAAAAGAATCAGTTAGCGAACGCGCTAGCTACTATGTAGTCAATGTTCAAGGTTAGGTGGGACAATGAAGCTCCCTGAATCACTATTGATAGGTTGGATGAACCGACATACTACTGTGAGATCGATACTGAGGAGGTAGCCGACAAACCTTGGTTTCATGAGGTGAAAAGGTATCTCAAGGCTCAAGAATACCCCAAAGGGGCATCTGTCAATGACAAGAAATTTCTGAGAAGGTTTTCTGCAAAGTTCTTCCTCAACAATGGAATCCTCTATAAGCGCAATCATGACTCTACCTTATTGTGGTGTGTAGACAAGAGCGAAGTAGAGAAGATCATGGCAGACTTACACGAAGGTACCGTTGGCACTCATTACAGTGGACATACCATGGCAAAGAAGATCCTACGGGTAGGACACTACTGGTCCACTATTGAAGCCGACTGTTATCAGCATTCTAAAACCTGTCACAAGTGCCAAATCTATGCTGATAAGGTGCGTGTACATCCAGTTCCCTTGAACGTCTTGACAGCTCCCTGGCCCTTTGCAATGTGGGCCATTGACATGATCGGTGAGATCAGACCTACCGCGTCCAACGGGCATCGCTTTATCCTAGTGGCCATTGATTACTTCACGAAGTGGGTTAAGGCTGCCTCCTTTGCTATGGTTACCAAGAATGTGGTGGCGCGGTTCATCAAGCATAACTTGGTTTGTCGTTATGGTATCCCTGAGAGAATCATCACGGATAATGGTACTAATCTCAACAACTCGATGATCACTGAACTCTGTAAACAGTTCAAGATTCAGCATCATAACTCTTCTCCTTACCAGCCGAAGATGAATGGGGCTGTCGAAGCTGCTAATAAGAATATTAAAAAGATTATACAGAAGATGACGGTGACATACAAAGATTGGAACGAGATGTTACCGTTTTCTCTTCACGGGTACCGTACTTCAACACGTACGTCGATAGGGGCAACACCCTATTCTCTGGTATATGGCATGGAGGTTGTCCTACCCATGGAGGTCCAGATCCCTTCTCTAAGGATTATGAAGGATGCGGGTTTGAGCGAAGATGATTGGACCCAGACTCGACTTGATCAATTGAACTTAATCGACGAGAAAAGACTTACTGTTGTCTGCCATGGTCAAATGTATCAGAAACGGATGATCAAGGCCTTCAACAAGAAAGTCAGACAACAAGTGTATCAAGTAAGGGATCTGGTAATCAAGCGCATCATACTGCCGCAAGGTGATCCCAGGGGCAAATGGACTCCCACCTATGAGGGACCATTTGTAATTAAGAACATATTTTCGGGTGGAGCCATGATTCTGACCACCATGGATGGTGACGACCTTCCACACCCTGTTAATGCATACATAGTGAAAAAATACTACGCATAATAAAGACCCTCTAGGTTGACATACCTAGGAAAAAATAAGGGCATCCCGGCGAACCAAATGGGTTCGGGCAAAAATTAGGGATAAAAATGAAAAAAATTTGTACACCCGACAAGTCGAAAACCTGAAAAGGCGGCTTGGGCAAAAAAGGGTATCCCGGTGGACTGAAAACCCGAAAGGGAGGTCAAGGCAAAAATTAGGGATTAAAGCGTATCACTATATCCCATTGGATCACCTTGCGATCATACCTCAGTAATCAGATATCATGCTCAAACGGTACCGATCAATCCAGTCAGCTTCGAACAAGCAGCAAAGTGATGAGATGCTCGAAGACATAGGGGCAATAGCATAATTGAAACCTAGTGGGATCACTACACATAGCTGTTTTCTTTTTGTACACAATTTCTGTAATAATTTCCATTTTTACGGCGGCGTTCTCTTACTAGAGCGTCAGCCTCCTTGTAAAAAACGCCTATTATAGGCAAATTTCAAATCAATACAAAGCGTCTTTTGAGTACAAAACTCTGTGTTTATTTTTTCCATTTTCTGTTTTGTTTTACAAAAAAAACGTTGAATGTTTTATTCTTTACATATGCATTTGAATATGATTACTGTTCATAAATATCGGCATATAAAACAGAAAGACAGATACTAAGAACTCAAAGAAACTGGTACAAAACCTAAATACCGACAGTTACCCCGTCCATCATGGTACAAGGGGCATAGACAGTTGGAAGCGAAGTCACTATCACATTCAAGCCAGTGATACCTATATTCCCCATAGAGCCGAGATAACCAAGGTCCGACCTCCGTATCCCCAAGTAGGAATTCCTTCTCCAGCAGGTTCCTTCAGAAAGCTGATATCTGCATTCCCCAGCCGAGTTTTATAACCATGAGCAGTTTATAAAGCCATCTCCCGAGCAGAGTTTATTTCTCTGACAGCGAAAGCTCAATCTCCAATAGAGCTCTTCTCTCCAGCAATGGAAGTTCATCACCAGCTGAGTTTATTTCTCCAAATCAGCAGATCTTCCAATAATATTTTTAATCTTCCCCACAGAGTCATTCCCACGCAAGATTATTCTCAGATAGAGTCTCCTCCGCAGAATGGAGAGAAGAGCTCTATTGGAGATTGAGCTTCCGCTGTCAGAGAAATAAACTCTGCTCGGGAACTCAACTCCTTATATTCACCAGCAGCAGTCCAGGATTTATTTTCCCCAGCTAGAGAATATCACAATAGCATTGCATATCCATACATCATGGCATGTGCATACATATTATACAACACAATCTCATTTATTTTAAGAACATCATTACTCAATAAATTTCATACATCATGACATTACATACGACTAACTCTTTACCTTTCAGGGAAAGATGTAATCAAGTTCTCACAAGTTCTCTCTGGTTCAGTCAAACCGACACCAAGATTTTTGTTCCAATTGAAGATATTCTAACACTTTTCAAGATTTTCTCTGGTTCAGTCAAACCGACACTAAGGTTTATATTCTAGTTGAAGATGTCTTAATACTTTCGTCTGGGTCAGCCGAATCGCCGCTAAGATTCTCCTGATTTCTATGCCAGTCAAAGTCAATCTGAGACCTTCCCCCAGTTCAATCAAATCCATGCTAAGATTTCTTTCCCGGTTGAAGACAGCTCGAGACCTTTCCCTGGTTCTGTCAAATCGATACTAAGATTTCTATTCTAGTTAAAAAAGCTATGAAGCCTGGAAACTGACCGGATAATAGCTTGATTTCCCCAAATTACTGAATCCTGGAGCACGACCAGATAACGGTAAAAGACACGATGAAACTTGGAGCACGACCAGATAACAGTATAAGGTACTGCGAAGCTTAGAATTCGACCAAATAGAAGTTTACTCGGCCAATTACTATTGAAGCCTGGAAACGACCGGATGTTAGTATGCCTTAAATTCAAGTTGAAACCCGGATGCGACCGGATAACCACTTAATTCCTTCTGAATCCTGGAGCACGACCAGATAACAGTTTTTGGGATTACAAAGCCTGGAGCACGACCAGATAGAAAGTTTAATCTCATCTCCCTAGTAAGTCATTGTAAAACCTGGAGCACGACCAAATAGCAGTCAGTCTTATTATCCTCAGGAAATCATTGTAAGGCCTGGAGCACGACCAGATATCAGTTCATTTTCATCTCCTCGACTAAGAGATGATTCCCCAGTAGAGTAACAAACAACTGAAGTTCCTAAAATTCCATTTCTCCCAAGACAGAGACCAACATTCCTCAGCAGATTCCTCCTCAATGACAGGAACAGGAATTCTCATCAAAGGAATATCTCGAGAAATCAACATCCTCTAGATGGCATATTTAAGCCCATCTCCGACGATTCTCCATCATATCTTCCGGATGGAATCTTTAAGCCCATCTCTGGTGACCTTCTGTCATCTCCTCCAAATGGCATTTGTAAGCCCATTCCCGATACTACCTACACAGTCCAACACCATCTCATACGAGTGCAAATTTCTGGGCACTCTAGTGTTCAATCATCTTCCACCTTCAGATTACGAAAGGCAGATAACCAATATACATCCTCATGTTTAAGAAGATTGAACAGGGGCAGTTGTTGTACCCTAAAATTTTCCCTCTCATTTTACTCAACACATGCCCATTGAGGTCCTCAACTGGCTCAAGGATGCCCAAGAGTTGACCAGACAAATCCTCCTCCTGAGGCAACAAGCTTCAAACTAGGGTTTCACTCCTCATAAAGATGGTTGAAGTCCAAAGGTCCCAAATTCCTTCCATGGTCCCAATATGTTCTCAAAATCATCCATGTCAAGTTTCATGCCTTGCACAAGATGTTTGCTCAGTCAATTGCCCAGATGCCTGAAAATCAATTGTACTAGGTCAAAAGTTAATTGTTGCCCACATACAGTCAAACTTTAATATTTTTGGTCAACATCAACATTTTGAAGAGATATCCATAATTTGATAAAGGTTTGATCATGACTCCTCAAGGAATGCCCCCAAATTCATCAAAACCCAAAAGTTGCTAAATTAGGGTTTCATAGGAAAAGTCAACCAAACTTTGACCAGGCATAACTTCTTCATACTTTAAAAGAACTTTTCCATCCAAGGATAATTTTAAAGAGGATGCAATTCCCTGCAACTCAGATTCATCCCACAAGTTCAAAATATGCACTCATAACAAGATATGAATTTCTACATTATAGGTCCTTTTGAAAAGTCAACAAAAACACTTTTTGGGTCAAAGCTTCTTACATGAACATGGAAGATGCAATTGAGATGAAACCAAAAGGGTTGTTTAGGGGACATCCTAAGATTTCTAAAAAGTCCAAGAACACCCCTCTAGGGTTAAAATTGAAGGAGATATGCATTGTCAAAGTTGGCCAATTTTGGAAAATTGTCGAAAGTCAAATATGCTCAAAAGTGCTTTTTTTGTCAAATGGGCCTAGCTATTCATGATTGTATTTTGTTTGTGACATGGTCCATGACCAAAATCAGCCTCCATATATTATTTGCTTATTTATTTATTTTATTTTGATTTTTATTTATTAAAAGTTAGATTAAATCCAATAAATTGCAAAAAAATATAAAAGATTGATTTTTGATCTAATTTTTTTGTAGGAATCAAATCCAATTAGGTTGGCATATCATATCAAATCGTGCAAGGGATGATTGAAGCAAAATTGGCATGATTATGCTTATTTTGGAAAGATATAATACAAGAGCAAAATCAAATCCAATTTAAATGATTCACAAAGATTTAATTTGTTTTTGTTAACCTAATCAGTTCTACTACATATATAGAACATACCCAAGCCAAAAGGAGAAGGACTGCAGGTCATGAAAGCTGAGAACAAAACTCAAATTTTAGCCAAAAAGTAGTAGATCATTCTCCAACCTAGAGGGAAATTCAAAGCATTTCAAAGCTACCAATCGATTCCTGGACATCTCTAGAATGTTCTCCAATCATTTTCCAGTTCTCCCAAACCCAGAAACAGGACATACGATCGTCACAGTTTTCTTCTTTTTCAAAATCCGATTACTATGATTCTTGCATCATGAACATGTTTTAATGGTATATCTGTGGTTGTTGTCATGTTTGCAACGTGTTGGATTGGTTTAATTGATGTTTTGATGCATATACTGATGAATGACATGGCTAGGGTTTGAAGTCACGTTTTAGGGCTTCTTGATACAGGTGAAATTGGCCCAAGAAAAGTGTACCATGATGCTCGTGGCATCAAGACAAGTTGAACCATGGTCTTTAATTTCATTTATCATCCATTTTTCTTGACTTTTGAAGTGTACAGGTTATGGCTACAGACGCTTGTCTGTAGGTAAAAGTGTTTAGCCTAAGGCGGTGGATTTGCGAAGAAGACAACAACGTGTCTAACCACTATTGGCTTATTTGAATTTTGCACGCTTATTGGAGTCATTCACGTTTTTTTATATATTACTTATTGTTGTTATTATATTGATAACTAAACATGATAGCCCAGATGGCAAGGCGTGCGTTGTGTAAGTAGGAGGACCTGGGTTCGATCCTAGGTCCCAACATTTTCTTTATTTTCATAACATTTAAACGCAGGTTCTATACATTACCTTGCCAAGCGTCCACCATGCGCTACCACCATCCAGCCAATGGATCATTGTTTATCCAGATCCAACGCTCAATCAAGGAAAGACCATGATACACCCTCCAAGCATGGTTGCACAGAATCAGCGTGTTGACTGGGCTGACCAGCTATTGGGCCTTACAAATTCAGCATCATACCCCCTCATTCAGCTTCCAACAGGCCTATTCTATCTTTTTTATTTTAATTCTTTTAATTATTTTATAATTATTTTCTTTTTTAAAAATAACACAAAAATTATTACTTTTTTCATTTAATCAAAAAAATCATAAAAAAACATCCAAAATCATTTTTCATAAAAAGTATTTTGTTTCTTTTATTAATTAATTAGTTTAATTAAATTAAGACAATTTAATTCTTTCTTTTGTCATAATTTAAAATAATTAGACTTAGGGTTTAATTTTGTATATAATCTGATTTTTTCTCAAAAAACTAACCTAAACATTTTTTTATTAGATCTTTTAGGTTTTGCTAATTATTCTCGCATTTAATTCGCCGCACGCATTTTTTTAATTTCCTTTTTATTATTATTGTAACTGCTCTGTGTTTGTAATAGTAATTAGGGTTTCAATTCTGCATCTTTATTTTCATTCAAAATAATTATGTATCTGCAAAAGCCCTGTAATAGCTACGACTTTAACTTTCTCGCTTTAATTTCCGTAAACTATAAACTGCTTAGATGTATCTTAATAGGACTGTATGGAAAGACAAACTGAAAATTAATACGGTAGAAAACCCTAAATGTGCAAAGATAAATTAACTGAAAATTACACTCGCACATGCTCACTCCTAGGGTTTACTCCACTCCGGTTGCCTTCGGTAAACGGTCTGAAGTATAGGGTTTGTTAGTGGTTGTCCTCTAGCCCCGAAAGATCTAAAATGAGCCATTCAGATGTTGCCTCGGAAAAAGATCTTTAAGGCTTTAGGATGATTACTAACATTTCCTAACATTGCTTTTGTGATCGTATTTTTCCCTTCGAATGTCCCTAAAAAAACTCCAACAACGATGCTACCTATTTCTCAATAATGGGATAACATTGTCTAAAAGGAAAACGAACAGATCTTTTTCGAGTAGGTAGATTAGTTCCTAGGTACTTTCTCAAACAAACAAAAACTTTTTCACACCAACACTTTCCAAACAAAGTTTTCAAAAACAACTTCGTAACACTCTTGAGGACAGAAACAAGGGTTAATACGAAGTAAAACAAAACTTTTCAAAACAAGCACACACAAGCAGTTCTCAAAATGAGCAGGTACCTAAGAGCCCGTGGAAAACTACGGATAGAAAGGGTGCTAACACGTTCCCTTTCTATAATCTACCCCCCATACTCAGAAACATCTCAAAAAAGGTTTTTTCTGTTCTTTTTCCTTTTCCTGATTGGAAAAAATAAAAGTCGGTGGCGACTCTTGCTTATCGTGACATTTGCGAGAAAAAAAATGCAAACCAATATTAACAGTCGGTTCTGCCACCGTATCACACATATGTATTGACTTCAGCATGTATGTGATGCTAAAAATAATGTTGGAGCTGGAGTAAAGATCTATAAATGTCAAAGTATTCAAATGAATATGGAGATCTTAGATCTTTGTGAAGAGGAATGAACTACTTATCTCAAGGACAACTGTATGTGTTTTCTATATCTAGTTTGATTGGAATATGGACTTCTTATGAAGATTTCTGAACTGAAGATTTATCTCATAATGAGCTGGAAGTTTGTTTCTATGATTTGTATCTAGAATGAAGGGAGTTTTCAACTGTGAAGAAATAGAATGTGATATATTTATAATCTTATCTCAAGAGAATGAAGAAGTATCTACTATCTATGTTTTTTCAAGGTGAAGTGACTCTATTTAATCCTAGAGCTTGATGTTTAGTCGAGTTTTGTAAGGATAATCCATATCAGTTGGAGGAGTTTCTTCAAGAGGGAAGATGATAGGAAGTTTAAGGCGGATAAGTTTTATTAAGCTAATTAGCAAAGAGAAAACTCAAAATGAAAAAAAGTTGTTTTTATCAAAAGTCAAGTTGAGTCAAGGTTTTTATAACATTATCCTGGGCATTATGCTTACTCATGCAAAAATGGATATACTTGCACTGAAGATATCTCTTATGTGTTGGGTTGATTTTAATAGTTTTGGTTATTTTTTCGAAGGTCAAGTTCAGTGTTGTTTAATAAAGTCGTGGTTAACACTCGGGAAATGTGATTATTTCCTTTTCTCTCACACCTTTCCTAGGTCTCCAACTAAGATGATTGGTATTTTAACACTAACTGTTCTAGACACTTAACTGCAGTAAAAGTGTTCCTAGTGGTTTTTTAAGTCTCATTCTGATCAAATGTTACTTTATGAATGATGCTAAAAAGTAATTTTAAGGACATTGGATAACTAAAGAATTTAGGATGGATTCTCTAAGTTTTGGTAATTGGTTTGTCTTCTTAAGGACTGTTGATAGTGTGATTAAAGTCTGAAGGTATATATCAGAAAGGAAGAATGTTTTGTCACTAATGGGGTGTATGAAGTTCCTCTGAGGATTTAAGACCAATTTCTATTTGTGGAATCTCATAAGTATTTAGTGTTTTATCCTTTTACTTGGTGTTCAAGAAAGAAGAAGTCAAGATGTTACACTTGAAGTTTCACCATTAGACAGATGCAAAATCTCTAGAACCTGTTCTATGGATAGGATTGGTTCAATGCAAGGTGAAGGTCCTCAAAGATAGAAGGATATAATGGTTTTCTTTTGTGAATCTATTATTTGTAAAGTCTTTAAAGGGTCTTATATACTCCTTTTATGAGAACAAGGTATGTTTCTAAGTGACTATATTAAGGGAAGTACTTTTGTGATGAGTAACTTCAGGATCAAGATCAAAGATGTGTTCATTTAGAAAGGTACTGATGTTTAACCAGATGTTAGAACATCATAGATGTAGTTTGTTACTCCAGTGTGTAGAAAATTCTAAAGGGCCAGAAGGTACCGAATAAGGAAGCTCTCAAGAAAGAATTTAAGAAGGATTTCATTATTTGGAAATTCACTACAAGAAAATTGGCAGATTGCGACAGGTATTTTTGTAGATTACGACGGTTAAAACCGTCACAATTTGCTTTCCACGACGGTTGCTTTACCGTCGCAGAAGTGTGTGTCCCCAACCTATTTCGCGACGGTTACAAAAACTGTCGTTCATGTTTACGACGGGTTGATACCGTCGTGACTATCTTTTGAGTTTCTTTTAATTATTGATGGCGACGGTTCGATACTGTCGTGAATATCTTTTGAAATTGATTAAATTATTTATGGCGACGGTTCGGTACTGTCGCCATGACTTTTGTTTATGTCTTGATTTTTTTTTATTTTTCTATTATATATATATTTTATTTAAATTATTATCTATGTAAAAAATTTTAAATATAGTTTTTTTTGTGTTCTTTTTTTCTTTAAATTATTTCTTCTTTAATATATTTATTTATAGTATTATTTTTTGTTTTATTTTCTATCACTTTGTAATATAGTAAAAATAATTTCAATAAAAAATATTTAACATCAATACAAAAATATTCTTATAAAAGAAGCCAAAAAGGGGTATAAAAGGTGTTGTATAAGAATAGAATCAGCTGGAGTATTGTTTTAAAGTAATATCGTACGATATTACCCGAATCTAGTTCGCAAACGATTAAGTTAAACAATTCCATACAACAAAGCGACAGTGGACACGATAAATACATGTCCAAATGAATAATATAATCCTGAAATAAAGCATTACATCATATTGTGTTCCCACTCAAACTCATGTCTCATCATCTCCCATACTGACTGAATAATGCCCGAAGTTCCTGCCCTGTTTGATTCAACAAAAATGGAATCCAGTCAAACTAAATCCAAAGGGACAAATACAAGTAATTTTGTGCTATCTAAATTTATCAGATGTTTGCATAAGTGACAGCAAAGTTTTCATAAATTGCATATTTTATTGAACATATATTTCAACGAAGGTTTTCACAAATGTTTAGACTTTGAATTGTATCATGTATAAATCAGAAAAGATGAAATCATGCAACTGATATAGCAAGAATGCTAACCTCCGATAATACCCGCTGCTTGTTAAGTAATTGGGTCCTAGCCTTGTTCAAAACAGAATTTGGTGACTTAAACATCCTCTGCATGTAAAAAATTTAGGGAGATCAGCAGATAATAAGTGAAATCTGGAGAAAGTCATGAACTAAATCACGAGATTATGTAGCACAACTACCAGGACAAAACTCACCTTTTCACCACCAGACATTCTGTGCTCACCATTGTTAAGCTTTTTCTTGGGTGTGAAACCAAAGACATCATGTAAGAATTCATTGTCCTAATATCATTGAGGAAGAGGGGCAGGAAAATCTCTCCTATTGTACCATTTCATAATTTATAATTATTATACATTTTGTCCATTAAAATGGTCCAGCCTTGAAATTCTTCTCAGGCATTACCATTCTTGCAAATATTGGAACTGCATAACCACCAACCCAACCAATTGTGCATATTGAAGTTATTGCAGTAAATACCACATTCACCTTCAATATTGGTAGACCAAGAAGAATGCATATTGCTGCACATAGCCATACAGCATTTGTAGGAACCTTGTGCTTTGGATGCAATTTTCGCCATAGGAACGAAAACGGCACTCCCTTATCTCTTGACAGTGCATAAACCTGAAAATTACATTGTTTAAGATAAACTCAAATAAATCAATCAAAATCAAAAAGGCTCGTAGGGTCGTACTACTTACGACTCTGGCAGCGCTTGTGGTGATTGAAAGTCCACCAAAGAAGAAAGAACCCCAAATTATAAATAGTAGAACTATTGCTCCTGCAGAATTGTGATATCTTCCATGGAATGCATCATACAATATCTGTGCTGGCACAAATGCTCCAGCAGTCTCATTGTTTGGATCATAAAGATAAGCGAAATCCTGAATCAGAGATGGAAACCGGTGTTAATTATCACTCTTCTGTCAAAAACTGAAGTGTTAATTGGTTGATTATATTTATTTATACCTGAATGCTGAATGTGAGTGCCAAGATATAAGCCCAACCAAATACTGAAATGATGGCAAGACTACCTAGTATTGCAATAGGTCCGTTCTTGTCTGCGCCTTTAGTTTCTTCGGTTAGATGCGCTGCAGCATCGTATCCATAGAGGGAATATTGGCTCACAAGAAACGATAGAATCACCGCATTAGGATTCTCCCATTTACTTGGATCTCTGCCAATAACCCAAGCATTAACCAAAACTTGTGCATCTTTTGGAATAATGTAGTCACCAATTTCAACATCTGTTTCTGCTTTGCGAGGTAGTAATAACGGAACTGGTGGATGTACACGAAACGTCTCTTTTATAACTGCTTGCATGTATGGTAATTTGGCTATGTCTGTTTCTTCGACTGGAATACCTTTGCCAACAACTTGTTCGAGTTCATTTTGTACTTTTGACATGATTTCTGGATTGTGCATTAACTCTGCCATTGCCCATTCTAGTGTGTACGTGCTTGTGTCTGTTCCTGCAACAAATATATTCTGGCATACCACAATTATTTAGTCAAAAAACTATACCATAGTGTTGTAGTGTTCAACAAATGTTGTTGTAGAAAACATACCAGCATTATAAATTTTACGCATACAAAACAGAAAACAGAATCTTCAAATCAGAATTGTACGCATACAAAATTATCCTAATTGCCAAGTTAATTAGGCATTTTCTGAGGAAAAAATAGAGTTTTACGTACTCTTCGGCAAGTTAGTATTACTTCTGATCCTGATCCCTCAATACTGCATCTAAGCTCCTATAAAAGATGTAGAGAAGTAATGTCACCTCCAGAAATGATTCTACCTGCATAGTACCTGATAAAGAATGAGAAGAATACCTTACTGAAGTAACGTTGCAGGAGGCATTCCTTCAGTAAACCGCACATACCATAGAAGTACAATAAGTTCATCAAGACCTACATATATGTAGAAAACCTGTAAACATTCTATTTCAAGGGATCATTTTACAAGTTTTATATTGTTTTGTTGTATGCTAAAGGCGTTTAGAATCACAGTTAGATGGCTTTTAAAGTGCGGTCAACTAAACAGCTGCAGCTTCGAAGTCAACTCACAATGTTACTGTGGAAACAATGATTTTCAAACACACACGATAAATAGTTTGGCACATTACTACTTTCCTTGATATAGTTGTTGGAATTTCAATTTCAAAAGATAACTTATGATAAAAGCATGGAGACTGAGAGGAAACCTTGTTGTAAATCCATTCAGTCCATGAAGGTCCTTTACAAATCGGTGAAACAAGAATCAATCCAAGCACTCGTTCTTTGTATTTCATCTGCCAAGTGATGAAAAAATTAACCCGATGGTTTACTATATTAGATTGTTGAACATGAAACTCATAAAATTATAACTCAGCTCAGAGTTACTAACTTACAGCAAATAGTGTGAGGATGTAAGCACCAGCTGTTACACCCATGCACATAACCTCTCTTAGCCTGATTCATGACAGTTTCGTATGAAAGTTAAAATCATAATCCAAATAAGTCTATCATAAGGCCAGTTTCATTAGTGAATACTTACTCAGTTCCCTTAGTTCAATATAGAATCAGTGAATAGCGAATGTTATGCTTACCCGAAAAAATCAAGCACTTCTGCAACCTGATCAGCTAGGTCATCCACACAAAGCAACGGTTCATCCGAAGAAATCACATCAGCTCCCAACTGCAATATCTCTTAAACAAATGAGAAAAAATTGATGTGAATTCAATGAAATTGAAGCTAGCATGTACAATAACACTAGAAAGAATCCGTATACTAACCTCATGCCCTGGAGCATCAATGTGATAAATACAGAAGTTACGAAGCATCAAAGAAGCTGCTTCTGGACAAAACAACAGACCCTGAAAACAAGACACATCTGCAAAAAAACACTCCATGATTTCAAAAACCATATCCATAGTGATTCCAAACACATAAACAAAGCACCAAACATCTAAAACTAACAATCTGGTGTTGAAATTCCCTCATACACATCAAAATCAAACCAAAATGAGCAACAAGTACAAAATCATACAATTGAGAGCCACATCTGGGTAAGTTATTAGAGCAGGTTTATCTCGATCCCCACAAAGTGAAATATCAAAGATGGAGAGGAAGATGATGAAGAGAATGGCAGAGAATGGCATCAGGTTTATAACCCCTGTCAACCATGCGCTTAAGAAAGCGGAGAGCTCGATTGTACTTAGCTGATTTGAATGACCTAATGAGAGCTTCATCGTAATCTTGATCAAGTTTTGGCCTTGTTTCATTGACCCTGATTCTTGTTCTTCGGTTGTTGGTGTTGCCCGGGGTTGAGGAAGTGA
Organism: Vicia faba; assembly: GCA_948472305.1. Classification (NCBI taxonomy): domain Eukaryota; kingdom Viridiplantae; phylum Streptophyta; class Magnoliopsida; order Fabales; family Fabaceae; genus Vicia; species Vicia faba. The sequence continues at coordinate 143,103,772 of OX451735.1, forward strand.
CGATAGTGTTGGGATTTGAACGGCGAGAAGTGCGGTTTGGGTGGTTTCTGAAATTGAGAGTGTGTGATAAGAATTCAGTTGAAAAGGTTGTCATTGATGATGATGATGATGTTATCGGTTGTTGTTGGAAGATTTATGGCTTGAGTTTGGACAAAATTCAGTATCATAGAATGGATAAGGGACTATACATATTTTATCCTAACCAAATATTATCCTAAAAAATCATTAAAAAAAATAAAACCCTAAAACAACAAATTAGAAAACCTAACATCAATTCAATATATTCAAACTCAAATGAAAGGTTTAAGGGTGCGACGGTTGTTTTACCGTCGTGAAATGAATTTTAGGACGGATAATTTTACCGTCGTGAAAGGTTTAAGGGTGCGACGGGTGCTTTACCGTCGTGATATGCCTTTTAGGTCGGTTAATTTTACCGTCGTGACTAGTTGTTGGTGAAAAATCAATGTTAAAAGTGTTAAATGGGGGCCGACGGTTGTTTTACCGTCGTAATAATAATATTATGATGGTTAAATATACCGTCGCAAAATAAATATTAGGGACGGTTGGTGTCAACTGTCGTAAACACTGTCTCTATATGTCAATTGCGACAGTTATCACATAACTGTCGCAATTTTTGTGTCGTTAAACACTAATTTTCTTGTAGTGATTTCCATGGTTTGTGATCATCAGATGTTTCGAAAATGGAATATTAAATTATTGAGATTCTTGGGGTAAAAACCTTTTTGCCAAGTTTGAGGAAGATTGTATCATTGGAGGATATTCTGATCTCTAAGATTTTTTGGAGCTTTGGAAATTTTTTTATTATAACTAGAAGCCCGAGGAAACATTTTGAGCAGAAGCCCGAGTATTATGTTGTGAAGCCCAGGGAATTAGATGCCCATGATAAGGTCTCTTACGAAAAGCTAGTGGCTTATGTCCAGAGCTTCTCCCTGACAAAGTGTGTAGATGTAGAGAATAAATTCCTCTTTGACAATAAAGGAGAGTATCTCTTTGTTCCCCGACTGATTAACACGAAAGTGATCCTTGAGTTCTCCTCGGATAAGGAGGCTTTGAGACTTCTAGGTAGGGACGTGCCTGTAATTTCATGTTCATATTTTTGTCTCGTGGACTAACAGTTTCTTTTGATTACAGGCCGGATTGCGACTCTCTCGATATGTTTTCTCAAGTTGAGATCCAAGAATCTATCACACTTGCCGCCCAAAACTCGGGTTGAAGTTCGCTTCAAGTTGAGCAGCAGTTGATTGTGAAGTGGGGTGATACCTGCAAGACACTCTGATGCCAAAGTGAGGTTCATAGTGAGAGCAAGTAAAGTAAGTGAGGTAGAATGAATGAATGGATAACTGACCCTCTCAAGTGATAGGGTATTTATAGTCCCCAACACTAGACCAAGATCCATCTAATTGGCCAAGCGATTTGGGCCTAATAACGTGGGCTACCAAAGTTTACGCAAGTAATGAGGTCCAATACGTGACCCACTCCTTGATGAAGCGCCTCGAAAATGTAGGGACAGTAGACCCGTTATTCTCAGAGGAAAGGTGGTGGTTGATGATGACTATGGACATGTTCTCTAATAGGCATGTGGAGGAAATCCCCAACGGCTATCAGTTTTGAGCCCAAAATTATTGAGCCACAACAAAGACACTAGACTGAATCTTCTCCAATAATGAGACAAGTGTCAACCCAATCTAAAACAGTATTACAATATCTTTAAAAAATTATTTACTCTAAATTTTAAATATTCCTATATTAATTCTTCAGAATGCAAAGCACTCATGCTAATAGTGGATGAATTTCATGCATGTTATTAATTAATAAAGACTGTGCATCAATTTTATTTTTAGAAAGTAAATTAGCATGCAATTAAAATATAACTAGATTATGATGTGCGCGATGTGAAGATATATAATAATTTATTTTATTTTCTGTATTGAAATTATAATTGAGATTAAATTTTAGTTTGATATATATTATTAGTCAACTTATATTTTATAAAATTTATTTTAAAATTTTGAATTTATTGAACATAAACATTTAACATTTATTACAAATATCTTTTACTTGTAGTTAAAAAATTAAATTGTATTTAAATAAAATTTACTTTATAGTTAAAAAATGGAGATATTATTAATAAATACTAACATATGTTTATAAATAAATGATAATTATTAATGTAAATTATTGTATAGACTTAGAAAATAAATGCAGTAATGAAATTTTAAAATTATAATTGTGAAATTTTAAATTACTTTTTAGAGACGTAATAAATAGAGTCATGATAATTTTTTTAAAATCTATTAAATCGATAATTCATTAGATAAAAAAAATGATGTAATTAATATTTATTCTAATAAAAAAAGAAATATTTATTTGGACTTACATGCATATCAATAATCAATATAAGAACTTAAAAATTTAAAATAAGCGATGAATGATATATAAAGAACTTATGGGTCAAATGTAAATAAATAATAGAATTTGAAGAAAAATATTAAATAAATAAATTTGAGATGTAATAGTCATAGAGTCAATTTTTTTATTTATTTTGATTGTAAAATTCATAAATATCTATTATTTATTATATTCAAAAGTTGGTAAATAATTATTAAATAATAACATAAATTTCTAGTTGAAAGATTAATATTAATCTAAACCTACGGTAAGAAATTAAACAATGAATAAGTTATTGAAATTTTATTACTAATCACAATATATATATATATATATATATATATATATATATATATATATATATATATATATATATATATATATATATATATATATATATATATATATATATATATATATATATATATATATATATATATATATATATATATATATATATATATATATATATATATATATATATATATATATATATATATATATATATATATATATATATATATATTCGTAAAAAAAGATTAATATCGATTAAATTATAATTAAAAATTAATAAATTGCTATTAAATGAAATTTATATTAGAGTTAATAAATAGAAATATTATTAGTAAATGATAATACATATTTTTAACCAAAAGATAAATATTAATGTAAATTAATTGAATGGAATTAGAAAATGAATGGATCAATTAAGTTTTATAATTATAATTGTGGAACGTAACAAACTTTTAAATTATTATTTATAGTCACGTAACATTTTTGTAAAAAGATAAATTAAAATATTTATTAAACTAATAATTCATGGAATAAGAACACAAAATAACCAAATTAATAATTTAGATAAGACAGAAATAAGATATCAATAATCAAACTAAGAGAGGGACAATATACGAAGAATCTATCAATGTGACAAATAAAAAGAAATAATAGAATTTGCAGAATAATAATATATTAATAATAAATAAATAAAAAACAATGATAATATATGGTTGGAATTAGACAATATTTTGTGCAACATTTTGGACCTACTAAAAACAAACTTACGGGTAGAATGAAGAGATAAGGTACACCATGACTTACAATTGGTGAGTAGCAAGAATCATTAAAACACATAAATATCAAAGAGAAGAAAACCAATTATGCTGGAAAATTAGGCTACACCCACGTAAATTCTTTGTAAGCCACGCTGCAATCGAACAATTATCTTAGTTTGGTATAATTGATTTTATCAAAATTGAATTTAGTGGAGTTAATTTATGTTTGGATACATTTATGTAAAAGTGAGTTGAAAAATAAATTTCAGTATAAACATCATCAATAATCAATTATGGAGACAGAAGCTACAAAAGTTCTAGCTTCAGGTAGAATCAATTCTGAAGACAGAATCAATTCTATTTTTACCTAACCAAACATCTGAAAATCACCCAGAATCAATTCTCCAATTACTTTTGGCCCTTCCAAAAGCTAAATCAAACATGCACTAACTGGCACAACATATGTTTTACCAAAACTACTAAACATGCCACAAATGTTGATAATTCCAAATATGTCTTATTCTTCAAAACAAATTATGATAAAGAAATCTCCCTATAAACCAGTTAAAGCTTACTAATAAGCCAATAGAAATACAGAGTAGAAACAATAATTTTTTGACAATGTAAAATACCTGATCTTTTTTTGGCCTGCAAAAATCCATAAGAATTTTCAAGATTGTTTTGTGGTTAGTAGAAATACGTAGTGATTCTCATGAGAGAGAGAGAGAATAATTTCTCAATATGGATATTTAGAATTGGAGGAGTTAGAAAATAGCTAATGCAATATTAAGAGTTATTAAGATTATAGTAAAAGCAAAATAAATAAGGAGAATTGGAATTTCAAAAAATTTAATGACATTAATTATGGACAAAGCAAGTGATCAATATTGATCATTTTCTTTTTGAAAGAATTATTTGAAAGAGTGGAATGAGATGAATGACACATAAGATATTTTATGATGTGTCAAAAAGAAAGTTAGATGGCAATATTAATAAATTATAAATAGAAGTACAAAAAAAATTCTCTTATGATGCTGCTATAAATTACCTACCCTGCCCTAAGTCACAGTGAAGTATGAATCACAAAATTGAAAATGGTGAATGGCAATAAATACTAGAAAAGGGAAGTTAAAGAATGGAATCAATAGACAGTTACATTCCTCTTTTAGATGAATATGGAAAAACCCTAACATAAAATCCTCCATACTTTTACTTTTTCTAGCTCATAAAGCCTAACCACAATGCCACCTCCAAAGCATTTTTATCCGCATTCAAACCTACCATAACATGTTAAATAACCTTGACCTAGGGTTTTTTATCTGTTATAAAACATAACATAACAATAACAATTTAATTATTATACAATAAATTAGTATTATTACATGTTATCTAGTTCAACATGGTAATGATGATGAATAAAATCCAAATATCAGTAGCATTTGAAAGACTACAAAAGCCATTATGATACTTGTTAAACTTGAGTATTTGGTGATTTACAAACTGATACAATTACAGGTAAAGAAGAAGTTACCCCCCTCGACCCCCCTCTGAGTGTCAGAGATTGCAAGAGTTTTCTATATTGAAAATGACAGTAGGGGAAGGTACGGTTCAGTCAAAAGAAATATTGAACAATCACTAATCTTTGTAATTGCTGATTTGTTATTTGTCTTTCTTGATCTCTCTAACTATTATATATGATTAGTAAGGTTAAATGTGTTTGAACAATGTCAACAAGTTTCGTACAGATGATTATAACATAACTTCAAAAATGTTTTTAATGTCACCTTTTTTAGGTATTTATTTGTTGCTTTAAAAATATAAAGTACTTTAGTGTTTGTCTTGAAAGGCATATATATATATATATATATATATATATATATATATATATATATATATATATATATATATATATATATATATATATATATATATATATATATATATATATATATATATATATATATATATATATATATATATATATATATATATATATATATATATATATATATATATATATATATAAGATAATTTTTATAATGAGAGATAAGAAGAATTTTTTTTAAATACAATTTTTTAACTTAATTTAAATGTTTACTATTTTATTTTTTTCAAAAAGATAATTGATGAATTGGTTTCCATAATATCACATTTTTATATAACATATAATATGTTATGCCAAACGTATTATTTTATAAAAATATAATTTATAACTTTGAATATTTAAAATTGATTTATTTTCTTTAGATATTTGAAAGAAAAGTTAAAATTTGTTTTAAATCTTACTAAATATTTAAAAGTTTCTCAAGAGCATTTTGCTAAAATGGTAGAAGTTTCTTTCAGTGTAATTAGAGATCTTAGATTTGAGCATTACATTAAATATATGATAATGTTAAATCTAGAAAAACATTGCTATCTATTATGATTTTCTTTAGTTTGAAGGTTAGTTTTTACAGTAGCGTATAGAAGATATATAATTTATATAAAAAATTTATTTTAATTCTACAATCAATTTTTTAAAAGCCTTGTAATTTATTCTACAAATTTCCATCTTTTCAATAGTTCATTTTATAATAGTAAAGTGCAAAACAAATTCGTTATGTTGAATAAATATAAGAGAAGTTTACATAGAAATAGAAGGCAAATAACCAATGAATTATGTCACTATTTTTTTATAGATGACAAAACTAATTTTTTTTAAAATTACATTCATAGACTTAGGAGATACAATATTTATTATACATAAATTTTTGAAATTTAAGAGGAAAAAACTATTTTTAGTATTAGGAAACCAAAAAGATCAAAAACTAATGGTATGAATGCATGTCACACGCACGCACGCACGCACACACGCACACACGCAAGCACACACACACACAGACACACACACACACATACACACACACCACGATTGGTAATGTCAACTGTTGTGAAATTATTTTCTCATATATAAGCGAACTAATTATCGCTTTTTGACAGTTTCACCGTATCTTTCACAGTAAAATTTTAGCACCCATTTATTTTCTTCTTATTCGTCATTAATATTTCTATTCTACAGTATAGCTGCCAATCTCATTCTTCATACATAAAGGTATTTTTCTTCTTCCTTATTCTCTCGTTTTCGTGTATTTTGTTGTTAATAGATAATTTATGGTTTTTTATTGTTGTATGTTGTTTGTCGAGATCACTTTCATATTATTTACTTCGGTTTCACATGATTTCTTGTTGTATTGTATTATTTTGTTGACAGATATTTTCCATATTCTCTCTTCTTCATGTATGTTGTTGTTATCTTGATGTTGTTGTTATGTTGCATGTTGACAAATATTTTGTTGGATTACAATGTCATGCTAGTTTATGTTAACATGTTGTTTTTTTCACGGTGTTTGTAGGTCTCAAAACAAGAATAAAATATTGCTAGTTTATGTTAACATGTTGTTTTTTTCATGTGAATGAAGAAACAAATGCATTTACAAAATTCATTCAGTTTGTGTTGCTATGAGAAAAAATATAAGAAATATGAAGCTATTGTGTAAACTTCATCCATATTATGTTTCTTATTCATAGCATCATAAACTAGATGAACCTCATAATTGATTTCAGTTCCACGATTAGTTTCTATAAAATGTGCATCCTTAAAAATATTTATTATATCTGATGTTGTTGTATTATGTTGTGTTGTTCATAAATGCTTTTGTATGTTGTTGTTGTTGATTAATGTTCTTAGAATGAGAACAAAACATTGCTTAGTCACAAGAAAAGAGACTTCTTGTGATTTAGCAATGTTTTGTTTAAATTTGTATGCAAATTGATAGAAGATTAAAAAAAGATTAAGTTGAGTCTAATATATTCTATGTAGATTTTTTGTTTCACTAACCCTTCACTTAAAATACATTCATTTAAATTAACATAGAAACTTATAATCTGAAAATTATGTTGTATCTGAAAATCAACTTATGTCAATCAATGTTTTTCGAATTACATGTGTCTCATCTTTCATTTTACACACTTTAACATATAGAATATGGTTTAATGACCTGACTCCTTCATTACATCGATATCTTCTCTTATAGTTAAATTTCTATAACAATAATTTATTAACTAAGTCTACCTCATCATCATCACTTATCATCGTAATTGTTATGATGATAATTCATCATAACAATCACGATGATAATTTATTATAACAATCACGATGATAAGTGACGAAGATGAGGTGGACTTAGTCAATAAATTGTTATTATTTAAATTAAACTAGAATCGAAAGAATCGATGTCATGAATAAGTTAGACCATTATACCATATTCTATATGTTAAAGACGGGAAATGAATGACGAGACACATGCAATTCAGAAAACAATGGTTTGTTTAAGTTAGTTTTCAAGAATAGTTTACTTTTCATATTATATACTTCTTCATCAATTTGAATGCTTGTATTTCTTTATTGAGACGTATGGAAAAACAAGTAATTTATATATTATATAATAATCTTTGGGTACTTTCAACAACGATTATCTATTGTACTTGTGATCATTAGTAATTTATGTTCCAAATAATTTGTTGTTGATGAGTTTCGAACCTAGTACCTAAGTGTACATATCACAATGGTTGGTATTCATAACCATTGTGATATGTAACGTGTGTCATGCGTTACTATCACGATCTCTAGACCATGGTGAAAACAACGAACTTAGAACCATACACTACTCCACAACAGTATGTTCCATGATGGTAACCCTTTTTCAACCGTTGTGAAAGGAGTTTTTCGTAGTAGTGATTCTAACATCTGCTGGCCTAATTGTCGATCTCCCTGCATATGGGTCAGTCAATAAATTCACAGACACCTCTTTCTTCATATATACTTCAGCCCTCTGAAATATATCAAACATGATGTCCCTAACAAGGCCATATATATATTTGAAATTTGCATATGCCTCTTTCTTTGCATATACTTCGGTCTTTCTTACAATGAATCTTGTGTTCTCCAAATATATTTAAACACTTTACGATAAACAAGACAAATCTTAACAATAAAAAATAAATAAATTATAAAAAAGTATTTTATGATAGAACAATAATTTATTAGTGACATATGTTATTCTACCTCATAAAAAAAAATCTTGAACATATAAAGTTTACAAACAATCAAAAATCACTTTCTCTCCTATGTAGTCAAATCAAACTTTACATCTATATTCTAAAATGTTATATTTAAAAATAAAATAAAATAGTTAAACACTAAACTGTAGAAGCAGTTAACCCTATTTATTACAGCTTCTTACAAATACTATTATTTTAACTCCATAGCCCTTTTAGCTAGAACGTGAATCCAATGAATTCTCTATCTCACTTCTATATTAGTAGTAGTTATTTAATTTTCTTCTGCAGCCCCTACAACCTTTTTCATCAACAAGTCAAAAACCAAACACGTGTGTATGTCATAGTGCTACTAAATTTATAATTCATTAATCCTACTTACTTTTAATCTTTCATCATTCCTTCTAAATTCTCTGCAAAATAAAGGATAACCCTAAACCCTAAACTAAAGTTTCTCTCTCTCTATATATACGACAATGACACACATATACACACACAAGTACTAACGAGCTCAAAAGTTGAATGAATTAATGATATGACCCTGCGATGCTTACGTTGCTCCCCTATAATAAGCCTAAAAATCCGTCAATTATGTAGCTTTGAATTATTTTCTTTTCTTTTTACATTTCTACATTTCTCTAATCACGAATTAACATAAACATGGAATTATTATAAATTAGAAATTTTTTTGCAATAATCAAATATTTAAAAAAATACATAAATAATTATATTTCAGAGAAAATTATGCAAATAAACATGTTTTAGAAAACTCCACAATAGAGACGTCAGGTGAGATGAGGCATACACCTAAATTTAAGAAGAAAACGCCAAGTGAGATGGCGCCTAGGTGCAACATGTTTGCCCTAAGCCATCTCAGATGGCTCCTAGGTGCAATTAAAGGGAATTTTTTTTTACTTTCTATTTTAAATACGAGACAATATGTAAACGATATAGCTTCACGAAATTTCGACTTTTCATTAACAAAAAACTATTACATAATAAATAAAAAATCATACATATCAATTAATGGTTCCCCGAAACTCAGTAACGACTCGTGGTTCCACATCCGCGTCCTCGCCTATCTCGTGGTGGGTTTCATCGATTTTCCTACTGCGGTTGGATCGATGGCCCAACGAAGTCAATGCATTCAGGATCCATGAAATCGGTCAGATCACCATATCTGGAAGATCCACTTTGGTACAGTCGGTTACCCATGCCCTCAAAGTTTGGTCGTCTTGGTGGGGGTGGAGTTCCATGGATGGTCTATAGCACTAATCGTCTGAGTAAGGGGTGTAAAAAGGAAATGAATCTCGAGGTGTTTGGTATTGCGATTGTTGGGTGTTATGGTGATGTGGTGGTTGATGGTAAGTTGAGTCGGTTGGGTCATATTCTTCGGGAAATCCTAGATCAAGGCTAAGGTGAGATGATGAAGGGCCCACGTTAGGATATGAAGAAGACTGGAATTGTGTGTGGGGCATGTGAGTGTATTAGTATTGCGATTGAGATTGGGATTGGGTGTGGGGCATATGGGGGTATTGGTATTGAGGTGGTGATTGTGGTTAGGTGTGGGGAATATTGGTGTATTCGGATTGAGGCGGTGATTGGAGTTGGATGGTTGTGGATCTGTATCATCGGGGTGGTAGGTGGGAGGTTGATGTGTGTTGGGTTTGTTGTTGGGGATTTGAGGTTTGTGCCCATTGTGTTCATGGTTCAACAAAATACCTCGGATGAGACACGTGTATTTCTGGGTTACTAACCGATTTGTACCAATCAAATTGATACGTGTGTCGCATATTATTCTGGTTGAGGAAAAAGGGGAATTGTAAGACATGTTTATGACGCCTATGCCACATCTTACACCATTCTGGAGCAAAATCTTTCCAATTAATAAGACCCCATTGGGCGTCGACTCTTTTGAGATGTCAGGGTGACAAATAAGTTGGATCGCATGGTATCTCTTGATGCATTCTGAACTGCATCGTGACATGGTCGATGTGGTGCATTTCCACAATGTTGAACCATATGATTGCAGTCTTTGCAGTCCAAACTACTGCATTCTCGAGGTTTGGTTCATGGTCCAAACCCAAATATGGTCTCCAGATAAACTATGCCTAAAATTAAATCAGCATAATAAAAATGTAAAAAATAAATAATTTAAAAGTAGGAAAGTTCAAAGGTACCACGTACATCATCTAGGCTAAGGTGATCCAATAGATTACGATATTTAGCGACATTGAATCTTGGATTCTTGTCGTAATCCATACGCGTCACGCGGTACCTAAAGGAATTGTAAAATAGTTTATTTTAAACATATATTTGGCTAAAAGATGAATAATAAATGATTTAAGTTCTTGACTTACTTTGTTGCGTATGAGAAAATGAACGTGTTATTGTTGACGGTATTTATGGACTCTATTCTCCACCAACCCCAGGCTTGGAGTAAGAAAGCGCATCCATAAAAAGTACATTTGTTCTTTATTGCATTTTTACACAAATAACCGTATAGATGAGCTAAAACAGCAGAACCCCAACTATACTTTCTTGTTTTTTCAAAGTTCTTAAGAAAACTTAAATACATAAAATTTATACTATTCCCTGTACTTTCAGGAAATAACAAGCTTCCAAATAGTATCATCATATAATTTCTAGCTTTTATTACTCTTGCTAGCTCGGACGAATTTTCATTCAACTCAAGAGTTGCATAATGTTTTTTGAGTTTAGTTAGTAATATACCTTGGCCTCTAGCACCACTACCTTCTACCATATATTTGCTCAACAATTCTTTGCATAGAGAATTGGATTGTTGTACCGACCTATTAACCGCCTTACCATCGATAGGGGGACCCAATAACATGTACACGTCCTCTAGTGTGACGGTACATTCACCTATTGGTAGATGAAATGTGTGTGTCTCGGATCTCCACCTTTCCAACGTTGCAAGTATAAACTTGGAATCAATTGTGCAATTTGATATTTTTATAACATTTCTAAAATCCGTATATTCGAGATAAGGCACGATCAACGGGTCGAGAACAATATAGATGTGTGAGCGAATTCTAAATTTTTTAGTATCCTAAATTCAAAATGTAAAAAGTGTAAGATTCTATAAGATGACTAAATCAATAATACTTTTATAAATAATATATTAATATACAAGAATATTTGAGATTTTATAAAAACTTACAAATGCCGCAATGTTGTCTCTTGGGCCTCTGTGAGAATCACCCATTCTGAGAAGAGCCATATTTGACATTGTATAAGATAATGAAAGAGTTTTATCAGAGAGTGAGACGATTGTTGATGAAAAACAAGTATATCAGGCGCTGTATTTATATGCAAAATTGCATCAGAGAGTGAATAAATGAGGTGGTTGGTGGTTGCATCCATGCATGATACATGTCACTTATGCGCCAAGTCAAATGGCACCTACATGCAATTTAGAGAGCACGCGTCATTCAACTTGGTGTGGGACATGCCTAGTTGTAGCATAGTTGGCACCGTAAGTGGCAGCATAGGTCGCAGGTTATGGGCAGGCTAGGGACAGGCTTTTGCGCATGCATGTAAGATGATTGGACATGTAGGGATGCGCCATTTGATTTAGCGCATGAGTACAAAATTGAAAGGTGCCTCCATCTCAATTCACTACAAGAAAATTAGTGTTTAACGACACAAAAATTGCGACAGTTATGTGATAACTGTCGTAATTGACATATAGAGACAGTGTTTACGACAGTTGACACCAACCGTCCCTAATATTTATTTTGCGACGGTATATTTAACCATCATAATATTATTATTACGATGGTAAAACAACCGTCGGCCTCCATTTAACACTTTTAACATTGATTTTTCACCAACAACTAGTCACGACGGTAAAATTAACCGTCCTAAAAGGCATATCACGACGGTAAAGCACCCGTCGCACCCTTAAACCTTTCACGACGGTAAAATTATCCGTCCTAAAATTTATTTCAGGACGGTAAAACAACCGTCGCACCCAAAACCTTTAAAAATTCTTTTTATGATTTTTTAGGTTTTCTAATTTGTTGTTTTAGGGTTTGATTTGATTATTAGATTAAATATGCAATAAAATGTGAAAGGCTAACCTCTTAGCATTACTTCCTCTCTCTATGATTCCTCTTTCTTTCTTCTACATTTCTCAAAACTGGAACTAAAAAACTCCAATTTCCTCTTCAGTTCATGACAATCCCGCAACAACAAAAAAAGACAGAACACATGAGGTTTACCAACACGATTCCAACTTGTGTCGATGGATAATTTGGCCGGCGGCTTTGGTGTGTGTGACGATCGGAGTTTATGGCCGAAGCAATAGCGGCGGCCGGTGGTAGTTGAGAGGATGATGGCGGATTGTTGAGCAGCAGAGGGACCTCACATCGGATGTGTATGCTATGTGGAGAGAGACAGTGTGCGTTGTGGTTGTGTGGGTCATACGGAGGTGGCTGATGCAGAGAGGGTCTCTATGTTTGCGGAGATGTGGCTATGACCCAACAAGGGCACCATTGTGGTTGGTGACAGTGACCAGTTATGCACGGTGGCTGGTCGGTGGTGACATTATGTATGGCGTGGATTCGAATCTGTATGTGTCGGTCTCGAGGTATCATTCTGGCGAACAAGCTTTTGGTTTCTACTTCAATATCCTTTCTTTTGGATATAGAAACTTGGATTATATTTATGTGTTATGATATTGTATTATGGTTTTTGACAGGTTGTATGAATTAATGGTGATTTTTTTTGACAAGTTTGGCTTATGGTGAAAATAGAGTTTATGTTTGGTTTTATGGGCTGTTATTGTTGTGATTTGTTATGATAAAAAATGGTGGATGATAGGTAGAATGATTTTATCAAATACCACTTGATTTATCAGAAATAAAGAATGACTTATTGTTGGATTTTTGTTAAATTGTATGTGGAATAAATTGTGTAATCGATAGATATTTGTAGTGATATAAATGTGAAAGGGATGTGTATACTATGTACAAGATTTAGTGTGAGAGTGTTAGTTGTAGTGTAAAAAGTGGAAATGCCATGATGAAGCCAATGTGCGCACTGCAGCTTGCATTTGCTTAAAAACTGTCTCACGCTCAATCAAGGTATGCTACTTGTGACTAATAGGATTTCATATCTTTTATGTTATTTATAGCTTAGTTCTCATGAAATGCCATTCAGAATTTGAGTGCAGGTTATTTCATGAATGAAAGGATTGTCATTCCATTAGTCCGGCTTCTCTCTGATCTTTGCACTTCTGTCCAAGTACGTCTAAACATATCTATACTTTTTTTTCTTTCTTGTATTAAAGTTAAAGTTAGTCCTTTGTAGCTTTCTTTCATTAAGAAATGCATAAATGAATCTGTCAGTCGTGCTGAGTGATTGGAATCTAAACTTACAAAATCTGAGGGTTAAGTTAAAATTCAATTTGATATGTACCTTTTTAGATATATAATTTGGCTCTATTCTCTTGCCTGTTCATGTAGATTAAGCTTGAAATTGAATTAGTTCAGAGATCAAGTTTTTTGCTTGACCACTTGGTTAATTAGTTATATGGTTGAGCGATATGCCTTTAGAAAGGTGTAGCAGACTGTTTGCAACATAATATGAAAGACATGTTCAAGTAGGATTTCAGTGATTTCTGTAACATCTGTATTTATATTTTGTACCATCGCTCATCTTAAAAGTTACAATGTTTTATTTATGAAGTTGTCATTATTTATCCGCTCTTTGACATTTGTTGATACTCTATTCACGATAATGCATGCTTGTATTGAGTTTTTTAAACTATCCTTTATTTACTTATTTAATAATTTAGAGTTAGTTAGTACTAGAGATGGAAAGCTTAACATTGAATTTGAAAGTATTGTAATTGATGCTGAGTAGGAGGGGCTGACTTAAAATGTTAATATTGGACTAACTGTTGGACAATGATATTCATAATTCAGCTGAGCGGTTTTGATTGACTGTATTTTTTCTTTTAATGTTATTTGGATCTTCTTGTCAAATATAAAAATACAGATATATTACTAAAAAAAATGTCATATTGTTGAACAAACTGAGCTGTTGAGCACTAGCAGTTTGTACATTGTGCTAAAAATGAGTGTATCACAAAGGCCATATATGTTATCCAATTTATAATTTTATTAATGATAATTATAAGTTTTATCTTGTGCTAAAAATGAGGGTATCACAAAGGCCATATATGTTATCTAATTTATATTTTATTAATGATAATTATATGCTTACCTTTGATTGGTTCAAACATGAACTCTTCTCCCCAACTCTTCATCTCTTTCCCAAAAGTTATACTTCCTGACTAATCGTATTTACAGAGATTTTACCTCATTAGTTCTTAGTTTTGTTAAAGTTAGTAAGTATAACTATTTCAATGTTGTCTTCCAGGTTGCAGCCCTTGGTGCTATTAGCAACATAGTAGTGGACTTTACACCAAATAAGTCAACAATCATACAATGTGGAGGCATTAAAGAGCTTGTCCATTTGACAAAGTCTATGGATTCGTCTTTAAGGTTGAATGTTGTGTGGTCCTTGCGGAACATGATATTTCTTGCGGATAAGATGTGCAAGGAAGCAATTTTTATGGAGTTGACTGCTTCTTCAGTAGCTACCCTTATCTGTGATCCTGAGCCTTCTTGCCGGTAACAAATCAGTCTTATGTGCTCAAATTCTTGCCGGTAACAAATCAGTCTTATGTGCACATCGTTAGCCTTTTAACCACAATATATGTCTCTTAAAGATTTGATGTGGCACGTATGTTCCGTTTTTAATGTATTCTTCGTGGATAATTTTATATTATGAAGTTAGTGTTCACTTATGGAATGAAAGAGTAATGAGAAATTTGATCATTTATGAAAGAGAAATGAGAAATTTGAGAAAATTAGAAAAATTGAAATTAATTTAAGGTTAAAGTATCTATAAATAATTTAAATTTTTTACATAGTTGAGTTATGAAATTAATTTGTTTACTTTTTCTGCTATGTTGCAGGATCAGAGGCAATGTTTGCAGGGTTAGGCCATTTTTCTAAGAAATCAATCAAGGTATTGTAATGCATATAACTTGATATGCAATTCTTGTATATTTGATTGTAATTGAAAATTATTAGTAACAAACAACTTGTGCATCATGCTTGGGTCTGTTGTTTGTAGATTACATTTATTTTCTTGATATATCCGCTTCTTGTGATATGTTATGCGGGCCAGACTGCATTTATCTCAAAATTTGGAGACTGGTAATTTTAATCATCTTAGTCGATCTGTGCCAAGTAAGTTCATCAAGACCAATATACTTTGAGTACTCCTATGGTATACACAAGATATACCATGTATTATATTCATTTAACAGGCTAATAGTAAAAACTTCCTCTTATAATTATTGCATTTACCCATGCGGTTTCATTCAATCGTGGAGTGTTTATGAAGATTACTGTTGAATGCTTCCAACTTTGAGATTATTGCTGAAATTATTGTGGTTTGTGGGGTTGGAAAGCATAGAAGTGAAAAAGGGGAATCATCAATTAAAGCATTGGGTCAGAAGATGTTGATGGAGATGAAAAGTCCACTCAGGATTGATAAAAGGAAGATGGATGCTTTGTTGGTAAAGGTAAAGCTGTTAAAATCTGGTTATGTGAATTTAGGAAGCCATGATTTTGCTTCTATATATGATGTTATGTGCTTTCGCAGACAACAGGAAGCCGAGGAAATTCAGGGCCTGTTTGTGGTTCTAAAATAAATGAGTTACCTAACAACCATTCATCAAACACACTGTCTAGGAGTGAAGTTATTGCTTTCAAATGGTAGTCAAGGAAGGATCATGGTCCTAGCATGGAAGTTTAACACAAAATCACTTAACACTAAGGACTTTCATGAATTTTGTAGAATATTGTAACATTTTTTGTAATTCTCTCAAGTTGTAGCAAACCAATGTAAATAATAAAATGAAATTTGGCCTTTGATGATATTTGAATTTTTCTTGTTTATTGGTAAAATTTGCACTTCTTTTTACCTTTGATCACATTTTTTTTGATATTATTGATGATTATTTGATATTAAATGTTTTTATTGTAATTAACTTTATTATGTTGAAAAGTGATAGAAAATAAAATAAAAATACTATAAATAAAAAAATATTAAAGTAAATAATAATTTAAATATAATAGTAAAATATTATAGTAAAATAATATTATATTTAAAATTATTTTACTAAATAATAATTTAAATAAAAATATTATTTGAAATTTATAAATCAGATTACGACGGTTAAAACCGCCGCAATTTCTAACCTACGGCGGTAGAATAACCGTCGCAAACAACAACAAAAACAAAAAATAAAGTCAAATTCACGACGGTATATAACCGTCGCTATCTGTTGTGCGTGACAGTTTTTGCAACCGTCGCGAAATAGGCTGGGGACGCACGATTCTGCGACGGTACTTCTACCGTCGTAGATTGTAAATTGCGACGGTTTTAACCGTCGTAATCAGCCAAAATAACCGTCCCAATCTATCATTTTTCTTGTAGTGATTGGCAAATTAGTGGTGGCTTACTTTTGTATTGTTCAAATTCAGTGCAACCTATTTAATCCTACATGTATCTAAAAGCCTCTACACTCAAACACTCAAACACTCAAACATTCAAACATTCAAACATTCAAACAATCAAACACTTAAACCCTCAAACCTTCAAACATTCAAACACAATGGCCTCTACACCATAATATGTTATCAGTGCATATTTCAACGGTGAGACGTACATTTGTCCCACCTCTAGGTTTTTCTTTAGAGACACTGAGAACATCTGATTTTGTTTAAACAGGAAAGCCAATTTCTTGTATTTCAAAAAACGATTGGAGGTCAAACTTGGACGAGGTCCTGTGACACAAATCTTCTATCAAAGTCCGTTTTTTTTTGTGAGAACCAAATAATATATTATAAGGTAGAGGTTCAAGATGACGAGGACCTTCAGAATATGTTTTCCAGTCGTGAGTATTATAAGTACGACTTGATTGAGTTGTACATTGTACTGCAGGAGCCTCAGCTGTCACAACCAACTCAGTCACAAGTGGTTGATCCTCTCGAAGACGAATAAGAAAAAGTAGATGTCGTTGACGAAGAAGAGGAAAGATGATGAGTTAGAGTTTGAGGACATGGTCAACGATGATTCTGAAGACAATGAGATACCTGGAATACCTCCGAATGAGATCTACACACCACCTCCACACATGATAAACTTCAAAATGGGCGGAGATGAACCATCATCTGATGTTCTTTTCAATCCGTATATGTAGTCAGATTCAAATTTAAAAGAGAAAGACAAATTTCGTAATAGAGAATATTGTATTCGAGCCATAAAAAAGTTTCACATGCTAAACTATGTCAATTTTAAGGTAGATCAGGTAAATCCATAAAGGTACAAGCTCAGGTGTGTTCATCCAGATTGTATGTTTAGGCTCACCGCATCATACAAGTTAAGAGGTGATTATAGGATGATAGGTTCTATGTCCACTCACACGTGCGTCAATTCTACTCAATCACAGGATCATCGTAAACTAAATTATGATCTCATATGTCAAGAAATCCTACCTCTCGTCAATAATGATCTGTCATTGAAGGTGAAAACCATAATCTCTCACATCACTACGGTATACAACTATACTACATCATACCGAAAGGCGTGGCTAGCAAAGACCAATGCGATTGAAAAGGTATATGGAAACTGGGAGGAGTCATACAAAGAACTTCCACACTACCTGCATGCACTTCAGATGTATTCTCCAGAAACTGTTTATATTATGGAAACATTGCTTGCGTACGCCCCAGATGGTACTCATGTCACCAGAAATGGAATATTCAGTCGAATGTTCTAGGCTTTTCAACCTTGCATCACAGGGTTTGAGTTATGCAAACCTATTATTCAAATTGATGGAACATGGTTGTACGGGAAATACAAAGGCACACTACTGATGCCAGTTGCACAAGATGGTAACAACAACATCTTCCCAATTGCCTTTGCTCTAGTCGAGGGAGACACTGGTGGTTCTTGGAGTTTCTTTCTCAAGAATCTCCGAACACACATGGCTCCTCAACCTGATCTCTGTTTGATCTCCAACATACATGCATCTATTGAGAGTCCATACAATAATCCTGCAAACGATTGGCATGACCCTCCTTCTACATATGTCTACTACATTAGACATATCGTACAAAATTACACGAGGGAGATCAAATACAAGGTTCTTAGGAAAACAGTTATGAACGCGGGGTATGTATTAACACAACCTTCAAACACTACCGCAACGAGATCAAATTGTCAAATAAAGACGCAGGTAGGTGGATCGATAATATTCCAGTGGAGAAATTGACAAGGTCATACGATAATGGACAACGATAGGGCCACATGACAACAAATCTTATTGAATCCATGAATGGTGTATTCAAAGGCATACGAAACCTCCCAGTAACTGCTTTGGTCAAATCAATATATTTTAGGATGGCTTCGTTATTTGCCAAAAGAGGTGCAATATGGAATGTGCTCTTACAATCGGAAAAACTATGGAGTGAAAGCTGCATGAAGTATATTAAGACAGAAAGTGCCAAAGCCAACACCCATCTGGTTATAAGGTTCGACCAACACAACCATAACTTCATTGTCAAAGAGACAATCGACCACAACGAGGGGCTGCGAAGACAAGAGTATAGGATCATACTACCATCTCGTTGGTGCGATTGTGGAAAGTTTCAAGCCTTTCGTATGCCTTGCTCTCATGTCATTGCGGCATGTGCGTATACTCATCAAGACGCATTAAAACTTCTATCTCCCATTTACAAGTCTAAAACCCTGCTCGACGTATACAACAATGGCTTCCCATTGGTAGCGAAACCTGATTATTGGCCTGTATACGATGGGGAAATAGTATGGCACAACAATCACATGCGAAGGAATAAAAAGGGTCATCCCAAAAGCAAGCGAATCACAACTAAAATGGACTCCCTTGATAAGCTAGAATGAAAGTGTGGTTTATGTCATCAGGTTGGTCACAATCGAAAAATTGTCCCACTCAGGCTACAAGCTCGATAACATAAAAATTGTATCCAAACCCTGCACTTTTTTAAGTTCTAAACATTACTGTTTTTCATGAAGAGCATTTGTTACAATAAACCATACGCAAACAACAAATAAAAATACCATAAAACATCTAAGAAATTACAACCGTCAAAACAATTTCATCTGAGCCATGCATCATCATCATTACGTCTCCGTCTGTTCTGACTTCTTCCAACCAAAAATTAGGTCTTCCAGTTGCAAGTGAGATGACTGTTCTTCTTCTCTATATCCTTCTAATTTGTTCCCCAGCCTCAATGTCTCCCTCTAGCCATCGCATCAACTCTCTCTTCAGACGCTCCATGGAGTGAATGCCAAAATTTCATTTTCATCGGAGATTTGGTGGCTGAGAAAATAACGTATCTATCTATGGTGAAAAACATGGGAGATGTTATGACGCAAATAACAGAGAAAAAATAAGAAGACAATGCGAGAGAGTGTGAAGAATGATGGAGAAATTGGTGATTTATTTATAGAAAACACAATTGCACGTGGTAGCCAAGTGAGATGACGCCTCCTCTCCTTTTTATAGTGCATGTGCCATCTCACTTGGCTAAAACAAAGTGCATGCGCCAAGTGAGATGGCGTCGAGGGCAAAAAAGTGACTGCATGCGCCATCTCACTTGACTCCTCCATTGTGGGATTTTCTGAAACATAATTATTTGCGTAATTTTCTCCGAAACATGGTTATTTCTGTATTTTTTTTCAATACTCAGTTATTGCTAAAAAAAATTCTGAAATTCTGGTGTATGCCAGTCTTCAGATGTTATACTCAATGTCTAGACATCTGATATGACATAATAAATACACTGCAAGGTAGATACCCAATTTTTCGTGATTCAGTACTAAAGAATAACAGAAGCACAGTTTTATCCAAGCTGCGCTAGATATACTTTGAAGGTGCATAGGATAGAACACACGATGTACCTAGTTCTGTTCATCTGTTGCACATGATCAGCAGAGAGCAAACAACCTTCACAGTTCTGTTTCTCCTGCACAGATATCAGCATGATGTCTTAACATGTTCTGAGACATCATCTGTTACAACATTACAGTTTTACCTTGATATATAACAGACAGAATTATAAAGTGTTGAAGGTAAAAACACAAATCAGTTGTTGACCCAGTTCGGTGAAACACACCTACTCTGGGGGCATACCAAGCCAGGAAGAAGATCCACTATCAGCAATATTAATTCAGGACTAAACTTCACAAGTTCCCATCCCTCACTTAATCATTTACCCAGTGCAACCTATACCTAGGAACTCCTAGATAGAAACCTACCAGTTTCCATTCCTATTGTCGCAACAACAGAAGTCTTACTCCTACTCAAGAAGTAGTGCCCTCCCACTTGGTTTCCTACATTACAATGAATATGAAGTAATGCAAAAATACTTAGACTTGCTTCACAGCTTCGTCCAAGAACACTCAAACTCTTACCTACAGGTATCGAGTTACACACATGGTAACCTTGCCACAGACCGACAGGTTTACCTAACAGAACACCCCCAATATTACATTATATGAGCCTTACAAACCCTAGGTTACAATCTGCTATTTATAACCTATTACCCAACTGGATTTGGGCCTTCAAAATCGCAGCAAGCTTTTCTCCTTGCTGTTACAAAACAGCAACAAACTTCTGCTACAATCAAGGTCTTCAATCTTCTAGTTCCTAAAATATCTCCATATTTAGAAACAACATTTTCTTCAAATATTCTGATTGATTCTTGATTGACCTTCAGATTCTCCATAAGAAACGCCACATATATTCTCAGAATATTTAAGTACCAGAACTGTAACTGAATTACCAATTCCGTTGGCGTGATGTCTAGTCAGATGTCATGACATTACATCTAACATGTTGTCCCAGATGTTGAACTTCTTCAATACAACATGTTTAGGAGAACCACGCTCATTTGCTGATACAACAAATAACCTCTTTCATAAATTAGATTACTTAAAACAATTAGGTTACAAGTCACAGCTGTTACAAACATTCAACATATAACATAGTTAACTAATATTAACTTAATTTCAGGCGCGATGTCATATGCTGATATTGTGACATCTTACATAACATGTTGGTCCAGATGTTGAACTTCTTCAACCCAACATATTAAAACAACAGAGGGAATATGGGTAAACTTGCTTTCTTATTTGTTTTACAAATGAAGCCAACTCTCCAGCCAGGGCACTTACAATCTCCCCCTTTGGTAAATTTTGGCTAAAACAAATAAGTGCAAGTTGCATATTGGGACCAGGCCACAACACAGTTGAGATGTTACAACATCTTGTCCAACATCTTCTTTGCAGAGACTGATGTCCTTTGAGCAAACAACAAACCTCTATCCCTCATCTGTGAGCCACTCCAAGCCATCGATGGCCCAAGAGGATTTCTTTTCTCTCAATTATTGTTGATAATCTTGATACTGATTACATATATCATGTAACTCAGATCACAAGTCACAACTATCCTCTTAACTCAGAACACAAGACACAAACAAAGTCACTTAGTTAGAGCGTTCCATTCAGCATGTTGGACATTGCCGTCTGTTGCTTTCACCTGAGTCTCGCCTGAGTCTGGGTCCCTATCTTTCTCCCCCTTTTTGGCCAGAATTTGACAAAGACTGCCCATACAGATCCATACCCATGCACAATTTTCCCAGATGCTAACAAACTTCATATTGCTGAAACCCTCTGATGAAGAGAAAGAATAGAGAGAGTCTTCATAAATAATGCAACTTTGGCATAGATAGTAACGACCTTGGTACTTTACTCTGACAGTTTCAGTACCCTAGGACTGGTTTTAATGCAGGTACCTACCCTTAGGTTTGACCCTTTGACCATGTCAGGATGAAGTATGTCTTGCCCTTTTAAAACAGACATTTGTCTTTTAGAACAGACTACTCCCTTTATGTACTTGTCTTAGGATCCCCTTTCCAAGAAACATCGTTGGCATATTACACTCTGCCTCAGTTATATAATACCTTTATTAGATGACAAGTTATCACCTAAACATTCCAGCTCACTAAACTGCTTCATAATGAGACACAACCGCCCTGTTTTCTTATCCGATGAAAACATGCTCAAATCCTATGTCGTCATACATTCTGCTATTTTCATATTAGCAGCTTGAAACCATTCCATTTTCACAAAGAGGATGGTTACTCCCTCTGAGTCATACAACTGTACACACATGGGTTTATTAATAATAATCCACACTTCATCCAATTTTCCTCCTGTCTGTAGTTTTAGAGGAAATTAGGAACAATGTCATTAGGCAATGTGATGACATTCGGTCAGACATAGTCCTCTTCAGTCTTGAACACATCATCCCAATAGTTAATAAAGTGCCACACTTTATATCCTACGAGTTTGATGAAGACTTTTCGTACAAACCAATACTCCCCCTGTTAGGGACAATCACTTCTCCTCATGGAAACAAGTAGGTCACATTCAATACTCAGTTGGACCTTCAAGACAACTTCTGATTCAAAGTAAATAAGACCCCTTGATGAATGGAAAACATAAGACGCATCTTCATGTCTTCAAGAGCGCACCCTCTGTTCAACAATATTGGTTGAACGCATTCATACTCTGAATCAAACTTTCTCGATAATAATCAGCTGCCACATGTTGATTATCTTGATTCTCTGAATCCACTGCTGAGATAGACCAAATGCCACTGTTTGATTATCTCCTTCATGAATCCTCATATGAAAAAAACAAATGCCACCTTTTGACTTCTCCATGTTTATCAGACTTCTCCCAAAGATATTCTGATCTTCCAATTGAAATTTGAACTTCAAGCTACAAGTTATCACAAAAGGCTTAGATACACTAAGACAGGAACATGTAACATCTTCTCCACCCAACAACTCCAAAGAGCTGCAAAGAGACGATCTTTTTGAAGTATCCAATCTTCAACTTCGTAGATCATCCTATCTTAAGTTGATGTGCCACTTCACCAACCAAGAATCTGATGTTGAACCAAATGTCACAACATTATGTTATAACATCTAGTTGTTGAATTCAGCTCCTTCTCTAATTTACTTCCTTACCTAGATCAGAACCAGACTGATCCAAGTAACCATCATCAAGATTATGATGTCTTCTTCTTCTTGTAGCTTCAAGTCTGAACACGTTTCCAGGAAACCTTTTCAAGGATCAAATGATTTTGCTGTCACCAAAGAGATAGCTCTAAAGCATCACTCTTCCTGTGATTCTTCACAGGGTCTAGAAGAAGGAATGTTCCCACATCTTTAAGAACATCAGTTATCTTGAACTCCAAGGATAATCAATTAAATACTTGTACTTGTCACAAATAGCAATTGATCATAAATCCTTCCCATTATCCTGTAAGATACTTTCACCATTTGAATACTTTGACATACTCTTCGTGTGTTAATATCTTCTTCTTGCAAGCACTTTCTTTGAGAGACCAAAGAGTTGAGATATCTAGGTTGCCACCCTTGACTCAAGTAAATAGAATTTTCTCTGAACAAACTCTACTCACCTCAACAGATTTGAAACTCCTACCAGATCAGATTCATCCTTAGGAATGAGAGAGATGAATCCTTCCTTGCAAATATGTCACACACAACACCCAGAACCCATGTGACATAGGTCAACAACCAGCTAAACACCAGGCTGAACTAATGTGAGGAGGTTAACCAAATCTCCCCTTCAAACTACCAATCATGGAAGCTCCACACAAAATATCCATGCATTGTACACAAATGTCTCGACATGACATATGACATCCCTACCAGATTCAAGTAACTCCAAGAGTTATACCTGTTCATACTCCAATCACACCAATCAGACTTCAGCTGACCTTAAGTACTTCAGAGAAGACAACAACACCAATCATCAGCAGATATGTATTGCCAGAACATACTACCTTAACCAAATTCTGAGTCTTCATATTCTCACATCTTGAAAGATCTTCCACTTCTAATCATGATGTTTAAATGACAAGATTCATGATCCCAATCTACTTCTATGAAGGAGCAATAATGCTGCACCATCATTGACTTTTATTAACCAATGAGCTTGTCTTTCTTCACACCATAGTACTCCAGGGAACAACTGCTCAGCCCTGATCAATGTCACATCTCAACCAGCTTCACTTCTAGAGTTCTGACTCCTAAAAGTAACCTTCGGGAGCACACAGACATAGTTGACTCTACCATTGTCAACTTTGCACACACAGATGTCTCCTCTTCCAGGTCAGGAGTAGGTTCCAAACAAAAGTATCCCTTTGTTTGACACCCAAAACATATGCACTTCAACTAGTAGCTGCATACTTGTTCCACCATCACATAGAACATCAGTTCCATCACCTTGGAACAAGGCCCTCCTTGAAATTCTTCAAGGTCTTCGTATAACACTAATCCGTGATTATGTGATTCTTACCATCCTGAACGAAGAACGTCTTCATGAGTGGACTTGAGAGGACTCAAGTATATGTGACATCTTCAATAGCTTATGTTGAATTCTTGAATACAGTAGCCTTCAATCCACAAGAGGGGAAACACATCAGAGCTTGAGTTTTGCCAAGTATTACACAGCGGAAGAACATAATACAACTCAATCTTTGCACACACACTTTAGGCGTACACAAATCCTAGGTTTGAAAATAAATCAAACCTAGAGCAGCTACCACACAACCAGGCCAAATGCCAATCACCAAAGACAGGTACACACAGTTCCTGTCATGAATAGTCCATCCTCCCACTTTAAGGGACCATTCAGGGAAATAACAAACCTTTCCAGGTTACAATCTCCAGTACTAAGATTGACCTTGCAGATAGCAGAAAGTATCACCCATGGATCTCATCCAGAAATAGAACAGGATGCCTGCTCTGATACCAATTGAAATTCTGGTGTATGCCAGTCTTCAGATGTTATACTCAATGTCTAGACATCTGATATGACATAATAAATACACTGCAAGGTAGATACCCAATTTTTCGTGATTCAGTACTAAAGAATAACAGAAGCACAGTTTTATCCAAGCTGCGCCAGATATACTTTGAAGGTGCAGAGGATAGAACACACGATGTACCTAGTTCTGTTCATCTGTTGCACATGATCAGCAGAGAGCAAACAACCTTCACAGTTCTGTTTCTCCTGCACAGATATCAGCATGATGTCTTAACATGTTCTGAGACATCATCTGTTACAACATTACAATTTTACCTTGATATATAACAGACAGAATTATAAAGTGTTGAAGGTAAAAACACAAATCAGTTGTTGACCCAGTTCGGTGAAACACACCTACTCTGGAGGCATACCAAGCCAGGAAGAAGATCCACTATCAGCAATATTAATTCAGGACTAAACTTCACAAGTTCCCATCCCTCACTTAATCATTTACCCAGTGCAACCTATACCTAGGAACTCCTAGATAGAAACCTACCAGTTTCCATTCCTATTGTCGCAACAACAGAAGTCTTACTCCTACTCAAGAAGTAGTGCCCTCCCACTTGGTTTCCTACATTACAATGAATATGAAGTAATGCAAAAATACTTAGACTTGCTTCACAGCTTCGTCCAAGAACACTCAAACTCTTACCTACAGGTATCGAGTTACACACATGGTAACCTTGCCACAGACCGACAGGTTTACCTAACAGAACACCCCCAATATTACATTATATGAGCCTTACAAACCCTAGGTTACAATCTGCTATTTATAACCTATTACCCAACTGGATTTGGGCCTTCAAAATCGCAGCAAGCTTTTCTCCTTGCTGTTACAAAACAGCAACAAACTTCTGCTACAATCAAGGTCTTCAATCTTCTAGTTCCTAAAATATCTCCATATTTAGAAACAACATTTTCTTCAAATATTTTGATTGATTCTTGATTGACCTTCAGATTCTCCATAAGAAACGCCACATATATTCTCAGAATATTTAAGTACCAGAACTGTAACTGAATTACCAATTCCGTTGGCGTGATGTCTAGTCAGATGTCATGACATTACATCTAACATGTTGTCCCAGATGTTGAACTTCTTCAATACAACATGTTTAGGAGAACCACGCTCATTTGCTGATACAACAAATAACCTCTTTCATAAATTAGATCACTTAAAACAATTAGGTTACAAGTCACAGCTGTTACAAACATTCAACATATAACATAGTTAACTAATATTAACTTAATTTCAGGCGCGATGTCATATGCTGATATTGTGACATCTTACATAACATGTTGGTCCAGATGTTGAACTTCTTCAACCCAACATATTAAAACAACAGAGGGAATATGGGTAAACTTGCTTTCTTATTTGTTTTACAAATGAAGCCAACTCTCCAGCCAGGGCACTTACAAATTCTATAAATTGCGTATAAATTTAAATTTGACTAAAATATATTTAATCTAATAAAACTACATATTAATTGAATTCAATTCAATTGGTTAAATAACTAATTAGTTTTAGTATAGACAAATTTAAATAGTTATTTAATTCTAATTTACCAAAAACTCTTTTTGAAATTTAGAGTCGCGGTAAAATTCCCATATTAAACTATGAATAAATAAGTTCCACCATGTATATACAACGTATCTAAATAGAATTTCTTATATATTTTGTCCCAATATAATTAAAGACAATCATGTTAAGAATGTTAAAATTAATATAAAAATAATTTAAATTTTACAAACAACCCATTCAACACTTGAATATTATATATTAGCATTTATTTATTTAAAAATAATAATATCTATATATTACATAGCACCTAATTTTTCTTCTTATTATATTAATATAATCATCATCATTATTATTTCCTCTCTCTTCTTCAATAGTACCTCCCCATGAGCCTTGTCCATCTCAGACCCAGATAAATATGGAGGCTTATTCTTCTTACAATGGAAACTATGCAAACCAAATCTCACTTTCCATATCTTTATCATTTTCTTCTTCTTCTAGCTCTTTAAGTCCTTAACTAGTAACTAGTTTCTTTCCACTAAAAATTTAATATCTGTGTAAAAAGTTGTTTTGAGTAAGCTACTTCACTATATCCCATTAGAACATAGCTATAACTTTTGTGTTTTTGTTTTGTTGTGAAAACAAGAAACTAGGGTTTTGTTTTCAACTTGTTCAAATGTTTCCTTCCACTTATTGCTCTTTAGGTTCTTACCCTAATTATAATTCTTCTTCATCTTCACATTCATACCCTCCTTTTACTTACCTTACCCCTGACCAAAATGCTTCTTCAAACAACAATAGCAACAACATCAACACTTTTCTTCATGATCCAACTATTTCTGTTCCATACACACAAACTTCACATCATCATCATCATCATGTTCCAATTAATCCTGAAACACTAACAAATTGGGCAGTTGCTGATTATGCTGCAATGCTCAAACAAGATCTAAGTGGTGGTTCTTCTCATTACAACTTCTCAAATTTGCTTGCCAAAAAGCCGCTGAAGAAACCGGCCAAGAAAGACCGGCACAGCAAGATTCATACATCTCAAGGTTTGAGAGACAGAAGGGTGAGGCTCTCCATCGAGATAGCGCGGAAGTTCTTCGATCTTCAAGACATGTTAGGGTTTGACAAAGCTAGCAACACACTTGAGTGGCTTTTCAACAAATCAAAAGAAGCAATTGAAGAGTTAACTAGAAGCAAGAACAATATAGCTTCTGGTGTGGATGATGCTGATGATCATAGCCTCTCTTCTTCGTCTTCCGAAGGAGAAGACGAAGTTCGGAAGATGAAAAGAGCACAGAAAGAATCTTCAAAGATGAAAGACTCAAGAGAGAAAGCAAGAGCAAGAGCAAGAGAAAGAACAAGTGAAATGAAGATTCAAGATTTGAAGGAAAAGTACCCAGAAACTGATCATAATCAGCAAATTCTTCATCAATTGATGCCTAACGACGACGAAAATTCGAAACTAGCTCAAAGAGATGATATCTTTAACTTTATTGAGGAATCAATTGTGATTAAGAGAAAGCTGAAGAAATCTTCTTCACAACATCATCAACAAAACATTAGTTTTGATCACAATGACTCTCCAATGTTATCAACAAATTGGGATACAAATAATAATAATAATAATAATAATAATAATAATAATAATAATAATAATAATAATAATAATAATAATAATAATAATAATAATGCTGCTGCAACAGGAAGATCCAACTTTTCTGCAATATCAAGAATGAATCTGTCATCAGGTAATTAATTTCATTTGCTTATTTTATACAACAAAAAGCTAATTTTATTTCTCATTTTTTATTTATTTTTTTATACTTACAGTTTTTAGGTTTTAATTTTCTAGGGCTACAAATCTTTGGAAAATCATGGGAAGAATGCAATAACAGTCCAAATAGATATTAGCTGATGAATATATATATATATATATATATATATATATATATATATATATATATATATATATATATATATATATATATATATATATATATATATATATATATATATATATATATATATATATATATATATATATAGATATATAGATATATCAGCATCTTCTGAGATCAGAATGAACTATTCTTAAAGTACTTTTGCAAGGAATCATTTTATCATTTGAAGACATTTTTATTTTTCTGCCCTATTTTTCACTTTAGACAATGTCTGTTGTTCTGTACTGAATTTGTATTGTTTTTGTTTTTCTCAAAGATCAGCCAAGGGTATGTGACAATTTGGCTTCAAAAGATATATATATGCTGCGTGTATTATTTCTAGCCAATATTTAAAGTGTGGTTGATAAATTGATATTATTTAAATTATATAAATTAAAGTTCAAATTTATTTCTATTAGATCTTTTATGTTTTACATAATTTTTATTGTTGAAAACTTTAGTTAACATTAACTGACATATAGGAAATATTTAAGAAGCTATATATATTATATATAGTTATAGACCACTTGGTGTTGGTGGTAAGAGAAGAAAGTACAGCAGAATTAAAGTTCAAGATCTTTGAGCTTTTTCTAGCACTGTGCAACTTCAGTAAAATTTATATTTTGAAATGTTAGATAAACGATACTGGTTTTACTTGAATGTTAGATTGTATTGAGAAAACTTTACATGTGATTGTGATCTTGATATCTATGGTGGACCAATTGTCTATAGTGTTGGGATCTATATGAATTGTTTGTTGTTGATTCTATTGTGTGGTGTTTGGTTATAGTGTCTGTGGTTTTGGAGTTTTGTTGATTGAGATGTTATTTGTCTTTTGGTTTGAGATTATATGGATATTGTTAGAACTCCATGCATTCAAGAAATTGAAATGTACTTGCAACAACTTCAGCAGATGACTGATGTTAACTGATTCTGCAATTTATATTCCATGCTGCAATTACAGATTATGATAACTTCCTATACATTTAATGATGATTGCTGCCTACTAGTTCTAGCATAAGCAGGTTTGTGTTTTTTTCTTTTTGTTGGTAACATATTGACCTCTTAATGTGTTTAAAGGTGGACACTTGTTGTTTTATCAGTAAAAAAACTAAATTTTATAATATCAAAAAAGAGATGTAGTGTTTTATTAAAATTTAGCAATAATATAAGTTTTTGTTTGGATAGATCGAAATCGGATGGAAAACAACGTTTACTTGCTCTTATGCCACATTCTCTTATAAAAAATGCCTTTGGGATTGTGTAATGCCCCCGACGTTTCAATGTTATATGATGTAAATCTTTTCAGATTTTCTGAAAGATATCATGGAAGTTTTTATTGACGATTATTTTTGTCTATGGATCAGGTTTTGATGATTATATTACTAATTTAGACAATATGCTTGAAAGATCTAGGAAGGTAAATCCTATCGTTAATTGGAAAAAGTGTCATTTTATGATTAGGAAAGACATAGGGCTTGAATATTTGGTGTCCAACAAGGAGATATAAGTGGCAATGTCTAAAATAGAGATAATAGAAAAATTAACACCTCCCACGTTTGCGAAAGAAAAAGAAGTTATGAGTTTCCTTGGCCATGCGAGATTTTATCGGCAGTTCATTAAATATTTTTCTAAAATCTCTAAACCATTAACATGGCTTCTAATGAAGAATGCAAATTTTGTATTTGATGAGCATTGCCTTGAATCCTTCCAAAAATTGAAAGAAGTATTGATATCTACACCAAATATGCAACCTCTTAATTGGAGTATTCTGTTTAAGATTATGTGTGACACCAGCCACTATGTTGTAGGGGCTCTTTTAGGGCAAAAGAAGGACAAAAAAAATGCATGCCATATATTCCACAAGCAGAACCTTGGATGAACCACTTAACAATGCAACAACGAAGAAGGAACTATTGGATGTAGTGTTTGCAAATAATAAATTCTGATCTTACTTAATAGAATCAAAAAGTATAATATATACAGATCATGCAGCCATTAAGTACCCCTAAATAAAAAGGATGTTAAACTAAGGCTAACATGTTGGATCCTATTGTTTCAGAAATTCAAAAAGGAAATTATGGATAACAAGTTAACCAAAAAATGTGGTAGTAGATCACCTATAAAGACTGAACGATACAAAGAAAAATCATTTCCCACTGGAAGACTCTTTTCCTAGTGATAATTTGTTTGGGATGATACAAATAGAAGCATCATGGTATGCATATTATGTGAAGTATCTTGGAGTGGGGGTCTTACCTTCGGTTTTAAACTTCAACAAAATAGTTCTTTTTGGACTTAAGGCATTACTATTGGAATTAATCCATGATTATTAAGAGAGGTGTCGATAGAATATTCCAGAGGTGTATCCCTGAATAAGAAATGGAGAGTATAATGACCCATTGCCATGCTTCTTACTATGGCGGACATGCTAGTACCTCGAAAATAGTTGTGAATATATTGGCCTAGCCACCTATTTAAGGATGTGGCTAGAGAATCTCACTTAACAGCCGTTAAGCGAATTTTTAAGTATCTGAAAGGTACTATTAATCTTGATCTTTGCTATAGAAAATCCAGATAATACAAATTAGTAGGGTACTGTGACACTAATTTTGTCGGAGACAGAATAAAAAGAAAAAGTACTTCTGAAAGCTGTCAATTTCTGGGAGACAACCGAATCTCGTGGTCCAGCAAAAGACAATCCACCATTGCACTATCAACTGCTAAAGCTGAATATATAGCAGTAGTTGGACGCATCACACAGATGCTCTGGATGAAGAGTCATCTTGAAAATTTTAACATATATGAGAGTAACATTCATATCCTCTGTGATAACACTTCTCCCATTTGTCTTTCAAAAAATCATATTTTACATTCTAGGGCTAAACATAAAGAAATTAAACATCATTTTATTAGGGACTGTATTCAGAAAGGAATTCTCACTTTAAAATTTATAGACACAGACCATCAATGGGATGATGTCTTCACTAAACCCCTTTCTGAAGATAGATTTAATTTCAATCTGAATCATCTCAATATGAAATTATGCCCATAATGATAATATTGTTTATGTATATTAAACCCTCAGAACTTTATGCTATAATTTTCTTTGTGTGAACATCTGATCAATAGCTCTTCAGAAGTGAGAAGGAAAGCTGTAGAGAAGATCTGAGCATTCTCCAAAAACGGTTCATTTCTAAGATAGATGCAAACAGTTCACAACATTAACATCTTCCAACTCGAAACGCAAGGTCACTTTCTAAGGCTGAACAGATATTCAAATTCTGAAGGGACTGAAACGGTTGAGTTGATGCATTGAGGCTCGAGTCAAATCGATAATTGTTCTATATCTTCACGTTATCCCTCTTTTCAGGAATAATTAAATGCTCATAATCATTTTCTTTTAATTCCTTTCCTTTTAATTAAAACTGCTATTTTGTTTCTGCTATTTTGTTTCCGTTGGCTATATATATATATATATATATATATATATATATATATATATATATATATATATATATATATATACACTTCACTCTCTCACAAACACTATAACATATTCACTGTCACTCACTTTTCTCTTTTCATCTGTTCATTTTTCAAAACCCTAAAAGAGTCTGCGAACAAATGGCTTCCTCTCAACAAATTTCTCAAGTTTCTCAAACCATCCCTGGTTCTTCCTCCTGAAATGAAGAAAGGTACATCGAACCATCAAGAACTCTTCTCACACCCATTGATTCTCTGGAAGTTCTGTGTGAGCTTATTGTTGATTTCGTAAGCATGAAGAAAAATGGGTATGATTTAATCCCTGACGTTGAGTTCCAAGGATGGACAAAGTATTTTGATTGCCTCATAGGTCTAGTTTTTCCAAAACTTGTGAAAGAATTCTGGATCCATGCCATAACTTCAAATCATTAGGTAACATCCTATATTATTGGAAATTCAAATCATAGGTCAGAATGGCGGTAGTATTCGATGCAGTGATATGGAAAACAAAAGTTATGACCTAACCATGGTCTCAAAGGAAATATTTACTTTTGGCCAACAATCCAACAAAATAAATGATCTGAAGGATTATCTCAGAATTTGGTCTAAAATAACTCTGGGATGCATCAATCACAGGAAGCCTACCAGCTTGAAGATGTGAAAAACACAAGAAGGGGGGGGGGGGGGGGGGGGAGGGGGGTTGAATTGTAAAACTTAAATCAAAAGGCTTAACAACACAGTATTTTTATCCTGGTTCGTTTGATCTCAAACTACTCCAGTCCACCCGTCAAGGTGATTTCGCTTCTCTCCAATGAGGTCTTAATCCACTATTCTCAAAGGATTACAATAGCTACTTTAATAACTGTTAAAGTCTTCTTGAGTACAACCACAATCCGGTTAATCTCAAGGAACTTCTTTTACAAATGAATTGAACAAGTGTGTGTTGATGTTTTCTTACAAAACTGTATATGACAACTGTGATAATTACACAAAATAAGCTTGGAATAAAATGAATTTGCTAAAGCTTTGAATATGCGTGGTTTGGATAGCTTGGCAAATTTTGAGTGCGTACGTACGTGCTTCTTTTCACAAGCAGAACTGTTTATATAGGCAGGAAAAGATACGTTGTCCATAAAGCAGGTTTTAATGATAATAATGCACTTTCCTTTTGTAGAAGATCTTTGTCTGAAGAAAGCCGTTAGCATTTAATTTTGTCTTGAATAACCAGTAACGCTTCAGAGTCTTCTTTGCTGTATCTGCTGATAACGCTTCAGAGTGTTGATGACTTGGTAAAGATGTCTTTGATCAGAGTCAGAGTGTATTTGTTTAGGCGCAGATTCTGGTCATCAAGCTTCAGTGTATAATCTGGTAGCTTCAGCGTGTAATCTGGTAGCTTCAGCGTGTAGCACAGGTTGCTGATCTTCTGATGATGATTCCATTCTAATGTTGATTCCATCAGAACTTCTGCATATACAAAATATAATTTTTTAAGGAGCATATCTGTTCTTTGTATATATCTTTGAAAATAATTTATTCTTTGTATTTTGTTATCATCAAACCTCTAATCAAGGGTTGTAGAATCAAACTATGTTCTAACAATCTCCCCCTTTTTGATGATGACAAAAACCAGATTTTTCAATAAAGAATAAAGAATAAAAAGTATAGAATTAAGAAGAAAAACTCCCCCTGAGTTGATTACTTCCCTTTAATTCCACGAGTCTTTGAGCATCAGAATCTTACTGTATCTTTCATAAGAGTTTTGTACCTGTTCAAGCTTTTCAGAAGAGAGAAATTAAGTAGATCAGAATGTTTGAGACTTATGTCTCAGTGATCCGTTATTGAAAATATCTTATTTCTTTCTCCCCCTTTTTGTCAGTTATCAAAAAGAACATATAATCAGAGCCAAAAGGAGTTTATATTAAAATCAGAATCAACGATAAGTTCAAAACAACAACAATGTAGAGAATATTACAGATAAACAAATTTTAAAACAGAGGAAAATCTAAGAGGGAGGAGGAAGACGCGTGAACAAAGCTTGCAACAAGCCCTTGATCTGGAGGTTGGTTTCCTCTTGCTTGGTTAACATGCTCTTGATTTCCGAAATTTTGTCATCCTGTTTATCCATCCTTTCCTGCATCAAAATATCATATCTCTTCAGATCTTCCAGAGTCTTCCTTTCATGCGAGGAAGCTTGAGAATATTCAGTAACTGGATGCTTCTCAGAGAATTCTGCAATGTCATCTTTTTGACCCAGTTCTTCTGCAGGAATCATCTGCTCTGGAGTATCAGTCAAAATGAGATCTTCTGACTCTGGTTGAACTTTGTGTGCTGGACGATGTTCTGACCAGGGAGCATTGTCCAGAGGGAGAACTTCTTCCTTGAGCAGCTGGCTCAGAACTTGATCTTCAATTACTTTTAGCAGATTGCTGAAGTTATGTTGAACTTGTCCATAGCTTTGTTCTTGCATCTTATGAGTTTCAGAACATACCCATTTTCTGAAACTTGTCCAAAGATAATCTGATGCAGCAGGATCAATCAGCTCAAGAATAGCTTCCTTCAGGGAAGTTATCCACTTCTGCATTTCTGTTTCAAATATCAATAAAGTGGTACCAACATTTGGTGTAGGTTCAGAGGGTTTTGGTTTTGGAATGGCTGTTTTGCGGGTTATGGCAGCAAGGCGTTCAAAAACAGTTAAATCAAAGACAGTTTTGGCATTGTCATTTGGATTGTTCTTTGGTGAGGGAGTGGGAGAGTCTGGAATGATTATTGGACTAGTTGGGGAGTTTGGTGGAGTTGATTCAAGTGAAGAGGGAATTTGGGGAATATCCAGAATGGTCAGGGGCATACTGATGGCCAGAGGTTCGATGATTCCAGGAATGGGAATGGGATCAGAATCAATAGTTTGGTTGGATTGAACGTGATGAGGTTCTGGTTCACAGGATTCAGAAGGTTGGACCTCAGAAGTTTGAACTTCTGGTTGGATTAGTTCAGGTTGTGGAGAAGGTGGATGAATTTCTGGTTGAGGAGATGAAGGTAGTGGTATTTCTGGTTGAGGAGAGAGTGGAATTTCTGGTTGAGGTGCTTCTGAAATGGTTTCAGAGTTTGGATTTACTGGTATGGGAGCAGAAATATGCTGGTCAAAGGTTTCGATATCTGATAGAACTTTTACAAGTTCTGGTTGAGTTGTTTCAATATTTGGATTGGTAGGTAGGGAGTGAGATCCTCTAAGAGTTAATGTTTCTGAGGGGTCAAATTCAATGTCAAAATCATCAAATGTTTGTGGGGTAGGAATTTCTGATTGGGTAGGGATTGTTACAGATGTTGATACAAATACTGAATCTAAAACAGTTACAGAAGAAGGATTACCTCTCTTTTTAGATGCTTTTGGAGTCCGCTGGGATGATCCTTCTGATGCTGCCTTCTTTTTCTTGTTCTTCTTCAGCACAACTTCTGGAGCCTTCTGCTGCAGATCCTGAATGTTTAAATCTGGTGCTGTACCATCTGCCTTGCATGCATCCAGATATCTGACTATTATCTCAGGCTTGGAATCAATTTCTGAGAACATGGGAAAGTCATCCAGAGGGATTCTTCTGCTGATGATTGTTGCAAAAGAAGTAACACTGGGTTCCTTCTTAATGTTATCAATAATCTTCATTTTCTTCAGATTCTTTGCATTCAAAGGCTTTCTAACAGTTGCTTCTAAAGTGCTGATTTCCTGTGCTTCTGTTAGATGATCTATCAACTTATTCTCTGTCAGAATATCTAATATGAGCCTTCCAAGGGGTATCCAGTCCCTTTTAGTGCGCTCCTCTTCTCTAGTCTCCTTAACACTAGTCCTCAGATGATTGAACAGCAAATGAGCCAGATTCACCTTAATCTTCTGGGAGATGAAGTAGATCAGAAACTGCAGATCAATGTTGATGTAGTCAAGAGAGCTGGTTGGCTTCATGTGGTTTAAGCATCCCAGAATAATCTTAGCCCATATTCTGTTATGGTCTTTCAGATCCCTTATCTTGCTAGAGGGAAGACCCAGAGTGAATATTTCTCTAGCAATTAAAGCGACATCAGCACATCTTTCAGCCATGTCTATGCATCTTACGCCACCACCACTATAACCTATCAATCTTGCAATAAGGTCTTCAGTTATGACTATCTTCTTCCCCATTATATACGGAGTAACTTGATGGTTGGAAGATGAAGCATGAATCCAAAATTCCTTCACAAGGATTGGGAACGTTGGACCTACCAGACGGTCAAAATACCTGTTCCATCCTTGAGCCTTTACTTCTTCAGAAAGATTGAACCCATTTTCATGAAGACTGTTAAAGTCCACAATTAATTCTGAGAGTACTTCTAGGTTGTTAATGGGCTTGAGGAGAGTTCTGAATGGTTCTTCATATTGTTCAGTGGATTCAGTTCTCTGAGTACTGGAAGTTGGGTTGCTTGAGGAAGCCATGTTCACACAGAAAAATTTGAGAAGAAAATGAAAGGGTTTTGAAAAAGATGCAAACTGAAAACAATTAGATTGTAGAGAAAGTGAAAGTGAAAGAGTGTAAAGAATGAGAAATGTGTTTAAATAGATTTTGAAAATGTAAACGGCAAGAGAGAGAAATAAATTGTAATGATTATAAGCATTAATGACAACTGATTTTGGGGGATTCAGAAAGATATTGGAACGGTTACCCATGACATGTGTCTCAATGCATCCAATCAGTGCTTTCGACCTTTCAGAAAAGTGAACGCGTGTTCAGCCTCCAAAGGTAGCTGAAGAATGGATGACAACTGTTTGCTTACGTGAATAAAACACTTCTATCCTTGAAATGAAATGCTCAAATCTTCATGGATAGATTCTGATACAATCTGGACTTCTAAAAATCTGAAGGCAGGTTGATCAGTAGTTCACAGAAAATAACCAAAATTCTGAAGGTTAAGATATGTAAATAAAACTGTTTTATTCTGGGCAAAGCTTCATGCTGAGATGTTTCAGAATGAAGTTAAGCCTATCTTCAGAAAGAGGTTTTGTAAAGATATCAGCCCATTGATGGTCTGTGTCAATGAATTTTAAATTGAGAATCCCTTTCTGAATATAGTCCCTAATAAAATGATGTTTTATTTCTATATGCTTAGCCCTAGAATGCAAAATAGGATTTTTACTGAGACAAATAGCAGAAGTGTTGTCACAGAGGTTAGGGATGTTACTCTTAAATATATTGAAGTCCTCAAGTTGACTTTTCATCTAGAGCATTTGCATGCTACATCCAGCTGTTGCTATGTATTCAGCTTCTGCTATTGATAGAGCTATTGTGGATTGTCTTTTGCTGGACCATGAGATCTGATTTTCTCCCAGAAACTGGCAGCTTCCAGAAGTGCTTTTACGTTATACTCTGTCTCCAGCAAAATCAGCATCACAGTATCCTACTAAGCTGTAATCACTTGATTTTCTATAAAACAAACCCAGATTAGCAGTACCTTTCAGATACTTGAAAATTCGCTTAACTGTTGTTAAATGAGATTCTCTAGGATCTGATTGGGATCTAGCACAAATGCAAACACTGAATAGAATGTCAGGCCTTGAAGCCGTCAGATAGAGAAGAGAACCAATCATACCTTTGTAGAACTTATGTTATACATTTTTACTTCCCTTTTCTTTTTCCAGAATGCACGTGGGATGCATTGGAATCCTTGAGGGCTTACATTCTGAGAGATCAAATTTCTTCAGAAGTTCTCTGACATATTTGCTCTGATGAATGTAAGTTCCTTCTGGAGTTTGATTAATCTGAATGCCCAGAAAGAATTTTAGTTCCCCCATTAGGCTCATCTCAAATTCTGCCTGCATACATTTAGCAAACTCTCTTCCCAGAGAGGGTTTAGTGGATCCAAATATAATGTCATCAACATAAATCTGACATACTACTGTGATACGGTGGGAGAACTGACTGTCGTTTTGCGTTTGTTTTCGCAAATGTTTCGGTTGAGCAAGAGTCGCCACCGACTTTTTATTTCATCCTAAGGAAAGGTTTAAAAAGCACAGCAAAAACCTTTGAGATGTTTTCTTGGGTTCGGGGAGTAGATTATAGAAAGGGAAGGTATTTAGCACCCTTTCTATCCATGGTTATCCATGGGCTCTTAGTTACTTGCTTAGATCATCTTGCCTTGATTTTTAATTGTTTGAAATGGTGCTTTGTGTGTGGGTTTTGAAAATGTTTTGAAAAGAGGCCAATGTGGTGGCAACCTTTGTAATGATCCATGTTGGGATGTATACAAAGGTGTACGTCTTTTGAAAAGATTTTTATTTGTTTTTTGAAAGTTGTTTTGAAAGTGTAGTGATGGGTGGTTTAGAAAAATAGGCAAGTGGTTTGTTTTGCAAGTTTGATTCAAGTAACTAAGAGGTTGTCTACTCCTAAATTTCTCAAAGATTATTGCTATGTTTTTAACCCTTTTAACAATTTTGTTCCACCATTGCATTTGGCGGACAATCTTGTGTTAGGATGTGAAGGGGACGGGCGCGGGTCGTCGTTTAGACCATAATTGCAATGGTGCCAAGTATATTTGGGCAATTTTTCTTTAAGGGACTTGATCATTTTTAGGAAACTTTCGAAAGCGTCATCGAGGGACTATGATCCTTTGAATTGTTTGTTTTGCCCAAAGAGACCTAACATGCAATATGGCCCAATTTTTGAAAGGCAACAAGTGGATGTAACCCTAGGTGTGTTAGTGTGCAAGTGTATTTTATTGCATACAAGAGTTTTTTCTTTGAATTAGGTTTTTCTATTTCATTGATTTTATCTTTCCATACACGTCCTAATTACAAGCAATAAGAAGCGGAAATGTAAAATCCTACGCTATTACAACAATTAGGGGATGGGGATACACATTTGTAGATGGGGGGTTCAACGAGAAAAATAGACAAAAAAGAAAATAGCAAAAAACAAGATATATATAGAGAGAGAGAGAGGGAGCCCGCGCGCTGCTGGGAGGTCATCAGAAGTTCTGACTCAGATCCGCTGCCAGATGATCAACCAGTTAGTGAAACTGGATGAGTCAGAACTTCTGACTCTGGCACCTGCAAAACAGAACCTTGTTAGTGGGGAAATCAGAAGTTCTGATTTCCCTGCGCTGCAAGACAGAAGTTTGTTAGTGGAGAAACCAGAAGTTCTGATTCTGCTGAAAAGGCAATAACTCTCAGAGGTTCTGATATCATTGACAGCAAAACAGGCTTCAGATATGCTAACGTCAAAGTCAGCATTTGGCTTTTCCCTGTACTAATCAGAACATCTGCAATCCTGTTGTTACTCCACAAAACAGGAAACATATTTGGAACAGGTCCAGCAAATACAAAAAATGTTCCAGAGGTCAGAACCACCAAGGTCACAGGCAATTCCTATACTGGCTCAGAACGTTCTGAGGTATGAAAATCCTCAGAACATAAACAACAACATGATATTTACATTATGTTATTTGAATATGCACAGCTGATGATGCTTAACAGTGTGATGAGGGTCAGCAGGTGCTTACCTGACTGTTGGGAAAGTTTGTGGGTGAAAGTTTAGCTTTTGGTTCTGGTGGTGTGCTGGACAGATTTTCTTTGAAAAGGGGAAGTAAAGGTGTATACGTATGTAGGGTCAGAAGTTTGGAGAGGGTGTCTTTCGTTTACAGAAAAAAACTGGATATTTGATGAAGTTTGAAGGTGAGAAACTCAAAGTTATGAAACAAAGCTGGAGATTTTGGCAGAGTTTCAGAATGCTGTGTTGCTAGGAGTTCTGTTTCTCTCTTAGCAATTTTTCTGTTTCTTTTTCTGAACGCCCTTTTGCAGTGGTGAAGACTCTCTATTTATAGGCAAAGTTCTTCTGGATGCCTTGAACATTTAAGGCGCCAACAAAATTTGAATTTGTTCTTTGACAGAAATTCCTGGGAAGTTGTGATACAGATAGCTTTCAGCCTAGGTTGCAGCAGCAGGCGTAGATTGGGGAGAAGTGACCTCTGAAGTGGGCGGTGGCGTGAAGACCCATGCCAGAATCTGTGCAAAAGCGTTTTCCAAGCCACACGTGAATGCTCAGGAGTGGTTGGAAGCATTAATGGGCATTAAATGGTGACAAGACCTATCAACATCAACATTCTGGTAATGGAAACCAGCGTTGAATCAGCAGCGTAAACCATGCTCTGGCCTTGGCTTCTTGTTGTCTTAGTAAGCTCTGGAGATTCTTTATCAGTGTAACACCCACTCTTCTGATCTTTCATCTTCTGATTTCTACCTGTTCTGAAGGAGCCTTCAGACTTTCCTGCTTCTCTTGCATTCCTTTAGCAAATTCTGACTGAGCTTGTGTAACTGCTGAAGGGGCATGTTCTGTTTGAGGCTTATATATTAAGCCACGTTTACAACTTCTGATTGAACTGATGTAGCTGCTGAAGAGCCAACTTCTGACCACGCTGAGCCAAGCTTGCAACTTCTGACCGCGCTGAGCCAAGCTTGCAACTTCTGACCGTTTTCATCTGGAATGGGTCCAGAAGTTCTGAAGCGCTGATTTTTCTAAAAACACTTATTTTAGAGAAGCATTCTAAGTACTTAGAATTTGATTTTTCTCAAGATAAAAGCGTTGCTTCTGGAGTTCGTGAGATCATCTTGCTCTTGTAAGTGGCTTGCTTGGGCAAAGGGATAACTCAGGACTTGGATTTGTTTCAGGGGGACCTTGAAAAATCCAAGATGGTTTCCTGAAGAAAGGGAGGGCAAATTTTGGGGTACAACAGTTGCCCCTGTTCAATCTTCTTGAACCTGAAGAGTTAGATTGGCAATCTTGCCTTTCGCGACTCGAAGGTAAAAGGAGATTGGACACTAGAGTGCCCAGAAATTTGCACTCGCATGTTGGAGTATCAGCGAACGTGATGGCGGGAATGGGCTTATAGATGCCATTTAGAGAGGTGCTGGATAAGGAGATGGGCTTATAGATGCCATCTGGAGATGTGACAGAACTTTGTCGGGAATGGGCTTACAGATGCCATTTGGAAGTGTTAATCGCACAAGAGATACCTTAGCGAGAACTTTATGTATCTGAGAAAGGCAGATGTTTTCCTGGCTTGTTACAGGTGTTTGATCTTCAATCTCCTTATACAGATATGCCATGGCTGGATACAGGTATCGAATCTACAATCGGTGGCTCACAGATGTGCCCTGGCTGGATACAGGAGTCGAATATGGAAATGGTCGTCAATAGATATGCCCTGGCTGGATACAGGAATCGAATCTTCGAACTCTTCAGACGTGCCCTGGCTAGATACAGGAATCGAGTCTGGAAATGTGGTTAACAGATATGCCCTGGCTGGATACAGGAGTCGAATCTGGAAATGTTGTAGTTGATAGATGTGCCCTGGCTGGATATAGGAATCGAATCTTCGAACTCTTCAGACGTGCCCTGGCTAGATACAGGAATCGAGTCTGGAAATGTTGTAGTTGATAGATGTGCCCTGGCTGGATACAGGAATCGAATCTTCGAAGTCTTCAGACGTGCCCTGGCTAGATACAGGAATCGAGTCTGGAAATGTTGTAGTTGATAGATGTGCCCTGGCTGGATACAGGAATCGAATCTTCGAACTCTTCAGACGTGCCCTGGCTAGATACAGGAATCGAGTCTGGAAATGTTGTAGTTGATAGATATGCCCTGGCTGGATACAGGAATCGAATCTTCGAACTCTTCAGACGTGCCCTGGCTAGATACAGGAATCGAGTCTGGAAATGTGGTCAACAGATGTGCCCTGGCTGGATACAGGAGTCGAATCTGGAAATGTGACAGTTGAAGGTAGTTGTCTTTGGGATTGTCTTTTTCCCTGAAAGGCAAAACATAAGTTGTATGCAATGTTATGATGTATGATATGCATGATGTTTTAACATGAGACAGCGTTGTATGCACTTTATCATGTATGTAAGTGATGTATGAAAACGTGAAATGTTTATGAATGTATTTTCGTCTTAGGAAAATAAATCCTTGACGATCGGCCGGGGAATTGCCCTGTGGCCGAGATACTTTGCTGAAGTTTTGATGAGAGGCCTGCTGAGGACTTCAATGATGGATCCCGCTGGGGATAAAAACTCCACTGGGGAACACCAAAGGTAAACTCCGCTGGGGAATACCAAAGATAGACTCCTGCCGGGGAACACCAAAGGTAAACTCCGCTGGGGAATACCAAAGATAGACTCCTGCCGGGGATTGAAAGAACTTTGTCGAGGGCGATCTTCCGTGGCGATTAGCTGAGGATAACCTAGTTATAAGCCCTTGTGAAGAATAACTCTGAATAAAGCTCGGGAGAGACGTCCGTATTCTGCAGGGAACAAGCTTCCAGAATCTACTGGGGATAAGCTTTAAGGCCTGCCAGGGAAAGTTGTGCCTTCTCAGGTTTGACGGGGAGTCAACTCTGCTTGGGGAAAGCATTGCGGAATCTTGTCTTAATCTGCGGGGAGAGAGATGATTTGGTCACATTCTTTAGTCGAATCTACCTTGGTATCTTGGCAGACAAAGCAAACAGACTGCATCAGACAACCTTACATTGCCCCTGTTCCTGATGTCACCTGTAATTAATCTTTTGCAAATATTTATGAATCAGCAATTTAATGTCAAATGCATATATCAAAAATGAACATTGGACGTTCTTCGCAAGACAAAACAGGAAAAGGGAAAAACAATGGCGATAAGTGACTTTGTATTGATTTGAATTTTGCCTGTGAAAAGACGTTTTTGTACAAGAGGCTGACATCCTAGTAAGAGGACGCCGCCGAATAACACAGAATTTACGATTTTGAAAACAAAACAGTTATGTGAACAATCCCACTGGGTTCCAACTCTGCTATCGCCTTTATGTCCCCAAGCGTCTCATCGCTTTGCTGCCTAGTTGAAAATGAAGCTGATTGGTCGATGCCGAAATCTGAGCCAGATAGTTGATGCCGAATTCCGGATGCGAAGTGATCCAATGAGACATAGTG
This sequence comes from Vicia faba, assembly GCA_948472305.1. Classification (NCBI taxonomy): domain Eukaryota; kingdom Viridiplantae; phylum Streptophyta; class Magnoliopsida; order Fabales; family Fabaceae; genus Vicia; species Vicia faba. The sequence goes on from OX451735.1 coordinate 143,147,308, forward strand.
TTACGCTTTATCCCTAACTTTTGCCTGGACCGCCCTTTCGGGTTTTCAGTCCACCGGGATACCCATTTTTGCCCAAGCCGCCTTTTCAGGTTTTCGACTTGCCGGGTGTACAGATTTTTTTCATTTCATCCCTTATTTTTGCCCGAACCCTTTTGGTTCGCCGGGAAGCCCTTATTTTTGCCTAGGTATGTCAACCTAGCGGGTCTTTTATTCATGCGTAGTATCTTTTCACTGTGTCTGCATTGGCAGGGTGAGGAAGGTCGTCACCATCCATGGTGGTTAGGATCATGGCTCCTCTTGAGAACACATGTTTAACCACAAATGGCCCTTCGTAAGTAGGGGTCCATTTGCCCCGGGGATCACTTTGAGGAAGGATGATGCGCTTGATTACCAGGTCCCCAACCTGATACTCTTGTGGTCTGACCTTCTTGTTAAATGCCCTGATCATTCGTTTTTGATACGTCTGACGATGACAGATAGCGGTGAGCCTCTTTTCGTCAATCAGGTTTAATTGATCAAGTCGAGTCTGGATCCAGTCATCTTCATTTAAGTCTGCATCTTTCATTATCCGGAGAGAGGGTATCTGGACTTCAATGGGCAAGACTGCCTCCATGCCATAGACCAAGGAGAAAGGAGTTGCCCCGGTTGACGTCCTCGCTGAGGTACGGTACCCATGAAGAGAAAATGGTAACATTTCGTGCCAATCTTTATAGGTCACTGTCATCTTCTGCACAATTTTCTTAATATTCTTATTAGCTGCCTCTACAGCCCCATTCATCTTCGGCCGGTAGGGAGAAGAATTGTGGTGCTGTATCTTGAATTGTTCGCAGAGTTCAGCGATCATTTTGTTATTGAGATTGGTACCATTGTCCGTAATGATTCTTTCCGGGACACCGTATCGACAGATCAGATTATGCCGGATAAAACGTGCCACGACGCTCTTGGTTACCGTCACGTAGGAAGCTGCCTCAACCCACTTCGTGAAGTAATCGATCGCTACCAAGATGAAGCGATGCCCGTTGGATGCCATCGGTCGGATCTCACTGATCATATCAATGCCCCACATTGCAAAAGGCCAAGGTGCCGTCAGGACGTTCAGAGGGACTGGGGGAATATGCGCCTTGTCAGCATAGATCTGGCATTTGTGACAAGTTCGAGAGTGTTGGTAACAATCGGCTTCCATTGTGGACCAGAAATATCCTGCCCGTAGGATTTTCTTTGCCATGATATGTCCACTGGAATGTGTTCCGAATGTACCTTCATGCAGTTCTATCATGATTTTCTCTGCCTCAGCCTTATCCACACAACGTAGTAGAGTTGAATCATGATTCCGTTTGTAGAGGATGCCGTTGCTGAGGAAGAATTTTGCCGCAAACCTCCTCATGAACTTCTTGTCATTGACAGATGCACCTTCGGGGTATTCCTGAGTTTCTAAGCACCTTTTCATCTCATGATACCAGGGTTTTTCAATTGCCTTCTCGGCCTCGAGGTCGCAGCAGTATGCAGGTTTGTCCAACTTCCAGATGATGATCCGGGGAGCCTCATTGTCCCATTTAACCTTGAACATTGAAGACATCGTAGCCAGTGCGTCCGCTAGCTGATTCTCCTCTCTTGGGAAGTGCTCAAAAGTTATCTCTTCAAAGTGGGGAAGCAAGGTCAACACATACTCCTTGTAAGGAATAAGATTTGGGTGTTTCGTATCCCATTCTCCTTTGATCTGATTGATCACGAGAGCGGAATCTCCAAAGACACTCAGGAATTTGATCCTTGAATCGATTGCAACTTGTAGACCCATGATACATGCCTCATATTCTGCCATGTTGTTGGTGCAGTTGAAACATAATCGGGCGGTGAGTGGAGTATGAGTTCCTTTGGGAGATATGATTACAGCGCTGACGCCGTTACCCAAAGCATTGGAGGCTCCATAAAAATGCATAGACCATCGGGATCCTTCCTCAGGTCCTTCATCCGGTCCAGGTACTTCACAGTTAGTTACCACCATGATGTCTTCGTCCGGAAAATCAAAGTTCAATGATTGGTAATCGTCCACAGGTTGGTGTGCCAAATGATCTGCCAGTACACTTCCTTTAATTGCTTTCTGAGTTGTATACTGGATATCATATTCTGTTAAGATCATTTTCCATCTTGCTATTCTTCCAGACAGAGCGAGCTTTTCAAATATGTACTTGATGGGGTCCATCTTCGAAATCAACAAAGTGATGTGAGTCAGCATATACTGTCTCAGCCGGTGAGCAGCCCATACTAGAGCGCAGCAAGTTTTCTCAAGCAGTGAGTAACGGGACTCACAGTCGATAAACTTTTTACTCAAGTAATAAATAACATGCTCTTTTCGGTCGGACTCGTCATGCTGTCCCAGCACACACCCCATTGAATTGTCAAGTACTGTCAAATATAGTATCAGAGGTCTTCCTTCCACTGGCGGCATAAGAATGGGTGGCTCTTGGAGATATTCCTTTATCTTTTCAAAGGCAGCCTGACATTCATCGTTCCAACGTACTACTTGATCTTTCTTCAGTAATTTGAAGATTGGCTCACAGGTAGCAGTTAGATGTGAGATGAATCGGGCAATGTAATTCAGTCGTCCCAGAAAGCCTCTAACTTCTTTCTCTGTCCTTGGAGTTGGCATCTCTTGCATAGCTTTTACCTTGGCAGGGTCCACCTGAATACCTTTATCACTCACAATGAAACCTAGAAATTTTCCGGACCTCACCCCAAAGGTGCATTTGTTGGGATTCAACCTCAGCTTATATAATTTCAGTCGGTCAAATAGCTTCCTCAGATGATCAAGGTGCTCCTCCTCAGTTTGAGACCTTGCAATCATGTCATCAACGTATACCTCAATCTCATGATGGATCATATCATGAAATAAAGCGACCATGGCACGTTGATAGGTTGCCCCAGCATTTTTCAATCCGAATGGCATGACCTTGTAACAGAAGGTGCCCCATTGAGTCACAAAGGTAATCTTTTCCAAATCTTTCGGGGCCATCTTGATCTGATTATACCCTGAAAAACCGTCCATGAAGGAGAGAACCTTATGTTGAGCAGTATTGTCAACGAGAACGTCAATGTGAGGTAGAGGAAAATCATCCTTGGGGCTTGCCTTGTTTAAATCCCTGTAGTCAACACACATTCTGACTTTACCGTCTTTCTTCGGTACTGGCACCACATTGGCAACCCACTGAGGGTAAGAAGTTACTGCTAGAAATCCGGCATCGAATTGCTTCATAACCTCGGCCTTGATCTTTTCAGACATCTCTGGGCGCATATGGCAGACCTTTTGCTTTACCGGAGGGCAGTCTTCCTTGGTTGGCAGGTGATGAACTACAATGTCGGCATCCAAACCAGGCATGTCTTCATAGGACCAAGCAAATATCTCCATGTAATCCTGTAGCATCTGGATCAATCGTTGCTTCACTTTGAGCTCTAGATTGGCACCAATCTTGACCTCTTTCCTATCTGTCTCAGTACCCAGGTTAACTGTTTCCACAGGCTCTTCATGTGGTTGAATAGCCCTCTCTTCCTGGAGTAGCAGTCTCGCGAGTTCACCAGGCACTTCACAATCATCTTCACCTTCGTCCTCGGCCAAGTTGATCGGATTCTCGAAGTCATAACTGGCGGTAGCAGAGCTGTTACCAGTGAGATCCAGAGTGGATTGAAACCTGTATAAGTGAGTGTGTGTAAATATAGCTGTTTTGCAATATATAACACAGAAAGAAAAAGAGCACAAGATTTGAAATGCAACAAACGTCCAATGTTTTGATTGATGATATATGAAAATGTCATACAAAAAGCCCTCACAAATGGAGCTACGATGCCCCGGGTAGAACACCGAGCCAATAAAAGTTTTAACACATTGTTTGTTACAAATTGAAGATCAAAAGAGTTAATTACTGCGTGACAAATGTGATAGGTGTAAAATCCTTTGCCGTGCAGTTGCTTGGTCCGTTGCTGGTAGTCGGGTAGATCCAACTGTCAAACTCTGCTTCCTCTACATCCCCCTCAATAGCATTCACCCTTGGACTGGTGATAAACACTAGAGTCTTTCTGATCTTTTCCTTGCGCACAACCCTCTGAGCCTCTGTAGTAAAGCCCAGCCCAAACTTGTCGTTCTTTTGAGTGAAGTCAGGAAGCTGACCCCAGTTCGCACAATTGCCTTTCTCGATTACAGCCCGGGCATCCTTCAAGGATGCCATCTTCAACGGAGAGTCTTCTTCAACCACTGCTTCAGCTGATGCCAAAATTGGAGGTACTTCCTCAAAATGTTGAAAGGGGGTTTCAATAAACTCCCCGTCCATCTCGATATACCGGAATGAATTCAAGTGACTAACCATGTATTCCTCCTCACCCTGCACGGTAACAATCTTCCCTTTGACAGGGTATTTGAGTTTTTGGTGTAGAGTGGAGGTTACTTCCCCAGCCTTGTGAATCCAGGGTCGACCCAATAAGCAGGAGTAAGATGGACGAATATCCATTACATAGAACGTTGAGTCGAAGACTTGGGAACCCACACGAATAGGAATGTTTACTTCACCGTGCACCATCCTCTTAGAACCGTTGAAGGCTCTAACAATGATGTTACTAGGTTTCAATTCCAAACCTTCACAATCCAAGCGATCCAATGCCTTCTTAGGCAAAACATTCAGGGAAGAGCCGGTATCCACTAATACGTGTGCGAGAGTAGTGCCCCTGCATTCTATGGAAACATGCAGGGCATCATTGTGATTTTTCCCTTGGGGGGAGAGGTCAGCATCTGAGAACCCCAAGCCATTGTCAGCCGTTAAATTAGCCACACAGTCGGTGAATTGGTCCGCGGAGGTCTCTTGCGGTACGTGGGCCGTTTTCAGAAATGAAATCAGGGCTTTTGCATGGGCCTCTAAGCATAGCAGCAATGATAGCATAGAGATTTTGGAGGGAGTATGCCCCAACTGTTCAACAACGTTAAAGTCACTCTTTTTGATGATTTTAAGAATTTCCTCCATTTCTTGTTGGGAGGCTTCTACAGCAGTCTTTTTTGGTGCCTCCGTCCTGGCAGGCAAATCGGTAGCAACTTCTTTGCCTCGAGTATCAGAGGACTCGGCGGCAGTAGTAGACATAGGAACTTGAATTGGAACATGCACACTTAAGGGTGTGATGGTGAGAGGTTTTCGGATAACTGGCGGTGCAATGTCAGGCGAGAAGAGCCTGCCACTGCGGGTAATCTTGGCGGGACCAGTGATGTTACTGATACTGGTATTGGTGTTGAACTCCTGCTTCACCCCAAGCACATACACGTCGGCCCCATAATGCCACGGGACCGCTTTATCAGACTCATAGGGGAGAGGCCCCGGTACAGTAATAGTAATGGGTGCAACAGACATAATTCGGACTGGTTTCTTCACGGGAGTTTTGGCAGGATTGTAAATTGTGACAACAGATATTTCTTCAATGGAGACAAACAAAACAGCAGTTTTCTTGAACAAAATTTCCTTGCTGTCCATCAGGCTTTGGATGCCTGATTTCAGTAGCGGACAACCGGTAGGGATAACAGCACACAGGAGGCAACCCTTACCACAACCCGGAAATAAACCGGCTAGTAATAAGTTCCTCTTAACAGTCAAAAGAGGGGTAGCAACATCATTCACTGAAACATCATACAACTCCTCTTCAATGGCATTTACTCTATGCTGGGGCATAGGAGCAGTTACAACATTCGGTCTTTCAGGCGCTTCAAACTGAATTTCCTTCGCGTCAATAAGATCTTTCACTTTGTTTCTCAAGGCCCAGCAATTGTCAGTAGTATGCCCGGGACTATCAGAATGATAAGCACAACGGGCATTTGGGTTATACTTAGGAGATGCAGTATTCACGACTTTAGGAGCTTCTTTGATGGTCACCAAGTTGGTTGATAACAGTTGGGGTAAAATTTGTGACAAGGTCATACTCAACCGAGTATACTGCCTCTTGGGCCTTTCACCTCTTTGTTGATTGTACTGCTGAGGAGCAGTAACAAGTTTTGAAATGACCAGAGCATTGACGGCTAGGCGACTTTCTGGCTTGACTTGTCTTCTAGGACCATAGATGGCACTTGCTTCCTTCTTAAAAGGCCTCCTCTCAGTACTTGCAGCAATACCCTTTTGAATCTTTCCTGACTTGATGCCAGCTTCTATTCTTTCGCCCGTTAAGATCAAATCGGTAAACCCCGCGGAAGAGTTACCAATCAGATGATTGAAAAATGGTCCAGATAGGGTCCCTAGAAACATATCGACAAGTTCACGATCGGTTAAAGGAGGCTGCACCCTGCCAGCCAAATCCCTCCATTTTTGTGCGTACTCTTTGAATCCTTCGCCTGTTCCTAACGACATACCCTGAAGTTGGGTACGAGTAGGGGCAAGGTCAGAGTTGTATTGGTATTGTTTGTAGAAAGCGGTGGCCAAATCTTCCCAGTTTCGAACGCTGGTTCCTTCTAGCTGATAAAACCACTCCAACTGAGCTCCAGAAAGACTGTCTTGAAAGAAATGAATCCAAAGGTTTTTATCTGCCGTATAGGGTTGAATTTTTCTCACGTAGGATCTGAGATGCATTTTGGGACAGGACAGCCCATCATACTTCACAAACACTGGCACTTTGAATTTTGGGGGAATCACAATCCCAGCAACCAAACCCAAGTCTTCAAAATCCAAACCCGGTACCCTTTGTAGCTCCATGGCGGCCAACCTGTCTTCTAGCCCTTTGTATTTATCATCAGCTGGAGGGTATTGCTGATCGGTATAATCTTCATCCTCTTCGACCTCCTCCTCTTCCGCATCAGACTCGGAAGGTACTGCGGCTCCACCTCCTTTGCTGGTTCCTTCATCAGAGATAGGAGGAAATTCAAGCACTCTCCGAGCTTCTCCGTCAAATCTTCTTCCCAAAGTAGCCATCCCGAGTCTCTTTTTCTTCTTTTTCACTGGGTCTTTGTTCCCCAATTGAGTCTTGATATCCTCCTGACCCTTAGCCAAGGTCATCAGGAGTTGCTGGAACTGTGCATTCTGAGCTTGTAGGTCTTTGACTGTTTGCTCGAGATCCATCCTGCTGAAATAAACAGCAGACAGATAAGGAAACCTGGAGTGATACCTACTTATGCACATGATGAATGGTATGCTTATGTATGCAATGCATTCAAGGATTTAGAACATTCAAAATTGTTTCAGACAAAGAAGAACACACGTCATATTAATAAGAAGAAATTTGGTAGTACATAAATGCCCCATGGGCCAAATATTACAAAATAACTTCTTAAGGCAAAAAGACATTGTGCATCCTCTTTGGTGCGATGTAGGTGTTGAGGGCTTCTTGCTTGTGGAGTCGGCGGGTAAGCTCTAGAACCTTCTTCTCACTGGCGTAGAAGCTAGCTTCAAAAGTATTCCGTTCCTCCTTGAGCTGAATCCAACTTTTCTGCATTTCCTCCCACGATGTAGGCATGTCTGGATGTAGGATGGTGTAGGGAACCTCTCCTTCCTTGACGGGCTCTTTAATCACAGGGAGAACATGAGGATAAGGCATCATCAGACTTTGGGCTCGGGCTCGTACCCACTTGAGATAAGGCTCAAGAGGGATGGAGTTCTTGTGTCCCAGAGTCTTGCTATCAACCTTGTTGAGCTTTCCCCAAGCTCTGATGAATCTTTGGCGAAGTCCTTGCGCATCGTTGTCGAAGTCAAAAACTAGGTCAGGAATCAACATGTCATGAGGGCCATCCCTCCGGGCGTATCCAAATTGTCTCAAAGCTAGGCAAGGGTTGTAGGTGATACCTCCTCTAATTCCAAGTAAAGGAACATTAGGAAATTCTCCGCAACGATCGACGATGATGACATTTTCTCTGGACCGAGAACACCAATGTACATTAGAGTGAGTAAGAGTCATCAACCGTTGGGACCACCTTGAGCCTTGGTCGTTCTTCAAGACAGATTGTGGAAGGTGCGAAATAAACCACCTTGCAAGGAGAGGAGTACAACACATGGGAACACCCCTCTTTCTCATTGTTCGTGTGTAAAATGAGTGAAGGATGTCCCCAAGCAATGTTGGTATTGGATTTCTGGACAAGAAGATTTTGACGGCATTGACATCTACCAATTGGTCAGGATTTGGGAACAAGACCAACCCATAGATAAGGAGTGCCACAATTTCTTCAAAGGCTTGTAGGTCCAATGAGTTCCAACATTCATGTGCCTTCTCAAACAAGAATTTTGCTAAGAATCCCTTGACGCCGCTTCTGGTTTCCCAATGCCCCTTGATGTCGGATGGTTGTAGATGTAATGCTTGAGCAACATCTTCAGGCTTTGGTTCCTTTTCCGTACCGTTGAAAGGTAGTTGATTAAGGATAGGAATTCTCAGGAGTTGAGAAAACTCCTCCAAAGTGGGCACCAACTGGTAATCGGGGAAAGTGAAACAGTGGTGAAGAGGGTCAAAGAACTGGAATAGCACTTTCACCATGTCTTCTTCAATGTTGGTGTTGACTAGGCTGAGCAGTCTACCATGTCTTTCACTGAAGGATGAGCTTTCCGGAATTCTTGAGGTGAGCTCTTTGAGTTGAGGAGAGATTCTCACAAGGTTGACTCGAATGGTTTTTCTGCGAGGAACTTCCATGACCTACAAAACAGGAACAAAGATGAAGATCCAAAACCCTTGAAATGGTTAGTGAATGCATATGATGTTTTATGATGTCCATGATGTATGCACAACACATATGTACAAGCAATTCACACCAAACCCTAGTTTCAGGCTTGCATGGGGTTTCATAGGTAAGTACCCTCTTGAGTGTAGTTGGCTTAAAAACCTGTCCTATAAATAGTAACCGGGTTCTAAGGAGCTCAATATCACGGGATTGTTTTCATTGTTCATTGTTTTGGTTTAGCCACTTAACTAGCGACCAAAATATTCCAAGAAAACAACCCTCAATGAGTGTAGTATCGAGTATCTACCAACTTCGGACTGCACCAAAGTCGGTCATCTCACTACCCCTAATAAAAGGCCAAGATGGTCAAGTAAGGTTCTAGGTCATTAGTGCTTAGTGACATCACTCAGCGGCCCCGTACTCTCCTTGATTGAACTCAAGGGTTACCGGTACTCACAAATATGTCGCACTAATATAGCTATTGCTTCGACCGTGTCGGTATACCCCGCACAGTTTCCACAAAATATTGCTATCTATGAATGTTTCCCAAAATCCGGGTGTAGGATTGCAAACCCAAACAAGAGATCCAAAAAATATAAAGCAATCAAATCAAACAATTAGTCATGCAAGAGGGTGATCCAAGCCCTAAGGTTACTCCACTTTTAAAATCCTCCCCAGCAGAGTCGCCAGTTCTGTGATACGGTGGGAGAACTGACTGTCGTTTTGCGTTTGTTTTCGCAAATGTTTCGGTTGAGCAAGAGTCACCACCGACTTTTTATTTTATCCTAAGGAAAGGTTTAAAAAGCACAGCAAAAACCTTTGAGATGTTTTCTTGGGTTCGGGGAGTAGATTATATAAAGGGAAGGTATTAGCACCCTTTCTATCCATGGTTATCCATGGGCTCTTAGTTACTTGCTTAGATCATCTTGCCTTGATTTTTAATTGTTTGAAATGGTGCTTTGTGTGTGGGTTTTGAAAATGTTTTGAAAAGAGGCCAATGTGGTAGCAACCTTTGTAATGATCCATGTTGGGATGTATACAAAGGTGTACGTCTTTTGAAAAGATTTTTATTTGTTTTTTGAAAGTTGTTTTGAAAGTGTAGTGATGGGTGGTTTAGAAAAATAGGCAAGTGTTTTGTTTTGCAAGTTTGATTCAAGTAACTAAGAGGTTGTCTACTCCTAAATTTCTCAAAGATTATTGCTAGGTTTTTAACCCTTTTAACAATTTTGTTCCACCATTGCATTTGGCGGACAATCTTGTGTTAGGATGTGAAGGGGACGGGCGCGGGTCGTCGTTTAGACCATAATTGCAATGGTGCCAAGTATCTTTGGGAAATTTTTCTTTAAGGGACTTGATCATTTTTAGGCAACTTTCGAAAGCGTCATCGAGGGACTATGATCATTTGAATTGTTTGTTTTGCCCAAAGAGACCTAACATGCAATATGGCCCAATTTTTGAAAGGCAACAAGTGGATGTAACCCTAGGGGTGTTAGTGTGCAAGTGTATTTTATTGCATACAAGAGTTTTTTCTTTGAATTAGGTTTTTCTATTTCATTGATTTTATCTTGCCATACACGTCCTAATTACTAGCAATAAGAAGCGGAAATGTAAAATCCTACGCTATTACAACAATTAGGGGAGGGGGATACACATTTGTACATGGGGGGTTCAACGAGAAAAATAGACAAAAAAGAAAATAGCAAAAAACAAGATATAGAGAGAGAGAGGGAGCCCGCGCGCTGCTGGGAGGTCATCAGAAGTTCTGACTCAGATCCGCTGCCAGATGATCAACCTGTTAGTGAAACTGGATGAGTCAGAACTTCTGACTCTAGCACCTGCAAAACAGAACCTTGTTAGTGGGGAAATCAGAAGTTTTGATTTCCCTGCGCTGCAAGACAGAAGTTTGTTAGTGGAGAAACTAGAAGTTCTGATTCTGCTGAAAAGGCAATAACTCTCAGAGGTTCTGATATCATTGACAGCAAAACAGGCTTCAGATATGCTAACGTCAAAGTCAGCATTTGGCTTTTCCCTGTACTAATCAGAACATCTGCAATCCTGTTGTTACTCCACAAAATAGGAAACATATTTGGAACAGGTCCAGCAAATACAAAAAATGTTCCAGAGGTCAGAACCACCAAGGTCACAGGCAATTCATATACTGGCTCAGAACGTTCTGAGGTATGAAAATCCTCAGAACATAAACAACAACAACAACATGATATTTACATTATGTTATTTGAATATGCACAGTTGATGATGCTTAACAGTGTGATTAGGGTCAGCAGGTGCTTACCTGACTGTTGGGAAAGTTTGTGGGTGAAAGTTTAGCTTTTGGTTCTGGTGGTGTGCTGGACAGATTTTCCTTGAAAAGGGGAAGTAAAGGTGTATACGTATGTAGGGTCAGAAGTTTGGAGAGGGTGTCTTTGGTTTACAGAAAAAACTGGATATTTGATGAAGTTTGAAGGTGAGAAACTCAAAGTTATGAAACAAAGCTGGAGATTTTGGTAGAGTTTCAGAATGCTGTGTTGCTAGGAGTTCTGTTTCTCTCTTAGCAATTTTTCTGTTTCTTTTTCTGAACGCCCTTTTGCAGTGGTGAAGACTCTCTATTTATAGGCAAAGTTCTTGTGGATGCCTTGAACATTTAAGGCGCCAACAGAGTTTGAATTTGTTCTTTGACAGAAATTCCTGGGAAGTTGTGATGCAGATAGCTTTCAGCCTAGGTTGCAGCAGCAGGCGTAGATTGGGGAGAAGTGACCTCTGAAGTGGGCGGTGGCGTGAAGACCCATGCCAGAATCTATGCAAAAGCGTTTTCCAAGCCACACGTGAATGCTCAGGAGTGGTTGGAAGCATTAATGGGCATTAAATGGTGACAAGACCTATCAACATCAACATTATGGTAATGGAAACCAGCGTTGAATCAGCAGCGTAAACCATGCTCTGGCCTTGGCTTCCTGTTGTCTTAGTAAGCTCTGGAGATTCTTTATCAGTGTAACACCCACTCTTCTGATCTTTCATCTTCTGATTTCAACCTGTTCTGAAGGAGCCTTCAGACTTTCCTGCTTCTCTTGCATTCCTTTAGCAAATTCTGACTGAGCTTGTGTAACTGCTGAAGGGGCATGTTCTGTTTGAGGCTTATATATTAAGCCACATTTACAACTTCTGATTGAACTGATGTAGCTGCTGAAGAGCCAACTTCTGACCACGCTGAGCCAAGCTTGCAACTTCTGACCGCGCTGAGCCAAGCTTGCAACTTCTGACCGTTTTCATCTGGAATGGGTCCAGAAGTTCTGAAGCGCTGATTTTTCTAAAAACACTTATTTTAGAGAAGCATTCTAAGTACTTAGAATTTGATTTTTCTCAAGATAAAAGCGTTGCTTCTGGAGTTCGTGAGATCATCTTGCTCTTGTAAGTTGCTTGCTTGGGCAAAGGGATAACTCAGGACTTGGATTTGTTTCAGGGGGACCTTGAAAAATCCAAGATGGTTTCCTGAAGAAAGGGAGGGCAAATTTTGGGGTACAACAACTACGATGTCATTCTTAACTGTCTTACTGAACAAGGTTGTGTCCACATTCCCTCTGGTGAATTCCTTTTCTAACAGGAAGTTACTTAGTCTTTCATACCAAGCTCTGGGAGCTTGTTTCAGACCATAGAGTGACTTCTTTAGTTTGAAAACATATTCAGGATTTTTGGAACTTTCAAAACCAGGGGGTTGGTTCACATAAACCTCTTCTTCTATATAGCCATTTAAGAATGCACTCTTGACATCCATCTGATACAAAGTGATGCCTTTATTAACATCAAATGAAATTAAAAGTCTGATAGATTCTAATCTGGCGACTGGAGCAAAGATTTCTGTATAGTCTATCCCCTGTTGCTGACTATAACCTTGTGCTACCAGCCGTGCTTTATTTCTGATGACTTCACCTTGTTCATTCAGTTTGTTTCTGAACACCCATTTTGTACATATGACGTTGAATCCTTTTGGTTTGGGAACCAGATCCCATACGTCATTTCTTGTGAACTGATTTAGCTCCTCCTGCATTGCCAGAATCTAGTCATTGTCCAGAAGTGCTTCATCAATTGTTATTGGTTCAATCAGAGAAACCAGTCCCATGAGGGATTCTTCAGAGTTTCTGAAGGTAGATCTTGTTCTGATTGGATCTTCCTTCCTTTCAAGATTGTTTCTTCTGGGTGATCAATGCTGCTTCTGGATGGTCTTTTCTGGAGTTGATGAACAGAAGGTGCTGGGTTGCTTGTAGTGACTCTTACAGATGTTGAGGGAGTGTCTCTGTTGAGAGCCTCTGAGTTGTCTTTAGTACCTGTGAGTTCAACTTCCATACCTGCAAGGAATTCATTGTGCTTTGACTTTTGAGAGTCAAGCTTATCATCAAACCGAACACTGATTGACTCTTCAACAATCTGTGTTTCTGTATTGTATACTCTGTACCCTCTTGAGCGTTCAGAGTATCCTAACATAATTTACTTTTGTGCTTTAGAGTCAAACTTGTTCAAATAATTTTTTGTATTCAAAATAAAACATGTATATTCAAATGGGTGAAAATAAGAAATGTTGGGCTTTCTGTTCTTCCACAATTCATATGGAGTCTTTTCCAGAATAGGTCTTATGGAGATTCTATTCTGAATGTAACACACTGTGTTTATTGCTTCTGCCTAAAAGATCTTAGCAACGTTAGTCTCGTTGATCATGGTTCTGGCCATTTCTTGTAATGTTCTGTTCTTTCGTTCTACAACTCCATTTTGCTGGAGAGTTCTAGGACAAGAGAAATCATGCAGAATGCCTTTTTCATTAAAGAATAATTCAAAATCTTTATTTTCAAATTCTCTACCATGATCACTTCTGACTTTGACGATTCTAAGATCCTTTTCATTCTGAACTTGGTTGCAGAAGGTAACAAACACAGAGTGTGACTCGTCCTTGTGCCTTAAGAACTTTACCCATGTCCATCTGCTATAGTCATCTACGATTACTAACCCATACTTCTTGCCACTGACTGAAGCAATTTTTACTGGTCCAAATAAGTCAATGTGCAGAAGTTCTAATGGCTTAGAGGTGGAAACAACGTTTTTGGATTTGAAAGCAGGTTTTGCAAACTTGCCTTTCTGACATGCTTCACACAGAGCATCTGAATTGAACTTCAAGTTAGGAAGTCCTCTGACCAGATTGAGTTTGTTGATCTGAGATATTCTTCTCATACTAACATGTCCCAATCTTCTGTGCCAGATCCATTGCTCGTTGTTAACATACATAAGACATTTTACATTCTTACTTTTCAGTTCAGAAAGTTTGATTTTATAAATGTTGTTTTTCCTCTTTCCATTAAATAGGATAGTCCCATCTTTCTGACTAACAGCTTTGCATGAATTTTGATTGAAGATTATATCATAACCGTTATCACTTAATTGACTTATGGATAACAGGTTATGCATTAATCCATCAACAAATAAAACATTACTAATAGAGGGAAGATTTCCATTACCTACTGTTCCAGAGCCAATGATCTTTCCCCTCTGATTGCCTCCAAAGCCTACTTGGCCTCCAGGCTTAAGTTCCAGGCTTTGGAACATATGCCTTCTTCCCGTCATGTGTCGTGAGCAGCCATAGTCTAGGTACCATGACTGGTGTCTTTGCTTTGCTGCTAAAGATATCTGCCACATGTATTATTTTATCCTTAGGTACCCACATTTTCTTGGGTCCTGATTTGTTAGTTTTACCAAAACTCTGGTTGAATTTTGGTTTGACAGAGTAATTACTACTTGTATATTTTATGTCATGTGTGTGTCCATATATAAAGTGTGAATCAAGTGGTGTACGTTTTATAACCAAATCCATGGCATTTTTTGGTGTAGGAACCTTACCTTGATATCCTATCCCTTTTCTTCCATTTCTGCTAACTCCATAGATTATTGAAGCCATTTTGCTTCTGTCTATGTTTTTAGCCAGAAACTTCTGGAAGTTGTGATCATATTCTTTGATGATCTCTTCAGCATTGCTGAGAGTTTCAGGGATTGTTTCCTTCTGAGAGTTTTGCAATTGGTTTTCTAATTTTGAAATTTTATATTTTAACTCATAATTCTCCAATTTGAGACTCTCAGTCTTATCAGAGTCAGAAGCAAGATTCCTTTTCAGGTTTCAGAATTTGACTCTGATCTGCTGATACCTTTCTAGAATTTCATTAAGGCTTTCAGCTAGTTCAACCTTAGTAAAGTTGATAGTAAAGTCAGGGAATACCTCTTCTGTATCTGATTCTGAGTCTGAACCAGAAGCTTCACTGTCTTCAGAGACGTTTGCCATGAGAGCTATGTTTGCTCTTTCATCATCTGATTCTGAGTCAACTTCAGATGTATTAGAATCATCCCATGTAGCCATGAGACTTTTCTTCTTTTCCTTGCCAAACTTCTTTTTGGGCTTCTCCTTCTGAAGCTTTGGGCAATCACTTTTGTAGTGCCCTTGCTTGTTACACTCATAACAAATGATGTCTCTGTTGTTTGGCTTTCTGTATCCTGAAGAGCCTTCAGATCTTTTGTGTCCAGAGGAGGATTCTGACCTTCTGTATCTGGAGGAAGATTCATTCTAATTTTCTGATCTTCTGGGATTCCAGAACTTCCTTTGCCTCTGCTTCCACAGTTGGTTCACCCTTCTAGAGAGAAGATACAATTCATCTTCTTCTGATGAGGATCCATCAGAGGTTTCTTCCACAGCCTGCAAAACTTTGGAGTCAGATTTTCTGTTAGATTTTAAAGCTAACGGCTTACCTTGCTTTTGAGGTTCATCTGATTCTAGCTCTATCTCGTGACTTCTGAGGGAGCTGACAAGTTCCTCCAGAGAGATTTTGTTGAGATCCTTGGCTAGCTTAAGCACTGTGACCATTGGCCTCCACTGTTTTGGCAAGCTTCTGATGATCTTCTTAACGTGATCAACAGTGGAATATCCTTTGTTAAGAACTTTTAGACCAGCAACATGAATTTGGAATCTTGAAAACATAGCTTCTATTGATTCATTATCTTCCATCTTGAATGCCTCATAATTTTGAATGAGCGTAAGGGCTTTTCTTTCTTTAACTTGAATGTTGCCTTCATGCATCATTCTCAGAGAATCAAACATATTCTTAGAAGTTTCTCTGTTTGATATTTTCTCATATTCTGAATATGAGATGGCGCTGAGAAGAATTATTCTGGCCTTGTGATGATTTCTGAACTCACGCTTTTGCTGATCAGACATCATTTTCCTGTCAATATTCTGACCACGTCCATCCACTGGGTGTGTGTATCCATCAGTCACCATGTCCCACAGATCATCATCATGGCCCAGAAAGAAACTCTCAATTCTGTCTTTCCAGTAGTCAAAGTTTTCTCCATCAAATACTGGAGGTTTGCCACTGAATCTGTCCCTTTATTCATTGTTGTCATTGCTGATGTTTTGACTTCGTCTTGCCATTGTATTTTTCTAACGCTGGATCTTGTACTGACACGGTTAAGTGTTGAAGCTCAGAACCAGGCGCTCTGATGCCAATTGAAGATGCGAAAAACACAAGAAGGGGGGGGGGGGTGAATTGTAAAACTTAAATCAAAAGGCTTAACAACACAGTATTTTTATCCTGGTTCGTTTGATCTCAAACTACTCCAGTCCACCCGTCAAGGTGATTTCGCCTCTCTCCAACGAGGTCTTAATCCACTATTCTCAAAGGATTACAATAACTACTTTAACAACTATTAAAGTCTTCTTGAGTACAACCACAATCCGGTTAATCTCAAGGAACTTCTTTTACAAATGAATTGAACAAGTGTGTGTTGATGTTTTCTTACAAAACTGTATATCACAACTGTGATAATTACACAAAATAAGCTTTGAATATGCGTGGTTTTGATAGCTTGGCAAATTTTGAGTGCGTACATACGTGCTTCTTTTCACAAGCAGACCTGTTTATATAGGCAAGCAAGGATACGTTGTCCATAAAACAGGTTTTAATAATAATAATGCACTTTCCTAATGTAGAAGATCTTTGTATGAAGAAAGCCGTTAGCATTTAATTCTGTCTTGAATAACCAGTAACGCTTCAGAGTCTTCTTTGCTGTATCTGCTGATAACGCTTCAGAGTGTTGATGACTTGGTAAAGATGTCTTTGATCAGAGTCAGAGTGTATTTTTTTAGGCGCAAATTCTGGTCATTAAGCTTCAGCGTATAATCTGGTAGCTTCAGCGTGTAATCTGGTAGCTTCAGCGTGTAATCTGGTAGCTTCAGCGTGTAGCACAGGTTGCTGATCTTCTGATGCTGATTCCATCAGAACTTTTGCATATACAAAACATAATTTTTTAAGGAGCATAATTGTTATTTGTATATATCTTTGAAAATAATTTATTCTTTGTATTTTGTTATCATCAAAACTCTAATCAAGGGTTGTAGAATCAAACTATGTTCTAACACAGCTCTCCAGAATATATCTACATAAATCAACAGTATCTCCTCTACTTCATTGCCACATGTTTCCCCCAAAATTTTCCCTCCCATTTTGTTCAAGGCATGCTCATTAAGGTCCTCAATTGCTTAAGGTTGACCAAGAATTGATCAGACATATTCTCCTCCTAAGCAATGGACTTTCAACTAGTTTCACATTTCACCAAGATGTGTGAGCTCCAAAGGTCTCAAATGTTTTCCTTGGTCCTAATATGTCTTCAAGTTTGTCCATGCCAAGTTTCATGCCCTACAACTTCTCTTTTATCCTCAAGCTCAAGAAATGCATCATTTGGAAGGTACAAGCTCATACATTATTGGAGGTTATTGCACCCTTTACGCCTCAGCATAATGGCATAACTTAAAGAAAGAATAGAAGTGTAGTGAACTTTACGAGATGTAAGTTGAAAGATAAAAATATTCCTAAAAGATTTTGGGTCGAAGCAGCTTCGACAGCAATATACATTCTTAATAGATGCCCATCGAAGCAGTGTTAGCTGGGAATTTCGATTACACAAGTTTTGAATAATTGACACTATGATCGAAGAAATAATAGTTTGAAAGGAAGTGTGAGGAGACTTTTATGAAGTCTTCGATTGATGAATAGCTAGTAAAGAGCTTCACCACGTTGAACCGTTATCGAAGGGTTCGTTTTCAAACCTTATAAAATATAAACTATTAGAAGCATTACAGGGAAAGACATTTCGGCTGTCATGTTGATTGAATTGGAGCTTCGAAAGGAAGAAGATTTCGAATTAAAAAGTTTTGATCTTATCCAAAGAAGCACGTGGAAGTCTAATGGTTCGAAGGACATGCAATCTTCAAACTTGGCATGATTTCATAGAACGACTAATAGGGTCGAATCAGCCAAATATAAGTCATCTTAGAGTTTTTGGATCAATGTGTTTCAGGCATGTACCTGAACAAGTAAGGAAGATGTTGGATGATCGAAGTGAAGTCGTGGTGCTCATAGGTTATCATTCGATTGGTGCATACAAGTTGTATTCACCAATCGAAGATAAACTAGTGATCAGTAAAGATGTGCTTTAAGACAAAAGCAAAAGGTGGGATTGCAGTCGAAGTTCAGTTCGACAAGAATCAGACACATTCACAACTGTGTTCGAAGGAGATCGAAAAGAACACAACGAAGCTTCGGCAAGTCAAGATGAAGAGGTGATACTTCGATTGGTCGAATTGAAGGAAAGGAGATTGAAAGGAACAAGAACTTAGTTCGACAAGGCTGATTAGATATGAGGGGTTTCCAGATTACATAATTGATGCAGACGGTGACTAAGTCAAAGAAGCCATGATGATGAAGCCTTGAGCAATTCGAATTGGAACTCAGAGCCATCGAAAAGAACAAAGCATGGGACCTTGTCGAAAGAATTATTTAATGTGAAATAGAGATGTAAGTCAAAATGAAAACCTAATAGGATGAAGCTTGATGGGCCTGGACTGATTAGCTCGAAGCCCAAATTCGAGCAAGACACCAACCATAACATGTCTAGGTTCATTATGTTTCAAGGATGGCAAGAAAATTATCAAAATGGCAACTTTTCAAATCTTTCGATTTTTCTTTCAAAGCCATGATTAATGGCTGATTCATGCCATATTTTTTCACCACTACACCTCTATATAAATACAAGACCAAATCAGAAGCAAGTGGGGAGACGCAAATTGCCTCAAAGAGCCATAGGAAGACAATACCTCAAATCGCACACACTGCCTGAGAAAACCATCTCAAATCATTCTAACGCTCAAATCATTCTCCCGAGACTTCCAGGAATCCACCCAGGCCCTTACACGAGCTGTTACACGCCCAGGGTTACAGATCGAAGCATCTCCAATTGGTAAGGATTTACAAAATCAAAATTGTATTTCCAGGCCATTTAAATACATATTGCTTGCATATTTGTGCTGCTAATTTTGTTTGTGTTTGTATGAACGTATTGCATGTAAGATAACATACCAGAATAAGATCGTGCCATTGTTAGGGCACAATCTAAATTTTCCTTCGAAGATCACGATACAGGAAGTTTCAAGCCAAGTAGACCCCAAATTTGGATTCAGGGGATGATTTTACGTGGGATAGGGTCCGTTGCATTGTTTTAGATTAATGTTTGGTTGAGTTTGCATGTCTTGGTGCACCGAAGAAGACGATCGGATTTTGACTCCATCGTCTCTCCGTCTGTTGACTCAGGCGAGGGATCATGCAGATGTCATTTTTATATTAATACTGTATTTTTATTAACAAAATGTTATCATTTTATTTTTATCAATGAATGGATAGCTTTCACAGTTGGTGAGGAAAATGCTCTGCAATGAGAAAAGACATGGGTTAGATACCCATGTCGTGAATTTTATTTTTCTAACATGTTTATTGCAGATCCAACATAATGTGATCCTATGGGTGCACCATGTACCATCAGATCAGCACCATCAGATCCATACAATGTTAGATCCAGCACCTTCAAACATGCAGTATCATGTTGGACTCTCAAGGGCTAGCAACATAGGATCCAACACGGCCCCTAGGTTCCATTTGTTTGGGCCTAAACAAATTCCAGATCTCCCCCCTGTTACTTTAACTATCTTGGCCCATTTACTTTTTTTAATTTGTTTTATTTATTTTCTTTTAATGATTTTATTTTTTTAATAACATTATAAAAATCACAAAAATATTAGGTTAGCATTTTCCCAAATAAATTAATTTTCTAAATTAATTGATTAATTATTTTAACCCTTTTTCTTAATTTAAAAATAAATAGACTTAGGATTTTAAATTAAATTTCTTTCCATGATCAAAAACAAATAAAAAGATTTTTCGTTTATAGGTTTTAGACGTTATTTTCATTTCGTGCGCGTTATTTCTTTTCACACTTTTTTCATATTATTGTACCTGCTTTCTGATTGTAATAGTTTAAAGTAGGCTTTTACATTTACTGCTTTATTTCCCTCATAGTTTTTGACATGTAAGTAATCCCCCTCCCCGAAGCTTTGTAATAGTTTAGGATTTACATTTCCGTACTTTTAATTTCTGCAAACTATTAACTGTTAGATGTATGTATAATAGAACTGTATGACAAGAATAATAAACGAATGCTAGTAAACCTAAATGCAACCGATAAATAATTGAATATAATACAATTTCACATGCACACCTCTAGGGTACCCCACTTTGGTTGCCTTCAGAAAAACAGTCACAACTCTCCAAACGTGAGAGATTTTAGTGGATACCCTCCGATTTAAAGATCATAAGTCCCTCGATGACCATCTCGACGTTGCCTCGGTAAAAATGATCTTAAAACCCTAGGGTAGTTACTAAGATTTCTTGCCCAGTTGCCTTTGCGGCTGTATAAACATCCCTTCGAATGTCCCTCAAACATCCAACGGCTAGGGCTACCTACTCACTAATAGTTGGATAGCAATGTCCAAAGGAAAAGTGGAAAAGAACAATCCTTTCGAGTAAATTAGATAGTTCCTAGATGCTATGCTCAAACAATTTTGACACTTACACAAAACCTCTTTCAAAGTCATTTGCAAACACTTTGTATACGTTGTATACTATTCCGAGAAAAATTACAAAGTTCATCGTACTAAGGCGGTTTCAAAAGTGCTTTTCAAACACGCAAACACAAGGTATATTTTCAAATGAGATAGCATCTAAGATCCCGTAGATACCTACAGATGGAAAGGATGCTAACACCTCCCATTTCCATAATCTACCCCCCTTACTCAGGAAACTCTCGAAATGTCTTTTTCTATTCTTTTCAACTTTCCTTTGTTGGATAAAGGAAAAGTCGGTGGTGACTCTTGCTTACCATAAAATTTGCGAATACAAACACAAAACCAGTATAAACTGTCAGTTCTTCCACCGTATCACAGAACTGGCGACTCTGTTGGGGATCATTAATTAAAAGTTGAGTTACCTTATAGTTTAGTTCATTCTTTACCTTGTGTTATGTATGCTTTACTTTTGAGGGTTTTGTTTGGGTTGTTACTCAAATATCCTACACCCGGATCTGGGACACCTATTTAGGTAAGTAGTAATAAATCATGGAAGTTGTACGGCATAGACCGATATGGACGAAGTGATAGCTATGTTAGCGTGATACTCTGGCTTGTACTAATGTTCCTTGAGTCAGTCAAGGATAACATTAGGCTTGCTAATAGTGTCATTAAGAGCTAACTGACCTTTAGAATATTTAATTGAGTTATCCTAAACCTTTAGAATATTTAACTGACCTTTAGAATACTCGGATGAACAATACCCTCCTGTTGATGACAAATACATATAGTTGGAGGATACGCTCAAGGCTCTGGAGGTCCAAAAGATACCAGGATTTGATTTCGGTGAACTAAGGCTGGTTCCAGGGGTGGTCATCCCACCCAAGTTCAAGGTCCCTATATTTTCCAAATATGACAGGGTCTCTTGTCCTAAACATCACTTGAGATCATACGTCAGAAAGATCCAGCCACACACTGCTGACCAGAGGTTATGGGTCCATTTCTTCCAAGAAAGTTTGGCTGGCACTCAAATGGAATGGTTCTATCAGTTGGAAGGAACCAATATTCACATAGAAAGACTTGGCTGCTGCTTTCTACAAGTAATACCAAGACAATGTTGACCTGGTACCAACTCGAGTGCAATTGCAGAATATGTCGACGGGCTCAAGGGAAGGATTCAAGGAATATGCACAAAAATGGAGGGATTTAGCTGGAAGGGTGAAACCTTCTTTGACTGATCGGGAAATGGTAGACATGTTCATGGGCACTCTGACATGACCGTTCTTTAATTTGCTGATTGTGAGTTCTTAGTTTGGTTTTATAGAGATGATTCTGACTGGTGAAAGGATAGAAAGCGTTATCAAAAGTGGGAGATCCCAATGGCCTCAACCTCTAATGATGTGAAAAATCCCTTTGTTGGTAAAAAAGAAAATAATGCGGTCTATGGTCAAAGGAGCCTTAATAAAAATGACCACCATCAGTCTGTGGTAGCGGTGTTAATTTCTAATCCTACACCTGTTCTACAACAATAGGGCAATAGGCGTAGGATAAAGTTCTAAGAAATGTAATACACTAAGATTAATATGCCATTGTCTCAAGCGTTACAATAGTTGCTAAAAGCAGAACTGATTACACTAAGGGATCCTCCTCAAAACTCCAATACCTCCTCTCCTAATTACAATCGTAAGGCGAAATATGCCCACCATTCTAATAGTCTTGGGCACGAAACCGACAACTGTTGGTCTTTGAAAAAAAAGATTCAAGATTTGATTGACAACAAGGACATTGAATTTGACCCTCCTAAGGCTCCCAATGTGATCAATGCTCCCATGCCAAATCATGGCCAAGATTGAGAGCGTTTATTTCATTTGAATTATTAGTTTTAATTTCTTTGTTTGCTTAAACACTTATCTTTATGTCAGACTTTGGTTATTCTCATTAATGCATTACACATGTTTGTCTTGAATTAATTCATTCGTGTTCACTATAATAAAATTGTGCTTTTTATTCCCTTTTTGTGATATTCAACTCTCAATTAAAAGCTTAAACCTTTAGAGGGAGGATGGCAAAAATAATACCATAATATCTATAGTATGCTTTGGAACAAACCTTGCTGATTATGTATAAGCGTTGTTTCAAATCCTAAATAGTGAAGTTATAAGGAAGATAGTCCCTAGTCAACCCCTTTGAGCCTAAGAAGTAGTATTTTTTTTCCATAAAAATTGAAACCTTTAATCATAACCTGGGGCAGGGTAGTCTCTCAGTTAATTCAAATGTGAATTCAGTCGTAGGCTTTCACTTCGTACATAGCAAATAGTATCGAAGTCGTCCTTCCAAATCAAAAGACGGCGATGGTTTCCCGTATAACAGGCATTCATTATCTCTCAAAAGAAAAGCTCGCTAAGTCAAAACCTATGAAGGAGACTTAAGAAAAAACCGGGGCATCCCGCTAACTATAATAAAAAAAGAAATAGTTCAGACAACAGATAGGGATAATAATAAAATCAAAAAAATAGGTCGCTATGAATCCTCAGCAAAAAATATTACAAAAAAAATGATGATTGCCTTCTCAAATAAACTTTCAGTATCCAAACCATCGCCGGAATATCAAGGAAAAAAATTCCATACTCAATTGGGATCTAAACACACAATTAACTGAGCATAGGACAGAAGAACATCACGAAGAACGAGTTGGGTATAATTAAATTTCGAGCCTTTATCCTGTGTTTCTTAAACTGTGAACCAAGCCAAGTTACAACCCTTATAAGTCCTAGATGAAGCATGGGTTAGTTCTAAAGCATATTGTTACAAAAAGGTATCCTGAATCCTGTAAGGTTTGCTATAAATCCTGAGTTGATATCACATTCTTGCAAATTTCTGTTTTGCTAAAAATGAATTTTCAAAAACTTCAAGATAGACATAAGCTTTGCATTTTTAATACCATTGTTTGCATATAACTAATTGTTCATTAACAGAGAAATTCGCACGGCTAATATTCTACGAACGAAAATCCTCTCAATGGACAGAATCAAGGGGCATGACATGATGTCTAACTGATCTGGGGGCAGTCGAGTCAAGATTCGAGGAATCTTTCAAAAGTTCCAAATAGCCAGGGGCAGACCTCCGTCAGAATCACTTGGGGCATTGAACATGAGTTCCAACAAAGGGCCATGTAAGATCAAGCAAACATCTTCCTGGAAATATCACCAACCTACAGAGTTTCAACATTACAGTCTAAGGGAATTCCTCTCCCCGACTGAGTTTTCAAAACTATAAAAGCCCCCGTAGACTACTTCTCTCCAATAAAGATTATTCCTCCATCGCCAGGTTTTATTTCCCCAATAGAGTTTATTTCCCCACGAGGATCCCAAACATTACAGTCCATGGGAATTTCTCACCCCAGCTTGAGTGTGCTTCTACCACAAATCATCAGCTAAATTCCTCTCCCCAGTGAAGTCGTCACTATCCATAGGGAGTTGCTACGGAACCTGAAATCAGACCAGATGTCAGTCAACTTTATCCTCCCCAGGCGAGTCGGAAGGAATATTCATCTCTTTCGTCCCCAATCAGGGTATAAACTCCCCAGTAGAGAAATGAACAACCAACGGTCTTAAACTCTTCTCCCCAAGCAGGAATTAACATTCTCCAACAGAGCTTCCTCAAGCAAAAAATAAGAAATCAATGTTCCCTAGCGGAGTTTCGTCAAACAAGAAAGAAGGAGTCCCCAGCGAAAATAATCCCCAGATGATTGAAGATATACATACTCTTCATCCACAACAACAATCAGGGATTTATTTTCCCCAGACTAAGATGCTACTCAAATTTGATAATGCACTTCAATAACATTTCACGTTCACCATTATTTACCAATATCATAGCATATGCATACAAAATGCATAAAGCACAGTCTCATTTATTTTGAGAACGTCATTACGCAATGAACTCCATACATCATGACATTGCACACAACTAACCCTTTATCTTTATAGGTAAAGTCTATAAATAGATGAATATCATCAACTATCTACATGACCAGACAAATTTATTCAGAAACTAAATTCTGACAAGTACTTCCCTCAAAAACTTTCCCTAGAAAGTCATTCTGAAAAATATCTCTTCTAGATGAAGTCCAGTGTAGACATCTTCTAGTGCATTATTCAGACGAAATAAAGCACGAATTCCTTCTGGTACCCTGTTGAAATAGTAGTCTCCAAGATTGCATCATTACCTGTTGAAGTAGTAATCGTAAGATTCCTTTATTTCCTGTTGAAGTAGTCGTCCAAGATTCCTTCATTAATTGTTTAAGTAGTAGTCGTAAGATTCCTTCATTGCCTGTTGAAGTAGTAGTCGTCCAAGATTCCTTCATAACCTGTTGAAGTAGTAGTCGTCTAAGATTCCTTCATTACCTGTTGAAGTAGTAGTCGTCCAGATTCCTTCATTACCTGTTGAAGTAGTAATCGTCAGATTCCTTCATTACCTGTTGAAGTAGTAGTCATCCAAGATTCCTTCATTACTTATTGAAGTAGTAGTCTTCCAAGATTCCTTCATTACCTGTTGAAGTAGTAGTCGTCATATTCCTTCATTACCTGTTGAAGTAGTAGTCGTCTAAGATTCCTTCATTACTTGTTGAAGTAGTAGTCGTCCAAGATTCCATCATTACCTGTTGATGTAGTAGTCGTCAGATTCCTTCATTACCTATTGAAGTAGTAGTCGTCAGATTCCTTCATTACATGTTAAAGTAGTAGTCGTCAGATTCCTTTATTACTTGTTGAAGTAGTAGTCGTCAGATTCCTTCATTACCTATTGAAGTAGTAGTCGTCAAAGATTCCTTCATTACCTATTGAAGTAGTAGTCGTCAGATTCCTTCATTACCTGTTGAAGTAGTAGTCGTCAAATATTCCTTCATTACCTGTCGAAGTAGTAGTCGCCAAAGATTCCTTCATTATACGTCGCAGTCAAGCTTCATACTTACCAGCAGTAACTTTGGATGACATCTATAAGCCCATCTTCGATAGCTCTTATAACCTCTCCCGATGGCATCTATAAGCCCATCTCCAACTAATCTCTGTTATCTTCTCCAAATGGCATATGTAAGCCCATTGCTGATATCATCAACCAACAACGTTACTTCATGCGAGTGCAAATTTCTGGGCACTCTAGTGTTTAATCATCTTCCAACTTCAGATCACGAAAGGAATACAAGCCAATTTAAATATTCAGGTTTAAGAAGATTGAACAGGGGCAGCTGTTGCACCCAAAATTTCCCCTCCCATTTTGTTCAAGGCATGCTCATTAAGGTCCTCAATTGCTTAAGGTTGACCAAGAATTGATCAGACATATTCTCCTCCTAAGCAATGGACTTTCAACTAGTTTCACTTTTCACCAAGATGTGTGAGCTCCAAAGGTCTCAAATGTTTTCCTTGGTCCTAATATGTCTTCAAGTTTGTCCATGCCAAGTTTCATGCCCTACAACTTCTCTTTTATCCTCAAGCTCAAGAAATGCATCATTTGGAAGGTACAAGCTCATACATTATTGGAGGTTATTGCACCCTGTACGCCTCAGCATAATGGCATAACTTAAAGAAAGAATAGAAGTGTACTGAACTTTACGAGATGTAAGTTGAAAGATAAAAATATTCCTAAAATATTTTGGGTCGAAGCAGCTTCGACAACAATATACATTCTGAATAGATTCCCAACGAAGCAGTGTTAGCTGGGAATTTTGATTACACAAGTTTTGAATAATTGACACTATGATCGAAAAAAGAATAGTTTGAAAGAAATTGTGAGGAGGCTTTTATGAAGTCTTCTATTGATGAAGAACTAGTAAAGAGCTTCACTACATTGAACTGTTATCGAAGGGTTCGTTTTCGAACTATTAAAATATAAGCTATTCGAAGCATTACAAGGAAAGACATTTCGACTGTCATGTTGATTGAATTAGCTCTTAGAAAGGAAGAAGATTTTTAATTCAAAAGCTTTGATCTTATCAAAAGAAGAACGTGGAAGTCTAATGGTTCGAAGGACATGCAATCTTCAAACATGGCGTGATTTCATAGATGGGCTGATAGGGTCGAATCAAACAAATATAAGTCATCTTAGAGTTTTTAGATCAATGTGTTTCAGGCATGTACCTGAACAAGTGAGGAAGAAGTTGGATGATCGAAGTGAAGTCTTGGTGCTCATAGGTTAGCATTCGATTGGTGCATACAAGCTGTATTCCCAAATCAAAGATAAACTAGTGATCAATAAAGATGTGCTTGAATACGAAAGCAAAAGGTGGGATTGGATCCGAAGTTCAATTCGACAAGAATCAGACACATTCACAACTGTGTTCGAAGGAGATCGAAAAGAACACAACGAAGCTTCGGCAAGTCAAGATGAAGAGGTGATACTTCTATTGGTCCATATGAAGGAAAGGAGATTGAAAGGAACAAGAACTGAGTTCGACCAGGATGAATGGATATGAGGGGTTTCCAGATTACACAATTGATGCAGATGGTGACTAAGTCGAAGAAGCCATGATGATGAAGCCTTGAGCAATTCGAATTGGAACTCAGATCCATCGAAAAGTACAAAGCTTGAGAGCTTATCGAAATTATTAATTGATGTGAAATGGAGATGCAAGTCGAAACGAAAACCTAATGGGATGAAGCTTGTTGGGACTGGACTGATTAGCTCGAAGTCCAAATTCGTGCAACACACCAACCATAACATGTCTAGGTTCATTATGTTTCAAGGATGGCAAGAAAATTATCAAAGTGGCAACTTTTCAAATATTTCGGTTTTTCTTTCAAAGCCATGATTAATGGCTGATTCATGCCATATTTGTTCACCACCACACCCCTATATAAATACAAGACCAAATTGGAAGCATGGGGGAGACACAAATTTCCTCAAAGAGCCACAGGCAAACAGTACCTCAAATCGCACACACTCCCTAAGAAAACCATCTCAAAATTCTCAAATTTGCATAAAGCTGTCAAAATTCAAAACCTGCATTATATGCCTTCTCAATCCAAACTAACACTTAAATCATTCTCCTGAGACTTCTAGGAAGCCACCCATGCCCTTACACGAGTTGTTCCACGCCCAGGGTTACAGATCGAAGCATCTCCGATTGGTAAGGATTTATAAAATCAAAACTGTATTTCCAGGCCATTTAAATTAACATTGCTTGCATATTTCTGCTGCTAATGTTGTTTGTGTTTGTATGAACATATTACATGTAAGATAACATGCAGGAATAAGACCGGGCCATCGTTAGGGCATAATCTGAATTTACCTTCCAAACTCACGATACAAGCAGTTTCAAGCCAAGTACACCCCATATTTGGATTCAGGGGATGATTTTACGTGGGATAGGGTCATTTGCATTGTTTTAGATTAACGTTTGGTTGAGTTTGCAGGTTTTGGTGCACCGGAGAAGACGACCGGAGTTTGACTCCGGCGTCTCTCCTTCCGTTGACTCAGGCGAGGGAGCATGCATATGTCATTTTTATATCAATATTGTATTGTTCCTAATATAATGTTATCATTTTATTTTTATCAACGAATGGATAGCTGGCACAGTTGGTGAGGAAGATGCTCTGCAATGAGAAGGACCTGGGTTCAATACCCATGTCGTATATTTTATTTTTCTAACATGTTTCTTTCAGATCTAGCGTGATATGATTCTATGGGTGCACCATGTACCATCATATCAGCACCATCACATCCATACAACGTTAGATCCAGTGCCTTCAAACATGCAGTCTCATGGTGGACTCTTAAGGTCTAGCAACATAGGATCCAGCGTAGACCCTGGGTTCTATTTGTTTGGGCCCAAACAAATTCCAGATCTCCCCCCTGTTACTTTTACTATCCTGGCCCATTTACTTTTTTATTTATTTTGTTTTATTTATTTTCTTTTAATGGTTTTATTTTTTTTAATAACATTATAAAAATCAAATAAAAATCACAAAAATATTAGGTTAGCATTTTCCCAAATAAATTAATTTTATAAATTAATTGATTAATTATTTTAACCCTTTTTCTTAATTTAAAAATAAATAGACTTAGGATTTTAAATTAAATTTCTTTCCATGATCAAAAACAAATAAAAGGATTTTTCCTTTATAGGTTTTAGACGTTATTTTCAATTCACGCGCGTTATTTCCTTTCACACTTTTTTCATATTATTGTACCTGCTTCCTGGTTGTAATAGTTTTAAGTAGGCTTTTTCATTTACTGCTTTATTTCCCTCCTAGTTTTGGACATGTAAGTAATCCCCCTCCCCGAAGCCTTGTAATAGTTTAAGATTTACATTTCCACACTTTTAATTTATGCAAACTATTAACTGTTAGATGTATGAATAATAGGATTGTATGGCAAGAATAACAAACAAACGCTAGCAAACCTAAATGCAAAAGATAAATAACTGAATATAACACAATTTCACATGCGCACCTCTAGGGTACCCCACTTTGGTTGCCTTCAGAAAAACAGTCACAACTCTCGAAACGTGAGAGATTTTACTGGATACCCTCCGATTTAAAGATCATAAGTCCCTCGATGACCCTGTCGATGTTGCCTCGGTAAAAATGATCTTAAAACCCTAGGGTAGTTGCTAAGATTTCTTGCCCAGTTGCCTTTGCGACTGTATAAACGTCCCTTCGAATGTCCCTCAAACATCCAACGGCTAGGGCTACCTAATCACTAATAGTTGGATAGCACTGTCCAAAGGAAAAGAGGAAAAGAACAATCCTTTCGACTAAATTAGATAGTTCCTAGATGCTATGCTCAAACAATTTTGACACTTACGCAAAACCTCTTTCAAAGTCATTTTCAAACACTTTGTATACGTTGTCTACTATTCCGAGAAACATTACAAAGTTCTTCGTACTAAGGCGGTTTCAAAAGTGCTTTTCAAACACGCAAGCACAAGGTATATTTTCAAATGAGCTAGCATCTAAGAGCCTGTAGATAACTACGGATGGAAAGGGTGCTAACACCTCCCCTTTCCATAATCTACCCCCTTACTCAAAAAACTCTCAAAAGGTATTTTCTATTATTTTCACCCTTTCCTTTGTTGGATAAAAGAAAAGTCGATGGAGACTCTTACTTACCGCACCATTTGCAAATACAAACGCAAAACCAGTATAAACAGTCAGTTGTGCCCTCGTATCAAACCACCAAAGAAAAATTTCATCCCCCACATCTTCTGTTCAACCATCTAAAGACTAGTGTAAAAGAAATAAGAGAAGAAGAAAGAACAAAGAGAGATTGGATCCCTCTAGGAAGACTCATTTCAAATATTCTGACAGAAAACAAAATGATAGAACATCTAACTGAGGCTCAATAAGCTAGTGTTCTGGAAGCTTGTGCTGGTAAACCCCTCAACGCCAAGAATCTGAAGAAGATGAAGATTATTGAAACTCTTAAGATGAACCCAACAATCACCACCAAGGAAGTCACCACCACCCGAAGAGTGCCTATGAAGGATTTTCCTCTCTTCACTCAAGCAAATTATTCTCCAGAAATTGTTCTCAAGTATCTGGAAGCCTGCAAGAGTGATGATACGATTCCAGATGTGAACATTTTTTATGTAAGGCAACAAACTCTGGAAGTTGCTCACAGAAAATCAAGAAAAAGGAAAGCAGCTGGAGAAGGAACCTCTTAGAAGACCCCCAAAGCTGCCAAAAAGAAAGGTAACTCGTCTTTTGTTTCTATCATTGAGTAAATATTTTTATTAACATATGAACACCACTCATATTTGAAGCCCACAAAAGATCCATCTCCTCAAACCATTAATGATTTTAACCTAGAAATTGACACTTCAATCCCTCTAAATAATCCTCTGAACAATCCATATTCTACCCATTTTGATCAACCTCGGCCAAAACATGCACAAGTTCTCCCTGATATTGATCAATTTGATATGCTGTTTGAAGATACCCAAAGTGAAAATCCAAATTTTGAATCTGATACCACGACACCCATCCCTGGCATCACTTGCCCTCTCATGGTTTCTCAACCACCAACAATCTCCACAACTTCATCACAAACCTTCTCCATTCCAGATCTTCCATCTCCTTATCATTCAACTCCACAAAATTAACCTATAGTCCTTTCTGATTCCCCCTCTCCAAATAGCCACCCAGAAGATCTCCTTAGAATAATCATTGATTTAGAAGCTTGGGACAATCTCGTCACAAGCTCTTAGAAAATTGCCATTCTCAAACCAAAACCAAAAATCTCCGAAGAAGATGTTGGTAAATCTTTGCTGATTTTTGAAACAAAATTACAAGAATGGGTTAACTCTCTAAAGCTAGCATGCATGGAGAATCTCAATCCAGCCGCCTCTGATTCTCACTGGAATTAGTTCAGAAAATGGTTCGCCTCCGAATCTCTGAAACTAAATGAGCTTAACTATGAAATCAATCAATAGAACTTTTGTGATCGCTTGAAAATATTCAAGGATGAAGTTCTGCAGCACTGGGTAAAGAAACCTTCCTTTTGCTGGACAAAACCCCTTGGGAAGCCCCTCAGACATCAAAGTATAATGAACCGTCTCCTGATCCTCTTCATATGGTCATGTCTCAAGACAAAGGAAAGGAAGTCAAAGAATCTCCAACGCCACAATCAACTGCAGTAAGTTCTGAAAAAGAGGTCTCTTCTACTGAAATAGCCTAATATTCTCTTGTGTTGAAGACTCTGGAGGAGTTAAAAAAGAAAATGCCAAGTTTAAGAATAGGTTAGACAAGCAAGATGAAACCCGTAAGATAATTAAAGGGATTCTTGGAAACAAGAGGAACCCAACAATCATATCAAAAGTTTATTAGAAGCCTTGTTCACACGTCTTCTACCTCCTCAAACATAGCTCTGAAAAACTGTTTTGTTTCTGATATTTGTTACTTTTTCCATCTTTTGTCTTTCTTAATCCATTTTGAATACAAAATGCATTATATTATATTTCCGTGTACTGCTTTTTGATTCTTGACAAAAAGGGGGAGAACGTAAGATATTTTAAATATAACAGTAACCGAGAATCACTTTCGAACTTTTTAAATGTCATAACTTCTTTATTTATCCTATGAAATAAAATAGGAAAAATCCATTGAAAAGAAACCTCTGAAAGTAACTCCTGTTATGGACGTATTAAAAACCTTAATCTCAAAGCTCTGATCAAAACATCTTCAGGGAAGTATTTTTTTATATATTTGAGTTTCCAACTCAGTGGGAGACGTTAAATCTTTATGTTCATAAGTATTATATCAAAATATACAAGTTTTTGTCATCATCAAAAAAGGGGAGATTGTTAGAACATAGTTTGGTTCTACATCCCTGTAAGAGTTTTGATGATAACAAACACATGTTATTTATAAAGAACAAATACACTCTCTAATAAAGTATTTTAATATGCAGGGAAAATATGATGAAAGAAGCATAAAATATAAGAGAGTTACACTTCTGAAGCTATGGTTCAACACATCATGCTTAGTAGTAAATCTATGTAACACGCTTAAAATGAAGAAGTTCTAAAGCTACAACATCTGAATGCACCAACACTACAAACAAATAAACAAACTCTGATATTATGATACATAAAGTTATGGAAAGAACTAAAGAAGTCTCAACAATAACATTCATCTGTTAGAACAATGTTTGAATCTACTACCCTATAATTAAGTTTTGATGATAACAAAGTGAAAAGATATAGTATTTATAAGTGTCATGAATGAACTATCTGCTGCCTAAAATTATTATGTTCTGACTTGCAGATACGCTGATTGAAATAAGCAAGATCACATCTATTCAGCATCAGAACTTGATTTCAGACACCAGCATCAGAAGTTGCTACATCAGGACGTCAAAATCAGATGATCAACTCACGTACATGCTGAAGCCTGATGAACAAGACTGCGCTTAATACTCTGATACAGAAACACAATAGTTCATCAGCAGCGAAGCAGAATCAGATTGAGCCAAGCCAGAACTTGCATTAAGTAAGCAACGGTACTGTGCATTGAAAGCAAATTAATTCCAACGGCTTCATTCCAGACAAGATCTGCTCAATAAGGAAAGTTTGTTATTAGCATTGAATCAAGAATATTGCATCCAACGTTCATCATCTCAATGCTATATAAACAAGGCTTTGAAGATTGAAATGGTTAATGCTCTCCAAAATCTCTACACGCACAAAAGCTGAACCATAATCTTCGTTCTACCAGTTTTGCTAAACCATACACTCTGATATTCCATTACTGTTTAGCAATCTAGTTTCTAAGCTTCATTTTGTGTATACATCATAGTTGTGATACAGTTTTGTAGAAAACATCCACACACATAGTTTTATCTCTTTGTAAGAAAGTGTTACCTTAACAAACCGGGTTGTGGTTTGAATCAAGAAGGCTTTAGCAGTTGTTAAAGCAGTCTGTAATATTCAGTTGAATATAGTGGATTAAGACCTCGTTGGAGAGAGGCGAAATCACCTTGACGGGTGGACTGGAGTAGTTTGAGATCAAACGAACCAGGATAAAAATATCTTGTCAATTGCTTTAGATTTCAGTTTTACAATTCAACCCCCCCTTCTTGTGTTTTTGACCACTTCAATTGGCATCAGAGCTCCTGGTTCTGAGCTAAAACACTTAACCGTGTCAGTACAAGATCCAGCGTCAGAAAAACACAATGGCAGGAAACAATTCTCACATCACCAATGACAACAATGAAGACAGAGACAGATTCAGTGGCAAACCTCCAGTCTTTGATGGAGAAAACTTTGATTACTGGAAAGACAGAATTGAAAGCTTCTTTCTAGCACATGATGCTGATCTGTGGGATATGGTGACAGATGGATACACGCACCCTGTGAATGCAAGTGGTCAGAAGATTGATAGAAAATCAATGTCTGATCAACAAAAGCGTGACTTCAAGAATCACCACATGGCCAGAACCATCCTCCTCAGTGCCATCTCCTATACTGAGTATGAAAAGATCTCCAACAGAGACACAGCAAAAAATATCTTTGATTCTCTCAGAATGACGCATGAGGGCAACGTTCAGGTCAAAGAAACAAAAGCTCTGGCGCTCATTCAAAAGTATGAGGCGTTCAAAATGGAAGAATCTGAATCCATTGAAACTATGTTCTCTAGATTCCAGATTCTGGTAGCTGGTCTCAAAGTTCTGGACAAAGGATACTCTACTGCTGACCATGTCAAGAAAATCGTCAGAAGTTTACCCAAGCAGTGGAGGCCTATGGTTACTGCTCTGAAGCTAGCTAAAGATCTCAACAAAATCACTCTAGAGGAACTTATCAGCTCCCTCAGAAGTCATGAGATAGAGCTAGAAGCTGATGAGCCTCAGAAGCAAGGTAAGCCTTTAGCATTAAAATCTAACAGAAAATTTGAGTCTAAAGTTTTGCAGGCAGTTGAAGAAACATCTGATGGATCCTCATCAGAAGAAGACGAACTTTCCCTTCTCTCTAGAAGAGTAAATCAACTGTGGAAGCAAAGACAAAGGAAGTTCAGGAATCCCAGAAGATCTGATCAGAACGAGTCTTCTTCCAGATACAGAAGGACAGATTCTTCCTCTGGATACAGAAGATCTGAAGGCTCCTCCAGTAGCAAGAAGCCAAAAACCAAAGACATCATCTGCTACGAGTGCAATGAGCAAGGACACTACAAAAGTGACTGCCCAAAGCTTCAGAGGGAAAAGCCCAAAAAGAAGTTTGGAAGAGAGAAGAAGAAAAGTCTCATGGCCACATGGGATGACTCTGACTCGTCTGAAGCTGACTCAGAATCAGATGATGAAAGGGAAAACATAGCTCTCATGGCAAACATTTCAGAAGATAGTGAAGCTTCTGAATCAGACTCAGAATCAGACACAGAAGAGGTATTTCCTAACTTCGCTGTTAACTTTACAAAGGCTGAACTTGCTGAAAGCCTTAATGAGATTCTGGAACGTTATCAGCAAATTAGAGCTAAATTCAGAGACCTGAAAAGGAATCTTGAATCTGACTCTAATAAGTCTGAGAGTCTCAAATTGGAAAATTCTGAGTTGAGAAATAAGATTTCAAAATTAGAAAACACTTTACAAAACTCTCAGAAGGAACCAATTTCTGAAACTCCCAGCAACGCTGATGAGATCATCAAGGAGTATGATCACAGTTTCCAGAAGTTCCTAGCTAAAAGCATAGATAGAAGCAGAATGGCTTCAATGATCTATGGAGTTAGCAGAAACGGCAAGAAAGGAATAGGATACCAAGGTAAGGTTCCTACACCAAAGAATGTCATGGACTTAACCATTAAACACACTCCTCTAAATTCACACTTTGTGTATGGTCACACACATGATATCAAATATACTAGCAGTAAGCACTCTGTGAAACCAAAATTCAACCAGAGTTTTGGTAAAACTAACAAATCAGGACCCAAGAAAATCTGGGTACCTAAGGACAAAATAATACATGTTGCAGATATCTTTAGCAGCAAGTCAGAAACACCAGTCATGGTACCTGGACTCTGGCTGCTCACGACACATGACGGGAAGAAGGCATATGTTCCAAAGCCTGGAACTTAAGCCTGGAGGCCACGTTGGCTTTGGAGGCAATCAGAGAGGAAAGATAATTGGCTCTGGAACTGTAGAATGAAATTTTTGCAGGTATAGAAATTGAATTTGCAGGTTCTGAAGACAAGTCATCAGAAGCTCTCAACACAGACATTCCTTCAACGTCTGAAAGGAGCACTGCTAGAAATCCTACAACAGCTGCTGATCAACCTTAGAAGAGATTACCCAGAAGCAGCTTGGATCACCCAGAAGAGACTATCCTAGGAAGAAAGGAAGATCCAATCAGAACAAGAGCAAGCTTCAGAAACTCTGAAGAAACACTTATGGGACTTGTGTCTCTGATTGAACCGTCTTCTATTGATGAAGCACTTCTGGATAATGACTGGATTCTGGCAATGCAAGAAGAGCTGAATCAATTCACCAGAAACGACGTATGGGATCTCGTTCCTAGACCAAAAGGATTCAACGTCATTGGAACAAGATGGGTGTTCAGAAACAAGCTAAATGAACAAGGTGAAGTCATCAGAAACAAGGCACGACTGGTTGCACAAGGTTATAGTCAGCAAGAGGGGATAGACTATACAGAAACCTTTGCCCCAGTCGCCAGGTTAGAATCTATCAGACTTTTAATTTCATTTGCTGTTAATAGAGGCATCACTCTGTATCAGATGGATGTCAAAAGTGCATTCTTAAATGGTTATATAGAAGAAGAAGTTTATGTTCACCAACCCCCAGGTTTTGAAAATACAAAACATCCAGAACATGTTTTCAAACTAAAGAAGTCACTGTATGGTCTGAAACAAGCTCCCAGAGCTTGGTATGAAAGGCTAAGTAACTTTCTGCTTGAAAATGAATTCACCAGAGGGAAAGTGGACACTACTCTATTCTGTAAAACAGTTAAGAGTGACATCTTAGTCTGTCAAATCTATGTTGATGATATCATTTTTGGTTCTACTAATCCTTCTCTTGGAAGAAAATTTGCTAAGTGTATGCAGGCAGAATTTGAGATGAGCCTCATGGGGGAACTGAAATTCTTTCTAGGAATTCAGATCAATCAAACTCCAGAAGGAACTTACATTCATCAGAGCAAATACATCAGAGATCTTCTGAAGAAATTTGACCTCTCAGAATGTAAGCCATCAAAGATTCCAATGCATCCCACGTGCATTCTGGAAAGAGAAGAGGTAAGCAAAAATGTAGAACAGAAAGTCTACAGAGGTATGATTGGTTCTCTCCTCTATCTGACTGCTTCAAGACCTGACATATTATTCAGTGTTTGTATCTGTGCTAGATTCCAATCAGATCCTAGAGAATCTCACTTAACAGCTGTTAAGCGAATTTTCAAGTATCTGAAAGGTACTACTAATCTGGGTTTGTTTTATAGAAAATCTAGTGATTACAGCTTAGTAGGCTACTGTGATGCTGATTTTGCTGGAGACAGAGTGGAACGTAAAAGTACTTCTGGAAGCTGCCAGTTTCTGGGAGAAAATCTGATCTCTTGGTCCAGCAAAAGGCAATCAACAATTGCTCTGTCAACAGCAGAAGCTGAGTACATAGCAGCAGCAGGATGTAGCACACAAATGCTCTGGATGAAAAGTCAGCTTGAAGACTTCCAGATTTTTGAGAGAAACATTCCTATACTTTGTGATAATACTTCTGCTATTTGCTTAAGTAAGAATCCTATTTTACATTCTAGAGCTAAGCATATAGAAATAAAACATCACTTCATTAGGGACTATATTCAGAAAGGTATTTTGAACTTAAAATTTATAGATACAGACCATCAATGGGCTGATATCTTTACTAAACCCCTTTCAGAAGATAGGTTTAATTTCATTCTGAAACATCTCAGCATGAAAGTATGCCCAGAGTGAAAATGTTTTAATTCCATATATTTACCTTCAGAATGTAATTATATCACTGTGAACTTCTGATCAATCTTCTTTCAGAAAGATAGAACATGCAGATTGTATCAGATGCAAGTCAAAAGATCTGAGAGTCTAAGCTCAAAGACAGACGTGCTGATCACTACATCAAACAAGTGTCATCCAATCATCAGCATATCTCTGAAGCAGAACGCGTGCACGCTTCTGAGAAGGTAAAGCGCTGATTGGGTGCATTGAGACACATGTCTGGTAACCGTTTTTAAGTATCTTTCTCAAATCCCCCAAAATCAGCAAGCATTTAATGAAAAGTAATCATGCTTTTAAATGGCAATCATGATTTTTCTCTCTCTCAAAAACGTTTATCTTTTCAAAATAGTTTTGGAAAACTCTATTTAAGCACATTAATCTCTCATTCTTATTCTTTACGCTTTCTCACTATCACTCAAGCATTTTCTGCATATTTCTGAGTTCATCTCTTGCAAACTTTTTTCCTCAGTTCATTCTCAAAACCCTTTTAGTGTGAACATGGCAACCTCCAGTAGTGTTTCTGCAGGTAATCAGAAGAAAGCATCATCTGAGCAATATCAAGTGCCACTCAGAACTCTCCTCACTCCGGTGAAGAACCTTGAAGTGCTCTCTGAGTTAATCATTGATTTTGAAAGCTTGAAGGAAAATGGTTTTGACCTAACTGAAGAAGTTAGGGCTCAAAAGTGGGAAAGGTATTTCGATAGGTTGGTTGGACCAACATTCCCAGCGCTGGTCAAGGAATTTTGGATTCACGCCAAGGTTTCAAAACACCTAGTCATCTCCTCTGTCATGGGGAAGAAGATTGTGATTTCTGAAGATCTCATTGCAAGGCTAATCGGTCAAAGTGGTGGTGGCGTCCGTTGTGTGGACATGGCTGAAAGATGTGCTGATATAGGTGTGGTAGCTAACAAGATTTTCACTCTTGGGATGCCCAGCAGCAAGATTAAAGATCTGAAGGATCATTGCAGAGTATGGGCTAAGATTATTCTGGGGTGCTTCAACCACAGGAAACCAACAAGTTCTCCTGATTACATAAATGTGGATCAGCAGTTTCTGATCTACTTTATTGATCAGAAGGTAAAGATCAATCTGGCTCACTTCCTGTTCAACCACCTCAAAACCAGTGTGAAAGAAACAAGGGAAGAAGAAAGAACCAAGAGGGACTGGATACCTTTTGGAAGGTTGATATCAAATATTCTGACAGAGAATAGACTGATTGAGCATCTGATAGAAGCTCAAGAGCTGAGCACTATTGAACCAACAATTGGGAAACCTCTGAACGCAAAGAATCTGAAAAAGATGAAGCTGATAGAAAATATTCAGAAGAAACCCAGAGCTACTTCCACTGCTGATATCTCCAGCAGAAGAGTGCCTCTGAGTGATTTTCCGGTATTTTCTGAAATGGAATCCAAACCAGAGATGTTTCTCAGGTACCCAGATGCGTACAAGGCAGATGATACAGATCCAAAGCTGAATATCAGAGTTCTGTGTCAACCCCAACCAGAAGTGACTCTGAAGAAGACAAAGAAGAGGAAAGCGCCATCAGAAGGATCATCTCAGCAGACTCCAAAGAAAAGAGGTATTTCATCTGCTGCCCCTATTTCAAATTCTTTTACTATTCCAACATCTATACCTCCTCAAACCTCTCATAGAATATCAATTCCCATCCCTACCATTGATGAAACCATACAAGAAGAAGACCCTTCTGAGGCATTAAAACTCAGAAGACCTAGAACCAAACACCCCAAACAACCAACAATTTCAACAACAACAGCACTTGACCAAGTGCTGTCTAATATTGAGCGTCAACATGCCTCTACTCAACCAAACTCTGAACCACAAAATGTTCCTCCTCCACAACCAGAACCACAGCAATCTGCTGAAGAACCAGAACAACAACAACAACCAGAACCAGAACCACAACAACAACAACCACTCTCAGAAGAACCTCTGATCCCTGAGCAATCAGAGATTCCACCTCCCTCTCCCCAACCAGAAATAAATCCACCTTCACCACAAACAGAGTTTCACCACTCTGAAACTCCTTCTCCTCATCAATCTGACCCTCACTCACCTCAACCATCACCGCTGGCAATCCAGTTGCCATGTGGAACCACTGTTGTCATGCCCCAGTTACCATCCTCATCAGAATCGACACCACCAAATACTCCCAAAACACCACCCACTCCAATCGAAATATCTGACTCTGATACCCCTCCTCCAAAACAAACAGCCTCTCAGAAAACCTCTGAAAACCCCAGCAGGACTTTCATTGACTTAACCAGTCTTGACCGTCTTGCTGATCTAAAACACAAAATTGCCATCCCAAAACCAAAGCAACCAGATGTTGGCTCTGGTATTTTGAACTTTGAAACAGGTGTGCTGCAATGGATTGCTTCTTTGAAGCAAGTCTGTCCTGGGATGATTGACCCAGCTGCTTCTGATCAGCTCTGGTCACAGTTCAGATTTTGGGTACGTGCTGAAGCCCTCAAGCTGCAGGATATCAACTATGAGCAGGCACAACAAAATTTCAGCAAACTTATGAATGAAGTTGGAAGTATGCTTCTGAAAGAAGACGTGCTCCCTCTGGACAGTGAACCCTGGTCTGAGAAACAGCAAGCTGCAAAGGTGCAACCATCAGAAGAAGACAAGACCATTCAGGCTGAAAGTCAAGCAGAGGATGTTGCTGAAAGTTCTGAGAAGCCTCCTCCTTCTGATGCTTCTCAAGCTGCCTTGGGCAGGCAGACTCTGGAAGAACTAAGGCTGAATGACATGCGTCTGCAGCAGCGGATGGATGAAAACGATCAGAAGATGAAAGAGAGAATGGATGTGCAGGACAACAAGATTGACACTGTTGTCAGCATGGTGCATAAGCAGAATGAGACTTCTGAAAAGATTCAAGCCATGCTGGAGAGCCTGTTCACACGCTTGCCTCCTCAACCTTAAATCTTTTCTTTCATGCATGACCTTTTTCATGTTTTTTCCTGATTTTCTGATGTACTGTTTGATTATGTTTTGTAATATTTTCTCGTTTTGACTCTGAACTATCTTAATATGATTAGTTTTTCTGATCTTAATTGTTTTAGCACTTCACCAACACTTTTTGATTGCTGACAAAAAGGGGGAGAACAAGAATGATATTTAAATCAATAACGGCTAACTAGACAGAAATTCTCAAACATTCTAACTTTATTACTTGAAATGTTTTTTCTGTTTTGTTTGAAGTCTACAGGCACAAGGAAGCTCCTGGACACTCTGAAGACTAGAAGCTCTGATCAATGTTGCTCTGATCAATATGAAGATCTGATCGTCCTAATACTCTGATCCAAAGCAAAGCTCTGACAAGAAAAGCTCTGAAGCTCTGCTCTCTGATAAGTCAAAGACTCTGATAATCTGATGTTCAAAGAAAGAAAAAGATCTGATCCTGAAGAACACGTATAATCAAAGGGAAGTAATAAACTCAGGGGGAGTATTTCCTTACTCCTTATTCTTTTACTTCTTATTCTGATACATATTCCAGATACCTTTTCACGTTATTTTCATTTAAAATATCTAGTTTTTGTCATCATCAAAAAGGGGGAGATTGTTAGAACAATGTTTGAATCTACTACCCTATAATTAAGTTTTGATGATAACAAAGTGAAAAGATATAGTATTTATAAGTGTCATGAATGAACTATCTGCTGCCTAAAATTATTATGTTCTGACTTGCAGATACGCTGATTGAAATAAGCAAGATCACATCTATTCAGCATCAGAACTTGATTTCAGACACCAGCATCAGAAGTTGCTACATCAGAACGTCAAAATCAGATGATCAACTCACGTACATGCTGAAGCCTGATGAACAAGACTGCGCTTAATACTCTGATACAGAAACACAATAGTTCATCAGCAGCGAAGCAGAATCAGAATGAGCCAAGCCAGAACTTGCATTAAGTAAGCAACGGTACTGTGCATTGAAAGCAAATTAATTCCAACGGCTTCATTCCAGACAAGATCTGCTCAATAAGGAAAGTTTGTTATTAGCATTGAATCAAGAATATTGCATCCAACGTTCATCATCTCAATGCTATATAAACAAGGCTTTGAAGATTGAAATGGTTAATGCTCTCCAAAATCTCTACACGCATAAAAGCTGAACCATAATCTTCGTTCTACCAGTTTTGCTAAACCATACACTCTGATATTCCATTACTGTTTAGCAATCTAGTTTCTAAGCTTCATTTTGTGTATACATCATAGTTGTGATACAGTTTTGTAGAAAACATCCACACACATAGTTTTATCTCTTTGTAAGATAGTGTTACCTTGACAAACCGGGTTGTGGTTTGAATCAAGAAGGCTTTAGAAGTTGTTAAAGCAGTCTGTAATATTCAGTTGAATATAGTGGATTAAGACCTCGTTGGAGAGAGGCGAAATCACCTTGACGGGTGGACTGGAGTAGTTTGAGATCAAACGAACCAGGATAAAAATATCTTGTCAATTGCTTTAGATTTCAGTTTTACAATTCAACCCCCCCTTCTTGTGTTTTTCACCACTTCATCATCTTCTGATATGATCCCAAGAAAGCATGTTCTGAAGCGTTCAATTTATTCATTGTAAATCAAAAGTAAACGGCTGAATCAAGACATGATCTCTACTTTTGGAAAGAACATTAACTACACTTTATCAACCTTCCAAAAGCATCTTCTCATGCATCACCTATATAAATAATACTTGAAGGAGAAACCAGACACAACATTACTGCACATTAAAAAAGAGAAATCTCATTACCTTTCTATCTTGTTCTTTTCAATTGTATTATACATCACTGTAGTGATATTGGTTTATCTAGAAAATATCTTTGTACACACTTTCAATTATATTATTGTGTAATACCTTGAGAAATCTGAGTTGTGGTTCAATCTCAAGAAGACTTTGACAATTGTCATTGTATCTGTGCAATCAAGTTTGATTAGTGGATTAAGACCTTATTTGAGAGAGGCGAAATCACTTTGGCAGGTGGAATGGTGTAGTTTGACTTCAAACGAACTAGGATAACCAACGTGTCTATTAATTTATTTTTAAAAACCCCAATTCAAACCCCCCTTTATTTTGTTTTTCCATTCTTCACATCATTCCCGACATCAACAAAAACTATGATGCTCAAAGAAAAGCCGGAACATAAGAGAAGGCCAATCAAAGTAAATGAAATCAGTGTCATTAGTGTGAATTCTTTGACATATTAGAGAAGAATGCCCTACCTATCTCAAGAAACAACTTAATGGGATTTCTATTTATTGGTTTGATGAGGAAAGTGATCTTGATGATGAATCTGCTAAGCCTGTTACTTTCTTAATTGGAAGATGGGCTTTTGATGTAGAATCCTGTGATAAAGAAATAACTTATGATGATCTGGCTTCTTCTTACAAAGAATTGTGCATCAAAAGTGAAGAAGTATGTTAACAAGGAGAAAAACAGAAGGTAATTATTTCTCAATTGCAGGCTGAAAACGAGAAATTGTCATCTACTGTCTTTGATCTTCAAAAAGAGGTAACCTTATTGAATTCTAAACTTGAAAACATGACAAAATCCATAAGAATGTTGAACAAAGGATATGATGTGTTGGATTAAATTCTTCAAGTTAGGAAAGGATTTAAAATATTTATTGGTATATGGTTTAATTATCAGTCTTTAAATAACCAAAGAAAAACCCCTTTGACCAAAAATTTTCCTGCTGAAGTGAATGATGAGCTAATAATGTCTGACAAAATGTTACACCATCCTGCTAGACTTCAGAAAACTTAGACTAGAACCAAGCTCCAGCCTTGGAAATGTCATTATTGTGGTAAATATGGTCACATAAAACCATTTTGTTACATGTTGTATAGTTATAAAAAACATTCACCTCAATCTAGGGCTAACCATGTAAGGATTAAAACTAGAAAGGAATGGAAACATAAGATTGTTGATACTAGTCATATAACCCATACTTCTTTTGTGTTTAATGACTTGATCATTAAGAAAAGGACTAATGTTGATAAAGATGTTAGAACATCATCTTAGCAGACTGATGCTCTAGAAAATAAAGTAGACTATTAGTCTAATAATGAGTTTGTGCCTATTGAGTCCCCTGAAAAATCTCAAGAGGTTGTTGAAACAACCCGAGAAAATAAATGTCTCAAATAAACAATGAAGTCGCTATCGAATATTTATATATCCCGCTGAAGGAAAAGGAAAACATCGAAGAAAACTTGAAGAGGGTGAAATTAAGGTGTAGTAACCAGTTTTAATTGAGAGTGACCACCCTTAATTTTTATCTTTGAGAAGGGAATATAAAGGATAACTCTATTTTAGTCAGAGATTCTAAGTTATTGGACTTGTTCTTAGACTAAGGGAAGGTGTTAGGCACCCCTCATCAAACTTGTTCACAAAGAACATGGGTTTAGAATTATGACTTAGGAAATAGAGTTTTAATTTTTATTAGGGGAACTCACCACGATTTTAGTCGTATGCCTACGTATCCTCTTATGAGGAATCAGAGTCCCAATTCGTAGTTCGCAGTTGGTTGATGTTTTTTATGGATTACAAAGATGTTTTGAATTTCCATTGTATTAAGTCTGGGTGTGTGAATAGCAGAATTGTTAGACGAAGTTCGCAGTCGATTTAAAGTATTTTCATAATCCTTTTTGAAAATCATCTAGAATTTAATTAAGTTAGTAAGAAAAATAGATTTGGTGTTGGTTAGGTAATTATTAAATGTATTAATAAATAAAAATATTGTTAATGCATAAGAAGAAATAATTTTAATGCAATTAAAAGATATTTGGATGGATTAGAAAAATAAATATTTGATTTTTAATAATAATAGTAAATATTTTAGAATTTGTAAATATATTAAATATAAAAATATTAATAATAATATAAAAATAAATAATGTATAAAAGATAAAATAAAATAATTAATAAAATGAAGGGGGTGTATTTTTTTGGGGCTAAGTAAACCAGGCGGTGTGAAAAGCAAGGCCCTAAATTCAGATATTAAATTCAGGCCCAAACACAGGAGGGGGGGTGAATAATTGTACATGGAAGTAAAAGTGGGGGGGGGGGGGGTCTGGTTTAGCAAGGGCCCAAGTTTAGTTAATGAACTGGGCCCAATAACGCTAGGGAGTGAGAAATAAGTTGGCATAGCAAA
Source organism: Vicia faba (assembly GCA_948472305.1). NCBI lineage: Eukaryota > Viridiplantae > Streptophyta > Magnoliopsida > Fabales > Fabaceae > Vicia > Vicia faba. The sequence goes on from OX451735.1 coordinate 143,191,574, forward strand.
AACAAAAAAAACAGGGGGCGTGAATATCATGGGCTTAGGCCCAAAAAATGTGGGATCTATTAGGAAAGGTGGGGGAGAGGTCATGAGATTATGATGGACGCGCGCTTTTGGATAGTATGATACTAATCTAAGGGTTGTGATGGGAAGCGCGCTGTAATGTTCATGGATGCGCGGACACATAAAAAGAGAGGGTTATAAAAACCACTTACTGTGCTGAGAGCCCATTTTTTATTTCTCTTCCTCTCTCTACAAAGACACAATAAATATCTTTGTAATTTCTAGAGAGACAGGCTCCGCCTTCTCTCTAGAATTTGGTCGTGCCAGAAATTGCTTAGCCGGTGGCCACAAAGAACCCTAAGAACCCTAAGGGTTCATGATGAACCCTAACCAATCCAAAACCTAGAACACACAACAACGATGAACCCTAACCATGGCTTTCAAACAACCCCAAGAACCCTAACCATATGATCTAAGAACCCTAACCCTAGGTTAAAACCCTAAACCTAGGTTAAAACCCTAAACCTAGAAACCCTAAATTTTATAGTATAAAAAAAAATCAAACATCAATCATGTAAGCGTTCAACAATAATCAACAAACCTAAGCCAAGTGTTTTAGATTACCTCTCCTGCAAAGAAATTGTTCGTATAATTTTCCTTTCTGGTTTTTAGCTTCTCCTTATAACCTCTTTCTCCTCTCTTTATTTTGCAGGTACGCTGGGTGACAATAGCAAAGAAGGCATGGCATTGGTGAACCTCACAGATCTAGGGTTTTAGATTTTGAAACCTAGATTCTATATGAAGATGGCTTCAGTTGAAGACTCAAGACCGTAAGCCTCTTTCTCTTCTTCTTTCGTATATCTTCCCTCCTCTTCTTTAGAATATCTTAGGTTTATTTATAGTTAGGTTTTAGATTCAATTTAGGAAATTATCTATAATTACTGTTATATTTTAATTGAATTAGGAATTAGGAAGATTTTAGATTTGTTTGTAAAAGTTTTAATTTATGAGATTTGATTTAGTTCTGTATTTATGTAATTTTTGGAAAATTTGTATTATAATGGAAATACTTTGACACTGAGTTGATCATCAACTCCACGTGGTCCTTTTTGATTTATAAATCCCACAAACCACTTTATAAAAATAACCATCTCCCCTTTAAGGTTTCAAACCCCCAATGAACTTATCCTAAGTAACCTAAACTTTATAGAGAAAAATGATAACATAACAATAAATAATAAATTAGTTAAAAATCAATAGGGAAAATTTGGGGTATGACAACTGCCCCTATTTAATTTCCTTTTGATTGAATAGTGCAAGAATAGGCAGGTCTCACACGTTTGAATCAGAGGTTAATTAAATAATGGAAGACCCCAAAATATGTTCGATAGAAATTAAGGATACACTGTAAAGTGTTCCCATGAGGATGAAACAGAGGCATATGTGATGATGTATCATATTACTAGAGTATGAACCAAAGTTTTGATTTGACTTAGATACGACGACGCGAATAACTCTTCTATATCTAAAAGAGATTGTATATTTTTCGCATATTTACCATAACCTAGGAGATAAATAATACAAGTTTGAAAAGTCGACTTACTAATGCTTCGAGACTAATATAGTAAGTTTATAATGAAGACTTTGTCTATTCATCACAACCTAGGGGATGGAAAAAATAGAGTTTGATAACACATTGCCGCATGGAGACTGATAAAATGATTTATGCAGATTACGTCATGTTTACTACAACTTAGGGAGTAAACCATACGAGGAAGAACATGTGCATTTATCATGACCTTGGGGATAAAAGACAACAAGGATAGGATTACATTATTCATCACGACCTAGGGGATGAATAGTGGTACCCTGAAAATTCGTATACCTATCACAACCTAGGGGATAAATATTTGAAGAATTTGTGCGTTTACCACGACCTAGAGGATAAACGACATGAAGATAGATTCACGTATTCATTACAACCTAGGAAATCAATAATATGAACATGATAATTCGCACAACTATCACAACCTAGGGGATAAATGATTGAACTATCTTGTGTGTTTATCATGACCTAGAGGATAAATGTCATGTGAATATTTTTATGTATTTATCATGACTTAGAGGATAAATAACATAATCCTGATAACTCGCATACCTACCGCCACCTAGAGGGTAGATAATTGAAAAGTGTTTTGGTGATCGAATATTAGATAACTAGATCAAAGATGAGATCAAAGTTTTACCGGTTGTGTCTATTCTCAACCAAGGTAATTGCATATTTTGATAATACGACAAAGGGCCCCAAGATATTGGTTTTACCCAAAGTGTGTTTGTAAAATTCCATGTATGTTGTATATGCATAATGTCCTAGATTGATATGGAACCCATAATGTATATGCATCGAGTATTTTGTGTATGCCCCAAATGTTATGGAGAATGTTTTTTTGATTATTCTCTCCTTTGAAACCATTGGTTTTGTGTTACAAACTCCCCAATGTTGCATGTTGCATTGTTGTGGTATCTTTGAATTGATTTGAGCAAGATGAAAGGTGTCAGCAAGATCTTGATATTGGTATCACAGACACAAGCATAGGGATGGACATAGTCGTGAGCATAAATGTGGATGTAGGCGTGGATTTTATTTTGATGTTTTGCTAACGAAAATTATTTTTTATATTATATCAAATGCTTTTATTTTTCAAATCCCCAAAATGATTTCAATGCAGTATTTACAAAAAATACTCATAGTATTTTGCAAACAAGTCCAAAAAAACACAATTGCAAGATTGAAAAAGTAAATGTTTTATTGACAAATATGCCTCTGAGTAGACGAGAGTACAAGATGCAATTCCTTGAAAGAGGTAATTAGAGTTAGTTTAAAAACTAAAACTGGCAATGAAAATGATAATTGCTACCGCTATTTCCCCAATGTCCTTTTGACAGTTCCAATCTCCTTTGCTTTAGAGTCAAATGATTTGGATTAATCCTTTCATTTTTGGTTGAAGTCGCAGTTCTTGGATCGTAGTATTTTTATTTTTTATTTTTGAATAAGATCCCTAATTTTTTCCTGGATTTCCCTTTAGGGTTTTCAATCCATCAGGACACTCCTTTTTTCCTAAGTCGCCTGTTTAGGGTTCGAACTTAACGATCTTTTTATAGATAGTATTTTTTGACTGTGTCTGAATTTGGCGGATGTGGTAGTTCTTCCCCATCCATTATTGTGAGGATTATACCACCACCAGAGGATGTTTTTTTTACCATATATAGACCTTCGTAGTTGGGTGTCTATTTACCACGTGAATCAAGGCGAGGTACGTAGCTGAATCTTCTTGAGCACCAAATCTCCTTCTTTGAATATTCGAGGATGAACCTTCTTGTCAAATGCTTTCTTCATCCGCTTTTGGTACAACTGGATGTGGAACAAAGGTGTCAAGCATTTTTCTTCAATGAGGTTGAGATGATAAAGTCGTGTATGAACCCACTATGCTTTTTCAAGCTTTGTTTCCCTTAAAACTCGAAGTGATGTAATTTCTATTTCAACCGGGAGTACTGCCTCCATGCCATATACCTGAGAGAAAGGAGTCACACCTGTTGATGTACGTGCAGAAGTATGAGATCCATGTAGATCTAAGGGAAGAGTTTCATGCCAATCTTTGTATGTCTTCACTATTTTCTGAATGATTTTCTAGATGTTGTTATTGGAAGCTTCAACGGCCCCGTTCATATTGGGTCCATATTGCAAGGAATTATGATGCTCGATCTTAAAACCATTGCATAATTCCTTCATCATTTTGTTGTATAAATTGGACCCGTTGTTTGTAATGATTCTACTTGGAACCCCATATCTTCATATGAGATTTTGCTTGATGAATCGAGTAAACACTTAACTTGTCACATTTGCGTAGGATGTCGCTTCCACCCATTTGGTGAAGTAATCAATGGCAACTAGAATGAACCTATGTCTGTTAGATGCTTTCGGTTCAATCATGCCTATCATGTCAATTTCCCACATCAAAAATGGCCAAGGAGAGCTCATGACATTTAGAGGAGTTGATGACACGTGCATCTTGTCATCGTAGATTTGGCATTATTAACATGTCTTTGTGAATGGTATAAATCAACTTCCATTGTCAATCAATAATAACCTACTCACAGGATTTTTCTAACCATGGCATGTCCATTTGTATGTGTTCCAAAAGTATCGTCATGGATTTCTTTCATAAGTGTATCTTCTTCCTGTTTCTCCATACACCAGAGTAACACCATATCATAGTTTCTTTTGTATAACATATCACCATTTAGAATGAACTTTGAAGCTAGCTTCTGCAGAGTGCGCTTGTCATTGACAAAGGTATTTTTTTGATATTCTTGTTTCTCAAGATACCTCTTAATGTAATAAAACCAAGGCTTGTTATTTGGTCCTTTGTCAATAGCGAGGCAATGTGAAGGTTCTTAAAAATGTCTAATTGTGATGTGTGGTTCGTGGTTTGTCTAAGTCACTTTGAACACGACTGATAAAGTTTCCAGGGCACCTGCCATCTGATTTTCTTCTCGCGAAATATGACTAAAGGTAATATTAGTGAATTCCATAACTATCTTCAAAACATGATCCTGATATGGAATCAATCTAGGATGTTTAATGTCCCATTCATCATTGACCTAATATATAACTAGCACTGAGTCTCCAAATACATTGAGATATTTGATACTTAGATCGATAGCGGCTTCTAGACCCAAGATACAAGCTTCGTATTCAGCGATATTATTGGTATAGTTAAAACATAACCTTGCAGTATAAGGCTTGTGGAAATTATTCGGAGAAGTCAAAACTTCCCCAACACCGATCCCCAGTGCATTTGAAGCCCCGTAAAACATGAGTGTTCAACGTGCCCCTAGTTCAGGTCCTTCATCGGGCCCTGGTATTTTGCAGTCACATATAACCATGGCATCTTCGTCTGGAAAGTTGAACTTCATTGGTTGATATTCTTGTAATGGTTGATGATCTAGAGAGTTAGCTAGTACACTACCCTTGATGGCTTTTAGAGTAATGTATTGGATGTCGTACTCTGATAGTAGAATCAGCCATCGGGAAATCCTTCTGTAAGAGCTGGTTTTTCGAACACATACTTTAAAGGATCCTTTATTGATATTAACCATATCGTGTGAGTTAACATGATTGCCTTAACCTTTTAGTATCCCAAGCCAATGAAAAACAACTCTTCTCAAGGAGTGAGTACCTAGTTTCACAGTCGGTAAATTTCTTGCTGAGGTAGTAGATTGCATTCTCTTTTTTACCCGTTTGGTCATGTTTCCCCAATACACATCCCATTGACCCTTCAAGCATTGTTAGATACATGATGAGCGGTCTTCCAGGAACTGATGGCATCAAGATTGGTGTCTCTTGTAGATATTTCTTTATTATCTTGAAGGTTATCTAACAATCATTATTCCATTCCAACGTCTGATATTTTCACAGTAATTTGAATATAGGCTCGCACGTAGCAGTTAGGTGTGATATGAATATTGAAATGTAATTCAATCGCCCTAAGAAACCACGAACTTCTTTTTCTGTCCTTGGAGCTGGAATTTCTTGTATGTCTTTTACCTTGTCCAGATCTACCTCAATACCATGCTGACTCACATTAAAACCCAACAACTTGCCTGACCTAACACCAAATGTACATTTGTTTGGATTCAATCTCAATTTGAACTTTCGCAGATGCTCAAATAGATTTTTTAAATGTATGATGTGATCCTCCTTTGTATGATATTTGGAAATCATATTGTAACACGCTGTGAGAATTGACTTTTGGTTTTGCGTTTTATCACAAATGTTGCGGATAGCAAGAGTCGCCACCGATTTTTCTTTTATCTAATAAAGTAAAGGGTGAAAAGAACAGGAAACACCTTTGAAAAGTTTTGTGAGTAAGGGGGGTAGTTTATGAAAAAGAAAGGTATTAGCATGCTTTTCATCCGTAGTTATCTACGGGCTCTTAATCGCTAGCTCACTTTTGAAAATGCTTTGTGAATGTGTATGTTTGAAAATATTTTGAAAATGCCTAAGTTCAACAACTTTTTAATGATTCTCGTATCAGTTGAGAACGCATATAAAGGGTTTGTTTAGAAAATATTTCAGAAAAGTGTCTTGTATGAAAAATGTTTTAAAATGTTCTCGAGCAAGCGATTAAGAACTATCTATCTACTCAAAAGTATTTTGTTCTTTTCCTCTTCCTTTAGATAGTGCTATCCTACCATTGGTTAGTAGGAAGCCTTATCGTTGGATGTGTCGTGGACATGTGCGAGTCATCATAAATCATAAAGGCAACTCGTAGGGAGCTTTAGCAATTTATCGTAAGGGACTAAGATCGTTTACTGAAGGCAGCATCGAAGGGTCATCGAGGGACTACGATCTTTTAACCGAGGGTCTTTGCTAAAGCGTTCCACATTCGAGGGACATGACTGTTTTTTATTCGAAGGCAACATGGAGGTTACCCTAGAGGTATATGTGTGCATAGTGTGTTCAGTTCAGTTATATCATCTTGATTAGTTAGGAGTTATCTACTGATTGATTTTAAATCTTGCCATACAAGCCTATTTACTAACAATTATATATACAGGCATATAATTATAAGTGCAGAAAAATAAAGGTGTGGAAAGTAAAGTGTGAGAAAGTAAAGACCTACAACTATTACAAGTCTTTGGCACAGTTACATAATTAGGAAAAAGTGCGAGAATGTAAATCTAAGTTATTACATTTAAACTACACAACTTATACAATTTCTCTAGGAATTTTAAATAGGAAAAAAATAAATAAGAGAAAATGTTAGAAAAGAAATGTTTTTTTTTGGTATTTTTATGGAAAATAGTTTGATGTTAATTAAATAATTAAAACCTACTTGTTTCTAATTAAATTTAATAAATAAAAATGTTAATTAAATTTAATTAAAAAGATGTCAAAATTGATTATTGATAAAAAGATTCAAACAACAAAATCAAACCACTAAGATCCACTAATTTGGACCTTGCGAATCTGGTGGTGAGGTTAGTTTTGTCTAAAAGTGAACGCAGCTATGGATCTGAAGCTTTATCGAAACATTGCCCTAACAATGGTGGATTGTTTTTCCTACATCAAATCTAAAAAAAATGATGGTTCCAGACGGTTCCAGACATCATTAAAAACACACATATTATATATACATATATATATATATATATATATATATATATATATATATATATATATATATATATATATATATATATATATATATATAATTAATTTATATAGCATGGATGAAAAGTTTGAGATTTAAGAACATTACCAAGCTGGAGCCACTTGGTTGGCACATCTTGAGATCGCTTGAGCGTGAGTAAGTATTGGAGCAGGCTCCTGGGACTTTCAGGAGTGTGGTGGAATGCTTGGAACCACTTGAGAGTGGCCGAATCTTGTGATACGAATTTGCATTTTTCTTGAGAACTTTGAGAGATTTTTGAAGTGGTTCTTGAGGAAGCTTTTCGTGTCCTTTGAACCCGTGTATTGCATGTATTTATAGAGGAATGAAATAAAACAAGAACAAGACAAGAATCTTGTACCATCATGTCACAATTCTTGAAAAAAAACACATTGAAATCTTTCCAAAATTGTTAAAAAACATCCCAAACTTGAAGATTCTTGTTCCCAACATGTTTTCACGGTTTTGGCATATTTGGCATGATTCTTGTGCCTCCATGTGATTGCAATCAACAGCCCATGCGCCTTGGCCTAATTCTTTTATATTTTATTTGATTTATTTGTATTTAAATGAATAAAAATTCAAATAAAAGAAATAAAAATCATAAAAAATATGTGCATGGATTTAGAGGTCCGCTAACACATTTTGAACATGTTTTAACATCAAAAGTTAGGCCCACTAGTTCAAAATTTCAAGTTTGCTCACTTTGCACTTCGTGCATTTTCTCAAAATTTCCCAACTTTAACCGGTCATAACTCTCTCAATTTTCATCTTTTGAAGGTGATCTTTGAATTTAAAGATCAAGATGTCCTCTTCAATTGATCATTGTTTTTTCCATGTCCTCAGGAGCCTTTCTGATTTGATTGTATCCGGAAAATCCGTCCGTCAATGAAAATACTTTGAATTTTGTTGTACTATCAACTAACATATAAATATGTGGTAATGGAAAGTCATCTTTTGGACTAAATTTGTTTAAATCTCTATAATCTACGCACATGCAAACTTTTCCATCTTTCTTTGGTACTGGGACAATATTGGTAATCCACTGAGGGTACACTGATGTCACAAGAAAAACCGCATTAATTTGTTTTAGAACTTCTTATTTAATTTTTATTGCCATATAAGGGTGAGTTCTTCGCAATTTCTGCTTGATTGGTGGGCATTCTGACTTTAGCGGCAAATGATGTTCCACAATATCAGTATCTAACCCTGGCATGTTTTGGTAAGACCAAGAAAATATATCTACATACTCTTTCAACAATTCAATCAAATTGCGCTTCATACCGGGATGAAGAAATGCTCCAATCTTGACTTCTTTTGGAACTTCTTATGAACCCAAATTAATCGTCTCCAACGGCTTTTTATAAGGCTGAATGGTACTTTCCTTACGCTCAAGAAACCATGAAACCTCTTTTGGGATTTCATCATATTCCTTTTCTTCGGCCACATACGCAGAATATTCAAAGTTGGGAGAGGGTGCAGGGTCATTGTACTCAATGGGTTTTTTAACTAATCTGCACATATGATTTATGATTGCTTTTAGAAACCGACACATAAGGCAAGTGATTATGCAGATTTATTTACAGTTATTATTTATTTTGAAAGGATTTTTCTGATTACCATTTTCCAAGAAAAAACAGAGAATAAAAACATAATTTGGGAATTAAATTTTTTTTTTATTAATGATTTTAAAAATCAAAACAACAGATATGCCGATACAATATCAATAATTTCACTTTGGGCAAAGTGAAAGATTTTTGAAAAGATTAGCAAAAAACAAATTACTTTGAAATGTGAATGCAAGAAGGAACATCAATAGTGATCCAATTTTGGACTTTGACTCCATGCGTCACGTAGTTCAGCATCTCTTGCTTTGATTCACCTTCCAGAATATCATTGATCTTAGGAGTAGTTGAATGAAGATAACCCCCACTATGAAAGATGTCTTGGTAATCTACAAAAGCAGACTCCGACTTTACAATATCACCTTTATTATTCTTCATAGAGAAACCGTAACCAACTCTATTCTTTTTCACAGGTGGATCAACAATCTGCCATCACGCCTTGCTAGGGCCATTATGCACTACCTGTTGAGCATCCTTAAACGAAGCTATATAATTCTCATTTTTACTTACATTATCAATAGATAAAGCTTGGAACTGAGTTCCAACAGCAGCTTCATCATCTTCCACAACACTGAAAGAGGACAAATGAGATATTAACAAAGCTTGCTTTCCATTTATGATGACCACCTTTCCTTCACCAACGAGTTTTAGCTTCTGGTGCAAAGTTGAAGTAACAGCTCCTACTCTGTAGATCTATGGTCGTCCCAATAAACAGCTGTAGGCGAGAACAATATCCATAACCTGGAAAGTAATCTAGAATAAATGCGGGCCTATGTGAATACGCAAATCTACTTATCCTATGACGAACTTCCTCGAACCGTTAAAAGCTTTCACAATTATGCCACTTGGCCGCATGGGAGTTCCCAAGTACTTAAGCTTCATGAGTTTACTCCTTGGTATGACGTTCAAAGAAGACCCATTGTCAATCAGCACATTGGACAAAGAGCCATTCTTACAATTCATGGAGATATGGAGAGCCAAGTTATGGTTCCTTCCTTCATAGGGCAATTTGTCATCACAAAAACTCAGGTTATTACAAGATGTAATATTCCCCACAACACTATTGAATTGGTCTAGAGACACATCACCTTCTGAAAAGCTTGATCCAATACTCTCATCAAAGATTCCCTATGGGAAGAAGAGTTCATTAGTAATGCTAGAATAGATATCTTGGATGGAGTTTACAACAGTTAATCTACAATCTTGTAGTCACTCATCATGATAATCTTCAGCAAGTCGTCCACGTCCTTTTCCAAAGCAGTACCACTAGATTCCCCCACTTCTTTCTTAGGTTTAGTACTTTCAACAACCACTTTATCATAATTAAAAATCCCTCGAATGACAGGGGCGAAAACCATACCACTGCTGGTCACTCGACTGACTTCAACAATATTCTTGACATCCGACAAAGGTTTGATAGGAATTTACACACCATCGTCCAGGATTGTCGTATTGTACTTATATGGAACAACTTTGCCTGATTCATACGGGACAGGGCCTGGCAGGCGAATACCTACTGGAGAAACAACTGGCTTGCTATGGTACTAAATCTCTATAGGGGCAGGAACACTGAAACAAGGCACAACAACATTCACCCCTTCTTCAGAATAATTAGACATCACATAATCATTGCCAGAGGACATATCTTCATCAGAAGAAAAGAACTCATCTGCAGAAACATACTCATCACTTGACACGAACTGGGCTGAGCAATCTTCAATCACGTTAATTCCATTGTAATCATCTACGTAACATAATGTAGCATGCAAGTGCACCAAATCATCATTCATATAATTCACGTCAAAAATCCCAAAAATTCACCAGGACATCCATAAACCATAGTCATATTTTCTTTGTACTCTACCCCTTGCCTGATTATATGAATGAGACCTTTGTCCATCATTTCTTGAAGATCAGATTTTATTTTATCACATCCCTGGATATCTGTATTGCAAATACTACAACCAGCATGGTCGTGTATATAATAACTGAATTCACAGAGATCAACATGCATCTTTATAAAATCTCCTCTAACCAGGTTGATATCAAAAAGTCGGAAGTCGCCAGGATAACTAGCAAGCATATTTACATCATTCGCACATCCATGTTTAGGAAAAGGATTATCTTTCACATTAGGGCCAATATTTTAAAGGATAGGAGGCCATATCTCATCATCTTTTTTACTTCAGATTTCAAAGGATAACAATTTTTGATGTTGTGCCCTGGGCTCCTTGATGAAAAGCACATGTCTGATTTGCCTTATAATACCAGAGTAAAGGTGAAGGTATAGTAGGGGGAGGCCTGGTCTGAACCAACTTCTTTTGAATCAAATCCTGGAATAACTCTGCATAGCTCATTAGAATAGAGTCAAAAGCTTCTCTCTTCTGACCTTTCCATTGATTTCCCTGAGGAGGTGGTCTCTGATACGAAACAATAGTTGGAGCTACATTGACAACTGGAGTTACAGAAGCAACCTTTTGTTAGTATCGATGATGTCTTCTAGATGGTTTAGTCTTTCTTTCCCCAATGACAGTAATCGTTTCACTTTCTTTCTTTCGATAAAACCCGTATGATGACTTCTTTGTCCCTTCGTGTTTTGTCAAGCATCCTTCCCTGACAACTTCTTCTAGACAAACGCCCATGCTCACCATCTTAGTGAAATCACTCGGTGCACTGGCTATCATCCTTTCATAATAAAATCATCCAAGGGTTTTCAACAAGACCTTGGTCATTTCTTGTTCTCCAATAGGTGGTACCACCTGAGCAGCTATCTCACTCTAACGCTGCGCATATTCTTTGAACGACTCCTTGTCTCTCTGAGCCATCTCCCTTAATTGGTCATGGTCAGGCTCCATGAACATATTATACTTATAGTGCTTGATGAAGGCTTCACCTAGATCATTGAATGTGCGGATATTACTACTGTCCAAACTCATATACCACTTCAAAGTGACACTGGTTAAACTATCCTGGAAGAAATGACTAAGTAAACGTTGATCATCAGTATGGATGGAAATTTTTATGATATACATCACCAGGTGGTCACAAGGACAAGATTTACACCCAAAAATTTACCCTTTTGATTTTAAAATATTTATGGCTTATGTTTCAACATATGCATATCATACATATTCATGCATTTGAAATTGGATCAAGGTAGTTCCAAAAGGTATCGACTTCTTATCAGAGAAGTTCGAAGATTTTATACGAATAATCCATGCAGTGAATAAATGACTTCTTTCCATGGATAATTCCCGTGTATTCTTTCATGTCCTGGTGGTAGGAGGGAGCTAGAGATTCCGTTTGATTTGGAACAATTCAAGTTGAAAGTCCGTTTCGGTAAGGCAGACTTCAGAACTTTATAACTCCAGGCCAGCGTATTATTTTGAGCCGACATTTGATCACCGAGACCTTGTGGATATTATCTTCACGTTTTCATGTTAAGGTGGCAGCGGATTATGTGCAGAAGACGGTCAAATAATTTTGTTACTAAGTTTTTGGGTTACCGATCAACGGTATTTCGGGTTTTCAGAAATTTATAACTCCGATTTGATATACCGTCTCAAGGTGGTTCATTCTCCATTGAATCCGTCTCAATGTCCTCGCAATCTTTCATGTTCAGGCCAAAGGCTAATTCTCGAAGGAAGATCTCCGAATACGCGAATTTGTCAAAGTTATAGAGTGGAAAAATACAATAAATAATGTGCTGAAAGTGCAGTTTTGGTGCACTAAAAAATTCATAACTCGAAGCCCATGGCTTGTTTTGATGCTGTTCTGGTTGCCAAAATTTCATCTTGATGTTCTCTACATTTTTTACGGCCGAAAGCCAATTCTATCCAGAAGGTATAAAAGAAATGGATTTATCAAGTATTTTTGCACAGGAAAATTGTGACAAATGTTTATCTGCATCACATTCAAAAAATTATAACTCGGTCTATTTTTATCGTAACAAGCTGATTCTGGTGGCATTGTCTAAAAAGTTGAGTAAAGTAAATTTTGGTTTTCAATTTCAAGAGAAAACGGTATCCCGAAGGCTTCCGTTTTTGACTCAGTATGTGCAACTCACTGAAAATTCTGAAGCTGGAAATTAAGTTGTCTGAGGTGAAATTTCAAAACTTCATAACTAAATCACCGTTTATTCGATTGAGCCCATTTTCAGAAAGGAGTTCATTCTAAATGTCATCAACATTTTGGTTTCACATTTCAACTTCAAAAATTGCACCGAGGTCCTGCGAATTTGCTCGAAACGTGTCACACTCAAGTGAATTAAAATTCTACATTAGTATTTCTAGATATTTGAGGCCCATTAACCAAATCCACTCACATAAGCCCATACTATATATTCTCTTTTTACTCCAAGGACTCTCATAATTCACAAATTCTCAAAAACATTCAAATATTTTTTCTCAACATTCTCAAGGATCAAAGAGGAACTTTCTGTCACTTTTCATCAAGAACACCAACAACTTTTTCAAGATCAAAAAAGTCAAGGTTGATCAAGACTTCTTCGACCTCGAATCCGATTGTTGCGATACCCAAACCTAAGCTTCCTCTTCACTTCTATCAATGAGTTTTCTTGACTTAATCATTTTTTGAAATAAGTGATTATTGAGAAACACTTTTTGATTAAGCTTGAATTGAACTTAGGTTGAATTTAAATTGTGAAATTGAAGTTGTTGTTAGTATAGCTCAATAATAATGTTTACAATTGGTAGGATTTGACATGTAAATCCAACATATAATTTTTCTTATAGAACCTTAACACACTATGTGTCTGTTCTATTTCCTCTTAGAACTAACATAGAGTAGAAATTAACATAAAGTATACTTTAGAACATGTGAAGTTGTGCTAGTTTGTGTTGATGTACATAGCTACCCACTAACATTTTCTTTTCCGTGAGTTGTGACAATTTCTAAATGACTCAAAATACATTACAAGACCATTCGTGACACACAAAATCTTGAGTTTATGAGAAATTGCAAAGATTCATGAAATTTGCCAAAAACTCGACATAAATTCATTTTTGCCATAACTTTTGATCCATGGTGAGTTTTTTCGACTTTCCTTAATAAAAACCAAATTTCTAGAGAATTCTAAAGCTCTCTACATGGATGGATTTTGGTTTCGGACACTTTTTGGTCAATTCTGGAAGTTCTGGAACTTGTATGAAAATCAGTATTTTTGAGCGAAAAGTGACCGAACTGAACACCTTTTTGAGTTCATGCGCGTAGACAAAGTATCCTATATTTTGGATTAATCATGCCGATTGATTTTTGTTGATGTGTTGTTGTTTCCGGATCAATTTTTACATAGTTACATATTATGGTTTTTGACTTGTAAAATGTGAAAATAAGGTATGTTATATGTTCACTAAGTGTATGAGTTGCATTTATAACATTTTTGTATAACTTGTTTCATCTCTAACTAGTGATGTTTCTAACTAGATATATGCTTGTAGTGTGATACCATTAGCATTGAGTTTAATTTCTAACATTACATAAGACTAACATCAAGTTTCAACTTTAACACTAATGCTTCTTTCTTTTTAATTGTGGTTTGTTAATTTGACACAAGTAAATCTAGTTTGCTAAAGGCATATAAGACTGTTAACTTGTGCTTAGTTTGTTGACTTTAAGGTATACTAACATAGCATTTTGATCTAATACTAACAAGTTGTCTCTACTTCTCAAATTTGACAATTTTCACTCTTTTTACATACCATGTGTATTTTTTCAACTTTGTGATTTTGATGCCAATTGTTGCAATGTTTGTTGTTTGGGTTTGTATCATGTTCCAATTAACTCAAGATACATAATGAAACTATTTCCAAGTGCCTAAACTTGAGATAATTGGAAAATGACACAAACACCCGATTTTACCGTTTTTGTACATAAACTCGTTTTAACCATAACTTTTGAACCATGCAGAGTTTTTCCGACTTCTTTACATGTAACTACCCTATTTTGAATATTTAGGAACTGTTTGTGCACTTATTTTCACGTTTTAGGCACTTTATTTTACTGTTTTAGCTTCTGTAATAGATTGAAAGTCAGCCTTAGGGTTTGAATTTAGCAAAACGAACTTCATTTTTGAGTCTGTTGGGACGTTTAGAAGTCTACATGTAAATTTCATTGAATTCTAGTAACTTTTATTTTTGGCTTGCTTTTCTCATTTTTCTCTTTTTATCGGTACAATTGATTTGTACTTGCTGAATTTGACTTTTACATATCATTTCTATGCTTCGTTTGCTTATTGTGAGCTATTGTGATCATGTTTGCATAGTTTCTAATTTCTTAACATTTACTTTGCAATTTCACATAATGTGTTTTTACAGTTTTGAGCTATTTTCCGGGTTTTACCATTTTGAGCTATGTTGCTTTGCAATTCCTTTTGTTGATGCTAGCTTGATTCATAGCCTTTAGGTTTCTTTAGTTGCTTTGCTTATTACGAATTGTTATCCGCTTGGTATTATACCACTTTCCATTTTACTATTTCCGCATTTACCGCTTTTGATTTCATGAAGGGAACTCCATTGTGAAGCATGTCAGGAATCCCTCTGGTTTATTTAAAGACCTATTTAAGTCAATTCTGTCGGTGTGCTAATTATGTTTGGTTTGTTTAAAATCCTTCCTTTTTGAGTAGGTATTCTGCACATATGTTTATGTTTGTTCTTGTATAGCGGGATGTTTGGGTTTAGGTCCTATATGGCAACCATTCTTAAGTCCTCCAAAAAGAGAGAGGCAAGTGGAAAGGGTTAGTAATCAACCCCCACCAGTTTTCTATTATTATCGTTCTTATGCTAACTTTTTACAAGTTTCGAGCTCTGAACGTGTTCCTAAGATCTTGTTTATCGATTCGGTCAAGTGGAAAAGGGTTTTGATTCTGGCCCCCATGAATTTCAGGAGTTCGCATGACCAATACTGATGCTCCATGATTGTTCATATCATATTATTCTGCTTTCCTGGACTTTTAGTGCCATGATATAGTTATGACTTCCCACATAAAGATTTTCCAGACTCGGTTGATATATTTCCCATGACTAGAGCTTTTCCCTTTTCCCCAACATATGATTTCGCATTGCATGTTTGGGTCTCTTGAGCTAGCTCTCTTGAGCTTGTTGACTTGCTTACTTGCTTTCATCTTTGTGTACATGTCTTAATATGTTTACCCTTGGCATTTTCCCTTAGGAGCTCTTGATTCATCCTTTGATGGTAACTTGAGTTAGACATAGTTTTAGGTGGTGATCCCTTGCTAAGCTCCCTTAGCTCTTCTTGATTCATACGTTGGTGGTGATTTGAGATAGACACTAGGATTTTTATCCATGCATGTCAACAATAGGTTAGATTTTCCCCTTCAAATCTCAACTTTAGGGTCAATCATTTGTATGATAACATTAGGGATATATTTAGGTTAGTCTCCCTTAGATGTTTTCTTTTATTTTGCATCCTTTGCATAATAAAACAAAAACCTTTAATTTCTTTCTTTTAGAAAATCATAAAACATCTATAATAATCTTAAATCCTTCTTCAAGGTAACAAATACAAACCAATCTTAATTGTTTGTGCGTCTTTTGGCTTTGTTTGAAACCTTGTCAAATTGATGTTTTGCCATCCTTGCCATGATATTTTGTTATCTTTTCACCGATATTTCACCATGGGATATGTTTGTTATCTTATTTTTATTTTCAATATCATTGTTAGGTGTGATGTTTTATCATTTAAATTGATGTTTTTCCATCCTTGCCATGATGCTTTTCCATCTTTGTGTCGATGTTTCGCCATCGCATATGTTTGTTATCCTACTTTGATTTTCAATATCATTGATAAGTGTGATGTTTTATAATCTAAGTTTTGATGTGTTGTCATATTTGCCATGATATTTGACTATCTTTTTTCCAATGCTTTTCCATTGTATATGTTTGTTATCCTACTTTGATTTTCGATGTCATTATCAGGTGTGATGTTTTATCATCTTATCTGATATTTTACTATCATGTTGATGTGTTATCATCTTATCTGAGTTTGTGTTTCCATTTGATGTCATGTCGTCCTTGTTTTGATGTTTTATCATCGTTTCTGATGTTTTGTCATTTTATCTGATGTTTTGCCATCTTGATTATCGCTTTCATCTTTTTAACTAAAAAATAGAAACCAACCAAAATATGTGTGTGATACGGTGAGAGAACTGACTTGAGGTTTTGCGTTTGTGTTCGCAAATGTTTCAGTTTAGCAAGAGTCGCCACCGACTTTTTATTTATCCAAAGGAAAGGTCAAAAAGCACAGGAAAGACCTTTGAGATGTTTTCTTGGGTTCGGGGGGTAGATTATGAAAAGGGAAGGTGCTAGCACCCTTTTCATCCATGGTTTTCCATGGGCTCTTAGTTACTTGTTTAGATCACTTGCTTTTGCTTTTCAATTGTTTGAAATGGTGCTTTGTGTGTGGTTTTGAAAATATTTTGAAAAGAGGTCTTTTGTCTAGGCAACCTTTGTAATGATTCTTGTTTGAATATATACAAAGGTGTTTGTCTTTTGAAAAATGTTTCAATTGTTTGAAAGCTTGTTTTGGGAAAATGTTTTGAAATGGTGTTGTGATGTGTGTTTTTGAAATTATCAAGGATGTTTGCAAGTTTGATCAAGTAACTAGGAGCATCTACCCTACTTACTCAAAAGTCTTTCCTACACATTTTTAACCCTTTGACATTGTTGTTTTACCATTGTATTTGGTAAACAACCTGCGTTTGGATGTTAAACGAGACATGCGCGGGTCATCGTATTGACCATGATAACAATATTTCCAAGTATCTTAGCAAGTCTTTTGAGGGACTAGATCATTTTGTATAGGCAACCAAGATATCGTCATCGAGGGACTATGATCTTTTTGTTTTGATTTTATTTTGCCAAGACACCTAACATGCATACCATGGCCATTTTTAAGGCAACAAGTGGATGAAACCCTAGGGGTGCTTGTGTGTATTGTGTTGTCATTTTCATGCATTTTTGTCTTGTTTTATTCAAGCTATTTGTTTGATTTTGGATTTTTGCATACAAACCCTAATCTTTCTATCATGCATATTTGAAAGCAATAAAGTGCGTAAAAATAAATCTACAATTATTACAATATTATTATGGGGAGGGGGGTACAAATTTGGATAGGGGGATATTTGCAAGAAATTAAAACCCTAAGTCAACTATTACAACCCAATTGAACTCATTGTGCAAATAAATAAATAGACAATATTTCAATATGCAAATAAATATGAATATGCAAAAGTGTTTTTGTATTATTTTTATGTATGTAAAAATAAGTTTATTTAATGTATCAAAAATAAGAAAATAAAA
This sequence comes from Vicia faba, assembly GCA_948472305.1. NCBI lineage: Eukaryota > Viridiplantae > Streptophyta > Magnoliopsida > Fabales > Fabaceae > Vicia > Vicia faba. Next base: position 143,209,769 of record OX451735.1, read on the forward strand.
AGCTTATTTTTATTAAGGGTGGAAACCCTAATTTGTTTTAAGAAAATATATATATTATAATTATTTATTTATGTACAAGTAAGTAAAATAAAATATATACAAATTTTTAGAAAATAAAAATATATGAGAAAATATTATTTAAGTGTATAAATAATAAAAATAAAAATATATGGTATTTTTTGTTTTATTTACAAGTTTTTATTTAAGAAAATAAAAGTATATTATTTAATAATTATTTCTATGTCCAAAAAAATAATAAAAATAATAAAATAAAATGTGAAAATTTAAGAAAATATTTTTGGTAATTTTTAATGTTTAGAAAAAATAAAATAAAGTCAGAAACTTAAAAAGAAAAAAAAATATGAAAAATAAACAAATGGGCTAAGGGGGTGCAGGAAGTAGGATGGAGGGTGCAAACAATCATGCCAAGCCAAGCCCAACCCAGATGGCCTTCATCCCTGACCTTGTGATAAGAAAAACGCGCGCCTGGTATTCAAAACTGGAAATCCTGCATTTGTGCTTAAAAACAAAAACTTGCAACATGAAAGTTATAGAGCATGATCATACGATTCTAACCATATAAAAAACTTAACCTAACTCTCAAAGACTAGAGAGAATTTCCCTGTCCCTAATTTCTAACATAGCTTTTTCAGAAAGTTCATCACTCAAATTCTCCCAACTCAGTTAACTTAAATGAAATCTATGCATATGTACAACTCAAGGGCAATGAGTACTACATTTTTTATTCACAAACCTAAGCCTAATGATTCCTAAATAGAGAGATAGAAGTTTAAACTTTACATGTTTCAGTCAAGCTCGAGTATGGAAATGCAGGGGTTTTCAGTGAGGCCTGAGATGCTTGTGAGCTTGCTTGAAGTTCCTTGGAGCTTTCCCAATGCTTAGCTAGCTTTGAACTTGCTTGAATCTCTCTATAGAACTAAACCTGCAAACTTAAAATTTAGAAATGGTGAAGTGTGTAAATGGAGTTACAATGACTTGGGAATGGTTGGGATAGTTTAGGTAGGTTGTATGTAGTGTGTTGGAACTGATTGCAAGCAAAACACACAAGTAGTTTGTGATTTGGAAACCAAAATGGAGAAACTGCCCTGTTTTGCAAGAAGATGTGATTTTTGTGTTTTGGAAGGTTTGAGAGGTTTCTAACTCGTGTTTCTGGCTTAGTGTGATATGCAAAACTTGTTTTAAATGTTTACAAGCTTTGGTTTTAACAGATGCAAGAGTTGTGTACCTTTTGCAAGGTTTCTTGGTTTTGAAGTAAAAGTGAGAATTGACAATGTAAAGGCTTGTACAATCTAGCTTATGGTCTGCTAAGAGTTGGTACCAATTTCCTGATATTAGTGAACTTTGTTTGCTGCAAAAGATTGTGTCCTTGGCTCAAGATAAGCAATTTGACATAATGCAAGCTTTATGTAAATGGTATTGTCACCTTTATGCCATAAATGGAATAAACCTTTGTGTAATCTTCTAAAGCTCAGAACAATGCCTCTAACCAATGTATTTGAATTCAATTTATGAGTGTGGAAGGGTTTAAGGACCTGTAAACAAGTACAAACAAGGCTGGACAGAAATTGAAACTTGTAGCAACATGAAAAATGCCATGGAACAAAGTGACATTTTGCCAAATTCAAACCTTCGATTCTCCCTAACCATAAATGATTTTGGAGAGTTCTTGGACATTTTGGAAAGCTTGTAACATGATCTACAATCCGTATTTGAAATGCATTTTGAGATTCCAATTGGAACTATGTGAAAAATTGCCATGAAGATAGGTCAAAATCTTACCTAAACTAGGGCAAAATTTTACTAAGTTAGAAAGTTTTTGGACCCTTGTTCATAAAATCATAACTTGAGATCCAAGCATCTTTTGGGAAAAATTTGTTTAAAAAAGTTGTAGATTTTGTGGAGGACTACAACTTTCATGTTGGATGTTTTGTTTGAATCCAATTGCATCATGGTGAAAATGTTGGGCAAAGTTGGGAAAAAATAAGAAAATTTCATAACTTATAAAAATTTTAAGTTATGAAATTTTTCAATCTTAAACCCTAATTTCCAAAATTAGGTTTCTTGATGAACAAGTTTCATGTTTTGACACATCATGATGAAAAATGACCCTTGGCACTTGATTTTGACCAAAAAGTCAAAGTTTGACTTTTCAGTGTACAATTGATTTTTGATCAATTGACTGGAAAATTCATCTGTCAATCCAATGCTTTTGAGATCTTTTGAACCTTGTGATTAGGTCAATATGATGCCATTGAGTCCTTGAAACCACACTTTAACCCAATTTTCCATTGGCTAGGTTAAAAATCAGAAATCGCCCTTCTGCAGTCAAAACCCTAAAAATGACCATTTTGCCCTTTTGATGATCTGATCAAATTTCTTGAGGAGTTGTGGTCCAAACTTGATCAAATTGTTCATATGAGTCTATAATGTTGATGTGGATTAAAAATTATGAGGTTTGACTGTAAATTGGCCACAATTGACTTTTTCCCCAATACAAATGATTTTTAGGTCAACTGTCCAATTGACTGGGCAAATATTTGATTCAAGGCTTGAAACTTGGTATGGGAAATCTTATAAGTCCAACATGAAGTATGAAAGTCACACTGAGCATTGGAAGTCCAAAAATCCATGTGCAAACTCAAACTCTAATTTCAGGTCATCAGTGCAAGGAGATGTCTTGAGCAGAGCAAACCCTAATCCTGTCTGGAGTCCAAAGAGTCTTGTGAGGGGAAATATTGATAAAATGAGAGGGCAAATTTTGGGGTACAACAATGTGAGTCGAACTACAACTGATCTGATTCTTTAAAAGGGATACGTAGGCATTAGGGCAGGGCCCGAACGAGCACAACTTTTATTTCCCCTACATTATTTTTTCTTTTCTTTTGCATGCATTCCCTCCTTTCATTTTCTTTTAGCTCTTAAACATAGATATAGATTTTACACACCCATTAGATAGAAAACAAGAGTGGATACCATAAAGTACTACGGGCGTGTGGGGTGCTAATACTTTCCCTTCGTGTAACAGACTCCCTTACCCGATCTCTATGGTCCCAAGACCATGATTTCACCCTTCTCGGGTTTACTCGATGTTCACCTTTCCCTTTAGGTGAGATAAATTATGTTCGGTGGCGACTTCATTGATTTTATTATCCGATGATGGTTCAATCGGTTGTTTGCGTTGGCAACTTCGCTGGGGAAATAAGATGATATGACCTCTTGCTAGTCCACTCCCTTTGCGAGTCAATCCTAGTGCTTGTTTGTTTATTTTTGGGTGTTTAATTTATCTCTTCACATATTTATCTGTTTACATTGCATCCTATGTGTGCTTTATTTATACATACTGGATTTGACTGGACTGTTTGGATTGGTTTTCTTGGTGGGTGGTTCGTTCCATGAAGTAAAACGCCCCATACCTAGGTTATGAGTAAATTCCATAGGAACTAGGAATAAAGTGACCATGGTGGATATGAGGCGTATGTCTTGTAGACCTGACCATGAGACCCATGACTTCAGAGGTGGTTCATATAGGTGTTATCATATGATGATACCAACAAATGAGCTCTTTAACTCTGATTTGGCCTTTGACCTTACCGTGACCTAATCTTCACCCGTGAGTGGGATGGGGAAGTTTTTCTTACAAGTACAGGTGTTATTGGTGACTTTGTGTTTTGATGGTGACTCGGGTTCCCATGGTAGTTGTGAAGCTATGTGGGATTTTTTATCTTGAGTTATGTGGTTCTATACAATGGTCCAACCATATCCAATGTGGAAACTTTGATCCTGTCATGTCACATCATAGCATATTTATTTTCAAAAAATGATGTACAAAAAATAAATAGCATATGCATGTCATTTTCTAGGGACATTCAAGATTTTTCTCTCCATCAAAAATGGCCGACCTCCTGCCAGATGAGTTTGATTCAGTTGTTATCAAAGAACCCACCAGACATACCTTTGCTTACCAGATTTCAACCATTGGTGTGTCCAAGTTAAAGAAGTTGAGTTCTTATCTGAAGGGTGATGTTTTGAATAATTTCTACAGGGATTATGGCAATTTGTTATCAATTCTCAATACCCCAGTTGACGCAATAGCTTTGATCACTCTTTTCCAGTTCTATGACAAGAAATTGCGGTGTTTTATTTTTCAAGAGGAATACTCCTATCTTCTTAACATCAAATTGGCCAATGAAGTTCCTTTTGGCCAAGTGCCTGAGAAGTTGAAGTATGAAGACATTTCATTAACCCTTCATTTGAGTTGGAAAGTGGTGAAGGACAACTGGAAATCAAGTAAAGATATTATGTGGTTTTATCTGGATTTCAGTAAAGAAAGCTGAAGACTTGGAAAAGGAAGAAAACCGGGGTGACTTCAACCTTTTGTTTTCTCTCATGATATACGGTATTGTTCTCTTTCCTCATAAGAGAAACTTTATGGATTTAGAGGCTATCTGTGTTTTTAGGAGTAAGATCCAAGTAACAACACTTCTGGCAGATACTCTTTACACTATTCACTTCAGACACAGAAAAAGAGGTAATGTTAGCTTGTGTCATTTAATGTTGTATCAGTGGCTTAAGTTGCATTTACTAGTGAGTGGCCCTTTTGTGGACACAAGGAACTCTCTCCAATGGTCGTCAAGGCTTGTCAACCTTACTTCATTCGATATCCGATGGAATAATGTCATGGGTGAAGTGCGAAGTATCATCACTAGCTGTGGAGATTTCCCTAATGTTCCCCTTATAGGAACTAAGGGGTGTATAACCTATAACCTTGCACTTGCTTACCGTCAATTGGGATATGCAATGGATGGTCCACCAAAAGATGAGGAAGTAGCTGAATTAGTGTACTTTGTTAGAGGAGGTAATCCTGAGATTTTAGAAAGAGTGACAAATGCTTGGAAGGGAATTCACAGGAAGGATAAAGCAAATTTGAGCAAGAAGGTTCTAATTTCTAGGGTTCCTTACATGGAATGGATTAAATACAAGGTTAAAACTCTACAGTTGCCATTTTCAAGATCAATTCCTTTATAATATTAACCTCCTGTTATTGAGAAGGAAATAGCCTAAAGACGCGCCGTGGAGGATCAATTCTGAGGAAGTAAAATCCATCCATCACAACTTTAAAGGAGAAAATCTAACTCGAAGATTATTGTCAACACATTGAAGCTTGCCTTGTTCCAAAGATTTAGTTCTGCTGTTTATCTTTGATGTGGTGGTCACCTCCAGGATTGTTGGATGGGTATGATCATAAATGCAAGAAATATGTGCAAGATGATGCATGATATACAATGCACATGATTTAATTATCGTTTATTTCAAGGAACTCAAAGGTTTATAGACGATTTGCAAATGCTAAAGTATTAAGACATTTTGAAATACTGAAAATCTCATTATCAGAATTTCATAATGGATTACAACTTTTAGTAAATGTTTCAATAATCCTAAATACAAGAGAAGATAGAATCTAAAATCCCAAGGAGGAAAAGCTTATGAAGATCTCTCTTCACACACTTATGCTTTCCCGTGAGTCTTGCAATCTGAGCCTTCAATTGCTTGTTCTCTTCTGCATACCTGTCAGTGACCCCTTTCTAATCACCAGAGTCAGGAAGTGAGTAACTAAGTCCTTGTTAAGCTATAGATGAAAATAAATCCTCTTGCCTCTCCACCATCTCCACAACATGACTCTCAAGAATCTCAATAAGGACATCCTTCTCTTTCAAGTCTGCCTGGTATGACATCTCTAAAGTCTGACACTTGTTCTTCCAAGCTTGCTTCTCTTGCTGCATTCTGACTAGCACAAGCTGAATCTCTTCCACATCATCTAAAAGGGGAGGATTGGTCTTCACAACATATCAGGTACATGTTTTTTCACAAGAATATGGCATCTTCAACTAAATTGCCCTTGTTTGTACCCACCGGGCATGAAGCTCCAAAGAAATAACTCCTCTTGGTCCTAAATTTTTTCTACTCTTCTTGTGAATATGGCACCAAGCCTTTGCAATCTCTTCCTTAGATTACTTATGATCTTCTCCCTCTTTGAGAAATAAACCACTCAGATGAATACTATTTGGCTTATCTCTCATCGAATATCCAAGTTGACGACGCGCAAGAACGAGATTGTAGTCAATTCCTCCCTTTGTACCAAGAAGAGGTACATTGGGGAAACTACCACAACTATCGGAAATCTACACATCATAATAAGCCTGATGGTACCAAACAATTTCAGAATGAGTGAGATCCATAATCTTCGGAGCCCAACAAGGTTCCTTCTTGATATCCCAGAAAGCATCAGACCGAGGTAAGTGAGAAATAAACCACTGATATAACAAAGGTGTACAACAAATGATCATCCCTCCATGATAAGAATCCCGAAGATTAATGAAATGATAAGCGTATCCTAATAACTTAAGAATCAGATTCCCAATCAAAAAGATCCTGATGGAATTGATATCCACAAATTTGTCGACGTTAGGAAATAAGAACAACCCATATGCAAGTAAAGCAAAGACAACCTCAAACACAACCGTACCCTTCATCCTAGAAAAGTAGAGAGCTTTCTCTAATAAAAAGTGAGAGGGTAATCCTCTGATTCCTCCTTTGGTAGTCATGTTGGCCTCGATCTCAGACTTCCCCAAATGAATCCTGACAGCAATCTCATGAGACCTGGGCTCTCTCTCCAAACAACGAACCACAACATCAGTAACAGGTATCAGTGAAAGGAACCTGATCAGTAACAGGTAAACCTAATAGGTAAGAATACTCCTCCAATGTAGGCATAAGCTGATAATCGAAAAAAGTAAAACATCGATACATCGAATCGTAGAACTTGACCAAAGTAGAAATAATACTCTCGTTCATTTTGAGCTTTATAAGAGACACGAAGGATCCATATTTCTTCCGAAAATATGTAGAACTCTCGATCTCAGTAATTAGACTCATCATTTTGTCTATCTTAGGATTTTTGAACTATACTTCCGAGTCTTTCTTTTTCCAGAATCTATATTCAAAAAGTACCTAAGATATTTTCAGAAAGTCAACTTTAATTCCCTTGAAACAAATGTTTTAAAGGATGATAATGGGGTCATAAATGCATGATTCCATAACCAAACACAAGATTATAAACATTAGGGGTTCATAGGTTCGACGTCACGAGCATGAGGTCAAAGGTACTGCCCACAAGGTATGGATTAATAGTTTATCACTTGCCAAACACGGTTCTAAGAGGTTCCCATAGTCTATTTACTTCCTTCAGATATTACCAACGTCTTGATTAACTCGTTAATTAGTAATATTCTAAGGAAAAACTCTTTTGAGTGTAGTATCACGTGACAACCATTTCCGGATTACTCCATCATAATTTCCGCACTACACCTAAAAGGCTAGGATGGGTTAAGGGTTCTACGGTCCTTAGTTTCAGCAGGCTTCTAGGTCAAAAGCAATACATCTTCCCGATTACTCGGTAAATGATACTACAGTCAAAGGGGCCTCCACTGAGTGGGGGATCTCATGCCTCAATTTTTTGGGATTACTCCCTCAAAGTTAACGTGACTATAGCACCCGTCCTATCTTAAGTTTTCCCATGCCCGTCTAGAGGACTTATGAGATATCACCAAGCACCCTAAAAACTAGAAAAAATCCCGAAAAACATATATACAACACATAATATACAAACAATAACATCACATACACAAATAAACAAAGATAGGCTCAACCCACTTAGAGATGAACCAACATTTGGTCAAGCTTTCGCCAGTGAAGTCGCCATTTTTATGTAGTTGTAGAAATGTTGATACTAAGCCATTGGATTAACTTGACTCGTACAGATCAAATAAAAATCACCATCGTGCTTTATTGTTTCTAGAGGAATGGGAAAAGAGAGAATAACCCAAAAAGTGGGGGAGAGAATCTAGGTATGGGTGTTGGTTATGCAAAGGGAAGATATTAGCACCCTAAACATCTACGGTACTCCGTAAGAACCTCTTTGAAAATTTGTGTATTTTGGCTATAAGTGTTGTATAAAATAGATGGTGGAGGTGTGAAAAGAAATATTTTTTATTATTTTTGAACCCTCCGCGGTTGCGAATCTTTAGTGCCTATGTACCACCTTCCGTGCATTAGGGGATCAGGGTACTCGTAGTGCACCTTTAAAAATTTAAAACACATGTGTTTTGGTTAATTTTAAGAGACAAGACATCATTGTCTTATCCGAATGGAAGAACATACTTACTACCCACAATTATGATAAAGGAGAATTTACGTCATCTCAAAGTGGAGGATATAGCTTATATTTTAAAATCAACAAAGCCTCACTCGACACCCAAGTGGAAAATATCTCACTTTACTATATATCATAGAAGTATAGTAGCTCGCATTACTACAAGGATTGACAAGAGTCTAATCTTTTGAGAAAAGGTTAAAGCAAAAAGCCAAAGTGGCAAAATGGTTTGAATGAGATTGATTGACTTTTAGTCTTCTCACAAAAAAATGTTAAAGTATGATTAAGTTGGTTAAAATTTCATTAAGAAAATGCATGGACCCGAGTCCAAGTTTATTATGAAAGCGGTTCAAGTTTAGAAAACAAGAATAGTTTTGAAATGGAGGGAGAAAACTTTTGAAATTAAAGAAGATTGGAGGAGATGAAGGGACTATCCTAAAGCATAAGTTAAAAGCTAGGTAAGAGAACCATCTAACCAACAAGAAGCCAACACTTGACACAATGAGTCAATGTAAAATTCCTGTCCTTTGGATTTAAAACCAAACAAGTAAAGATAATAAACCTCTTAAGAATACCAAACTTCAAATGCATTATGTCTTCACAAAAATTGGGTAGAGTAACAACTGTATACATATGAATTTCCAATCACAGACAAAGCACATAATCATAATAACCTGCACACAAAGACAAAAAAAACAACCAATGTATCGGGGTAAACCCCAAGAACTCCTGACAAAATAACAATAGAAGTCACAAGGTACCAAGGGTAATCAAGGTCTCTAATCATAAGCCCAATAAGTCCATAACTCCATTATGCCAAGGATAGTAACCAAATAGTCCAAGTAACCTTAAAGCTTTTTTATTATTCTTGTTAATTATTGAGTATCTTCAAAGATAAAATGAAAGCTCAAGTGAGCAAAACAAAGTCACATAAAGATAAATGCTCAAGTGAGTAAAAGTAAAGGCGTAAAGTAAAAGCATAAAAATAAAAGTCAATTGTTAATGAGTTAGAAATTAGAGGTTAGTTGAATGACCATCTTGAAACATGAATTTGAAAACTCATTATAAAATTGATAAAAGAAAAGCCTCTCAACAACAAGTTTCATTTGCTTTTTGTCAAGCATGTCATTCATTTCAAATTCTCGAGGAAACAACAAATGATCAACGATGTTTAAATGATTCACTTAGATTAAATTTTATGAAGGATAATTAGAGGATTGATAAGACCAAAGCCTCCTAACAATGAACCTCAAGGTTATTGGATCAAAGGTTTTGAAATAAAACATACTTGGGCTTCCATACATAGGTTTGAGACATGAATGATCATTTCTCGAATCGGGACAAAATTTAGAGCTATGTTAAGCAATCATAAGTGGACTTATGTAGAATTTGATGCATGGTTTTCACAAGTATACGAAACGTGTCAAAGTAATATAAAATATTATCGATCCCATAGAGACCAAACACCATTCTATCGATTTCTATTATTACAATGTTTATCTAAGGTAAAACAATTCAAGGGTTTATGAGTGAAAGTGCAAGTAAAGTACGAAAATATAAATTTAGATAAAAACAACAGTTTTGAATGCAATTCACACAGTCTGATGATATTCTGATGCTTCTAATTATACCTACTTATAGGGCAATATTTGCTACTCATGAAAATAACTAATTTAACAGGGACTGTCACTTTCGCGTATTCAGAACCGAGTTTATTATTTAATCAATCCATCTTATTGTAACTTATAAAAAGGTGTGTATTGCATTAAAGTAATAAACCTATTTCTAAGAAATATAGTTTCTTGACTTAGTTGAAAAGTAATTTTGACTTGTAACTTCTAACCAAAAGAGGACTAGACCATTAAACCCATAAACGCGTCCGAAAAGAGTTTTGAAATCGTTTTTCTAAAAGTATTAAAAGATTCCTACTTAATTGAACAAAGCGCTTTCACTTCCTTTGAACAACTAATACCACCCAAGTTTAGCTAAAGTTTGGACGACTTTGAATCTTACCCAACAAAAATAAAGTGAAGAAAACTTGTATTAAAAACAAAAATAGCCCTTTAGGTATTTCTACAAACACATTATATTGAATATCACTTCAACTATGATTCTTACATTTTAACCTTTAAAATTTAGCCAGACAAGGATATGTAAACAAACATGTTAAATAAGTGCAAGACAAGGAAATAAATAAAGTAAAGTGAGTGCGAGAAAATAAATAAAGTAAATTAAGTGCGAGGAAATAAATAAAGTAAAGTGAGTGCAAGGAAATAAATAAAGTAAAGCAAGACTTTGTAAATAAAAATCTGTTCCAAATCAGAGGCTTTAAATCAGGTACAACTGGAAATAAATGCGACTAGAAATGAACATGGCGGCAAGATTAACTTGTACCGAAGTGCTCCAAACTCGATTACAGACTCTACCAATGGTGAAATAACTCTTCGATGTGAAGGGGTTATCATTTACAAGGTCTGATAATATGTGGCTTAAGTTTGTAACTAAGCTTGGATGATATAAAATGAAACGAAATCGCCTATTTATAAAAAAATTGAAAACCTAATAAAAGACTAAGCTGTCCTCCAACTACCCTAAGTGGGATCGAGCTAATCAAAGGTGGCGGCCGCCATCCCAACCAAGGCGCCCGCAATGTGAACAAAATTGAAGATCGTGGCACTTTTCTAACTGTCCTTAACTAATCCACGTTTTTGGAAGATGGTGCCCTCCATCTCTTACATGGAACCCACAATGTGTACAAGGGGTTGTAGATCTCCATGTTAGCTTTCCAACGCTTTAAATGGGGCATTATTCTGATTTACGGATCAAAAGTTATGGCCAGAATCGTCGGACAACGTCTCGTGTACAAATTGCTACATTTCTTTCGTTTTTTCGCCTGTTTTGCTTCATTTCATCGACCATGTTTCTTAAGTTGCTATATACATGAAAAAAAACTAAATACCAACATAATAGTGCAAATGAAAATTAAAACAACTAGAAAACATGTATTGGTCAAGTCAAATAAACGATGTATTTGTGTGTCCTCAAAATCTCCCACACTTGAACCTTTGCTTGTCCTCAAGCAAAAATGAAGTAAAAAATATCATTAAAATAATTATTCTGGGTCTGGCGACTTTACTTTGAACAAGGTCACATGAACAAATATTATGTCACAGAAACAAGGGTATCGTAGTAACACATTCCACATTTTTGTGGTCATAAGTCTTTCTCTTACACAAACCAATCAGCATCATGTTACTATGCCAAATCCTAATTTTCTCATCCCATTTCCTATCATTTTTTCATTCAGGTGCAATCACATTAAGCCCGTTATCCGTACATACTCATAGTAAGGCGACCAATTAGTGACTCTGATCTTTTTGCATAGGGTTCTGGTACATAAGTTTGGTAACCCTTTTTATTTATCCAATTTCAGTTGCGGGGGATCGGACCGTAATCCGCCCTACCAAGTTCAGTACCAGATACCTCTGAACCAACTAATAACATGTTATTTTATTTTATTTTATTTTTGCAGGTTCCACAATCGTTGTATTAAATGACCGGGTGAGGGTCACCTAACTAAATAAGTGCATTCCCTTTGTTGAGTTAAAGCATTTTAATTTTTATATTTTTAAGATCACTCACTTATATTCATCGGCTTCCCTACGTAGAGTATTCTTAAGATGGTGCTGACTGCTCAAATAAACTACTTAAGGATTTCTTAGGGGTGAGATTCTGAGGCTAAGGCATAAAAATTATCCAAATAAATCTCTATAATTAAGAGACCTATAGTGTTACCACAATATCAGTATTTCAGGATATTTTTCATGTTTCTATAACATGTCCCAAGTTCGCCTAATAACCCACAAATTTAAAATAAAAAATGCTTATTTGTTCAAATTTTTTTTGTATGGCTCAAGAAAATGGAAGAAGTTTAAAAGACCACACAAATCAAGCATAAAGACTTGACAACACATGTAATGACTCGATAAACTAACTAAAAAACATGAAAAATACCAGAAGGTCATATATATAACTAGAAAGCGGGAAATCTAATCTAGAAAACAAGTAAAAGGTAAAGTTCCTCTCCCATACTTAAACCAAACATTATCCTCAATGTTTTAGTAAAAGTGGGAAAAGTAATAAGGACCTGACCAATGCCTGCCCCAGTAGTTGCATGGAAGCAGCTGATAGATGTCAAGCAGTCAATATCTTTATTTTTTGCAATACTTAAATAAAAGTAAAAATATTAAATTAAAATCCCGTGGGGTGCCTCCTACGTAGCGCTTCTTTTAATGTTGGTAGCTCAACGACTGAACCTTCGGTTTCCATGGCCACTTATCATGCCATCTTTCATATCCCTCACGTTTTCTTTTCTTCCTTCTGTGGGGTAGTTCATTCTTACGAAATTATGGGGGTGGTTCTGGATCTATTAGCTTCTCAGGTTTTGATTTAGTTCTTTCATCCACCATCTTAAAGGTTAACATTCCCCTCTTAACATTAATGATCTCCCTTGTTTCATGGTCATCTAATTTTCTCTTTTTGTGTAGTCCCTCTGATAAAGGTGCATTAACGTGAACATTTTCCAATACCTCCACATAACTTTTGGATTTGGAGTCTACCCTAGCTTCCACGAATATTTTAAGGAAAGAAAATGTGAGTTGTAGGGAGGAGGAATAACATAAGGTGTTTCCTTCTCAACCTCTTCGACAACCTCCCTTTCGGGTGATGTCAGTGTATTTTTATTAATCTCTTCTCTTTTCTCACCAGAAATTTCCTCAACCTCATTATCACCCTCCTCAGGGTTTTCACTTTGTCTTTCACTACTGGTTGTTACAACATCCACATGATCCTCAGAGGAGGGTCCTAGACCTTTTTGTTCAAGGAGGGAGATTTGAGTCTCCAAGGCCATGTTGTGAGTCGCTAGGGACTCGACCATAATGTTCAGTTGCCTAAGGGTTTCATTAAGATGGAGTTTTTGTTTTCTAAACTCTTCATTTTGGATAGTTTGTGTCGCTACAAAGCGCTCCATCATAGATTCTATCCTAGAGAGATTTTGCGTCTCAAGGAAATTCTCCATTTTTACTTCGAGGTCGAATTTATGAGCATCTTGTGGTTCCTCAACACACTAGGAGTGATAATTGTAGTGAAAATGTTGGTGATATATAGTAATAGAGAAAAAAGTGCCTTAGTCTATACAGTGTATCAACAGGGTTAAAATTTGACATAATTGGTCCCCGGCAACAGCGCAAAAAACTTGATGCATGGTTTTCGCAAGTATACAAAATGCGTCAGAGTAATATAAAATATTATTGATCCCACAGAGACCAAACTTCAATCTATCGATTTCTATTGTTACGATGTTTATCTAAGGTAAAACAATTCAGGGGTTTATGAATGCAAGCGTAAGTAAAAGTACGAAAATATAAATTTAGATAAAAACAACAGGCTTGAATGCAATTCACACAGTCTGATGATATTTCGATGCTTCTAATTAGACCTACTTATAGGGAAATATTTTCTACTCATGAAAAGAACTAATTTAATAGAAATTATTGGTGTCGCGTATTAAGTACCGAGTTTATTCTTTAATCAATCCCTCTTATTGTCACTTATAAAAAGGCACACATTGAGTTAAAGTACTAAACCTATTTTTAAGAAATATAGTTTCTTGAATTAGTTGAAAAGTAATTTTGACTTGGAACTTCTAACCAAAAGAGGACTAGACCTTTAAACCCAAAAACGCATCCAAAAAGAATTTTGAAATCGTTTTTCTAAAAGTGTTAAAAGATTCCTACTTAATTGAACAAAACGCTTTCTGTAACGCCTGTAATTTAATTAATTATTTAATTAAATTATTTTTGGAATATTTGTGAAGTTGTGTGGTGACTAATTGGATTTAATTATTTTATTAAGTGGTGAAATAATATTAGAAGAATGATATTATTTTGATATGGGCTTGTTTTTAAGAAATAGAAGTAGTAATGAGGGGTGTATTAGTTTTGAGCCCATTAAGGAATAAAGAGAATAATAGTTTATTCTATTATTGCTAGAAAAATAGAAAAGAAGAAGCAATAAGAAGAATAAGGGTTACAGGAAGAACGTGAAAGCTGTTGGAAGAAGAGGAAAGAGGCAGACCGGAATCAATTGAAGAAAGTTATAGAGTAACCATCAATCCAAGGTAAGGGTGGGGTTATGACTCTATAATTGGGTTTATGATTACTGGTTTATGGGATTAGATGTGAAAGTGTTATTTTGTTCATGATTAAATTATATGTTGTTGTATGATAAGAATTGATGATTAGAACATGGACAATGATGTTCCTATGCTGTTTATTTGATGTAGAATTGTAGGATAATTGTAAGTGATGATTATCTATGATTAGATTAAGTTTTTAGGGCTTGAAGTATGAAACCCGTAGTGAAAATGCAGAGAAAATCATAGAAATTACCCATGAAAGAGCAGTATGTGTCGACCCCAAATGGTACGTGTCGATACAAGATGGTCTTTTTAAAGTCAGGATGAGTCAACACGAAGGAGTCATGTGTCGATCCATGAGGGCTTTTAGACTCATGATGAGTTGATATGTAGGAGCATGTATCGATACATGCTGTGTGGTAGACTCAGTATGAGTCGATACAAGAGAGGATTCGTCGACTCATGTTGCGAGTTCAGTGCAGTACGCGTCGATCCAATACGTTATGCATTGATCCATGTTGTCTGGTTCTTGGCAGAATCGATTTGAGAATGTTGTAACTTGAGTTTTCGGACTCCGTTTGAGGTGTCGTTCGAAGCGTTGAATAGCTAACGCGATGAACTTCATTCTTAAGGACTAAAATGAAGAATAGGAAGGATAATACTAGTATCCAAGTTAGGAATCAAATTAGTTCCCGTGTTGATCGTTATGTTGGTTTTTGTGAAGAAGGATGAGGATGAGACGTTTGTAGAGTACTGTCTGGTTTGTAACAGTAGGATTAATGATAATAATTATGTAATATTACAGAAAATAGTAGTATGTATATTTGGTGATTTATAAGCAAGCCTTAGTTGATTAAATAATTATAGGCAATATCTTATATAGACGTATGACCAACTTGGTGAAATTGACGAGTTACTGTCGTATTTATGCACGACTGAGTTGTTGATGAGATGATGTTAATGAGAGTTCGTTTTAATGAATTATGATGTATAAATGATGTTTGATGATTTATGATGATAAATGATGTCGATGAATGATGTTGATGAAGAGATGCTGAGATGCTTGTAAGATGTAGGCCTTTGGCCAATGATGGTGTTGTATTGAGATGTTGTCAATTATGGTGTTATCATTACATTCATGATTATGTCGCATACATTGCATTTTGAGATGGAGCTTATGCTCATTGAGATGGCCTGTATTGGCGAATATTGAGATGAAGGCTTATGCCTTGTTGATGCCTCTATTAATTGGAAATTTTTAAGATGGGAGTTCTGCTCCAATGGTACCACGTGCATTCGCATAGTATTGAGTCTCATTATTTGATTGCATAAAGAGGTTGTGCATTGAAGTGGTATAGGTGTATATTGTTGATATTCTGTTATGATGTTTGCTGTTTGTAATATGAGAAGTGGTGATGTTATGTGATCTAATTTAATATATTAATTATCATACGCTTTATTATATTGTTAGATATCTCACCCCTTCTGTTTGAATGTTGCCCTGATGTTGGTAACGTGCAGGTAATCGAGAGTGAACGCTGTATACCTTCAATAGTTCGAGTCGGTGTCATTGCTCTGATATGTAACACTATGGGGGATGAACGCTTGTTGCTTTTGATTATTGATTATTCAGTTGTTGAACTTTATGTTGATTATTATTAAGTATGTGTTGTTTAAAGTTGTTGTAACAATGATAAAGATGTTATTAAGAATTCCGCTGCGTAAATGTTTAAATTGTTGAATTATTTAATTATAGTATTATGCTGATGGTTCATCCGAAGTTTTAAAGTGTTATGTATCCACGATGAATGCAATGAGTTTTCAATGATGAATTTTTGACATCCCGATTTGTTTGCGTGAATGACTTTATAACTCTGATTTATTTATATAATTTCCGGGTAGAATTGGGGTGTTACAAAGTTGGTATCAGAATAAAAGGTTGGTCCGTCCTTGTCGCCGAGTCGTAGTTGTCTAACAATAGAGTATTGTTAATTTGAGTTCTAACCGTTGTTTATGTTGTAGTGATAAGTTGATATGGATGGAAGGAATGATGTTGCACTTGCTTCTGCTTTAGAAGCAATGGCTCATGCGATGGAGAATTAGCCGAATGCTGGATCTCGTAGCTTGACGACTTTCCACAGAGAGAATCCGCCTACGTTCAAGGGAAAGTATGATCCTGATGGAGCATTGGATTGGTTGAAAGAGATTGAGAGAATCTTCCGTGTGATTGACTGCACTCCAGCGCAGAAGGTTCGATATGGTACTCATATGCTAGCAGTCGAAGCTGATGACTGGTGGCTAGAGACTTGTCAGAGATTGGAAGCTGCAGGTGAGAATGTCACTTGGGCTGTATTTCGTAGGGAATTTCTGAGGAAGTACTCTCCTGAAGATGTTCGTGGTAAGAAGGAAATTGAATTCCTTGAGTTGAAGATGGGAAATACGTCTGTTGTTGAGTATGCTGCCAAGTTTGCCGAGTTGGCGAAATTTTATCTGCATTACGGTGAAGCGAATGATGAGTTTTCAAAGTGTATCAAATTTGAGAATGGGTTGCGCCCCGAGACAAAGAAGGCGATTGGATACCATAAGATCAGTTTCTTCACGGATTTGGTTTATAGTTACAGGATTTATGAAGAAGATAATAATTCTCATACAAGATTATCAGTGAGAAGAGGGGTAAGCACCAACCGAATCGTGGTAAGCCTTATGACACCCCAACTGGTAAAGGTAAACATAAATTTGCTCAGGGTCATAGGACTAGTGGGGGAGATGCTCCTACTGGTATGGTTTGTTTTAAGTGTGGAAAATCTGGGCACAAGAGTAATGTGTGCACTACTGAAGTGAAGAGGTGTTTCCGTTGTGGTAAGAACAGACATGTTGTATCTGAGTGTGAACATAAGGATGTGATTTGTTTCAATTGTAGAGAAGAAAGGCACATTGGTAGCCAGTGTCTGAAACCAAGAAAGGCACATGCAAGTGGTACAGTGTTTTCTTTGGTTGAGGATCAGACAGCTGTCGAGGACAAACTTATCAGAGGTACATGTTTCATTAATAGTACTTCTTTAATTACTATTATTGATACCGGTGCTACTCATTGTTTTATTGCTGCTAATTGTGTTGAAAGATTGGGTCTTATGTTGTCTTCTTTGAATGGAAAAATGGTCGTCGATACTCTAGCCAAGGGGTCAGTGACTACTTCTTTTGTGTGTTTGAAGTGTCCCCTGTCGATCTTCGACAGAGACTTTGCTGTTGATTTGGTGTATTTATCGTTAAGAGGTTTGGATATGATTTTGGGTATGAACTGGTTAGAGCATAACTGTGTTCATATTACCTGTTATGACAAGTCTGTGAGGTTTTCTACTCCTAAAGAAGAGGGAGATGATCTGTTGTCCGCTAAACAGTTGAAGAAGTTGGTGCAAGAAAAATAATAGATGTTCTCGTTGATGGCGTTTCTATCTGTAGAGACTCAAGCTATAGTTGAGGAATTGCAGGTGGTGCGTGAATTTCCTGAATTTTTCCCTGATGAGATTCCTGATGTACCGCCGGAGAGGGAAGTTGAGTTTGCGATTGATCTTGTACCTGGTACCAGACTTGTGTCTATGGCACCATACAGGATGTTTGCATATGAATTAACAGAGTTGAAGAAGAAATTGGAAGAGTTACTTGAGAAGAAGTTTGTAAGACCAAGTGTATCATCATGGGGAGCTCCAGTGTTGTTAGTAAAGAAGAAAGATAGGAGTATGAGGATTTGTGTTGATTATAGACAGTTGAATAAAGTGATGATTAAGAATAAGTATCCGCTTCCAAGAGTAGATGACTTGATGGACCAATTGGTGGATGCTCGTGTGTTTAGTAAGATTGATTTGAGGTCGGGTTACCATCAGATTACGGTGAAGGATGAAGATATCCAAAAGACGGCTTTCACAATGCGTTATGGACATTATGAGTATTCAGTGATGCCTTTCGGTGTTAATAATGCACCGGGAGTATTCATGAAGTATATGAATCGTATATTTCATACTTATTTGGATTGCTTTGTGGTGGTGTTCATTGATGATATTTTGATTTACTCTAAGTCAGAAGAAGAGCATGCATAACACTTAAGAGTGGTATTGCAAGTTTTGAAAGAGACGAAGTTGTATGCAAAGCTGTCCAAGTGTGAATTCTGGTTAAAGGAGGTGAGTTTTCTTGGTCATGTGATTTCAGGTAGTGGCATAGCTGTAGACCCATCGAAGGTTGATGTTGTGTTGCAATGGGAAACTCCGAAGTCACCTAATGAGATTAGAAGCTTTTTTGGATTAGCTGGTTATTTTAGAAGGTTTATCGAAGGTTTTTCTAAGTTGGAACTTCCGTTGACTAAGTTGACTTGTAAAGGTAGAGCTTTCGTATGGGATGTTCAGTGCGAAGAAAGTTTTACAGAATTGAAGAAGAGGTTGATGTCGGCTCCGATTTTGACGTTGCCTAATCCAGGAGAGCCTTTTGTTGTGTATTATGATGCTTCTAAGATGGGTTTAGGAGTTGTGCTTATGAAGAATGATAAGGCAGTTTCTTATGCGTCAAGGAAGTTAAGGACTCATGAGAAAAACTATCCTACGCATGATTTGGAGCTTGCTGCAGTTGTCTTTGTGTTGAAGATTTTTGAGGCACTATCTTTATGGTTCTAGATTTGAAGTGTTTAGTGACCATAAGAGTTTGAAGTATTTATTTGATCAGAAATAGTTGAATATGAGGCAATGAAGATGGTTGGAATTATTAAAGGATTATGATTTCAGATTGAATTATCATCCAGGAAAAGCGAATGCGATAGCTGATGCGCTGAGTCGAAAGACTTTACATATGTCGGCAATGATGGTTAGAGAGTTGGAATTAATTGAGCATTTCAGAGATATGAGCTTAGTTTGCGAGGTTACTCCGCGAAGTGTTATGTTAGGTATGTTGAAGATTAATAATGAATTTCTAGACAGTATCAGAGAAGCTCAGAAGTTGGATGTGAAACTGGTAGATTCGATGGGTAGAATCAATCAGTCTGAGAAAAGTGATTTTAAGCTAGATGCGCAGGGCGTGTTAAGGTTTCGTAACTGGATTTGTATTCCTGATGATGCTGAGATGAAGAAAGTGATACTTGAAAAGAGTCATAGAAGTAAGTTGAGTATTCATCCAGGAGCTACAAAGATGTATCAAGATTTGAAATGTTTGTTTTGGTGGCCTGGGATGAAGAGTGACGTGGCTCGGTTTTTGTATGCATGTTTGAGTTGTCACAAGTCGAAAGTTAAACATCAGAAGCCAGCAGGGTCGATGCAACTGTTAGAAGTTCCAGAATGGAAATGGGATAGAATTTCAATGGACTTTGTGATGGGGTTACCTAATACTTTAAGAGGACATGATTCAATTTTGGTGATTGTTGATAGGCTTACAAAGTCGGCTCATTTTATTCCTATTAACATCAGTTTTCCAGTGTCGAAGTTGGCTGAGATTTACACTAGTGTGATTGTGACACTGCATGGTGTTACTTTGTGCATTGTGTCAGATAGAGATGCAAGATTTACTTATGATTTTTGGAAGAGTTTGCAAGAAGCATTGGGTTCTAAGTTGAGGTTAGGTTCAACGTATCATCCTCATACAAATGGTCAGACTGAACGGACTATTCAATCGTTGGAAGATTTGCTGAGGGCATGTGTTCTTGAGCAGGGAGGTTCATGGGATACTTATCTTCCGTTGATAGAGTTTGTTAGAACATAGTTTGATTCTACAACCCTTAGTTAAAGTTTTGATGATAAAAATACAAAGAACAAATATGCACTCTAAAAATATGTTATTGTGTATGCAGAAGTTCTGACCATAGCAGTATCAGAAGTTAAGCTATAAAAGCTACACACTGAGATAATCGAAATTTACGCTGAAGAATGATGATCAGAACCTGCACTTAAGTGAAGTAAACTCTGATTCTGAAAAGAAAGATTATAATCTAAGTCATCAATGTTCTGAAGCATCAGCAGCAGGCAAGGATGTAAGATACTGAAGTGTTACTATTCAATCAAGACATCATCAATTACAACGGCTTCATTCAGACATAATCTTCTCAATATGGAAACTGCTTTAGTGTCAATTATCACGCTTAATGATGAACACGATTCCATTGCCTATATAAACAAGATAAGAGATCGAATCGTTCACAATTTTGCCAACACTACTGCAACACAATTCAAAAACACTGCAAGCTTATTCTCTTATATTTTACGCTCTAAATTTGTGTAAATTATCACAGTTGTGATAACTGTTTTTGTAACGAAAAACAACTACACAGAATTATTGTATCTTTGATTAAGACAGTTTTTCCATGAGATTAACCGGACTGTGGTTGTACTCAAGAAGACTTTGAAAGTTGTCAAACTAGTGATTGTAATCTGTTTGTGATTAATGGATTAAGTCCTCGTTGGAGAGAGGCGAAATCACCTTGACGGGTGGACTGGAGTAGTTTGAGATCAAACGAACCATGATAAAAATACTGTGTCATTACGCATTTGATTTTAAGTTTTCAATTCAACCCCCCCTTGTGTTTTTCACTTCTTCAATTGGCATCAGAGCGCTTGGTTCTGAGTTAATACACTTAACCGTGTCAGTACAAGATCCAAGCTTTTGAAAAACACTATGGTAGGACCAAGCCAAAACATCAGCAATTACTTCCATGAAGACAAGGACAGAATCAGTGGCAAACCTCCAGTATTTGATGGAGAAAATTTTGCCTACTGGAAAGACAGAATTGAGAGCTTCTTTCTGGCCCATGATGCTGATCTATGGGACATGGTAACTGATAGATACACACATGCAGTGGATCAAATAGGTCAGAAGATAGACAGAAAAATGACGTCTGACCAACAAAAACGTGAATTCAGAAACCATCATAAAGCCAGAACAATACTCCTCAGTGCTATCTCATACTCAGAGTATGAGAAAATCTTAAAAATAGAGACAACCAAGAACATGTTTGACTCTCTAAGAATGACGCATGAAGGAAACATATAAGTCAAAGAAACTAAGGCCCTTGCGCTCATTAAGAAGTATGAGGCATTCAAGATGGAAGTTAGTGAATCCATAGAAGCAATGTTCTCAAGATTCCAAATCCTTGTTGCTGGGATGAAGGTTCTTGACAAAGGATATTCTACCGCTGATCACGTAAAGAAGATCATCAGAAGTATACCCAAGCAGTGGAGGCCAATGGTCACATTGCTTAAGCTAGCCAAAGATCTCAACAAGATATCTCTGGAGGAATTTGTCAGCTCCCTCAGAAGTCACGAGATAGAGCTAGAAGAAGATGAGCCTCAAAATCAAGGTAATCCACTAGCTTTAAAATCTAACGAAAAATCCGATTCTAAGGTTTTGCAGGCTATGGAAGAAACTTCTGATGGATCCTCATCAGAAGAAGATGAATTGTCTCTCCTCTCCAGAAGGGTGAATCAACTGTGGAAGCAGAGACAAAGGAAATTCAGAAATACTAGAAGATCAGAGAATCAAAATAAACCCTCATCCAGATACAGAAAGTCTGAATCTTCCTCTGGACACAGAAGATCTGAAGGTTCTTCAGGATACAAAAAGTCAAATAACAAGGACATCATATGCTATGAGTGCAATGACCAAGGGCACTACAAAAGTGACTGTCCAAGGCTTCAGAAGGAGAAGCCCATAAATAAGTTCTTCAAGGAAAAGAAGAAAAGCCTCATGGCAACATGGGACAATTCAGACACCTCTGAAGCTGACTCAGAGTCAGATGATGAAAGAGCAAACATAGCTCTCATGGCAAACGTGTCAGAAGACAGTGAAGCTTCTGGTTCAGACTCAGAATCAGACACCGAAGAGGTATTCCCTGACTTCACTATTAATTTTACTAAGGCTGAACTTGCAGAAAGTCTAAATGAAATTCTGGAAAAGTATCAGCAAATCAGAGTCAAATTCAAGAAACTGAAAATGGATCTTGCCTCTGACTCTGAAAAGACTGAGAGTCTCAAATTAGAAAATTTTGAGTTAAAAGAAAAAGTTTTTAAATTAGAAACTGATTTGCAAAACTCTCAGAAGGAAATAATCTCAGAGACTCCAAGTAATGCTGATAAGATCATCAAAGAGTATGATCACAGCTTTCAGAAGTTTTTGGCTAAAAACATAAATAGAAGTAAGATGACTTCAATGATCTATGGAGTTAGCAGAAATGGCAGAAAAGGGATATGATATCAAGGTAAGGTACCTACACCTAAGAAAGTCATGGACTTAGTCATAAAATGCACACCACTTAAATCACACTTCATATATGGGCACACACGTGACATCAAATACACCAGTAATGATTACTCTGTCAAACCAAAATTCAACCAGAATTTTGGTAAAACTAACAAACCAGGACCCAAGAAGATATGGGTACCTAAGGACAAAATTATATATGTAGCAGATATCTTTAGCAGCAAGGCTAAAACACCAGTCATGGTACCTGGACTCTGGATGCTCTCGACACATGACGGGAAGAAGGCATATGTTCTAAAGCCTGGAAATTAAACCTAGAGGCTACATGGGCTTTGGAGGAAACCAAAGAGGAAAGATCATTGGCTCTGAAACAGTAGGCAATGGAAATATTCCCTCTATAAATAATGTGTTTTTCGTTGATGGATTAATGCATAACCTGTTATCCATAAGTCAATCAAGTGATAATGATTATGATATAATCTTTAATCAAAATTCATGCAAAGATGTTAGTCAGAAAGATTGAACTACCCTTTTGAATGGAAAGAGGAAAAACAACATCTATAAGATAAAACTTTCTGAACTAAAGAGTCAGAATGTAAAATGCCTTCTTTCTGTTAACAGCGAGCAATGGGTCTGGCACAGAAGATTGGGGCATGTTAGTATAAGAAGAATATCTAAGATTAACAAACTCAATCTGGTCAGAGGACTTCCTAATTTGAAGTTCATCTCAGATGCTCTGTGTGAAGCATGTCAAAAAGGAAAATTTGCAAAACCTGCTTTTAAATTCAAAAATGTTGTTTCCACCTCTAAGCCATTAGAACTTCTGCACCTAGACTTATTTGGACCAGTAAAAACTACGTCTGTCAGTGGCAAGAAGTATGGGTTAGTGATCGTAGATGACTATAGCAGATGGACATGGGTAAAGTTATTAAGACACAAGGACGAGTCACACTCTGTGTTCGTTACCTTCTGTAACCAAGTTCAGAATGAAAAGGATATTAGAACTGTCAAAGTCAGAAGTGATCATGGTGGGGAATTTAAAAATAAAAATTTTGAATAATTTTTTAATGAAAAAGGCATCTTGCATGACTTCTCTTGTCCTAGAACTCCCCAAAAAAATGGAGTTGTAGAACGAAAGAATAAAACACAGCAAGAAATGGCCAGAACCATGATCAATGAGACTAACATTGCTAAGATCTTATGGGCAGGGGCAATTAACACAGCGTGTTACATTCAGAATAGAATCTCTATAAGACCTATTCATGAAAAGACTCCATATGAATTATGGAAGAACAGAAAGCCCAACATTTCTTATTTCCATCCATTTGGATGCACTTGTTTCATTCTGAATACTAAAAACTATCTGAAAAAGTTTGAATCTAAAGCACAAAAGTGTATCATGTTAGGATACTCTGAACGCTCAAGAGCGTACAGAGTATACAATACAGAAACAGAAATTGTTGAAGAGTCAATCAGTGTTAGGTTTGATGATAAGCTTGACCCTTAAAAATCAAAGCATAATGAATTCATTGCAGATATAGAAGTTGAATTTACAGGTACTGAAGATAACTCGCCTCAAGTTCTCAACAGAGACGCTCTAACAACCTCAGAAAGAAATGATTCAAGCTATCCAACACCTTCCGTTGATCAACTTCAGAAAAGGCTATCCAGAAGCAGCATAGCTCACCCAGAAGATAAGATCCTCGGAAAGAAGGATGATCCAATCAGAACAAGATTAACATTCAGAAGTTCTGAAGAATCCCTCATGGGACTGGTTCTCTGATTGAACAAACAACAATTAATGAAGCGCTTCTAGAAAATGACTGGATTCTGGCAATGCATGAGGAATTGAATCAATTCACCAGAAATGGCGTATGGGGTCTGGTTCCCAAACCAAAAGGATTCAACGTCATTGGAACAAAGTGGGTGTTCAGAAACAAACTGAACGAGCAAGAAGAAGTCATCAGAAATAAAGCACGACTGGTGGCACAAGGTTATAGTCAGCAAGAGGGGATAGACTATATAGAAACCTTTTCTCCAACCGCCAGGTTAGAATCTATCAGAATTTTAATCTCATTTGCTGTAAACAATGGCATCGCTCTGTATCAAATGGATGTCAAAAGTGCATTCCTAAATGGCTATATAGATGAAGAGGTATATGTGCACCAACCCCCTGGGTTTGAGAATTCCAAACACCCAAAATATATTTTCAAACTAAATAAGTCACTCTATGGTCTGAAACAAGCTCCCAGAGCTTGGTATGAAAGACTAAGTAACTTCCTGTTAGAAAAGGAATTCACCAGAGGGAAAATGGACACAACCTTGTTCTGTAAGACATTTAAGAATGACATTTTAGTATGTTAGATTTATGTTGATGATATTATCTTTGGATCCACTAAACCCTCTCCGGGAAGAGAGTTTTCTAAGTGCATGCAGGCAGAGTTTGAGATAAGCTAAATGGGGGAACTCAAATTCTTTTTGGGAATTCAGATAAACCAAAATCTAGAAGGAACTTACATTCATCATAGAAAATATGTCAGAGAACTTCTGAAGAAATTTGATCTCTCAGAATGTAAGCCTTCAAAGACTCCAATGCACCCCACGTGCATTCTGGAAAAGGAAGAAGTAAGTAAAAAGGTAGAACAAAAAGTCTACAGAGGTATGATTGGTTCTCTCCTTTATCTAACGGCTTCAAGGCCTGACATTTTATTTAGTGTTTGCTTATGTGCTAGATTCTAATCAGATCCTAGAGAATCTCACTTAGTAGCAGTTAAGCGAATTTTCAAGTATCTGAAAGGTACTACTAATCTAGGTTTGTTTTATAGAAAATCCAATGAATACAGCTTAGTAGGATATTGTGACGCCGATTTTTCTAGAGACAGAGTAGAACATAAAAGTACTTCTGGAAGTTTCCAGTTTCTGGGAGACAATCTGATCTCATGGACCAGCAAGAGACAATCCAAAATAGCAATATCAACAACAAAAGCTGAATACATAGCAGCTGCTGGATGTAGCACGCAAATGCTCTGGATGAAAAGTCAACTTGAAGACTTTAACATATTTGAGAGTAACATTCCTATCTTCTGTGATAACACTCCAGCTATATGTCTCAAGTTTAGAAGTACAGATTGCCTCAGAATCTATCCATGAAGATCTGAACGTTTCATTTCAAGGATAGAGGCGTGCAGTTCACATCATCAAACACTTGTCATCCTCTCACAAGCTACCTTTTGAGGCTGAACACGCGTTCAAATTCCGAAGGATCCAAGGCTCTGATTAGATGCATTGAGACACTTGTCAGTGGTAACCGTTCAATATCTTTCTAAATCCCCTAATTTCAGGTTCATTAATGCATATAATCATTACTACTTTTTTTTCTTACTTACTGTTTACGTTTTCAAAAACCTATTTAAACTCAAAATTACTATTTCATTCATTCACTTTTACTCTCTTCAATATTCTCTCTTGTTTCAAGGTTTTCGTTTTCAAAAACCTTTCCATCTTTTTCAAAGAACTAGTGTAAACAATGGCATCATCATCAAGTCTCAAAAATCTCAGTGAACTGATCATTGATTTTGAGAGTCTACAAGAAAATGGGTTCAACCTCTATGAAGATGTTACTGCACAGGGATGGAACAGGTATTTTGACCATCTGTTGGGTCCAACGTTTCCCATCCTCGTCAAAGAATTAGGGATACATGCTACCACATCCAATCACCAGGTTACTTCTTATGTTATGGGAAAGAAAATAGTGATAACAGAAGATCTTATTGGGAAACTCATTAGCTACAATGGCGGTGGAGTCAGATGCATTGATATGGCATATAGGTGTTCTGACCTAAAATCAATTGCAAGGGAAATCTTTACTTCTGGACAACCATCAAGAAAAAACAGAGATTTGAAGGATCATCACAGAATCTGGGCCAAAATCATTCTAGGATGTATCAATCACAGGAAGCCTACAAGCTCTCCTAATTACATCAATATTGATCAGCAATTTCTGCTGTATTTCATTTCAAAGAAGACCAAGATTAATCTTCCACACTTGCTCTTTAACCATCTTAGAACAAGTGTGAAAGAGACCAAAGAAGACGAAAGGACTAAGAGGGATTGGATTCCCCTTGGAAGGCTGATATCAGATATTCTAATAGAAAATAGGCTGATAGAACATCTGACACAGGCTCATGAAATAAGCACTTTTGAAGCAACTGTTGGGAAGCCTTTGAACGCCAAGAATCTGAAGAAAATGATGATCATTGAGAACATTAAGAAGGATACCAACTGTGCCTTTGAACGCCAATAACTGTTTCAACATATGAAGTCATGCCTTCCCAACCTACAGAAAATCCATCACCCCAAACCTTTGAAGATTTTGACATAGAGTTTGATCCATCTGTAACTCTAGGTAACTTTTTGAATGAACCTCTCTCCCCTAATCCAAATCCAGAACATCATCAACCAGAAACTTCAAACACTCAACAACAACCAGAAAATCCAAACACTCAACCAACAGAAAATCCAAACACTCAACAACCACCAGAAATTCCACAACGACACTCTCCTCAACCAGAAAATCCACAACCACACTCTCCTCAACCAGAACATCTGAACCCCAACTCACTACAACCAGAAACTCCACCTTTTGAAAACCTATCTTCTGATATACCTGAACTAGAAACCCAGCGTGCTGCCGCAAACCAATCTGAAGACTCTCCTTCGGATTCTGATACCACTATCCCAATCCCTGGAATAACAGAACCTCTTGCGATTTGCATGCCTCTCACTATTCATGATATTCCAAAAATCCCATCTTCTCTTGAATCCACACCACCAAACACCCCTCACACACCAATAATTATTTTTGACTCTCCCACTCCATCACCCATCAATCGTCCAACTGAAAACTTCAGACTTGTCATTGATCCACTAGTGCTGGACAGACTAGCTTCCACCTCACACAAAACTGCCATTCCCAAACCTAAACCAACTGCAACCACATCAGATGTTGGTACTAGTTTGTTGATTTTTGAAATAGAAATGCAGGAATGGATCAATTCTTTGAAGCATGCAAGTGAAGAGATTTCTAATCCTGCTGCTTATAATTCTATGTGGGAAAGATTCAGAAAATGGCTCAACTCTGAAACTCAGAAGCTGAAGGAACTGGGTTATGAAAGGTCTTAGCAGAACTTCAGTGATCAGCTAAAGCCTTCCAAGATCAAGTTCTGAGCCAATTGTTCAAGAAAGATATCCTCTTGCTGGATAATGCTCCCTGGAAAGAGCATCATCCTTCAAAAGTAGCTGAACTAGAATCAGATAGTCTCTCTCACTATTGGTCCAAAAGATATGATTGTAGCAGAAGAAGTGGTTCAATCAAAAGAGGCTGCAGAATGTTCTGAACAACATGCAACCCCTGAAGAGACACCAGCTGCATCTCTGGTTATTCAAACTCTGGAAGAGTTGAAGAAAGATAATGCTTTAATCCATGCAAGACTGGATAAGCAAGAGGATACGAACAAAGAGATCAAGGGTATTCTGGATAAACAGGAAGACACTACAATGGAAATTAAAGATATTCTGGGCAAGCAGGAAGAGTCAAGCACTCAGATCAAGAGCTTGTTGGAAGCGTTGTTCACACGTCTTCCCCCTCCTTCTTAGATTTTCTTTTAAAATTGTTTATCTGTAATTTTTATCTTTACCTCCTTGCTTCTGAAACTTGTCATTGCATTCTGTTTTCAATATAATTCATCTTTTTTGGCTCTGATTATATTGCTTTTTGATACCTGACAAAAAGGGGGAGAAAGTAAGATATTTTCAATAACAGTTTACCGGGATAAAGTCTCAAACATTCTGAATTATTTAACCTCTACTTTCTGAAAAGTTTGAACAGGAACAAATTCTGATAGGAGATGCAGCAAAAGCTCTAATGAGAAGGACCTTCAGGGAAGTAATCAACTCAAGGGGAGTCTCTCTTAAACCTTTTGTTCTCTATTTTTAATTGAAAATTTTAGTTTTTGTCATCATCAAAAAGGGGGAGATTGTTAGAACATATTTTGTTTCTACAACCCTTAGTTAGAGTTTTGATGATAACAAATACAAAGAATAAATATGCACTCTAAAAATATGTTATTGTGTATGCAGAAGTTCTGACCATAGCAGCATCAGAAGTTAAGCTATAGAAGTTACACGCTGAGGTAATCAGAATTTGCGCCGAAGAATGATGATCAGAACCTGCGCTTAAGTGAAGTAAACTCTGATTCTGAAAAGAAGGTTTATAATCTAAGTCATCAATGTTCTGAAGCATCGGAAGCAGGCAAGGATGTAAGATTCTGAAGTGTTACTATTCAATCAAGACAACATCAATTACAATGGCTTCATTTATACATGATCTTCTCAATATGGAAACTGCTTTAATGTCAATTGTCACACTTAATGATGATCATGATTCCATTGCCTATATGTACAAGATAAGAGATCAAATCGATCACGATTTTTCCAACAATACTGCAACACAATTCATAAACACTGCAACCTTATTCTCTTACATTTTACGCTCTAAGTTTGTGTAAATTATCACAGTTGTGATAACTGTTTTTGTAACGAAAAACAACTACACATAATTCTCGTATCTTTGATTAAGACAGTTGTTCCTTGAGATTAACCGGATTGTGGTTGTACTCAAGAAGACTTTGACAGTTGTCAAAGTCGTGATTGTAATCTGTTTGTGATTAGTGGACTAAGTCCTAGTTGGAGAGAGGCAAAGTCACCTTGACGGGTGGACTGGAGTAGTTTGAGATCAAACGAACCAGGATAAAAATATTGTGTCATTACACATTTGATTTTAAGTTTTCAATTCAACCCCCCCTTCTTGTGTTTTTCACTTCTTCAGAGTTCACTTATAAAAACATTTACCATTCTAGTATTGGGATGGCACCTTTTGAGGCGTTGTATGGTCGAAGATGTAGAACCCCGTTATGTTGGCATGAATCTGGTGAAAATGTAGTACTTGGACCTGAACTTGTTCATGAGACTACTGAGAAGGTGAAGTTGATTCGAGAAAAGATGAAAGCTTCCCAAATATACAAAAGAGTTATCATGTCAAGCGAAGGAAGGATTTATAATTTCAAGCGGGTGACCATGTGTTTTTAAGGGTTACACATGTGACTGTTGTTGGGAGAGCTTTGAAGTCTAAGAAGCCCACTTCTCGTTTTATTGGACCGTATCAGATTTCAGAGAGAGTGGGGAATGTTGCTTATAGAGTGGCTTTACCGCCTAATCTTTCAAATTTTGATGTGTGTTTCATGTGTCGCAACTCCGGAAGTATATTTCAGATCCATCTCATGTGATTCATGTGGAAGATGTACAAGTACGGGATAATCTTACTTTGGAGACGATGCATGTACGGATCGCGGATCGTGAAATAAAGACTCCAAGGGGAAACGAGATTGCTTTGGTTAAAGTGGTTTGGCTTGGAGATTTCGGAGAAAGCATGACTTGGGAGTTAGAGAGCAAGATGCGAGACTCATATCCTGATTTGTTCGATTAAGGTAAATTTTCGAGGACAAAAATATTCTAAGTGGGGGAAAGTTCTAACGCCCGTAATTTAATTAATTATTTAATTAAATTATTTTTGGAATATTTGTGAAGTTGTGTGGTGACTAATTCGATTTAATTATTTTATTAAGTGGTGAAATAATATTAGAAGAATGCAATTATTTTGATGTGGGCTTGTTTTTAAGAAATAGAAGTAGTAAAGAGGGGGTGTATTAGTTTTGAGTCCATTAAGGAATAAAGAGAATAAGAGGTTATTTTATTATTGTTAGAAATAATAGAAAAGAAGAAGCAGTTAGAAGAATAAGGGTTAGAGGGAGAACGTGAAAGCTGTTGGAAGAAGAGGAAAGAGACATACCGGAATCAATTGGAGAAAGTTATAGAGCAACCTTCAATCCAAGGTAAGGGTGGGGTTCTAACTCTATAATTGGGTTTATGATAATTAGTTTATGGGATTAGATATGAAAGTGTTATTTTGTTCATGATTAAATTATATATTGTTGTATGATTAGAATTGATGATTAGAAGATGGACGATGATGTTCCTATGCTGTTTATTTAATGTAGAATTGAAGGATAATTGTAAGTGATGATTATCTATGATTAGATTAAGTTTTTAGGGGTTGAAGTATGGAACCCGTAGTGAAAATGCAGAGAAAATCATAGAAGTTACCCATGACAGAGTAGTATGTGTCGACCCCAAATGGTATGTGTCGATACAAGATGGTCTTTAGAGTCAGGATGAGTCGACGCGAAGGAGTCACATGTCAATCCATGAGGGCTTTTAGACTCAGGATGAGTCGATACGTAGGAGCATGTATCGATACATACTGTGTGGTAGACTCAATATGAGTCGATACAAGAGAGGACGCATCGACTCATGTTGCGAGTTCAGTGCAGTACGCGTCGATCCAAGACATTATGCATTGATCCATGTTGTCTGGTTCTTGGCAGAATCGGTTTGAGAATGCTGTAACTTGAGTTTTCAGATTCTGTTTGAGGTGCCGTTCGAAGCGTTGAATAGCTAACGTGATGAACTTAATTATTAAGGACTAAAATGAAGAATAGGAAGGATAATCCTAGTATCCAAGTTAGGAATTGAATAAGTTCCCGTGTTGATCGTTATGTTAGTTTTTGTGAAGAAGGATGAGGATTAGACGTTTGTAGAGTACTGTCTGGTTTGTAACAATATGATTAATGATAATAATGATGTAAACATTATAGAAATAGTAGTATGTAGATTTGGTGATTTAGAAGCAAGCCTTAGTTGATTAACTAATTATAGGCAATATCTTGTATAGACATATGGCCAACATGGTGAAATTGATGAGTTACTGTCGTATTTCTGTACGACTGAGTTGTTGATGAGATGATGTTAATGAGAGTTCGTTTTAATGAATTATGATGTATAATTTATGTTTGATGATATATGATGATAAATGATGTCGATGAATGATGTTGATGAAGAGATGCTGAGATGCTTGTAAGATGTAGGCCTTAGGCCAACGATGGTGTTGTATTGAGATGTTGTCAATTATGGTGTTGTCATTACATTCACGATTGTGTCGCATACATTGCATTTTTAGATGGAGCTTATGCTTGTTGAGATGGCCTGTATTGGCGAATATTGAGATGAAGGCTTATGCCTTGTTGATGCCTCTATTAATTGTAAAATTTTAAGATGGGAGTTATTCTCCAATGGTACCACATGCATTTGCATAGTATTGCGTCACATTTTTTGATTGTATAAAGAGGTTGTGCATTGAAGTGGTATAGGTGTATATTGTTGATATTCTATTATGATGTTTGCTGTTTGTAATATGAGAAGTGGTGATGTTATGTGATCTAATTTAATATATTTATTGTCATACGCTTTATTATATTGTTAGATATCTCACCCCTTCTGTTTGAATGTTGCCCTGATGTTGGTAACGTGCAGGTAATCAAGAGTGAAGGTTGTATACCTTCAATAGTTCGAGTCGGTGTCATTGCTCTGATATGTAACACTCGGGGGATGAACGTTTGTTGCTTTTGATTGTTGATTATTCAGTTGTTGAACTTTAAGTTGATTATTATTAAGTATGTGCTATTTGAAGTTGCTGTAATGATGATAAAGAGGTTATTAAGAATTCTGCTGCGTAGATGTTTAAATTGTTGAATCATTTAATTCCAGTATTATGCTGATGGTTCATCCGAAGTTTTAAAGTGTTATGTATCCACGATGAATGCAATGAGTATTTAATGATGAATTTGTGACATCCTGATTCGTTTGCGTGAATGATTTTATAACTCTGATTTATTTATATAATTGCCGGGTAGAATTGGGGTGTTACACTTTCGCTTCCTTTGAACAACTAAGACCACCTATGATACGGTGGCAGAACCAACTGTTAAATACTGGTTTTGCATTTTTTGTTTGCAAATGTGCGGTAAGCAAGAGTCGCCACCATCGTTTCTTTTACCCAACAAAGGAAAGGGTGAAAAGAACAAAAAAAAGACCTTTTCGAGAGTTTTCCGAGTAAGGGGGGTAGATTATGGAAAGGGGAGGTGTTAGCACCCTTTCCATCCATGGTTTTCCACGGGCTCTTAGAGGTTTTCTCATTTTGAAATACCTTTATGCTTTGTGTGTTTTAAAAACGTTTGAAAATTCCTTAGTAAGGAGAACTTTGTAATGTTTCTCGGGATAGTGGCGAAAATATACAAATTTTTTTGAAATGTCTTTTGAAAAGTAGTTTTTGTGCGTAAGTGCAAAATATTTGAGCAAACTTCTAACAGCTATCTACTTTGTTACTCGAAAAGGTTGTTCTTTTCCTCTTTTCCTTTAGACAGTGCTATCCTACTATTAGTGAGTAGGTAGCCTTGTCGTTGGATCTATTGAGGGATAATTGGAGGGACGTTACAGTCACAAAGGAAATTTATGGAGATGCTTTAGCAATTCTGTTTTAGGGACTAGATCATTTACCGAGAAGGAAACTGTAGGGTCATCGAGGGACTATGATCTTTGATTTACGGGTCTTTGCTAAAGCATTCCTTCCCCATGACTGTTTTTTTAAAGGCAACCAAAGTGGGCATACTTTAGAGGTGTATATGTGCAAATGTGTTCAATTCAGTTATTTTTTATCTTTTTGTTACGTTTGCTAACGTTTGATTTCAGTCTTGTCATACAAACCTAGTTATTAGCAGATAATATATTGCATAATATTAAAGTGCAAGAATTTGAATCTACACTATTACAAAGCTTCAGGGAGGGGATTTACATTATACAAGGATAAAGGGGGATAATGCAGTAAGTATCCTAATTTTTATCTATCACACCCAGTAAGCAGATACAATAATAATAAAAATACGAAATTAAATAAACTCGCGCAAAATTTGAAAACACGTATGAAAATGTAAAAGAAAATCTTTTTGTTGTTTTTGGTATAAAAGAAAATAAAGCCTATGTCTATTTAATTTTAATTTTAAGAAAAAAATGTTAAAATAATTTATTAATTTGTTTACAAAATTAACTTAATTAGAAAAAATACTAGCCTAATGTCTTTTTTGTGATTTTTGATTTAAGGATAATTTAAAAAAAAGGTCAATAAAGAAATGAAAAAAATACAAAAGGGGGAACCCTTCGATTGCAGGGAAAGATGGATATCCTTCAATCCAGGAAGGAAACGCCTCCGATCCAGAAGGGAGCTGCCTTCTCCGATTCAGGAGGACCATAGGCAAGCTTCGATCCAGAAGGCTAATGCTTTCCATCCAGGAAGGTTGTGGCTCCTTCGACCTGGAAGACTATGTATTTAGATCCAGGAAGGAAAAGGCTCCTTCGATCTGGGGTGCAGGATCTGCAAAAGTACGTTAGTGAAATAAAACGCAGGACTTGGGTATCGAAACCTAGGTCCTTCGATTCTGCGCACGATGGGTATTTTAAGGATATATCTGCAACAAGTGTTAGCAAACGAAAAACATGACCTGGGTGCCAAACCCAAGCCCTTTGATTCTGTCTAGGATGACAAATTTAATGGAACAACAAATATGGATGTGTTCTGCAAATACAAAGTTTGACAATTTACCCTCTCTTACCAGTAGTTGGGACTTTCGATTTGGGCACTTTCTGGATGTGGGCACCTTCGATCTGGGACTTCTGGGCGTGGATAATTTTGTTGAAGGGTTTCTTTTGCTTGTATTACCTATGAAAAATTTGACAACCTTTGATGGATTTTATGGGCAACGTCTCTCCAATCTTTTCGTCTTCCTTTTCGTCCCCCCTAGCACTGTGTCCTTGGACTTTAATTTATAGGAGTATGAGTGTGCATAGTAACGGCAAGAGACAACCATTTAAACATTCCCTTAAAGCCATGAGACAAGAATCATACATATTAAAAGCATTCCTTTTTGAAACATTCACGTCTCTTTGGAAATCTTGGATGAACCTGTACACTTGACTCCTTCGAACACCTTCCAGCGTTTCTCTTCGATTGGCCTATGATTTGACTCCTTCGAATGGACTTCTACATGTTCTTCGAATATGTCATTGTTACTTCCTTCGAATGGCTTTCTTTGCCAGCCTCAAAGTCCAATTCGAATCTATTCAGAACATTCCCTATTAGACAAACTTGGACCAGCCCTTGGCCTTGTCATGAGTCTAAGTTCAGACTCAAAGTGTTAAAAACCTCTTTCATCAAAGTATCTTAGATTAAGACAAACTCTGCACTGAAATTCCATTCAAAGGTCATCTCATTCTGATGTTCTGATTGAGGGAAACTCAAAAGTTCCAGTCGAAGGACACTCTGAAGTTCCAGTCGAAGGACCTTTTGGAATGCCAATTGAAGATGCCTTTGTTCAGATGCCAATCGAAAGACATTGTTAAGATGCCAATCGAATGATACTTTGTTCAGATTCCAAATGAAAGACATTTTGTTGACATGCCTTCGAAGTACACCCCACCGAAGGAAACTTTGATCAACTTCAAAATTTGTTATTTTTCTTCAAGCAAGTGTTTGTAAGCACCCATGTAAGAGAAGATCTTGTAAAAAATGAGAGGGAAAATTTTGGGTACAACAGTTGCCCCTGTTCAATCTTCTTAAACCTGAAGATCTAGATTGGCTTGTCGGTCTTTCATGATCTGATGGTGGAATATGATTGACCACTAGAGTGCCCAAAAATTTGCACTTGTCTGAAGTGATACTGTTGTTGAATAATATCGGGAATGGGCTTACAGATGGCATTTGGAAAAGATGATAGAAGACGTCACAGATGGGCTTAAAGATGCTATCCATAAAACATGACGGAGAGTCGTCAGAGATGAGCTTAAAGATGTCGTCCAGAAGACTGTTGA
Organism: Vicia faba; assembly: GCA_948472305.1. Classification (NCBI taxonomy): domain Eukaryota; kingdom Viridiplantae; phylum Streptophyta; class Magnoliopsida; order Fabales; family Fabaceae; genus Vicia; species Vicia faba. Next base: position 143,245,294 of record OX451735.1, read on the forward strand.
TTTCATGAGATATTCCTTGGTGGGGATTCCTGCTCCTGCTGTTAGAGAGGACTCCGTTGAGGAATGTTGGTCTCTGTCTTAGAACATAGAGTTTTAGGAGCTTTAGTTTTTCGTTACTTTACTAGGGATCCATCAATTGATTGATGAGACGGAAGTGGACTATTATCTGGTCCGAATCCAGGCTTCACAGTGACTTACTGGGGAAATTAGATTAAACTATTAATGATCAGCAACGAATCCATGGTCGATTTGAACTTAACCAGCGGAGGTCTTGAATTAACTTTGACTGGAAAAGAATAAGAAAAATCTTAAGATTAATTTAACTGAACTAGAGAAGGTATTGGACTAACTTTGACTGGATAAGAATCAGAAAAATCTTAGGATTGATTTAACTGAACCAGACGAAATTCTTAGAATATATTCAACTGGAATAAGAACCAGAGAGATCTTAGTTTCGATCTGACTGAACCAGAGAAGGTCTTGGACTAACTTTGACTGGATAAGAATCAGAAAAATCTTAGGATCAATTTGACTTAACTAGACAAAAGTCTTGGAATATCTTCAACTGGAATAAGAATCACAGAGTTCTTAGTGTCGATCTGACTGAACCAAAGAAGGACTTGGACTAACTTTGACTGTATAAGAATCAGAAAAATCTTAGGATCAATTTGACTGAACCAGACAAAAGTCTTGGAATATCTTCAACTGGAATAAGAATCACAGAGTTCTTAGTGTCGATCTGACTGAACCAGAGAAGGTATTGTGACAACATCTTTATGAGGAAACTGCTATAGCATCCCTTCATCAGTCGTAGTTTTTTAGAGGACTACCAGGTCACACAAGTCAATGGTGTTTGTTGATTTGATCTTGTCCCTGAAAAAAGGTAAGGAGTTAGTCGTATGCAATGTGATGATGTATGAAATGAATTGTGATGATGTTCTCAAAATAAATGAGATTATGTTGTATGCTATGTGTATGCACATGCTATGATGTATGAATATGGGATGCTATTGAGATGTTTCCCAGTCTAGGAAAATAAATCCCGGACTTCTGCTGGAGAGTATTGGGAAGATGAATCCTTCTTTTCCGCTGGGGATAATGAATGGATATGATTTGCCGGGGATTGACTCTGCTTGGGAATAACTCTGTGGAGGTAGAATGCTTTATTGGAAGATTTTTCCGCTGTAGAGAAATAAACTCGGTTGGGGAATTAACTTCCGTAGTTAGAGAAATAAACCCTATCTGGGAGGAGGTTTTATAACTGTTTGAAATTATAAAAATCCGCTGGGGAAAACAAACTTTAGTTGGAGAAGGTAATCTCTGCTTGGGGAAGAAGAGGGTAAAACTCTGGTTGTTTCTGCTCTGTTGGGAACATAGATGTCACGGGTCGTATGCTGAGGATACGACGTTGACTTTGCATCAGGACGCTTCTTCCCCTGTACCTGCTGGAGATTTTGTGGATGGATCTATGTTGTGATTGGACTTGAACATGTATTGAATGAGTGTCATAATGACATTCGTCTTTGGATCGTATCTGTAATGTACTTGAAACATGTGTTGAATGTGTGTCATAATGACATCCGTCTCTAGATCGTATATGCACTGTACTTGAAACACGTGTTGAATGAGTGTCAGAATGACATCTGCCTCTGGATCATATCTGCACTGTACTAGGATAGAATCTGGAATAGGTGTCAAGATAACATCTGTTTCTGGATCGTACCTGAACCGTTTCTAGATGATATGTTGAAATAAGTGTCAGAATGATATCCATATCTGGATCGTATCTGAACTATATTTGAAGAGACTCTGAATAAGTATCAGGATGACATCATTCTTTGGATCGTACCTGAACTGTTGCTAGAAGATAATCTGAAATAAGTATCAGGATGACATTCATCCTTGGATCGTACCTGAACCGTTTCTATACGAGAATATGGAGTAAGTGTCAAGAAGACATTCGTTCTTGGATCGTACCTGAGCCGTTTCTAGATGAGAATCTGGAGTAATTGTCAAGATGACATCCATCTTCGGATCGTATCTGCATTGTACTAGGAGAGAATCTGGAGTAGGTTCCAGGAAGACATCCATTTCTGGATCGTACCTGAACCGTTTCTAGATGATGTATTAAAATAAGTGTCAGAATGACATCCGTCTCTGAATCGTATCTGCATTGTACTTGGAGATAACCTGGAGTAGGTGTTAGGATGAAATACGTTTCTGGATCTTACCTTAACCGTTTCTACATGATGTGTTGAAATATTCAGAATGTTTCCGTTGGGAGTTCTTATTTTGTTGTTTTGAGAAGAAATCCATTGAGGAACATTGATTTTGCTTGATTGTACGTGATTTTTTCTTGGAATTCATGTCTAATGCCCCAAGTGATTCAGATCGAGATCTGCCCCTGGCATTTTTGAGAGATTCCTTGAAACTTGACTTGACTGCCCTAGATGATGGACAATCATCATGCCGTGCCCCTTGGTCGGATGAGTTTTTCCACATGAGGTGAACCTTTACATTGAGAAAGTTTTTACTCACTAGATATTCTCCATGTGAATTTCTCTGTTGTCGAACAGATAACTATTTGCAAACAATGATATTAAAATAATGCAAGGTTTATGCTTGTCTTGAAGTTTTTGAAAATTTATTTTTTTATTGAAACAAATTTTGCAAGAGAGTGATATAAACTCAGGATTTATAGCAAGTCCTACAGGAGTTAGGATACCTTTTGTAACAGTATGCTTCTGAACTAACCTATGCTTTAGTTAGGACTTTTAAGGGTTGTAGCGTGGTTTGGTTCACAGTTTAAGAAACAAAGGATAAAGGCTCAAAATTTATTTGTACCCACCCATTCATCGTGATGTTCTTCAGTCCTATGCTTAGTTAATTGTGCATTTAAGTCCCGATTGAGTCTGGCATCTTGTCCTTGATGTTCTGGTGATGGTTCGGATACTGACAATTTATTTTGAATAGGAAGTCATTTTTGTAATCTTTTTTGTCGAGGATTTGTAGTAACCTCTTTTGTTTGGTTTTCGTTATCCCTTCTTTTGCCTGAACTGTTTCTTTTGTGATTACAGTCAGCGGGATGCCCCCGTTGTTTTCTTAAGTCTACTTCATAGGTTTTGACTTAGCGGGCTTTTATTTTTAGAGATAATGACTGCCCATTTTAATGATTATGCGGAACCATCACCGTCTTATGATTTGGAAGACGTCTTCGATGCCATTCATTGTGTACGAAGCGAAAGTTTGCGACTAAATGCGAGTCTGAATTGACTGAGAAACTACCCTGCCCCAAGTTATGATTAAGGGTTTTAATTTGTGTGAAAAGAAAAACTTATACTTCTTTGGCTCAAAGGGGTTAACTAGGGATTATCTTCCTTATAACTCCACTATTTGGGATTTGAAACAATGCATGTACATCGTCAGCAAGGTCTGTTCAAAAGCACACTGTGTGAGATTCTGGTATCGTTTTCGTCATCCTCCCTCTAAAGGCTTAGAGCTTTTGATCGAGAGTTGAATATCACGTAAAGGAAGCAAGAAAACAGTTTAAATAAAATGACAATGAAATCATTCAAGACAAACATATGCGATGCATTAATGGGAAAACTAATGTTCAGCATAACAGTAATTGTTTGAACAACAAATGAAATTACAAATGAAAAATAAAAAATGAACTGGACGTTCTCAATGATTTGGCCTAGGAGCAGTGATCACTTTAAGAGTCTCTAGAGGGTCGAATTCAATCTCGTTGGTGTCAATTGTATCCTGAATTTTGTTCTTCAGAGCCCAGCAACCATTTGTATCATGTCCTGGACTATCAAAATGATATGCACACCTTTCGTCGGGGTAGTAACTAGGAGCAGAAGTATTTGGATTTCGCAGAGGAGCCTTTAACGTAATCAACCTTGCTTTCAACATTTGTTGTAACGCTTGAGCTAGTAACATGTTGATTCTAGTGAATTGTCTCTTAGGTATGACCTCTTTATGCTGGTTCCTCTGTTGGTGTCGTTGCATAGGTGTAGAGTTAGAGACCAGTATTTCCCCCACAAATTGATTGTGGTCGTTAGCCTTATTGCGACCCTTCTGGCCATACACATCATTGGCTTCCCTCTTACCAGCAAATGGCTTCTTCTCAGCATTAGAAGATGTAGCAATCGATATCTTCCCACTCTTGATACCATTTTCGACCCTTTATTCAGTCAGAACCATTTTTGTGAACCTGGATGAGGAACTCCCAATCAGCAAACTAAATAATGGGCTTGTTAGAGTGGCCATGAACATGTCTACCATTTCATGATCATTCAATGGAGTTTGTACCCTACCAGCTAGATCCCTCCATTTTTGCGCATATTCCTTGAACCCTTCTCTTGAGCTCATGGACATATTCTGCAGTTGCACTCGAGGTGGTGCCAGGACAGCATTGTATTGGTACTGCTTGTAGAAAGCAGCAACCAAGTCTTCCTAGGTAGGGATGTCAGTTCCTTCTAGATAGTAGAACCACTCTAGTTGCATGCCAGCTAAACTTTCTTGGAAGAAATGGACCCATAACTTCCGGTAAGTAATGTGAGGCTGGATCTTCCTGACATATGACCTTAAGTGTAACTTAGGGCAGGAGACACCGTCATATTTTGCGAAGACATGGACCTTGAAATTAGGTGGGATGACCACTACTGGAACCAAACCTAATTCTTCAAAATCCAGACCGGGCACCCTTTGGATCTCCATGGCATTGAGCCGATCCTCCAACCGCTTGCATTTATCGTTTGCAGGAGGATATTGCTCCTCATCTGATTCCTTGTCATCTTCCTCTTAATTATCACCTCTCTTTTATGGGGTTGCAAAATCTAGAGCTCGGTTAGCCGGTCTTCTTCTTCCCACACTCAAAACACGAACTAGTTTCTTTGCCTTCATAGCCTTCTTTTTGACGATCAGAGCTTTCAGGTCTTCTTTCCCCTGGGTCAGAGTCAGGAACATTTGTTGGAACTGAGCATTTTGAGCCTGAACGTATTTGATTGTTTGTTCAAGATCCATTTCTTTACCTGCTGAAATAAATAGCGAATAAGATGAGAACCCTGCTTTGAAACCTGTTTATGCAAAAACATGTATGATATGCGTATGCAATGTTTTCAAGGACTCGCGGGGTAAACCAGAAGATGTCAGCAGTTGAAATTTGTAGCTTTGAAGAACTTCATATTGTTGAGTGTCCTTCTACAAGAATCAAGCTCACCATATCAAGTGGGTCATATCCCCTGACTCAAGTTGTTGAGTTTTGATCTTTTGACGACATTGGCTAGAGTAAAATAAATCCCCTTGTTAGATGTCTGATTTATCATAATCTGCATCACAAACCCTTGAGATCCTTGAAATGGTTAGGGAAATGTTGTGGCATGATGTTATGAGGTGTATGCTATGCGTTAAGCAAACATGCAGGGTAAGAAACCAATTTATTGGATTTATACAAACAAGGTCCTGCAAGTAATACAAACAAATCCCTTCAACGGGTTCAGATTGTTAGGCAAAGAAATCAAACATGTCATACAAGTAGCCCTAGGTTTAGGCTTGCATGGATTCCATAGGTAAGTACCCTCTTGAAGTTTAGTTGGCTCAACCTATCTTAGAAATAGTAATCGGGTTCTAAGGAGTCCCAATATCACCGATCTTCCTTTATCGGTATTATCTTAGCTTAGCAATCTTTTCTTGCTGCTAAAACATCCCAAAAGTCCAATCTCAATGAGTGTAGTATCGAGTATCAACCAATTCCCAGCTTTACACCGAGACCAGCTATCTCACTACTTTCTAATGGCCAAGTTTATTCAACTAACATTCTAAGGTTCGATAGTGCTTCACGACACCACGCGGCGGCCCCGTATTCTCCTCGATTCAACACAAGGGATACCGGTACCAACCAAAGTGTCACACACCCACAACCATCACTTCAACCATATCGGTCTATGCCGTACAGTCTCCACGATCTATTGTTGTGTACCTAAAAAGATGCCCCAGATCTGGGTGTAGGATCTATAGTAACAACCCAAACAACCCTCCAAGGATAAAGCATACAAAGCGAAAAAACTGTTAAATAATGAACTAACTCTAAAGTAACCCCACTTTATTATTTATCCCCAGCAGAGTCGCCAGTTCTGTGATGCGGTGGAAAAACCGACTGTTAAATACTGGTTTTGCATTTTTTGTTTGCAAATATGCGGTAAGCAAGAGTCGCCACCGTCTTTTCTTTTATTCAACAAAGGAAAGGGTGAAAAGAACAGAAAAGACCATTTCGAGAGTTTTCCAAGTAAGGGGGGTAGATTATGGAAAGGGAAGGTGTTAGCACCCTTTCCATCAGTGGTTTTCCATGGGCTCTTAGAGGTTTGTCATTTTGAAATAGCTTTGTGCTTTGTGTGTTTTGAAAATGTTTTAAAATGCCTTAGTACGGTGAACTTTGTAATGTTTCTCGGGATAGTGGAGAAAATATACAAAGTGTTTTAAAATGTCTTTTGAAAAGTAGTTTTTGTGTGTAAGTGCAAAATATTTGAACAAACTTCTAACATCTATCTACTTTGTTACTTGAAAAGGTTGTTCTTTTTCTCTTTTCCTTTAGACAGTGATATCCTACTATTGTTCAGTAGATAACCTTGTCGTTGGATGTTTTGAGGGACAATTGGAGGGATGTTACAGTCATGAAGGAAATTTATGGAGATGCTTTAGCAATTCTGTTTTAGGGACTAGATCATTTACCGAGAACGCAACTGTAGGGTCATCAAGGGACTATGATCTTTGATTTACGGGTCTTTGCTAAAGCATTCCTGCCCCATGACTGTTTTTTTAAAGGCAACCAAAGTGGGTGTAACTTAGAGGTGGATATGTGCAAACGTGTTCAATTAAGTTATTTTTTTTATTTTTGTTAAGTTTGCTAATGTTTGATTTCAGTCTTGTCATACAAACCTAGTTACTAGCAGATAATATATCACATAATATTAAAGTGCAGGAATTTCAATTTACGCTATTACAATGCTTCGGGGAGGGGATTTACATTATACAAGGATAAAGGGTGATAAAGCAGTAAATATCCTAATTTTTATCTATTACACCCAGCAAGTAGATACAATAATAGTAAAAATACGAAATTAAATAAACGCGTGCAAAAGTTGAAAACACGTCTGAAAATGTAAAGGAAAATCTTTTTGTTGTTTTTGGTATAAAAGAAAATAAAGTCTAAGTCTATTTAATTTTAAGTTTAAGAAAAAAGATGTAAAAATAATTAATTAATTTGTTTTCAAAATTAACTTAATTAGAAATAATACTAGCCTAATGTCCTTTTTGTGATTTTTGATTTAAGGTTAATTTAAATAAAAATAAAGGTCAATAAAGAAATGAAAAAAATACAAAGGGGGGCACCCTTCGATTGCAGGGAAAGATGAATATCCTTTGATCCAGGAAGGAAACGCCTCCTTCAATCCAGAAGGAAGTTGCCTTCTTCGATTCAGGAGGACCATAGCAAAGCTTTGATCCAGAAGGCTTAATGCTTTCAATCCAGGAAGGAAGTGGCTCCTTCGATCTGGAAGACTAGTATTTCGATCTAGGAAGGCAAAGGCTCCTTCGATCTGGGGTGCTGGATCTTCAAAAGTACATTAGCAAAATAAAACGCCGGACCTGAGTATCGAAACCCAGGTCCTTCGATTCTACGCATGCTGGGACTTTTCAGGCTATATCTGCAACAAGTGTTAGCAAACGAAAAACATGACATGGGTTCCAAACCCAAGCCCTTTGATTCTGTCTAGGATGACAAATTGAATGGAACAACAAATATGGATGTGTTATGCGAATACAAAGTTTGATAATTTACCGTCTCTTACCAGTAGTTGGAACTTTCGATTTTGGCACTTTCTAAATGTGGGTACCTTCGATCTGGGACTTCTGGGCGTGGACACTTTTGTTGAAGGGTTGATTTGGCTTGGATTACCTATGAAAATTTTGACAACCTTTGATGGATTTTGTGGGCAGCGTCTTTCTAATCTTTTCGTCCTCCTTTTCGTCCCCCCCTGGCACTGTGTCCTTGGACTTGCATTTATAGGAGTATGAGGGTGCATAGTAACTGCAAGAGACATCCATTTAAACATGCCCTTAAAGCCATGAGACAAGAGTTAGACATATTAAAAGAATTCCTTTTAGAAACATTCAGGTCTCTTTGGAAATCTAGGATGAACCTAGACACTTGACTCCTTCGAGCACCCTCCAACGTTTCTCTTCGGTTGGCCTATAAGTTGCCTCCTTCGAATGGACTTCTACATTTTCTTCAAATGAGTCATTGTTACTTCCTTCGATTGGCTTTCTTTCCCAGCCTCAAAGTCCAATTCGAATCCATTCAGAACATTCCCTATTAGACAAACTCGACCAGCCGTTCGCCTTGTGATGAGTCTAATTTCTGATTCGAAGTGTTCAGAACCTCCTTCATCAGAGTACCTTAGATTAAGACAAACTCTGCACTGAAATTCCATTTGAAGGTCATTTCATTCTGATGTTCTGATTGAGGGAAACTCTGAAGTTCCAGTCGAAGGACACTCTGAAGTTCCAGTCGAAGGACCTTTTGGAATTCCAATCGAAGAGCCTTTGTCCATACCAATCAAAGGCCTTGTTGAAATACCAATCGAATGATACTTTGTTCTGATACCAATCGAAGTGCCTTGCTCAGACGTCAATCGAAGTACCTTGTTGACCGATCGAAAACTTCGTTCTGCTCTCTTCTATTTTCTTCAGTTTGGACCAATCGAAGTGACGTTAAAATGCCAATTGAAGACGCCTTTGTTCAAATTCCAATTGAAAGACATTGTTAAGATGCCAATCGAATGATACTTTGTTCTGATACCAATATAAGTGCCTTGTTCATACGCCAATCGAAGTACCTTGTTGACCGATCGAAAACTTCATTCCGCTCTCTTTGATTTCCTTCAGTTTGGACCAATCGAAGTGACGCTAAAATGCCAATCGAAGACGCCTTTGTTTAGATGCCAACCGAAAGACATTGTTAAGATTCCAATCGAATGATACTTTGTTCAGATTCCAAATGAAAGACATTTTGTTGACATGCCTTCGAAGTACAACCCATCGAAGGACACTTTGACCAACTTCAAAATTTGTTATTTTTCTTCAAGCAAGTGTTTGTAACCACCCATGTAAGAGAAGATCTTGTAAAAAATGAGAGGGCAAATTTGGGGTACAACACCACCTGACCTTTAGGTATTTCTACAGACACATTATATGGAATATCACTTTAACTATGATCCATGCATTCTAACCTTTAAAATTTAGCCAGACATGGAAATGTAAACAACATGTTAAATAAGTGCAAGACAAGGAAATGAATAAAGTAAAGTAAGTGCGAGGAAATAAATAAAGTAAAGTGAGTGCAAGGAAATAAATAAAGTAAAGCAAGACTTTGTAAATAAAAACGTACTCCAAATCGAAGGCTTTAAATCAGGTACAACTGGAAATAAATGCGACTGTAAATAAAAATGGCGGCAGGATTAACTTCTACCAAAGTGCTCCAAACTTGATTACAAACTCTATTAACTTTTAGACGAATGTATAGGTCGTACGATTCTTGTAATAGTTTATATTTATTTTTCCGCATCTTTTTCTTATTATGTAACTGCTTATGGGATGTAATAGTTTAGGTTTAAATTCGGCACTTTACTTTCCCACATTTTTATGTAATTTCCTCAAAGCCCTCTAATAGCTTAGGTATTTACTTTTCGCACATTTAATTTTCTGTATATATTCAACTGCTAGTGACTAGGCATGTATGGAAAGATCTAAACACAATCAATAGATAACCCTAATACAAGATAAATAACTGAAGAGAACACATTATTCACATTTGCACCTCTAAGGTAACTTCCCTTTGTTGCTTTCATAAATAATGATCATGTCCCTCGAAATTGAGATAATTTAGCAAACGACCCTTGAATAAAGATCACAGTCCCTCGATGACCCTTCCATGTTGCCTATGAAAGATGATCTAGTCCATCCGATAAATTGCTAAAGTATTTCGATTACCATATGATGACCCTTAACCCGTTCCTTCACATCCAATAGATAGGGCTACCTACCGACTAATGGTATGAATAATGCTATCTCTAAAGGAGAAGGAAAAGAATAAGAACAACCTCGAGTGGGTAAGAACTGTTAATCGCTTGCTCACAACTTTTCTCACAAAACCTTTTTCACACATCACTTTCAAAATAATAAATATTTTCAAAAACACTTTATACACACTCTTGAGGACTGATACAAGAATCATTACAAAGTTAGCCTTACATTGGCTTTTCAAAATATTTTCAAATCACATAGATAAAGAAAGTTTTCAAAGTGAGCTAGCAATTAAGAGCCGTAGATAACTACGAATGATAAGGGTGATAACACCTTCCTTTTTCATAACTTACCCCACGAAATCAAAATATATCAAGGTCTTTCTTGTTCTTTTCACCTTTCCTAAATATTGGATAAAAGATAAGTCGTTGGTGACTTTAGCTATCCGCACATTTTGGATAAAACCAAAAAATTCAGTTCTCCCACCGTATTACAAACACCAACCAACAGCGAACCATGAATTTGGACTCTGATTCCTTATAAGAGGATACATAGGCATACGACTAAAATGATTTTCCATTGCCGCATATTGATATGTTAGTTGATAGTACATCAAAATTCAAAGTATTCTCGTTCAAGGACGGAATTTTTGGATATAATCAAATCATAATGGCTTTTGAGGACATGGAAAAAATAATGTTTATCACACCCCGGGGAATATTCTGTTACAGAGTGATGCCCTTCTGGTTGAAAAACGCTGGTGCAACGTACTAGAGGGCTATGACAATCCTATTCATTGATCTGATGCACAAGGAAATTTGGGTATATGTTGATGACATGAATGCCAAATCATAGACCTAAGCAGGGCACGTGGAAGATTTGTTGAAGTTGTTTCAGCGTTTGCGAAAGTATCGTCTCCGGTTGAATCCAAACAAATGCACATTCAGTGTCTGATCAGTGAAGTTATTGGGTTTTATTGTTAGTTAGAAAAGTATTAAAGTTGACCCATATAAAGTCAAAGAAATTCAAGAAATGCCGGCACCAAGAAATAAAAATCAAGTTAGAGGCTTCCTTGGGCGTTTGAATTACATTTCCAGATTCATTTCCCACATGGCTGCAACGTGTGAACCGATCTTTAAGTTATTAATGAAATATCAAAGTTGTGTATGGACAGATGATTCCCAAAGGGAATTTGAAAGTATCAAAGAATATTTGCTTAAACCTCCCATCTTGCTCCCTCCCGTTGAAGGAAGACCATTGATCATGTATCTAACAATGTTGGATAGTTTTATAGGCTCTATTTTGGGACAGCAGGATGAAACAGGAAAGAAAGAATATGCCATCTATTATCTCAGTAAGAAATTTACTGACTGTGAGTCGCGGTATTTTATGTTGGAAAAGACATGTTGTGCTTTGGCATGGGAGGCAAAACGGTTGCGACAATATATGTTGAATCATACTACTTGGTTGATTTCCAAAATGGATTCGATTAAGTATATTTTCAAAAATCCTGCTCTTACTAATAGAATTGCCTGTTGGAAGATGCTGTTGTCTGAATATGATATTGAATACCGCACTCAGGGGATATAAATAGCAATGTGCTAACAGATTATCTTTCTCACCAACTAGTAGATGATTATCAGTTTGTCAAATATGAGTTACCTGATGAGGCTGTTATGTTTCTGAAAGCGAAAGATTGTGATGAACCTTTGCTTGAGGAAAGTCCAGATCTTGAATCCCGATGGGGTATGGTATTTGATGGAGTTGTGAATTCTTACAGAAAAGGAATTTTTGTTTTGATTATCACTCCCCATGGATCACACATCCATTTTACTGCAAGGCTGACGTTTGATTGTACCAATAATATGGCATAGTATGAGGCTTGTATCATGGGTCTCGAGGAAGCCATTAATCTCATAATCAAATTTCTAGATGTTTATGGGGATTCAACTTTGGCAGTGAATCAGATTAAAAGAGAATGGGATACTCGTCACCCTGGCTCGATCCCTTACAAAGATTATGCTAGAAGACTATTACCCTTCTTTAACAATGTTGAATTCCATCATATTCCCAGAGATGAAAATCAGATGGCAGATGCTTTGGCAACTTTGTCTTCTATGATTCAAGTGAATACATGGAATGAGGTACCTCGTATCACAGTGTAATGTTTGGATAGACTCTCTCATATGTTTGCGACAGAGGAAACAACTGATGAAAAGCCTTGGTATTATGATATCAAGCACTTCCTCCAGACTCAGGAATACCCTTCCGACACATTAAATAAAGATAGAAAGACATTGAGAAGGTTGGCAAGTAGCTTTTTCCTCAATGAAGATGTGCTGTATAAAAGAAATTTGGACATGGTCTTGCTCAGATGCATGGATGGACACGAATCAGACATGTTGATGCATGAAGTCCATGAAGGTCCCTTCGGTACTCATGCTAATGGACATTCAATGGCGAAGAAGATGCTTAGGGAATGTTACTATTGGCTGACAATGGAATCTAACTGTTACAAATTTGCAAAGAAGTTCCATAAATGCCAGATTTATGCTGACAAAAGCGTCAAATGGACATCGTTTCATATTAGTGGCAATTGAGTACTTCACCAAATGGGTGGAAGCAACTTCGTATGCTAATGTCACTAAGCAGGTGGTAGTGCGTTTGATCAAGAACAATCTTATATGTCAGTTTGGTGTACCGAGCAGGATTATCACCGAAAACGGCTCAAATCTGAATAATAAGATAATGACAGAACTTTGAGAAGAATTCAAGACTTTCCACCATAATTCATCTCCCTACATGACAAAGATGAGTGAGTTTGTTGAAGCTTCTAATAAGAACATCAAGAAGATCATCCAGAAAATGGTTGTCACTTATAAAGATTGGCATGAGACGCTCCCTTTTGCTTTCCATGGGTATCAAACATTTGTCCACACTTCAACAGGGGAAACCCCTTTATCTCTTGTGTATGGCATGGAAGCAGTGATCCACATTGAAATTGAGGTTCCCTCTTTACGCGTGATAATGGAAAAAAGTTATTAGAGACTAAATGGGTCCAGAACAAGTTTGACAAGCTGAATCTAATTGAAGTGAAAAGAATGACGACCTTGTGTCCTGGTCAATTATACCAGAATAAAATGAAGAATGATTTTGATAAGAAGGTCAAACCTCGTGAATTCAGAGAAGGAGACCTCGTGCTCAGGAATACCATGTCCTTTAACGTTGATTCTAAGGGCAAGTGTGAAACCACCTGGCCGAACCTGTCATCTGGTGTAATGAAACATCAATGAAGTCGCCACCGAACGTCTTTTATCCCGCCGAAAGGGAAAGGTAAGCATCAAGAAAACCTGAAGAGGGAGAAATCACGGTCTTTTGACCGAGAGATCGAGTAAGGGAGTCTGTTACGTGAGGGGAAGGTATTAGCACCCCACACACCTGTATTACTCTACGATATCCACTCTTGTTGTCTATTCTAATGGGTGTGGTCAAAACCTATGTCTATGTCTTAAAGCTAAAAAGGGAATGCATGCGAAAGAAAGAAAAAAAAGAAAACAATGTAGGGAAAATAAAAGTTATGCTCGATTGGGCCCTACCCCAATGCCTACGTATCCCTTTTAGGGAATCAAAGCAACCGTAGTTCGGCTCATATATTCTTGTTGGTTTGTGTTTTTTAGTTAAGACAACAAAAAACAGTTAAGATGGCAAAACATCAAATGAAACAACAAACAAATGAGGTGGTAAAACATCGACTAAATAATAACATAGTAACGTGTCAAAGATGGCGAAACATCAAATAATAAAACATCACACCTAACAATGACATTGAGAGTCAAAGTAGGATAACCAACATGTGCGATGGTGAAACATCGGCTTCAAACAAATGTGCAATGATGAAACATCGGCTAAAAGATAACAAGGTATCATGGCAAAGATGGCGAAACATCGATAAACCAGATGGCAAAACATCACACCTAACAATGATATTGAGAATCAAAGTAGGATAACAAACATGAACGATGGCGAAACATCAGCTTCAAACAAATATGAGATGGCGAAACATCGGCTAAAGTATAACAAGATATCATGGCAAAGATGGCGAAACAACAATAAACCGGATGGAAAAACATCACACCTAACAATGATATTGAGAATAAAAGTAGGATAACAAACATGTGCGATGGCGAAACATCGGCTTCAAACAAATATGCGATGGCGAAACATTAGATATAAGATAACAAGATATCATGGTAAAGATGGTGAAACATCAATAAACCGGATGGCAAAACATCACACCTAACAATGATATTGAGAATTAAAGTAGGATAACAAACATGTGTGATGGCGAAACATCGGCTTCAAACAAATATGCGATGGCGAAACATCGGCTATAAGATAACAAGATATCATGGTAAAGATGGCGAAACATCAATAAACCGGATGGCAAAACATCACACCTAACAATGATATTGAGAATCAAAGTAGGATAATAAACAGGTGCAATGGCGAAACATCGACTTCAAACAAATGTGCGATGGCGAAACATCGGTAAACCAGGTTTAAAAAAAACCAAGAGGCGCACAAACAAATAAGATTGATTTGTATCTTTTACCTTGAAGAAGGGTTTGAGTTTATTAGTGGTGTTTTATGGTTTTCCAAGAAAACAATTTTTGTTTTAAGATGCAAAATGCAAAGGATGGAAAAAACAACTAAGGGAAACTAGCCTAGCACTATCCCTAGTGTTATCATACAATGTTTGACCCTAAGGTGGAGGATAAAGGAAATCCTACCCTATGCTAGCATACATGGATTCCTACCTTAATTAACATGTTAAAGGAAGCTTAACAAAACTATCCTATAGGGAACAGGCAATGAGAGCAAAGTCGTGATCTCAATTTCTAAATTGAGTGACTCATCGATCAACAATTGGAGAAGAAAAACAATAAACATTCTATAGGGAACATTCACTGAGAGCGAAGTCGTGATCTCAATTTCTAAATTGAGTGACTCATCGATCAACAATTAAAGAACAAAACAATAAACATCCTACAGGTAACATGCACTGAGAGCGAAATCATGATCTCAACTTCTAAATTGAGTGACTCATCGATCAAAAGTTAAAGAAACAAACACAAACACAACACATGTATCAAACAAAACAGAGGGCCTCCTGACATATATCAGCAACAGAGGTCCCATCATGCAACATAGAACTATTAAAATAGAAGAAAAGGAATAGTGCAATACCAAACAGATAGCTATCCGGAGCAACTGAACAAGAATAAAAGAAACCCAGAGAACTTTAAGCAAGCTGGCATCAGCAGACAAATCAAGTCAGAAATTACGCCATCAGGATGTAAGTATTGAGATTTTCAGATATGAACAGATCCCATGGGCAATGTATAGAATTCATAATCACATACATATATCCTGCATAGACTATTAAATATGCCAAGCACAAGAGTAGCACCAATATAATGAATTGTGTTCCACAAATAATGTGAAACAAAATAGCCTCAAGTCAAAAATGGAAAGCTTTTCTCAGAGTACCTCGCGCATTCAACAACCAAGTTAGTATTCCCATAAATAGAATGATGACTCAAATAAGGGATGGATGATGACACCATAATGAAGTGAGAAAACATGATAACAACTATCAAAACATTAGATATAATAGACAAAAAGAAACAAGCATTTGCACAATTTGGTCAAAAGTTAGAGGAATGTTGCTCCTTTCTATCACCATATTGAATTGAGAATTGAATATCAATCAAGGATCATCGGAGCTTGAGAAGAATAAAAACAAAGACCATGAAGGTCAGTAGCAACCGCAATTCAATCATACTCAATTACTTCATCACAGATCACAAGCATAATAGAAGAGGAATCCCACACAATGCATCAAAGACTTAGATTTCAAGCTAACCATGGAACAAGGTCAAAAAAGGACAAAATTAAAGAGCTTGTAACAATCAAAGATTTGAAGTAAAACTTCCAAAACATGATTAGGACATGATCAAAAGGTTAAAGTATTGATTCTATAAAATGCTACACAAGTGCATTCAAAATGCCTCAAAAATTCAACGAGGATAAAAGAAAGAAGCCAAACTCCATTCATGATTAGAACTAACTTAAGTAACAGGGATCAATTACTCTCAAGTCCTCATAAGACTATCATTGAAGTATCATTTCCATTCATGTTATCATTGGCCATCTAATGACCTCAAACTCAAATTGAAAGCTCAAGTTTAAAAGTGAAGATCAACAAGAAAACAAAAAGTCATAAAATATGCATCAAAAGGTTCAATCATTCAAACATGGGGCATTAAGTGAAATGACTTGAGTTTATGTGGACAAACAGAACCAACATGATCATTAGGTGCCCAATTAAAGGCCTCACTCAAGTTCATTGGCCATCAAGCAAATTGCAACAAGATATGCAACATTAATTGGGTACCTTCACTTCAGAAATACATCAAAGATAGAAAAGGATTTCAATAATTCAAACCAAAATTTCCATAACATATTTGAGATGCGTATAGGTCAGAAAACAAGTTTGAAGTTCATGGATAGTAGAGGAGAGGATCTAATGAGGCCCAAAGATCAAAACTAGTTGGCAAAACTACCAAACTAGACAAGCTTTCAAAATAATTTGTGGAAAAATATCCAATCAAGTCAAATAATTCAAGAAAAATGGTTTTCAGATCCTCAATACATCCATGAACCTTAAACAAGATCCAAATTCTAATGTAAACCCAAGGCAAATTGGTTTTGAAATTGAAACTTGCAATGTAAGCTACAAAACCCTAATTGTTTGAATTTTAATCTTAAACATTAATTAGTTAAGATCAAAATTCAAACAATTCAAACCAAGATCATGCAAATCACAAGGAAACCCTAAATATCAGAATACATATTTTTTCACATTTTTAGGATTAAAGAAAAGTCAAAAATAAAATCAAAATTCAAAACATTAATCAATTAAACAAATAATCCCATCTCAAAATAAAATTCTAATAAAAAAATCAGAAAAATATCCAACCAAAATTATATTCAAATATTAGAATTAAAAACCAACATCCATGATTTTTTGTGTAATTTTTGAATTAATGGAAATATTAAAATAAAATCAAACAAACAATTTAAACTATTATTTAATGACAAAAATGCAAAACCTAGCCAAAAGTCATAAAAAGTTCAAAACAAAATTATATTCAGACACTATGATTAAAAACAAACTTATATGATTTTTTTGAGGATTTTTGAATTAAAGGAAATATTAAAACAAAAATTATGAAACAAACATTTCAAATAAACTTCTCAAATTAAATTTCTAATCAAAAATAGGAAAAATGCTAAACCAAAATCAGAATTAATTTCTGAATTATTTTATGAGTCCAAAACATTTTTTGTGGAATTTTTAGATCAAAAGAACTATTAAAATAAAAATAATCATTGAACAAACAATTAATTAAACTTAATGAAATTTTAAACCAATCAAAACATTTTTTAAAAAATTCCAAAAAAAATATGACAAATACTAGAAATTATTATTGGCCTATGGTAAGTTTTTCATGATTTTTGAAAATGTTTTGATCACAAAATAAAATCAGAAGAAAATCAATAAAAATAAAATAATATGAAATGCATTAAAACTTCAAATAAACCAATCACAACGCGCCACCTCACTTCGTCTTCAACCTCCAGCATAGGGCAAAACGTGTGCAGAAATAAATTCAACACCTCATGTTCTGATCCTTCGTTCTATCTCAACTCTCAACCAAAATTCATCAAATTAAGCGCAAATCAAAGCTAACATATCATACTACACTATGCAATTTGAATTAATCCCAGAGATCAAACATGGATCAAGAAATCAAGTCTACAAAACTGAAAAAACTCACTGCAAACATCAAAACTAGGAACACGATTTCATCCATTCTGCTTCAATCAAAGCTCAAATATACATCAATCCTAGTGATTGGCCAGCTAGCAACTCAATGGACATGATCTACATCATCAATTCAAACTGAAACACATAAATCAAAGTTCAAGAAAACTCACATGGATGTAAAAACTGGAAACTATATTCCTTCACTCAAGAAGCAATCCAATGGTGCAAGCTTGATCTACTTACTTCACTGAAGCTGAACCACCAAGAATTTTGAAGAATGATCCAAGGAGAAGAGAGAATTGAAGCAATTTGCAGAGATACTTGAAAATTTTCACATTTGGAATGTAGCAATCATGAGCCTCCTCTTTCACAACTGAGCCTTGATTCTTGTTATATAGCACGAGAGGAAGAGGATAGAAGTGGTATTTGGCACTCAAAGCCGTTGGAGGGCAAGTTTGGTAATTTATCCAAAAAGTGAGGTTGCACATGATGGCTGAGTTTCACTCATGCATTTGCTTGCCTTTTGTGCGTTTTGTGAGCCAAATGAGGTCAGAAATACATGCTCAAAATGCCAGCTCAAGATTACTTGAAATAAGAGAGTGTTGATGAATTTGCAAAATTGAGCAAGTTTGTGTTTTTTCCAATCAAGCAAGTGCAATACCATATGAGGCACGAAATGGTGAGCATAATAGGCCTCAGCATGTTACAAATTGTTCATGGGCTTGATTAGAAACAAAAATAAAGGCTAAAACTTGAGTTCTCAAGAATTGGCCATTTTGCTTGCTTGGTCAAATTTCAATAAAATGCCTCAAAATTCCAAAGATCATAACTTGCTCATATTTTTAAATTTGGACACAAATGAGTACAATTTGGAAAGGTATTGAAAAGATATACAATCCCTTAGTTTTGAGTTTTTGCAATTGAATCCATTAAGGTCCTCAAATTTTGACATGAAATTCACTAATTTTGGAAAATGACCTATAATTTTAACTTGAGGCATGAACTTCCAAAGACCATAATTCTTGACTATTTGCCTATTTGGACATGATACCAAAAGGATATGAAAGATCACCCTCTTATCTTTCCAAGAATATTTTATTTGCATTTTTTTGATCAAAGGTGAATAAAATATGAATTTTTGAAGTGAAGTCCTTATTTTCCAAAATTAGAAACTTTTAGGGTTTCTTCATGAACAAGTTTCAACCCAAACCTCAATCTTTTTGATACAATGATCAAAATGGACTTTAAATATGAAAAGTACACCCTTGAATTGATGGTTGACCAAAAGTTCACTTGGTCAACCTTGACTTTGACTGATTTTGACCAAAATGACCATTTTACCCCTTTGAATCAATTGATCCACTTACCTTCAAAATTGATGATCAAGACTTCAAACATACGATATTCCAAATATATGGAGGCCATGTATAAAGTTTCACTTCAAAATTCACAAGAAATCTTGATAAAATCCCAAACCCTAGTTTTGGTTAACACCTTAGGAGACTGATGAATCATCTTCAAAACTTCAAATCTTCTGGATATCTTGACCAATTTCTTGTACAAAGACTTTTCAAATACCAATGAGATGTTGTAGCTTCCAGATCAAGATTTGTACATTGATCAATAGCCTTGATTAAACAAAACCGTAATTTGACTGGTGAATCAAAACAGTGATCCCTCTTATAATCAATCTCAAACTTCAATCCTCTGATGATCCAAAGAGATGGATAAAATATCTTGAGATATGCAATAACTTTTGAGCTTGAAAGATCCAGTGGTTTAGATGATAAGGTTCTACTTGAACAACTTGTCAATGTAATCAACCTTCAAAGCTGGAGGAAGACTTGATAACCAAAGTACTTTGATCCCATCACAATGTATGGATGCAATGCAATATGATATTCATGATGAAACATAAGCCTAAATCAAGAAGGTAAATTTTGGGGTGAAACAAAGTGGACTCCCAATTTTGAAGGCCTATATGTTGTCAAGAAAGCCTTATTTGGCGGTGAATTGATTCTTGAAACATTGGATGGCGAGGAGTTCCCACGTCCTGTGAATGCTGATGTAGTCAAGAAATACTTTGCCTAAAGAAATAAAAGAACAACTCGCTAAGTCAAAAACTTGAAAAGGCGGCTTAGGAAAAAAAGGAGCATCTCGGTAGGCTGAAAACCCGAAAGGGAAGTCTAGGAAAAAATTAGAGACATAAACAGAATAAATTTTCCCGGTAGGTTGAAAACCTACAGGGGAAACCTAGGCAAAATTTAGGGATTTCTTGGCAAGCAACTACATTAGACAAGACTTGATCATTGAAGCAACAATCTTCTTGGATCCTCACCACTCTTCAGCTGGAGTCGCTGCTCAGGAATTCAAAGTTGATAGGGAGAATAGTGGTCATTGTATTTCAATATATCTTTTCCAATGAGTATTATAATTTTCCAAACTTTGTAATCATCTATGGAGTCTCGCCATTCGCAGACTACCTTCCTATTAATAAAGTTTGAACTTTAATCTAATGCCTTACAATTCTTATTTTATTCAGCTTACAAAGACTTTATTTATTATTGATAGTAATGATCAAAGCAAACAGATTAAATAAAAAAATTATTTTTTGAAAAGAATTTACAAATTACTTATTGCTTTAGATTTTTTGACTCAAGAAGAACAAAAATAGTGACTCCAGTGATGGAAAAATTTAGAAATTTTTGAATGTGTGATTTTCCCAAGAAAATTCTCCCAATACACGTATGCTGGAATGAGTATGATCTTCATGTGTTTCCCAGTTAGTTGAAGACGGGACCAATTGGTGTATGTTGTGATGTTGGGTTTGTGATCCCATCTTCCCAAGTCATGTCTTGGTACATTGAGATCTCGGGTTTGCCTGATATGAAGTGTTTATCTTTCATTTCCCAGTAAGTTCTTCACTCATGTAATGAAAGTCTCTTCTCTCCATGCATGCTGAGTTAGAATCATTTGCAAAAACATCCCCCTTTTTGCAGTACTCACATTTTTTTTTGTTTTCCCGGTAACCAGGCAAGGATGATGCCTTTATTAAGAAGTGCCGAAACAATTGTCGACCTTTTGGGTTTTCTACCGCCAAGTGCCAATTTTGATTTAAAATCCCCATAAGTTTAATTTCATGCTGTAATGTTGGACCTCTTGAAACCACAAGTAAAGATGAGGCGATATCTTTCCCTAGAATTTGTTTTTCCCTTAAGGTTTTAAATTTTCTCTCCAGAGGTTGGTTTAGTCATCACTCTCAGTTGTGAAGGATTCATTTTGGTTTTCTCTTGATAAGGTGGTTTTTCTCTCCCCAATGAAGTCAATATGTCATCCCCAGTAGAAATATAAACCTTGAAACTTTTGTTTTCCCCATTGAAGTTTGTGTGCTATTCCCTGGTGGAGCCCGGAGGAAGACGTTATATCATTATGTTTGTGTTGATTTACTATTATGATTTTGTTCCTTCCTAATAAAGTTAAGCTGTGAAATAGGAATTTGTTGGTGCTTACTTTCTCATGGAAATTCTATCTTGGATGTGATTTAGCCGAGTATTGATTGTACCTACTTGTTTTTGCCCATTTATCCCTAATGTCATATATCTATTTTATCAGTATATACATAATAACATTTATGCATTCATACATACATCAGGCCTATCGGAATTTAGAAAATCATCGCTCATTCGCATTAATTAATATCTTGTTGGCATATTACCCTATTTTGCAGAGTTGTGTTATCCTCTCTCCAATAGAGTGTCAACCTTAAGCAGAAAGTGTATATTTTTTCAATTTCCGCATTGAGTTTGGCTCTCATGGAAGAATTCTTCTTTACCCTCCCTGTTCAGCTCTTTATCTGGATAGAATGTGTTTCCCTATTGAGTTTATTTCTCATGAGACAATACTTTGGTTGACTGCTTCATTCCGGTTTATTTTTTATTTGAATTTGGGGTCCCCAACAAAAATATTTTTATTTTTGATTTCTACAAGCTTCGAGCCCGTATTTGTGAATCTGTGTTTATTTCGCACGTGAAGATTTTATCTCTTCAGCAAGAACATATTGGAATTTCACCAGGAAGTCCTATCTCTTTCCCCAGAAAACCATATTTCTTCCCTCGGGAAATCATTATTGCAATTCCTACTCATAACAGCAAATAGCAGGTCTCTTTATTAGTGAATTTGATAGCTCCCATAGAAGATTCAGATTTGTTACTCCAATGAACGATAGCCTTATTATTATTGAAGTTAGTTCGTTGTTGAGATTTGTTACTCCAATGAATGGTAGTCTTGTCATTATGGAAGGTATTTAGTTGTTGAGATTTGTTACTCCAATGAATGGTACCCTTGTCATTATGGAAGGTAGTTTGTTATTAAGATTTGTTACTCCAATGAATGGTAGCCTTATCATTATGGAAGGTAGTTTGTTGTTGAGATTTGTTACTCCAATGAATGGTATCCTTGTCATTATGGAAGGTAGTTCGTTGCTGATATTTTTTACTCCAATGAATGGTAGCCTTGTCATTATGGAAGGTAGTTTGTTGCTGAGATTTGTTACTGCAATGAATGGTAACCTTGTCATTATGGAAGGTAGTTCGTTGCTGAGATTTTTTACTCTAATGAATGGTAACCTTGAAATTATGGAAGGTAGTTTGTTGTTGAGATTTGTTACTCCAATAATGGTAGCCTTGTCATCATGGAAGGTAGTTCGTTGATGAGATTTGTTACTCCAATGAATGGTAGCCTTGTCATTATGGAAGGTAGTTCATTGCTGATATTTGTTACTCCAATGAACGGTAGACTTTTCATTATGGAAGGTAGTTCATTGTTGAGATTTGTTACTCTAATGAAGGGAAACCTTGTCATTATGGAATGTAGTTTGTTGTTGAGATTTGTTACTCCAATGAATGGTAGCCTTGTCATTATGGAAGGTAGTTTGTTGCTGAGATTTCTTACTCCAATGAAAGGTAGCCTTGTCATTATGGAAGGTAGTTTGTTGCTGAGATTTGTTACTATAATGAATGGTAACCTTGTCATTATGGAAGGTAGTTTGTTTTTGTGATTTGTTACTCCAATGAATGGTAGCCTTGTCATTATGGAAGGTAGTTTGTTGCTGAGATTTGTTACTCCAATGAATGGTAGCCTTGTCATTATGGAAGGTAGTTCATTGCTGAAATGTGTTACTACAATAAATAGTAGCCTTGTCATTAAAGAAGGTAGTTCGTTATTGAGATCTTTTTCCGATGAATGGTAACCTTGTCTTTATGAAAGGTAGTTTGTCGTTGAGATTATATTGCTCCGAAGAAGTTGATCTGTTTTCAGTCATGATTACTGACTTCTTACCTTAATATTGAAATTTTTGGTATTATCTTACCATTACTTTCCTCGGTGTATCGATGTTGCTTTTTTTTCTATCTCTTCACTTAGTGGATAGTTTGCAGTCGTTTGTCGGTTGCTGTTATCCTTCATTTTCTCTCCCCCATTTTTGATTTGGAGAAGCTTTATCTACTCTTTGGGGATTTACCCCAAAAGACTCTTATCTTTTGCTCACCTGTGATTTATTTTCCTAGGTCAAGTTTTCATTTTGAGCCTATTCTATTTATCATATCCCTAGTGGGGTCTTGTGTCCTTTTGTATTTGTTCATTTGCATCCATAATCATGATCATTGCATTGCATCTTAGGGCCAAAAATAGGGTTTGTTTTATATTTAAGTATCTTCAATCGCGTCAACACGAAGATTTTAAACCTTTGCATCTTCGAATAAAAGACACTTAAATAAGGGCAGATGTTGTACCCCAATTTTTGCCCATAAGATCCCTCTATCACATCACATCAATTCAATCACAACAATATTACACTAGGGTTTTGTTCTTCTACTTAACTTTAGCTTTGCTCACAAGAAATCACCAAGCACCTTGACTTGTATTTTATGATCATCTATGTTTTGTAGTGATTAACTTTTAACTAACAAATACAAGGAATGTTTTCCCTATTTGATAATGTTATAGGTGAAAGAACAATGCATTCCATCAAGTTGATCCATAGGTTCATGAGTTTCTTTCTATGCCTTCTTTAACAAAGCTTCATTGAGGTTCAAGCTTCACTATTGAAGATATTTTGAAATAACATCATTGTAAAGCCTATTATGATTCATCATGCCTCAAGTTATCAAAAATAGTTCAAAGGTACAGGGGTTGATTTTATAAGTTTGACATAGATGGACAAGTCTTTTTTTCCATTGATCATAAGTGCATATTTCCTTCAATTCTCAAGATTTGAAAGTCGTTTTGGTTGCTATGGTTTCTCCTTATATTCCTCAACAACTTATATTAACATCATTGGATCCTCGGTGTTGAGTCTAACTCCATACAAATGGATGAATGATTTTAATAATAGTTTGATTAAATTTTTAATTAAAATGTGGTTTATTTCTCACCCCATACCTCTCCATCTTATCCCATTCTTATTGTGCTAAATGTTATTGGAGCATAATTCCTATATCATGTCTCAAAACATAGGTTACATAGATTGCTATTGAATGGCCTCAAAATAGGTGCGACTTCTATATAAGTCCACTAACGATTGCTTAACATAGCGCTAAAATTTCTCGCGATTTGAGAAAATGATCATTCGTGGCCCAAACCTATGTTTGCAAGCCCAAGTATGTTAATTTGAATCCCTTGATCCAATAACATTAAGATTCATTGTTAGGAGCCTTTGGTCCTCCTAATCCTCTAATGAATTTTCATCAACTTCGATCAAAGTGGATCACTTAAACATCATTGATCATTTAATGTTGCCTAAAGAATTCATAAATGGATGATATACTTTATGAAAAGCAAACGGAACTTGTTGTTGAGAGGCTTTGGTTCTACCAATCCTCTAATGATCTCCAATGCAAGTTTGAAGATGGTCATTCAAATAACCACTAGTTTCTAACAATTGACTTTATTTTATGCTTTTACTTTATTCCTTTACTTTAAGCACATTTATTTTAGCGTTTACATTTCATGCTATTTTCATCCTTGCTCACTAGAGCATTTACTTTTATGTCATTTTTTAAACTTGATTACTTCCTATTTACTCAATTATTTACTCAGTTATTGATAACATTATGCCAAGTCATTCTTTGTGAATGCCAAGACAATATTTGCTGAAATTGTATATCAATTTTCTTATGTGCTAAGATTGCTGAAAATATTGCTTATTCTCTTTTTGATGTGGTCAAAGGGGGAGAAGAATATTGTGTTAGTGAAGATTGTGTTAGTGTTAGAAAGAAGATACAAAAACTTAGGGGGAGCAAGCTTATTCATATACACTATATCACCACACATCATCAGATATTTGCCATCATCAAAAAGGGGGAGTTTGTGAGCAACCCCTTCATAATTGGTTTTGAATGATTTCAAATATATGTGAAATAATAAATACATGTGTGCATTATAAAAATATAATATAACGTGTTTAAAATAAGCTAAAAATGTATTTTACTCATAATGCATCATTATGAGTCGACACAACAGGTTTTGCATCGATCCATAACTCACTGAAGTCCCTGGAATACTATCCCAAACTAATATGCATCGATATAAAAGCTTATGCATCGACACATAATACTTTGATGCCCCTGTAATGAAAACTTAAACTTGCATGCATCGATACAAAAGCTTATGCATCGACACATAACATTTTGATTCCCCTGTAATGCAAATTTAAACTTGCATGCATCGATACAAAATCTTATGCATCGACACATAACACTTTGATGCCCCTGTAATGAAAACTTAAACTTGTATGCATCGACACAAAACCTCATGCATCGACACATGACATTCTGATGCTCCTGGAAAACATTTTTAAATTTATATGCATTGATACATAATATCATGCGTCGACTCATACCATGTTTTATGTTCAAAAATTAAAATTACAATCAATATATATCGACACATACGTGTTATGCATCGACGAATATAAAATTGTTGGTTCTGTAAAATGTTATAATGTGATTTTGCATCGACTCAAAACAACATGTGCCGACCCATCCTGTAACTCATAACTAATATGAGTCGACTCATGACCAACATGCATCGACTCATAAGACTTTCTTTTGGCTAAACGTTTTCTGTTACATATATAAGCAAGTATTTTTCTCAGCATAAGATCATTGCAACATATTAGAATTGTGTGCAAACATTTGTGAGCAGCTAGAAGCCTAAAGAAACTTCATCTTCATCATCTTCTCAATCATCTTCATTCAACAACAAGAACGAAAATTAAACATCCTTGTTGAAGTGGATCAAGAGGTCAGAGATAACATTCTGCTATGTATTGAAAGAATCTCAATAGAGTTGAAGATTTACAAGGACGCTTCAAGAAATAAACCAAGTGTTTTGTCCTACAAAAACGAGTGTGTTCTTGAGGGTTTTGTTAGTCACAGTCGCACGAGTCGGATTTATCTGTAGCGAGGGGTTTGGAAATCGAAAGGATTTTTGCAAACAGGTTGTGGAAGCGGAGGATCGTTTATGGACCTTGCAGGAAATCTTGATACAGATCATATCAAGTGGTGGTTATTAAAAGAAGAATAAGATCATAGGGATTTCTATCTTTCTGTTTAGGGTAACCTTGTTATCAAACATTCAGCAAATTGTTTTAAAAGTTCTCAGTTTCAATTGTGAAATTAAGAGGAAGACATACCCACACGCGAGGACGACAGTGGGGAACTTCCTTACCAAACTTCCTGCGTATCGTTCTTTCTTTCTTTCTCTTTATCTTTTTACATATTCCATAATTTTGTAATTCAATTGGCTTGCTAAGTTTTTCTGTCTAATGATAAACATAGTGGTTCAAACACTTTCATCAAACCACCACCATTAAATCATTAAACAAACATATGCCAAGTGTTTGACAAAATTCCTAACAAATTTATTAATTCATTGGAAATACTACTTTAATAATAAGTGCATTGAAACTTTAATAAATTTGAGTTGTATATTCATCTATTTCATTTAATAAAATCCAACAGGTTTTTCACATGTCAAGTTTTCTAGTAGTCAGTTCAAAGTAGACGAAATTGATTCAGGACATTAACTTTCCGCTGCTTTTAACACGCTTTGATAAAATAATTTTAAATCCTTGAAAAAGTAAGTGGTGATCTATTCACCCCCCCCCCCTCTCGATCACTTGCCACACCGTCTAACAACATGTGGCCAAAATTTAGCCATGTGATGAGGAGACTATATCAGACTTCCCCGCTCTATGTCTTAATATAGCTAACCAACAACATCAAATCTTTTTCTACTAAGTTAATCAAAACTTTAAGATCATTTTCAAAAAATAATTAAATAGCATTATCTTCGAATCCATTTGTGAACTGCGTCTACGCTCACATTAGTTTCAACCCAGACAAGGTTCAAGGATAAATTCGAAAGCAATTCTATGCAATCCATAAAAAACACCAACCAACTGCGAACTACGACTAAAATCATGGCGAGTTACCCTAATAAAACACAAAAACCCTATTTTTTAAAGATCACGCTTCTAAACCCTATTATCCTTGTGAACAAGGTAGATGAGGGGTTCCTAACACCTCCCTTAGTCTAAAATGAGTTAAGCAACTTAGAATCTCTCACCAAATTAGGGTTACCCATAATTCGCTTGTCTTAAGATAAAAATTAAGGGTGGCAAATTTCATTTTAAAAGCGGTTACAACATACCGCATATTCGTAATGTCCATACTGACTCTTGAAAGTGTTTTCTGGATATTATCATTCTTCACTCGGATCTGATGGTATCCCGATCTTAATCTTACTGAAGACACGAGCTACTGCAAGTTGATCCATTAGATCGTCAATCCTTGGAAGCATATATTTATTCTTAATGGTCATTTTGTTAAGCTGATGATACTCAATACACAATCGCATGCTAATGTCCTTATATTTTACCAACAACACTATAACTCCCCACGATGACACACTGGGTCTAATAAACTTCTCATCATGCAACTCTCTGATTGAGATTTAAATTATGTCAACTAGGAGGCTGACATCCTGTATGGTTCCATAAAAATCGGTCTGGTACCAGGAATAAGATCAGTTGCAAATTCTACTTCTCTCTTTCGCGGTAACTCTGAAATATCATCTGGGTAAGACTTCTAAAAATTCTCTCACTTCTGGTAACTCATTAATTGACGCCTTCCCTTCCATTGACAATGAGGAAAACACCACAAATATATTAACTTCATCTTCAGACAAGGTCTTCAATCCCTTGGTAGATATAAAATTATCCAATTCTCCTTCCTTTGGAGTAAGAAAATGTAATGTCTTCCAATAACAGTTAATATAGACATAAATTCTCTTAAGCCAGTTCATGCCTAAAATAACATCCAGATCACTAAGTGGTAAGAAAATCAAATCATCCTCAAATTCTTTACCAAAGATCGATAAAGGACAATTAAAGCATACTAAATACGTAGTTATCACCCGATAGATGGCGTATCAATAACCATCCCCTAGTTCATAGTAGATTGCACAAGTCCTAGTTTCTTCACAATATCAACAAAAATGAATTAGTGGGTTGCACCCGTATCAATTATAGCAGTTAAAGGAGTATTATAGATATAATAAGTACCTTTTACCAAACGATCCTCACTGGTAGGTTGAGCTTCCACCAATGCAAATACCTTCTCACTAGACTAAGACTTCTTCAACTTCCGACAGTAGGTGCTGATGTGACCCTATTCTCCATAATTGTAACAGGTAGGTATATTGGTCCTACAATCTTCCACAACATGACTTGGTCATCCACACATGAAACATTTCTTCACATAGTTCTGACATTCATTAGCAAGGTGACCCGTGCCATCACATTTGAAACACTTAATAGGATTGGGAGGAAAACCTCCCCCCCCTTGGCTTCTTACCAACAAAATTTTTCTGCTTCCCTTTATTAGCTAGGGCATTGTATAATGTACCCTCATGCCTCTTGTTTACCCAAAAAGTTTCCCTCCCATTTTCTTCAAGACATTCTTTTAAGGGTTTTCAAAATGCTCAAGAATCTAAAGGGTTGACCAATCCAAACCTCCTCGTAAGCAAGGGGTATACAACTAGGGTTTTGAGTTCCTCAAGGATTTTTGGGTTGCAAAGGTCTCAAATTGTTTTAATGGTTCATTATAGGTCCTCAATAGTTCTCATGTCAAGTTTGAAGTCTTTCATCACAAGTTTGCTCAATCAATAGCTCAAATGATTGAAAATCAATTGTATTGGGTAAAAAGTCAACTATTGTCAACATACAGTCAAACTTCAAGATTTTTTGTCAACATCAACATTTTGAAGTGATATTCATCATTTGATCAATGGTTAATCACGATTCCTCAAGGAAAGCCTTCAAATCATCAAAGGTCAAAAATTTCCAAATTATGTTTTCCTTAGGAGAAGTCAATTGAACTTTGACCAAGCTTAACTTTCACATGTTTCATCCACCTTTCCCCAACAAAAACTCATTTTTCAGAAATTCAATTTACTACAACTTTGTATTTATTATCAAGTCTAAACAATGTTTCCTTTGAAAGATATGAGCTAATACAATACAAGTCATTTTCAAAAGTCAACCAAAAGACACTTTTTGTCAAGACAACTTACATCAAGATAAAGTCTCCAAATGCAAAAATGATCAAAATAGAAATTGTAGAGGACATCTTGAGCTTTTAAAAAAGCAAAGATCACCTTCGAAAGATGAAAGTTAAACAATTTATGAGTTGCACAGATTGAGAAATTTTGGGAGATGCATGAAATTTCAATTGAGTAAACTTGAAATTTTGAACTATTGGGCCTAAGTTTTGGAATTTAAAAATGTCCATGCCAATGTGAAAGCCTCCAAAGCTCACTCATAGCTTGCCTTATGTTTCATTATTAGTTAATTTATATTTATTTTGTTTTTTATTCAAATAAACACAAAATAAATGAAATAAAATGGAAGATTATTGGGAATATATAGGCGCATGATGGGTTCCTTGATCAGCTAGAGGCACAAGAATATATAGAGAATATGCCAAAAAACGTGCAAAGCTTAAAATGGCAAGGAAAATATAAAAATTGGAAATTTTTAAATGTGCTTGATTTTTGTTTTATCATGGCTTTATTACTTGATTTCTTGCCATGTATGTTGAGACATTCCCTTTATCTATATAAGTGTAAGCATCAGATCACAAGTAGACACGAGAAAGCTTCCTCAAAAGAACACAAAACTCTCAAAAATTTATCGAGCTAGGGTGTGATACAGTGGCAGAACTGACTGTTATACTGGTTTTGCATTTTTTGTTCGTAAATGTCGCGGTAAGCAAGAGTCGCCACAGACTTTTATTTTATCCAACAAAGGAATGGGTGAAAAGAACAGAAAAAGACCTTTTTCGAGATTTTATGAGTAAGGAGAGTAGATTATGGAAAGGGAAGGTGTTAGCACCCTTTCAATCCGTGGTTTTCCACGGGCTCTTAGGTACTTGCTCATTTTTGAAAACTGTTTGTGTTTATGTGTTTTGAAAGTTTTTTTTTTGCTTTATGGTAACTCTTGTATTAGCCCTCAAGAGTGTGATAAAGCATTTTTTAAAGAGGTTTTTGAATATTATGTAAGTGTGAAAATTTTAGATTTGAGCAAGTACTTAACATCCATCTACCTACTCGAAAAAGGATGTTCTTTTCCTCCTTTCCTTTATATAGTGCTATTCTACTACTTGTGAGTAGCCCTATCTTCGGATGTTGAGGGACTATCGAAAGGGACGCTTATGGTCATTGAAGGCAACATGTATGGATACCTTAGCATTTCGAAGGGACTGTCATCATATAGGCAACACAGAGGGACAATATCATAGCTCGTAGGAAACTCGAGGGACATTAAGGGACTATGATCTTTATGATAACTTTTAGATTGAGGGTCTTTACTAAGATATCCCTACGTTCGAGGGACATGACCATTGTTTTCCGAAGCAACCAAGTGAGGGATACCCTAAGGGTGAAAGTGTGAAACAATGTGCTTTTTTCAGATATTTATCTTGAAGTTAGTGACATACTGATTAATTGATTTAATCTTGACATGCACGCCTAAGTTACTAACAATTTATATACAGGCATATAAGAAATGTAAAGCGAGAAATAAAGTTCCTACAGCTATTACAACGCTTCGGGACAGTTACAGTTATATCTGACTTAAAATATAAAGTGCGGAAAATGAAAATCCTAATTAAGGCTATTACAATCCATAGGCAGATACATAATCAGGAAATAAAATGCACGCGCGAGAAAATTACAAACCATAGGCAGATACATAATAATATAAGCGCACGAAATAAAGAAACGTCTAAAAACCTAGTAAAAATTCTAAGTAAATAAGAACATATTTTTGTTTGTCTTTTTATTTGATTTTTAAATAAAATAACTAAGTGAAATAAATACCTAAAATTTAATTAGAGAAGTAAAAAAAAATCGGAGGCAATAAATCCTAATTCTAATGTTTTTTTTGTATTTTTTATTAAGAAAATAACTTAAATTAAAATGAACCTAAGTCTAATTTGATTTTAAATTTATAAAATAACATTAAAATAATTAATTAATTACTTAATATAATTTTAGAAAGAACCTAAATCTCTTTATTATTATATTTTTGTTTTTTATGACTTATTAAAAAAAATGACTTTTGAAAATAATAAACAAAATAAAATAAAATGAGAAAATAAATGAACATAGGCCTGGCATCAAAAACAAAATGGGGGGTGTTGTTAAAATTTCCGTCTGGCCCAAATGAGACCAAACCCAGGACATCTTAGGATATTGTGGGGATGACCTCTGAGTGTCCATGGTGGTCTACACATCTTGGGCGTTAGATCTAGATCCCATATGGATTTGCTGGCATAGATCTGAAGAGTATGGTGTGCGTTTGAGTATGTGAAACACTGGATATGTTAAAAAAAATATTAGAAAAAATACGACATGAACGACTAGGGACTCGAACCCCAGTCCTTTCCTTAAGCGCGCTTCAACACCATCTGAGCTACTGATCATTCATTGATCCAAATAATAAAACAATATTATATACCAAAGTTAATCATAAATATCCAAAAAATAAAAAAATGCGCGTTGGATTTGAATTATCCAGTGAGAGGCTTCCACGCGTTCATCTTCCTCTCTCATCCGTCGTCTTAGCCTTGGACCAATAGTGACAGTTTTTGTCTATCAATATAGCACATGTAAACAAAAAAAATAAAAAAATATACGCATGATAAATTTATTGTGAGGCCATGGATGAATTGGCCTCAACCTCTTGAGCACACAGAGCCCCTTGGATAGGCCTAATTTTGGCTATTTCCATAAATCCTAATTTTAAGCTTGAAACCCTAACAATGGTGGCATTCGATTAGAGCGTCAAAACTCAAATCTAACCATACAGAAAGCTTGCAAACACAAGAGTGGTTAATAATGCATGATTAAAATGCATTTATATCATATAAATCAAGGAAACTAGAGTCAAGAAAAAATTCAAACTGTGAGGTGGTTATAACACGCTTCAGACTGTTTTGGGACTTGGTAATGGCTGGGAACGATCCAGGAGGATTCCAGAAATATGTTTGAGCCTTTATTTGGGATTAAAACCAGCTGCAATTTGAAATTCAGGTTTGACAATCCTTGAGTTTTTTTGGTGAAATGTGCAGCAATTCTCTGGGCTTTTTTGTGTGTGCATTTGGCTTGCTAGAGTGTTGTTCTTATAGTGTTGATGGAGGAGAGACCATTGCATGGAAAAGATCATGGCCATAACTCATGTTTTCCAACAAAAATCCAACAAATTTAAAGCCTTCCAAATTTGAAAAAACATGCCTTATCCTTTCTTGAATGAACCTGGTCATGTTTGCACGAATCCTTGGGCCTCTAAGCAAGCCAAAGCACCAGCCCAAATGCCTAAACCCATGTCCAATTATTTTGTACCATTTATTTTATATTTATTTGGAATAAATTAAAATAGATATGTAAAAAATAGGTAGAAAATTCAAGGTCATGCAAAAATAAGATTAGAGGTCCTCTACAACCTTAGGAAGATATTTGAACCTTAAAATGTTAGGCCATTGACTCAAAAATCCAAATTTGCTCAATGCACCACTCTTGAATTTTCCAAAATTTTCCCAACTTCGGAAAGCCATAACTTGCTCAATTTTTATCTCATGATGATGATCTTTTACTTTTTGTAAATACCAAGGTTTCTAATTCAATCCCTCTTTTGATCAATTTTGCATTTGAAGATGGTATCTTGATGTAAAAGGTCTTGGCAAAATGTGGCTTTTGTTGACTTTATGAAAATGTCCTGTAATGTCTGAGCTCATATCTTTCAAATGGTGGATTTATTGATCTTGTGGGCTGATGAGAAGTTTTAAGGAATTGGATTCTCTTTAAAATGAGCTTTGGATGGAAATTTTTTGATAAAGTATGAGAAAGTTATGCTTGGTCAAAGTTTGGTTTACTTTTCCTATAAAAACCCTAATTTGCCATTTTTGACTTTTGATGGGTTAGGAGCATTTCTTGAGGAATCATGATCAACCCTTGATCAAATGATGGATATCACTTCAAAGTGTTGATGTTGACCAAAAATCTTGATGTTTGACTGTACATGGGCCACAATTGACTTTTGACATAACATAGATGATTTTTCAATACTTGAGCAATTGATTGAGAAAAAATATTGTGCAAGGAATGAAATTTGGTATGGATGATCTTGAAGAAATATTAGGACCATCGAAAGCATTTGAGACATTTGGAGCTCAACCATCTTGATGAAAATTTGAACCCTAGTTGGGGGTTCATTGCCCTAGGAGGAGAATTTGTCTGGTCAATTCTTGGTCAACCTTGATAAATTGAGAACCTCTATGAGTATGTCCTGTTCAATCTTCTTAAACCTGAGGATGTAGATTGGCTGGTCTGCCTTTCATGATCTGAAAGTGGAAGATGATTGAACACTAGAGTGCCCAAAAATTTTCACTCATATGAAATGATACTTGACTGTGTAGGTAATAATATCGGGAATGGGCTTACAGATGCCATTTGGAAAAGATGACAGAAGACTATAGGGTATGGTCTTAAAGATTCCATCCAAGGAATATGACGGAGAGTCATCGGAAATGGGCTTAAAGATGCCATCCAAAATAGATACTGACTTCATAAGAAGTCTCTTTGTAGGGATTCATGTCCCTGCTATCTGAGGAGGAGTCCGCTTGGGAATGTTTTTTAGGGGAATAGAGCTTAGGAGCTTCGGTTATCCATTACTCTACTGGGGAGTCATATCTTGACTGAAGAGACGAAAGTGAACTGCTATTTGGTCAGGATCTAGGCTTCGCAGTGACTTGCTGAGGATGATAAAGCTTACTGTTTTCTGGTCGTATTCCAGGCTTCACAGTGACCTACTAGGGAAATGAGATTAAACTGTAATCTGGTCTTACTCCTGGCTTTATATTTTCTCAAACTGGAATAGAAATCAGAAATATCTTAGTGTCTATTTAACTGAACTAGAGAAAGGATCTACCGGAAAATAATCAATAATAAATCAATGGTCGATTCAAACTGAACCAGCAGAAGTCTTGATTTATCTTTGACTGGATAAGAATCAGAAAAATCTTAGTGTCGATTTAACTGAACCAGAAAAAGGTCTTGGATTATCTTCAACTGGAATATGAATCAGAGAGATCTTAGTATCGATCTAATTGAACCAGAGGAAAGTCTTGAATTAAATTTGACTGGAACAGAAATCAGAAGAATCTTAGTATTGATTCAACAGAACCAGACAAAAGTCTTGGGATATCTTCAACTGGAATAGAAATCACAGAGATCTTAGTGTAGATCTAACTGAACCAGAGAAGGTCTTGGATTAACTTTGACTGGAATGGAAATCAGAAGAATCTTAGTATCGATTCAACTGAACCAGACAAAATTATTGGAATATCTTCAACTGGAATAAAAATCAGAGAGATCTTAGTGTCGATCTAACTGAACTAGGGAAAGTCTTGGATCAACTTTGACTGGAATGGAAATCAGAAGAATCTTAGTATCGATTCAACTAAACCAGACAAAAGTCTTGGAATATCTTCAACTGGAATAGAAATCAGAGAGATCTTAGTATCGATCTAACTGAACCAGGGAAGGTCTTAGATCAACTTTAACTGGAATGGAAATCATAAGAATCTTAGTATCGATTCAACTGAACCAGACAAAAGTCTTGGAATATCTTCAACTGGAATAGAAATCAGAGAGATCTGAGTGTCGATGTGACTGAACCAAAGAAGGTCTTTTGCATATGTATTTCTGAGGAAAATGCTGAAATATCCTTTCGTTAGACGCAGCTTTTGAGAAGACTACTAGGTCACGTAAGTAGTTGACGGTGTTTGTTGATTTGATCTTTCCTTGAAAAAGGTAAAGGGTTAGTTGTATGCAATATCATGATGTATGAAATGCATTGGGATGATGGTCTCAAAAATAATTGAGATTATGCGATATGCGATG
Organism: Vicia faba; assembly: GCA_948472305.1. Lineage (NCBI taxonomy): Eukaryota > Viridiplantae > Streptophyta > Magnoliopsida > Fabales > Fabaceae > Vicia > Vicia faba. Next base: position 143,280,797 of record OX451735.1, read on the forward strand.
TGTATGTGCATGCCATGATGTATGAATATGGGATGCTATTGCGATGTTTCTTAGTCTGGGAAAATAAATCCCTGACTGATGCTGAAGAGCATTGGGAAGCCAAATCCTTCATTTCTGCTAGGGATGATGAATGGAGATGATTTGCCTGGGATTCCCTATTTCTGTTTGAGGATATTCTATCGGGGATTGACTATTTTTTAGAATAACTCTGTGAAGGGAGGATGCTTTGTTGGAAGATTTTACCGATGTAGATAAATAAACTATGTTGGGGAATAAGGTTTTATGAACTGTTTGTAATTATGAAACTTGGCTAGGGAATACAAATTTCAGCTTTCTGAAGGAACTTTGCTGGCAGAGGTAATCTCTGCTTGGGGAAGCAGAGATTAAAACTCTGGTTGTTTCTACTATGTTGGGAACATAGACATCATTGGGTCGTATGCTAAGGATGTAGCAGTGACATCGTCCCAAGCTGTCTCTGCCCCTGTACCTGCTGGAAAGAGTAACTGTCGGGACTACAAATTTTTTTTAGACTTTGCCCTATTTCTTAAAGTCATTAGCAATTGTCTTTCTGTTTCCTATGCAAGTATTTGTGAACAATGATCATATTTAAATGCATATGTCAAAAATAATCATTGGACATTTTTGCAAAACAAAACAGAAAAAGAAAAACAAATAGTTTTGTACTTTCAAGGAATGATTTGTATTGATTTTTGAAGATCGCCTATGACAGGCATTTTGTACAAAGAGACTGACGTTCTAGTAGGAGAATGCAACCGTGGAAATGGAAACTATACAAAATAGTGTACATATAGAAAAACAGCTACGTATAATAATCCCATTGAGTTTCAATTATTCTATTTCCCCTATGTCCTTCAGCGTCTCATCACTTTGCTACTTGTCCAAAGTTGACTGGATTGATCGGTACTATTTGGGCTCGATAGTAGATACTGAAGTCTGGTCGCAAGGTGATCAAATGGGACATAATTGTATACTTTAAATCCCTAACTTTTGCCTGGACCACCCTTTCGAGTTTTCATTCCACCAGGATACCATTTTTTTCCCAAGCCGCCTTTGCAGGTTTTCGATTTACCGGGTGTACAGGTTTCTTTTGTATTTATCCTTAATTTTTTCCCAAACCCTTTTGGTTCGCCGGGATGCCCTTATTTTTTTCCTTACAAATGTCTTGTGGTTAGATTTTCTCAAGATGATGATTAGGGTTGGATGAGGCTTTACATGCTAACCTAGACGTGAACATGGCTACCTTCAATTTTAACCATGTTTGTTTGCATTTTCAATATAACTCTATTTACAGTTTGTTTCAGGTCAAGATAACCCCCTATTGGATCCATAATACCTGAATTAGGGGAGTATCATGTGTTTCTGTTTTTAATTTTGACATTTTTACAGGGTTTAAGATTTTAGTTCGTCGTAGAAGACGGTCGTAGCTAGGGCTCTGGCGCTTCTCTGGCTTTTAGAAGCGTTTGACATATTTAATTAATTTTGTTTGGATTATATACCGAATGTAATGGCCACCCCAGTGGTAAGCGTGTGTGTGTTACGGTGTTAGTGTTCCAGGGCATGGGTTCGATCCCTTTCCTTGGCATGTTATTTTTCAATGTTTTTCTATTTCAGATCCAATGCCAAGAAGATCCATGCGCGAACCACCATACATCCTCATGCCATGACCTTCAAATCTCATAATTCCAGATCCAACTCTTCAGATGGACATGACCATGATGTACCTCCTGAAATTATTCTCACCAGATCTCACGCAGACGCCTGGGCTCCTTGAAATGGGCCTTTGGAATTTTTACTTTTGTCACCCCCCATTTACTTGTTTTCAGCAGACCCATTTGATTTATTTTTTTGTTTTAATTAATTATTTTCCTTTTAATCAATTTTATTTAATCAGAAAAATCATAAGAAATCTGTAAAATTAGATTTAGGTTTTTTAATTAATTTTTTAATAAATAAAAATTGATTTAATTTAATCACACTTATTTTATTATATTAATTAATTTATAAATTAATTAGAATTAGGGTTTATTATTATCTTACACTATAAAATATTTTTCTAGACAAAACACCAAAAATATTTGTCTAACGTTTAGAATTTTTAGGTTTTAATATCTTTCCCTTTTTTCACAAACTTTGCGAGCATATCTATTTTATCTGCATTGCTATTTTTATAATTATGTAACTGTTAAGGGATGTAATAGATAAATTAGCGTCTGCATTATTTTTTTTCCATGTTTTATGGTTTGTACTCCCCGTCCCAGAAGCATTGTAATAGCGTATATTTTCTTTCAATCACTTTATTTTATGCACTTATAATTATGTCTGTATATATAACTATATAGTAATTAGGCATGTATGGCAAGACATAAAATTAAACGATATCTAACCCTAATCTCCAAGACAATAACTGAAACACAACACACTTCACACATGCGCACCTCTAGGGTAACCCTACTTGTTACCTCGAATAAAAATTGTCATGCCTCTCGAACGTGGGATGCCTTAGCAAAGACCCTCGTTTAAAAAGATTGTAGTCCCTCGATGACGCTTCGATGCTTCCTCGATAAATAATCTTAGTCCCTTACGCTAAAATTTCTATAGCGCCCTACAAGTTACCTTTATGATTGTACGATGGCCCGCGCCCATCCCTCAAACATCTAATGATAGGGCTTCCTACTAACTAATGGTAGGATAACACTATCTAAAGGAAGATAAAAATAACGTGAAATACTTTTTGAGTAGGTAGATAGACCGTAGTGTCTTGCTCACAAACAAAAACATTTCTCACACATACACTATTTTCTAAAATATTTTCAAAGACAAACACTTTGTATGCATTCTCAACGATACGAGAATGATTACAAAGTTTGCCGCACTTAGGCATCTTTTCAAAATATTTTTCAAATACACAAACACAAAGCGTTTTCAAAATGAGCTAGCCATTAAGAGCCCGTAGATAACTACAGATGAAAAGGGTGCTAACACCTTCCCTTTTCATAACCTACCCCCCTTACTCAAAAAAATCTCAAAATGTCTTTCCTGTTCTTTTCACCCTTTACTTTATTTGATAAAAGAAATGTCGGTGGCGACTCTTGTTATCCACAACATTTGAGATAAAACATAAAACCAAAAGTCAGTTCTCCTACCGTATTAAAGAACTGACGTCTCTGCTGGGGATACTAAAAAAGTGGGGTTACCTAAGAGCTAGATTACCTTTAATTTGCTTTCCTTGTTTATTTTCCTGATTTATTTTAAGGGTTGTTTCGGTATTTCTTGTATAGATCATATACCCAGATACGGGGGTATTTTAGGTAAGTAGAAATAGATCGTGAAAATTATACAGTGTATACAAATACAGTTGAAGCGATGGCTATGTTAGTGTGACACATTGGTTGGTGCCGGTGTCCCTTGAGTTAAGTCAAGGAGAATGTTGGGCTGTCGCGTGGTGTCATAAAGCACTAACTAATCTTAGAACCTTAGTTCACACAACTTAGCCTTTAGAAAGTAGTGAGATAGCCGACTTTGATGCAGACTGAAGTTGGTTGATACTCCATGCTACACTCATTGAGATCGGACTCTCGAGATATTTCAGTCCCAAATAAGATGCTTATGCTGAAACAATGCCCAGGAGAAAGATCAATGATATTGAGGCTCCTAGAACTCGGTTACTTCTTTTAGGATAGGTTGAGCCAACTAAAACTTCAAGAGGGTACTTACCTACAAACTCCTTGCAAGATTAAACCTATAGCCTTGTGCGCTTTGTTTATGTATGATTAATTGTTCGAACATGACATCATAACATCATGACATCATACCATGTCATTTTTTCTAGCCATTTCAAGGACCAAAAAATTTATCTTTGTTCTGTTTTGCAGGCTATGGCCTTTGCTCGCCGAAACACTATTCGGATCAACTTTGTAAGGGTGCCTCATCAACTTAAGGAGTTAGTCTCAAGGTTTCCCGAAAGTTCTCCATTCATCAAGAGGCATGGTAGACTACTCAGTCTAGTTCCCCCAGGTTTTGACGAAGACATGATGAGTGTTTTATTCCAGTTCTTCGACCCTACACATCATTGTTTCACTTTTCCAGATTATCAGCTAGTACCCACAGTGGAGGAGTTCTCTCAATTACTGGGAGTACCTGTTCTTGATCAGATACCCTTAACAAATTTAGAGGAAGCTCTGAAACTAGAAGATATTGCAGAAGCCTTACATCTAAAGAGGCCTGACATTATATCCAATTGGGAAACAAGAAGTGGAGTCAAAAGTTTTCTGGCTAAATTTCTAATAGAGAAGGCTTAACTATTTCTGGATGCTATGAGTTTTTAGGATTTCGAGGAGATCCTGACTCTTATAATATATGTGTTGGTACTATTCCCTAATCCATACCAACTCATAAATGTGAACACCATCAAAATATTCCTTACTCATAATCCCGTTCTTACCTTGCTCGGAGACATTCCACATTCTCTTCACACTCTTACTATGAAGAGGTGAGGAACTCTCATGTCTGGTATACCTTGATATCCAGGTTGTTTATTTCGCACCTTCTCCGCTCGATAATGAAGAATTAACAAGGTTTGAGATGGTCCCAAAGAATAATATCACTTTCTCATGCATACATTTACTGGTATTCCCGATCTCATGAGGATATCACTGTCATTGATCGCTGTGGGGAATTCCCTAATGTTCCACTCCTTCGCATTATGGGAGGTATTAATTAGAACCCTTCTCTATCTCTACGTCAATTTGATTATGCTTGAAGAGATGGTCCTTACGACGCACATATCCAAGGTATTGTGTTTGACTAAGAAAATGATCCCCAAGGTTATCGTCAAAGGTTTATACATGCTTTGGGCATGGTAAGAAAGATTTATAGTAAGGCATTAGGGCAGAAAAACTCCATCCTTCTAGAGTTCTATCTCAAATGGGTACGAGCTCGCATTTAAAACCTCATGATGCCATATCCAGCTGTCCTACCAGTGATCATGGAGTTAGTTGTCGAAGGAGACGTTTCTTGCACCATCCTCTATCCAGACATGCCCACTGACCTCGAAGAATTGTAGAAGTCCCGGATTCAACTAAAGGAAGAACGGGACACCTTTGAGACTCAATTCTATGCAAGTGAAAATAAAGTATTGGAGCTCACAAAGAAACTTCACAAGGAGCAGAGTCTTAATGCATACAACAACAGAAAGAGGAGGCGTCAATGGGAGACTTTAGTCTTAGGTTTTAGGAGTTTATATTGTAATCTCTTTGATACCCCCTTTACATTGTAAGCCTAAAAGTAAATTGTAATTTGAACTTACTAATAAAATATTTGTTTTCGTTTCCTCTTGGTTAGAAAATTTAAATCTCCTAAGGTCCTTGAAAACATTGCATTTACATATCATTCATCATTACATAACAGGTTTTTCATACTGGTTTTCTGATCTACTTACTATTTATTTCAGTATAAAATGGCTCTCGAACAAACTGTTAAGGACCTCCAGGCTCAGCATGCACAATTTCAAGAGACTCTTCTGAATCTGTCCCAGGGACAGAAAGATCTAATGGCGCTCGTAGCCAAGAAAAAGAAAACTAAGAAGCCGATTGCTGTCCTCAATATGGGGAGAAGATTCAAAGGGCCTGCTCAACCGGTTCAAGTGGATGATGTTTACTTTGAGGGAGATGACAACCAGGAAGTAGATGGTAGATGCATCAAGCATGAAGGAAGGAATAACCAGGGTTATGAGAATGTTCATGAAGATGAAGACTACTCTAATGAATAGTATCCTCTTGTAGATGACAAGTACAAGCAGTTGGAAGACCGACTCAAAGCTATGGAAATCCAGAAGGTGCCTTGATAGGATTTTGGAGAACTAGGTCTGATCCCGGGGGTGGTCATCCCTCACAAGTTAAAATTCCCCATCTTTTCTAAATATGTTGGGTCTGTTATCCCAAACTTTCACTTGAGGTCGTATGTTTGAAAGATCCAACCTCATACTGTTGACCGGAAATTATGGGTCCAATTATTTTAAGAGAGCTTGGCTGGCACTCAACTTGAATGGTTCTATTAGCTCGAGGGAACCAATAAACATACATGGGAAGGCTTGGTTACTTCTTTCTATAAGCAGTATCAATATAATGCTGACTTGGCACCGACTCGAGTGAAGGGTTCAAGGAATATGTATAAAAATTGAGGGATTTAGCTGGAAGGGTGCAACCTTCTTTGACTGAATGGGAATTGGTAGATATGTTCATGGGCACATTGAAAGGCCCATTCGGTAATCTGTTAATTGGAAGCTCGTCGTCTAGTTTCACGAACTCATTATAACTGGGGAAAGAGTTGAAAGAGGTATTAAGAGTGGGAAGATTCTGATGGCTACATCTTCTAATGTTGTTAAGAAGCCATTCAATGGTAAAAAAGCAACCAATTTTGTTTATGGCTAGAAGAGCCATAGTAAAAGTGACCGCCCACAGTCTGTGGGACCAGTGTTGATCTCTAATCTGGCGCCTGTTCAACAATAGCAACAGGGAAACTGACGAAGGCCAGACGCTTCGTTAAGGCAATTTACCAAGATTGGAATGCCTTTATCTCAGGCATTGCAACATTTGTTAAAGGATGAAATCATTTCATTGTGGGAACCTACCCAAAATCACAAAACCTCATATCCAAAGTATAATCCAAACGCAAGGTGTGCTTATCATTCGAAAAGTCCTAGGCATGACACCAACAACTGTTGGGCCTTGAAAAGAAAAATTCAGGATATGATTAATAATAAGGAAATTGAGTTCGATCCTCCGGAGACTTCGAACGTCATTACTGCACTTATGCCTAAGCTTGACAAGGGTATAAGTTATATTGAAGATGTTCTGTATGTTACCTTTTTAAGTGATGTGGTTACCCCTATCTCGAGAATTAAAAATAATCTGTTGTAGGCCAGTTAATTTTCGGGCTTTGTTAAAGGAAGTTATTGTTGTGCAGTCCAACCCAATGGATGAGGGCTGCTAAAGGAATGCGTTCAGTGCCTGATGAATGATCATATAATTTTGATTGAGAAAGTTATGTATGCTGAGAATTTGTGCAAAGATTAGTTTGTCGTATCTGGTACTCCTGTAAGGATCATTTCCAATGGTCCTGTAAGGATTACCATCAATATAAAAGTTTCTCCTTTGATTATCACCACATTTGGACCCATCCCATATTCCTCGTAAAAAGCTATTACATGGAATTATGGATCTAATGTCTACTATCATGGCGTTAAACAATAGTTGTCTGATGAAGATGATGAAAAGGCTGATCCCAACATTGACAATTTAAGGGGACCAACAAAATTCCTAGAAGATGAAGGCTTTTATCCCCGAAAATCTCGCCACGTGTTCAAGTCACGGTTACCAAGTCAACTTCCGAGGCTCGGGGTAAAGAGCCAATGATAGAGCCTGCCCAGATGGAGGCACCAAAATAAATTGCAGTAAAGGACACCTCTGGAAAAGAAGTGGGATAAGTTTTGAAGATCATCCGCAAGAGAGACTATAAAATTATTGAATAGCTGGGGCAAACCCCATCCAAAATCTCCATGTTATCTTTATTGTTGTGTTCTGAAGCTCATGCGCAGGCTTTAGTAAAATTCTCGAAGACTTCTCCTGTGCGACAAGAAATTTTGGCTGATCAATTTGGAAGATACGTGGCTAGTTTGACAATTGATAATGGATTAGGCTTTTCTGATGCTCACCTGACTCCTGATGGGAGAAATCGTAATAGGGCTCTGTATGTCTCCATTGAATGCACGAGCACTACGCTTGCTTATGTGTTAATTGATATTGGCTCTTCTATGAATGTTTTGCCAAAAGGCGCTCTTCACAGACTAGATTCTGAAGGGGTTGTGCTAAAGCCCAGTAATATCATAGTTAGTGCCTTTGACGTGTACAAAATAATGGTGCGTGGAGAAGTGGACCTCCCAATCAAAGTGGGTTCATAGATCTTTGAGTCCATTTTCTATGTAATGTACATCCAGCTAACTTATTCTTGTATATTGCGACGCCCCTGGATCCATGGGGCAGGTGTTGTCACCTCCACGTTGCACCAGAAACTACAGTACTTTGTAAAATAATAGGTTGTTAATGTCTGCCGAGAAGAGGAGTACATGGTTAGCCATCTAAACTCATTCTGGTACATAGAGATGGACGGAGAATTTATCTAGACTCACTATCAGACCTTTGAAGTGATTTCCCCTGCTTCTATTAAAGTTGTTTCTGTCATTTCGAAGACCACCGAGACTCCGCATAAGATGGCTTCCTTGAAAGACGCCAAAGCTACTATAGAAGAAGGTGGTTGTACTATTTGAGGTCAATTTGCTGATATCCCTTTTACTAGAAAAGGTCAAAGGGTTGTTCGTCACGCTCGAGGTGGAAGACCTATGTTCCGTATCAGCAAAAACAGAGTCAACACCATAGAAGACACTGACAGTGATTTTGATTTTGACAGTTGTATATTACCAACCATTGGTGATGGACATAAAAATTGGAAAGCAGAAGACATTTTCCTTATCTCCTTTATTCAGGAGTAATAACTACATTCTTGTCTTATTGCTTTTTAAAAGATTTTGGTTATGAAATAAATAATGAATTTAAACCTTGTGTCTTACCCGGGGCACAATGGTTCATTTGTTAAGGGTTAATAATTCATAAACATTGTTCATTCAATAAAAAAATTGGACGTTTTACATTTAAATTTTGTTCTCACTATTTTTCTTTTATCTTACTGGATTTTCAAATAGCTATGTGTTCTTACACACACCCACACACTACATTGCAGATCCTCATCCACTCTGGATCTCGTTGATAATGATTTTGCTATTGCCACTTATGACTTTGAAAATCTGATCTACCAAGTCGAGGACGAAGGTGAGGAAGATTGTGAAATACTTGGAGAACTTTCCAGACTCTTAATACAAGAAGAAAAGGTTATCCAACCACATGAAGATCCGGTCGAAGTGGTAAACATGGGTTCTAATATAGAGAGAAAAGAAGTCAATATAGGCGCCAACTTACAAAGCAGTATCAAGAACATGTTAATCCAGATGTTGCATTAATATATGGAGATCTTTGCTTGGTCATATGAAGACATGCCAGGACTTGATACCGATATTGTGGTTCATCATCTGCCTATGAAAGAGGGTTGTGCTCCGATAAAGCAGAAGGTTCGTCGCATGCGTCCCGAGACGTCCAAAAAGATCAAGGATGAGGTCATGAAACAATTCAAAGCAACGTTCTTAGTAGTGACGTCATATCCTCAATGGGTTGATAATGTTTTTATGGTACCAAAGAAATATGGAAAGGTACATATGTGTGTAGATTACAAGGAACTGAACAGGGAGAGCCCCAACGATGATTTCCCACTTCCATATATTGATGTTCTAGTCGACAACACCACTCAGCACAAGATATTCTCTTTCATGGATGGTTTCTCAGGTTATAATGAGATCAAGATGGCGCTTTAAGACATGGAAAAAATACCTTTGTCACACAATGGGGAACTTTTTGTTACAAGGGTATGCCTTTTGGTTTGAAGAACGTCAGGGCAACTTATCAGCGTTCCATGGTAGCATTATTTCATGACATGATTCACCACGTGATAGAGGTCTACATTGACGACATGTTAGAAAGGTCACAGACTAATGAAGAGCATCTTGATCATCTACATAAATTGTTTGAGAGACTGAGGAAGTATAGGCTAAGGTTAAACCCGAACAATTTCACCTTTAGGGTGAGATCTTGTAAACTCCTGGGTTTCATCGTCAGCAGTAAAGGTATTGAAGTTGATCCTACAAAAGTTAAAGCTATTCAAGAAATTATGACTCCTCGTACCGAGAAAGAAGTCATAGGTTTCTTAGGACGATTGAATTACATTGCTCGATTCATTTATCATCTGACTGCTACTTGTGAACCAATCTTCAAGCTGCTGAAGAAAGATCAAGTAATTAAGTGAAACGACAACTGCAAATAGCCTTTGATAAAATTAAGGAGTACCTATAAGAACCTCTGATTCTGATGCCACCAGTTGAAGGAAGGCCTCTAATTATGTACCTATTAGTGATAGAGAACTCAATTAGGTGTGTACTGGGGCAACATGACGAGTCTAGTCGAAAGGAGTATGCAATATAGTACCTTAGCAAAAAATTTATCGGCTGTGAAACAAGATATTCACTGCTCGAGAAAACTTGTTGCGCTTTGGCATGGACTGCTCGCCGACTAAGACAATATATGTTAACTCATACTACTTTGTTGATCTCTAAATTGAATCCCATCAACTACATATTCGAGAAGCCAACTCTCTCAGGAAGAACAACCTGATGGAAAATGGTCTTGATAGAATACAACATTCAGTACCAAACTCAAAAAGCAATCAAAGGAAGTGTACTGGAAGATCATTTGACACATCAAGTTGTAGACGACTATCAGTCTATGAATTTCAAATTCCCAGATGAGAACATTATACTCGTAACTGATTGTGAAGAACCTGGACCGTATGAAGGACCTGAGTCAGGATCCCGATGTACTATGGTTTTTGACGGAGCTTCTAATGCACTTGGCAATGGAATTGTTGTGGTAATTATCTCTCCTCAGGGTTGTCACACGTCTTTCACTGCCAAACTTTGCTTTAACTTCACCAATAATATGGTTGAATATGAAGAGTGCATCATAAGAATTAAAGCTACTATTGACTTGAGAATCATGTCCTTAAGCTTATATGTAGACTCAGCCCTGGTGATCAGTCAGGTCAAGGGAGAATGGGATACAAAGAATCCAAATCTTATCCCTTATCGAGAACGTTTGCTAACCTTAATTCTGTATTTCGAAGAGTTTACTTTTGAGCATATAACAAGAGAAGAGAATCAGTTGGCGGACACATTGGCTACCATGTCATCCATGTTCAAGGTCATATGGGACAATGAGGCTCCCAAAATTACCATTGAAAGATTCGATGAACCGGCACACTTCTATTAAATTGATACTAATGGAGTAGAAGAAAAACCTTGGTTCCATGAAGTGAAAAGGTACCTTGAAGGTCAAGAATACCCTGAAGGGGCATCGATCAATGACAAGAAATTCCTACAGAGGTTCTCCCCTAAGTTCTTCTTAAGAAATTGAATTTTATACAAGCGTAATCATGATTCAACTCTGATTCGTTGTATGGACAAAAAGAAGTAGAGGAAATTATGGAAGATATGCATGAAGACGTATTTGGTACTCACTCCAGTGGGCATACTATAGCTAAAAAGATCACGAGGGTAGGTTACTAATGGTCGACTATGGAAACCGACTGTCACGAACACTCAAGAACTTGTCATAAGTTCCAAATCTACGTTGATAAAGTTCATGTGCCTCAGGTACCTCTGAACGTCATGACTTCTCTATGGCCATTCGCAATGTAGGGAATTCATATGATCAGATAAATCAAACCTACTTCCTCTAACGGACATCGCTTCATCCTCGTCGCCATTGATTACTTCACAAAATGAGTTGAAGCAGCCTCATTCACCTCTGTTACTAATAATGTGGTCACCCGAGTCATAAAGAATAACTTTATCTGTCAGCATGGCATCCCTGAAAGGATTATCACAGACAATGGTACTAATCTCAACAACATTATGATCACTGAACTATGCACTCAGTTCAAGATGAAGCACCACAAATCTTCTTCGTATCTACCAAAAATGAATGGTGTGGTGGAAGCCTCCAATAAGAATATTAAGAAGATTATACAGATGATGGTTGTGACCTACAAAGACTGGAACAAGATATTACTATTTTCTCTCCAATCTCTCTGGTCTATGGTATGGAAGTTGCCCTACTTTTCGTAGTTCAGATTCCCCCTCTGAGAATTATGAAAGATGTAGACTTAGACGAATATGAGTGGATTCAGACTAGTTGGATTAGTTAAATATAATCGACGAGAAAAGGCTTGTGGCTGTCTATCACAGTCAAATGTATCAGAAACGTAAGATCAAAACATTCAAAAAAAAGATCAAACACCGGGTATATTGGGCTGGTGACTATGTAATAAAGCGCATCATTCTACCTTAAGGTAATCCAAAGGGAAAATGGCTTCCACCTACGAAGGGCCATTTTTTATTAAGAAAATATTTTTTGGCGGTGCTATGATATTGACCACCATGGACGGTGAAGATTTCCCACACCCTGTGAATGCGGACATAGTCAAAAGATTCTACGCATGAAAATGACCAGCTAGGTTGACTGGCCTAGGAAAAAATAAGGGCATCCCGGTGAACCAAAAGGGTTAGGGAAAAATTAGAGATATATATAAAAGATTGTACACGCGGAAAGTCGAAAACCTGAAAAGGCGGCTTGGGCCAAAAAGGGTATCTCGGTGGACTGAAAATCCAAAAGGGTGGTCCAGGCAAAAGTTAGGTATTAAAGCAAGGGATGAGATGCTTGAAGACATAAGGGCAATAGCAAAGTTGGAATCTGACGAGATCATTTCCACATAGCTATATTTTTTTCACTTTGTACTCTTTTCATTTCACAACAATTTCCTCTTATTAGGATTTATGACTCTTTTTTTTTTTGTTCAGTTTCATTTGCAAAAACATCCAATGACTAAAATTTAATGAACATATGCATATGAATACGATTAACTATTAACAAATATATGCATAAAAACAGGAATAAGCATTTACTAAAGACTTTGGGAGTTGGGATAATGTTCAAGTTATCCACAAATCCCCACGGAGAAATCTTCACCAGATTATACCCACATAGTAGCCTTATCTTACTCACGTGCCGATTCCCCCAGCGGATAAAGGAATATGATCTTTTTCCTGGAAATATTGCCCACCTATGAGGTCCTAATCAGTACAGTTTATGGAAAATCTCTACCAGCTGAGTTTATTCCTCTAGAAATGTAAAACTCCTTGCAAATTTCTTTACTCCAACATATCTCATTTCCTCAGCAAGGGTGTTTCCTCAACAGAGTATTTCTCTGTCAACAAGGTTTATTTATGTAACATGGTTTATTTCCCCAATATGGTTTATTTCCCCAACAAATTACTGTCTCCCCCGCTTGAGTTTGTTTCTACCACAAATCACCGACAAGATTCCCGTCTCTAGCAAAGGATAATCTGGGTTGCTATCCCCAGAGAGTTTCTACTGAATTTGAAAATGGATCACATATCACTCAAACCTTATTCTCTCCAGACGAGTTGGTATCCATATTTGAAACTTGGTAAGACAGCACCTCGAAAGGTTATCCATCTCTTCTATCCCCAGTCAGGGCATATAACAACTAAGATCCCCAGTTGAGCAGTGAACAACCAATGTTCTTGGACTCTTCTCCCCAAAACAAGAATCAACATTCTCCAGCGTAGTTTCCTCAAGAAAAAAGAAGGAATCCCCATCAAGATCAAAGATACACATACTCTTCATCTCCTGTAACAGTCAGGGCTTTATTTTCCCGGACAAAGATGTTGCACGAGTTTACGAATACACTTCAACAACATTTCACATTCATACATCATTTAAAAACAGCATAGCATATGCATACAAAACGCATATAAAACACTCTCATTTATTTTGAGAGTATCATTGCACAATTCATTTCATACATTAGGACATTGCATACAACTAACTCTTTACCTTTTCAGGAACGATCAATCAACACACAAACATGATCAATTATTTATATGACTAGACAGTCTTCTTAAAGGCTACATATGACAAATGGTAATTTCCTCAGGGGTTCATTCTCAATGAGACATCTTCTGGCTCAGACTAAATCAAGCGTAGATTTATTCTGTACTTCTCCCAGTTGAAATCAGGCGCAGACATCTTCTGGCTCAGATTAAATCCAGTGTAGATTTATTTTGATACTTCTTCTAATTTAAGAAGGTCGTAAATATCTTCAGGCTCAGATTAAATCAAGTGTAGATTTATTCCGATACTTCTTCTAGTTGAAGACGGCCGTAAATATCTTCTAGCTCTGATTAACTCGAGCTTAAATATTCTGATACTTCTTCTAGTTGAAGTCAGTCGTAAACATCTTCTGGCTCAGATTAAATCAAGTGTAGATATATTCTGATGCTTCTTCTAGTTGAAGACGGTCATAAACATCTTCTAGCTCAGATTAAATCGAGCGTAGATTAATTCTGATACTTCTCCCAATTGAAATCAGGCGTAAACATCTTATGGCTTAAATTAAATCTAGCGTAGATTTATTCTGATACTTATTCCAGTTGAAGATGGTTGTAAATATCTTCTGGCTCAGATTAAATCGGGCACAGATTTATTCTGATACTTCTTCCAATTGAAGAAGATCGTCAATATCTTATGGCTCATATTAAATTGAGCGTAGATTTATTCTCATACTTCTCCCAGTTGAAGTTAGTCATAAAAATCTTCTGGCTATGATTGTATCGATCATAGATTTATTCTGATACTTCTTCCTGTTGAAGACGGTCGTAGATATTTTCTTGCTCAGATTAAATTGAGCATAGATTTATTCTGATACTTCTTACAGTTAAAGGCAGGTGTAGACATATTTTACCTTAGATTAAATCAAGCTTAGATTTATTCTGATACTTCTTCCAGTTAAAGTCAAGCGTAGACATCTTCTGGCTCAGATTAAATCGAGCGTAGATTTATTCTAATACTTCTTCCAATTGAAGTCGTGTGTAGGCTTAGTCTTATTTCTATCAACGGTTACTTTGGATGGAATTTATAAGCCCATATCTGATGACTCTCTATCACCTCTGTGAATGGCATCTCTAATCCCATTCTTAGTATAATCAACCAACAACGTCACTTCGTGCATCAGCGAGTGAAAATTTATAGGCCCTTAAGTGTTCAATAATCTTCCACCTTCAAGTCACGAATGACGGACATGCCAAACTAACTCTTCAGTTTTAAGAAGATTGAACAGGGGCAGTTGTTGTACCCCAAAAGTTTCCCTCCCATTTTCTTTAATACATTCTTTTAAGGGTTTTCAAAATGCTCAAGAATCTCAAGGGTTGACCAATCAAAATCTCCTCTTAAGCAAGGGGTCTACAACTAGGGTTTTGAGTTCCTCAAGTAAGTTTAGGTTTCAATGGACTCAAATGGTTTTAATGGTTCATCATAGGTCCTCAATAGTGCTTATGTCAAGATTCAAGTCTTGCATCAAAAATTTTCTCAGTTAATAGCTCAGATGATTGAAAATCAACTATATTGGGTAAAAAGTCAACTATGGTCAACATATAGTCAAACTTCAAGATTTTTTGTCAACATCAACATTTTGAAGTGATATTCATCATTTGATCAAGGGTTGATCATAATTCATCAAGGAAAGCCTTCAAATCATCAAAGTTCAAGAATTGTAAAATTAGGTTTTCCTTAGGAGAAGTCAACTGAACTTTGACCAAGCATAACTTTCACATGCTTCATCAACTTTCCCCCAACAAAATCCCATTTTGAATGAAATTCAATTCTCTACAACTTTGAATTTATTCTCAAGTCTAAAAAATGCTTCATTTGAAAGATATGAGCTAATACATTACAGGTCATTTTCAAAAGTAAACCAAAAGACACTTTTTGTCAAGACAAATTACTTAAGGATAAATCTCCAAATGCAAAAACTATCAAAATATAAATCGTAGAGGACATCTTAAGATTTTCAAAAAGTCAAAAATCACATTTAAAAGATGAAAATTGAACAAGTTATGAGTTGCAGAAGTTGAGAAATTTTGAGAGATGCATGAAATTTCAATTGAGCAAACTTGAAATTTTGAACTATTAATCCTATGTTTTGGAATTCAAACATGTCTGTAGCATTATAAATGTTTAAGTATAAGTCATTGGATTGACTAGACTTATACAGATTAATACAAAAATCGCCACTGTGCTTTATTGTTTCCAAAGGAATGGCAAAAGAGTGAATAATCCAAAAGAGGGGGAATGATTCTAGGTAAGGGGGATAGTTATGCAAAGGGAAGGTATTAGCATCCTAAACATCTACGGTACTCCGCAGGAACCTCTTTGAAAAAATCTGTAAATTTTGTATGTAAAACAGATTGTGGTGATGAGAAAAGAATTATATATTTTTTTATGATTTTTGCACCCGCCGCAGTTGTGAACCTTTAGTGCCTACGTACCACCTTCCGTGCAATAGGGGATCATGGTACACGTAGTTCCTCTTTAAAAATTTTGAAACAAAAACACAATTGTGTTGGTTAATTTTATGAGATAAGACGTCATCGTCATTGTCCGTGTGGAAAACATACTCACTACAAGGATTGATAAGAGTCTAATATTTTTTATAAGAGTCTATAAAAACAAAAGTGGCAAAAATGGTTTGAATGAGATTGATTTACTTTTAGTCTTCTCACAAAAATGTCAAGATATTGTTAAATTGATTAAAGTTTGATTAAGAAAATATTTTGAAAATGCATGGACCTAAGTCAAAATTTATTATGAAAGTGGTTCAAGTTTAGAAACAAGAATATTTTTCAATGGGAGGGAGAAGATTTTTGAAATTAAAGAAGATGGGAGAAGATGAAGAGACTATCCTAAAGCATAAGGTAAAAGTTAAGGAGAAGAACAATCTAACCAAATAAGAAGCCAACATTTGACATAATGAGTCACTATAGAATCCCATCCTTTGGATTTGAAACCAAGCAAAGAATTAATAAACCTTTTGAAATTACCAAACTTTATTTTCATTAAGTATTCATAAAAATTGGGCAGAGTAACAGTTATATACAGATGAATTCCATATCACTGACAAAAGATGTAATCACAATAACCTTCACACAAAGTAAACAAACAACTCAATGTCTTGGGGTAAACCCTAATAACTCCATAAAAAATAACAACCAAGGTCACAAGGTGTTCAACATAGGTCAAGGTTTATACTCCTAAGTCCAAGAAGTCCATAACTCCACAATGCCAAGGATAGTAACCAAATAGTCCAAGTACCATTACAGTTTTTTATGGTTCAAGTTGATTATTACATATGTTCAAAAAGAAAACAAAAGCTCAAGTGAGCAAAATAAAAATGAAATAAAAGATAAAGGCTCGAGTGAGCAAAGATGAAAATAGCATGAAATATAAATGCTAAAGTAAATGGTACATAAAGTAAAAGCATAAAATAAAAGCATAAAATAAAGTCAATTGTTAGAAGTTAATGGTTAGTTGGATGACCATCTTGAACCTTGAATTTGGAACTCATTAGAGGATTGTTAGAATCAAAGCCTCTCAACAATAAGTTGCATTTGCTTTTTGTCAAGTATATCATCCGTTTAGGAATCTCAAAGTAACACTTAATGATCAATGATGTTTAAGTAATCCACTTTGACAAAAATTGATATAGTTCCATTAGAGGATTGGTATAACCAAAGCCTCCTAACAATGGATATCAAAGTTATTGGATCAAAGAGTTCAAATTAACATACTTGGGCTTGCAAACATAGGTTTGGGCCACAAATGATTATTTTCTCAAAACGGGACAAAATTTAGCGCTATGTTAAGCAATCGTAAGTGGACTTATATAGAAGT
Source organism: Vicia faba (assembly GCA_948472305.1). Classification (NCBI taxonomy): domain Eukaryota; kingdom Viridiplantae; phylum Streptophyta; class Magnoliopsida; order Fabales; family Fabaceae; genus Vicia; species Vicia faba. Next base: position 143,298,343 of record OX451735.1, read on the forward strand.
CACACCTATATAAGAAGGGGGTAAGATGAAAAGGGATGAGGAAAAGGGATGAGGAAAATGAACAAACCCCATTTGAACCAAAATTTTAATTAAACTATTATTAAAATCGTTTATCCACTTTTATGGAGTTAGAATCAACATCATGGATCCAATGATGTTAACAAAGTTCATGATCAAAATTTCAACCCAAGATCAGCCAGAAAATATGCAAAAGTGGAATTATATTAAAAATAAAATAATAAGGATTTTAAAATGTTATAATATGGAAATAATAGAGGAAAAATAGAAACTATATTCAAATTAATCAAGAAAAATTAAGTAAGGCCATATAAAAATTATAAATGAACTCAAATATTTTTATAATTTTTTTGTTAATTTTTTAAAGTCATAAACTATTTTTAAAATTTAAAGAAATAGGTAAATAAATCAAAAATGATAAAAAATAACAAAGTCAGAAATAAAAAATAAATGAGGTCACCAATATTTATCAAAATGTCATTGGATCCTTACCTATTTTTTTCTGAATTTCAAAATGAATAAAATTATTTTTAAACATTTAATCAAATTGGATGAGAGTCAAAACGCGTTAGTAATCAAATCCAAGGGATCTGGCGTGCTGTGCATATCATGGTCAATAATGAATAAAGCACAAGATTCAATATAAAATCTGAAATTTAAAAATTCCAAATGGCGTTGTTTCATTGGTTGAAGCATGACACGTTGGTCATCTTCAAACTCAAGCCAGTCTCTAAACCAGGTCACTCAAACTGTACAATTAGAGCAAGAGTCCAGTACCATTTGCTTCGTCTCATCAAGACGAAGACAACCACACCTTCGCAAAAATTTATGTAAACTATAGCTACAATAATTTGGAAGAGAAGTTTTGAAAAGGGATTTGAAATTTCATGGTCAAAACGTGTTTCTAGTTAAAAACAAGTGTTGCGTCTAGAACCAGGATGACAAGAGCTTCACAATAGTATCAAAGTTTAAGAGAATTGATGGAGGAATCTACCTATTGAAGATAAGTTGCAGAGCTTTGAAACTGGACTTGGCTAGCATGATTCAGGGAGTTTTAGAACTTGATTCTTCTTCTGTTAGCTCCAATAAGGTTCAGGGAAGGTGGTTTGATAAAGAAAATGGAATAAAGAAAGCTAGAACACTGATTTCGAAGTTGCTGAAAAGTGAGCTATGGAGAGAGTTTGGCAGAGTGATTTTGGTTGTTCAAGCTTGAGAAAAATGAATGGCATTGAGCCTGTATTTATAGGAGAAGTGAATGGGATCAAGAGGAGGGGTGGATGATGCAATTTGGATGGAATTCGTGCACACTTGTGATGATGAAGAAAGTGTGATCACATGTGCATCAAAACTCATCCAAATGATGTGTTTTGAGGTGCTAAACACTTCTAGGAAGTTTGTTAATCAAGTTTAAATAAAAATCACGCACAAATCTTGTGATTAGAGGCCACGTTATGGATTTCAAAATTCTGACTTGATAAGAAATTCAGTTTCAATTTACCAATTTCAAAACAATGGCATTTTCAACTTAATGGGTCTTAGGGCATGATTCTTAAAGCTCTAAAAAGATGAGGTTACAAGCTTTACAATGTGAAAATAATGGGATCAAATGGATGTTTGAGCTGAAATATGAAATGAGTCAAAGTTGAGAAAAAGAGGTTGACTTTCTATACTTACAAATTTTTTAAGTTTTTCTTAAAAAATTACTTATAATGTCTTACATCTAAACATGGCCTTCCACTTGGAATTTTCTCTTGAACAAAAAATATGGCATGAAGTAGATCCATTGAATGAAATTTTGAGACTTCAACCATTCAAAATCTCCAAAAATCGAGAAAGTTATGACTTGTTGAAGTTGGCAAAAATTCATGAAATGACCTATAATCTTTTGCCCCCTTAGGGAATCTTCCATCCGTTTTCACACTTTGCACTTTGAAGATGAGTTGAAGTTCACACATTCAAGATCATTGTGGAAACATAATGGGTTCAAGGTGATAAAAATTGATCAAGTAATGATCATTTGAAGTCACATGAAGGGATTTGAGGGTTCCTCTAGAGGACTTGTAATCTTTCTTCATCATCAAGTTTCTTACACCAAAAATTTCCTTGAGACCTTTGAAGTGATTTATTAATAACCCTTTGAAGAGAATGATGTCTTTGGATCACTCAAAAATACCAAAAGATGATCAAGATATACCCCTTTGAATATTAAAACCCTAGCTCCTAGAGCAAGAAAATACCTTGGGGAGAACTTTTCAATTTCAATCAACCTTCTTGCACCAATACTTTTATCTTGCAAATAGAGATTGTTAAGGATGATAATGAGAAGTCGTAACAACCAACATCACCTCCACTTCTTGAGAATTCAAGGAGATATGCACTTGAGATCAATGGAGACAAAGACTTGTCCAATTGAGTCAAAACTTCTTTGGCCAACCCTTGTGCTTTTGAGCTAACTTTGGAAACTTGAGGCATATGAACCATGAGTCCAACATCATCAAAAATTAGGATACACATACATTTTATTTGTTAGTTAAAGAGTAATCAAACATAGACGATCACAAAATACAATTCAAGGTGCTTGGTAATTCCCCATAGAGCAAGACTAAATATAGGGAGAAGAAATAAACCCTAATGTGTGACTTTGTTGTGATTGAATTGATATGATATGATGAAGGGATCTTAGGGGAAACATTTGGGGTACAACAGCTTCCCTTATTTAAGTGTATCCTATTTGGAGATATGAAGGTTAAAATCTTCGTGTCGAAGCGATTGAAGATACTTAAATATAAAACAAGCCCTATTTTTGGCACTAAGATACCGTGTAATGCTTATGATTATGAATGGAGATGAACAAATCTAAAGGAACGTAAGACACCACTAGGGCTGTAAAAAGTAAAAGGGAAAAAAAAAGGAAAACATGACTAGGAAAATAAATCACCGGTGAAAGAAAGACAAGCCTTATTGGGATAATGCCCAAGATAGGATCCAAAGCATCGCCATCTAAAGAAACGAGGAGAAAGATGTCATACCCCAAATTTTTCCTACCTCAGCGATCCTTTTTTTTAGAATTATTTAATTATAGATGGTACAATAATATTTGATGGACTATCTTTATTCAAGATCAGGGGGGTGTATTTTAAATCAATAAGATTTAGTTGTTATTTAAAAAGGAGTGGTGAAAATTAAATCCGAGAGTATGCAAAAGAAAAGAGTAAGAATTAACGCTAGGCCCAATTGAATTAAAGGAGAAGTTCTGACTGCAAACGAAGAAGTGTTAGGCTGTATAGATCAAGTGCTGACCCAACAGGACTTCTGAAACAAATCCCTGAAGTTCTTCTTTACAGAAACAAATGCAAAAGCTGTACAGATCAGAGCTAGAATCACACACAAGCTAGTACTGGTAAAGAACTGGAATATCAGATCTTCTAGCAAAATCAAATTGTAAGCAAGGGAATAATCAGATTATCTTCCACAACCCAAGATCAAAGTTTCAGAGGCTAATTAACCTAAGCTCAAATCTGTTGGACGTGCACTGTATCAATTTCAATCAAATCTTCCACAGAGAATCAATTCCAATCAAATCTTTTTAATTATATCCTTAATCTTTTGCTCTAGCAATAGTCCAAGCCTAAAAATTGAACATTACAAATAGAGGAGAATATTAGCAAACACAAAACAAAAGGAGGAAAGAATACGAGGAGAGAGACGATCTTGTAGAGAAAAGCAATACGGTAACGCTTGAACAAAGAGAAAGGAGAGTAGAATTTCTGGAAAACCCAGAAGAAGAACACGCATAAGAGTAAATGAGGTTCCAATATTTGGAACCCTAGTTTCAATCTCCGTCACTCCACCTTCCGTCGCTGCTGTCACCAGAATCTGTAGAAGAAGAAGGAAAGTACAACAAATCACGCACCAGAATCAGAAGTAAAAGCGCCAAAGGGGTCACAACTTTTAGTTTGTTTCTTTACTGTTTTTTTATGCTGGGATTGTGCTGAATAGGGGTAGAACATCGATCTTACTGTAGCACAACAGAAACAGGATTAGTAAGGGTAAAATTCATATTTAATGTTCAAATGCAAGTGCATTCGCGCGCGTTGTTTTGTTATGTTCTGATAAGCCTCCCTCTTTGTTAGAACTCCCCTTTAAGGGCTTTCCCCTGCCCAGAATCAGCCTTAGGCTTATACATTTTCACAGAACCTAATCCGTCTGGCCTTCCCAAAATTCTGCATAGTGGGCTTAGCCCAGAAGTTAACACCCCTATTTTCTGACTTTGCTAACCAGCTTGCAGCGTACCTTTTCAGAAGTTCTGCGACTGGGGCCAAAACCCAGTCAATTTCCCTGCATCCCCTTCAACTCTTATGTCCTTTTCAGAACATCCCTTTTCCAGAATTTGCGCTAGGGCTTAACAACCAGAAGATACACCCCCTGTTCATAAATTATTTTTTCCTTTATTTTTCTATTGTTTATTTTTTATAATTATTATTATTATTTGTAATTATTATAATTATTAATTTTTATTGTGAATATTATTATTATTTATTATATCACTTAATTTATTTTTACATCAAAAATTGCATATTATTTTCTTATATTACTTGCATTAAATATTTTTTATATCATGCATTAATAATATTTTATTGCAATTAATATCTATAAAAAACATATAACAAATATGAAACTATTTTTTGCAACAAATAAAGCTAAACAACATTCTTTTTTGCAAAAGGGTTCCAAAAGGACTTTGACTTACTGCACATTTAGTCAAAATATCTGCAATCACTACTCTCGGCCAAAATGCGAGGTTATTCAAAGTACGTTTGCAACCTCTAAAAAACACAAACCCATACAAACTACGAATTGGGACTCTGATTCCTCATAAGAGGATACGTAGGCATACGGTCAAAAATCGTAGCAAGTTGTCCTATAAAAATTAAACCCTTTCCCCTATTAAAATTTTAATCCTATTTTATCCGAACCTAAACCTAAAACCTAATATCCTTGTGAACAAGGTAGATGAAAGGTTCCTAACACCTTCCTTTCGTCTAATGAAGTCTGAAACCTAGAATCTCTGTCTGCGAATTAGGGTTTCCTATTACATGCCCTTCCCTAGGATAAAAACTAGTAGTGGTGGCTCTGATTAAAAAAAAAACCAGTTGCTACAGCTGGCGACTCTGCTGGGGACTTCAACTTTAGGTTTTAGGGTTTTTTTCTTTGGGGTTTTTATTTATTTATTTATTTCTTTATTTATTCATTGCTTTCATTTATTCATTACATCTAGGCCTAATTATATGGATGAGGCCCTCATCCGTCATCTCCTGCAAATCAGCCTTTATCTTATTGCAGCCTTGTATATTAGTACTACAGGTACCACAACCAGCATGATCATGAGTGTAGTAACTAAACTCACAAAGGTATGAATGCATCTTTACCGAGTCCCCTCTTACTAGGTTAATATAAATAATGCGGAAATCCCTAGAAAACCAGCAACCATGTTAAAAGCATTTGTTCCTCCATGTTTTGGAAGAGGATTATATTTTACATTCGGACTGACATCTTTGAAGGACAAAAGCCCAGATTTAAAAAAAATTTGTACCTCGGATTTTAGAGGGTAATAGTTTTCCACATTATGCCCTGGTACACCCTAATGGAAAGCGCACATCTGATCTACCTTGTAGTACCAAGGTAAAGGGGATGGTACAACAGGAGGTGGCCTAGTCTGGACCAACTTTTTCTGAATCAATGTTGGAAGTAGCTCTGCATAACTCATAGGGATAGAGTCAAAAGGTTCTCTCTTTTGACTCTACCCTTGGGACAACATTCACCGAGGGTGTTGCAGCATAGTGAATCTCGTTTCTAGCAATAGGGGTAACATGCACCACAGTAGGTGCAGGAGCAGCAACAGTCTGAGTAAGTGGAGAAATATGAGGATATTGATTAAAACTTTCTGGCATAAAGTTTTATGACACCCCCCAAGGATATCCCGAAGGCATACGATTCTGAATAATAGCAGGAGTAGCAGACAGAGGAACAACCAGAACTTCAGTAGTAACCATTGTCTGTTAAGGTTGAACACTCTATGGATGATTCTAAACAGCCACCAGAGATTCCATCAGAGCAGTGAGATTGGCCATGTTGGCCTTCAGAGAAGAAACTTTCTCACGTAGCTTGCGATTCTCTTGTTCTAGGTTATCCATCTTCCTTTTGAAATTAGCTCGGGTATTTTATTAGTGAGACAACTTGCCTAACGAAGTAAAGAAGCTCAGTAAGACCCTTGGATATGCATAAAAATACAAGAAGTATGTACAATATGATGCATGATGTGCAATGCACATGATTCATTTTATTGTTAATTCAAGGGACTTAAAGATTTATAAACAATTTGCAAATCTCAAGGTAATAACACATTTGAAATACTGAAATTTTTTATTATAATAACTTCAAAAATGGATTACGAGTTTCAATAGTCCCAAGTAGAAGATTAAAATAAATTCTAAAACTCTAAGAAGCAAAGTTGATGGAAATCACTCTATACGCTGACGATTCTCGGTGAGTCTAGCAATCTGAGTCTTCAACCTCTGGTTTTCTTCCGTATATTTGATGGCAACCTCCTTCCCATAACCTTAATCGGGGAGTGAGCAATTAGTACCTGACTGAGGCTTAAGGTAAAATAAATCCCCTTGCCTCTCCATCGTCTATACAACCCGACTCTCAAGAATCTAAATTAAGTAATTTTTTTCCTCCAAGTCTGCTCGGTAGGAAATCTTTAGAGTTTGGCACTTATTCTTCCAAGCTTCCTTTTCCTGATACATCCTGACTAAAGCAAGTTGTATCTCTTCCACATCATCCAATAGGTGAGGAGTGGTCTTCACAATTAAGTCAGGCATTGGTGCTTCTCGAGAATACGGCATCTTAAACTAAAGAGCTCTGGCTTGTACCCACTGAATATAAGGCTCCAAAGAAACAACCCCCTAGGTCCCAAGTCTTTCCTACTCTTCTTGTGAATGTGACATCAGGCCTTCACAATCTGCTCCCTAGCTTCCCTATGGTCTTCTCCCTATTTCAGGAAGAAACTACTTAAATGAATACTATTTGGCTCATCCCTCATCGGATATCTAAGTTGTCATCGTGTAAGAACAGGGATGTAGTTAATTCCTCCCTTTGTACCAAGAAGAGGTACATTGGGGAAACTACCACAACTGTCGATAATCTCTACATCATGATAAGCCTGATGATACCAAACAATATCTGAGTGTGTAAGTTCCATGATCTTAGGAGCCCAACAGGGTTCCTTCTTAATATCCCAGAAAGCATCAGACTGAGGCAAATGAAAAGTAAACCACTGGTATAATAGAGGCGTGCAGCAGATAATCATCCCCCCATGATAAGAATCCTGAAGATGAATAGAGTCGTAAGTATCACCCAAAAGTGTAGGAACTACGTTTCCAATATGAAGATCCTGATGGCATTAATGTCAACAAATTTGTCCAGATTAGGAAATAAGAACAACCCGTAAAAAATTAGAGCGAAAATGGCCTCAAAAGCGTTTGTACTCTTCATCATGGCAAAGTAACGAGCTTTCTCAGATAAGAACTTAGCTGGTAATCCTTTAATCCCTCCTTTAGTAGTCATGTGGGCTTCAACCTCATACTTCCCCAAATGTATCAAAGCAGCAATCTCATGTGGTTTTGGCTCACCCTCCAAACCAGTAAGAGGAATATGATCAATAATAGGCAAACCCAATAGATAAGAATACTCTTCTAGTGTAGGAATCAACTCATAATCAGGGAAAGTAGAGCATCGATACATTGGATCATAGAACTAGACCAAGGTCGAGAGAATACCCTCCTTCATCCTAAGCTTCATGAGAGAAATGATCGACCCATACTTCTTCTGAAAACCTGTAGAACACTCAATCTCGAGAATTAGACTCATCAACTCATCTATCTTGGGATCATTGAAACTGTATTTTTCGGTCTTTCTTTTTCCAGAATCCATGGTCAAAAAGTACCTGAGATTTTCACAAATAGTTAACTTTTAAGTCCCTTGAAATAGAACATCTTCAAAAGGTGCTTATGAGTGCACGGATGCATGATGCAACAATCACACACAAGGTCACAAACATAGGGTTCATAGGTTTAACGTCACGAGCATGAGGTCGAAGTTATTACCATAAGGTGTTGTCTAAATGTTATCATCTGCTGAATAAGGTTTTAAAGGTTCCCAAAGTCTACATTCTTCTTTCGGATATTATCAACTTCCTGATTAACTCGGTAATTAGTAATATTCTTGAGAAAAACTCGTCTGAGCGCAGTACCACGTGACAACTACTTCCGGATTAATCCGTAATAGCATCTGCACTACACCTAAAAGACCAAGATGGGTTAGGTAATCTACGGTCCTCAGTTTCAGCAGGCTCCCAGGTCTAAGGCAGCATATCTTCCTGATTACTCAGTAAATGACGTTACATTCAAAGGGGCCTCCAATTAGTGAGGGATCTCATGCCTCCTTTTTTGGGATTAATCTCTCAAATTTAACATTACTATACCGCTCATCCTATCTTAAGCTTTCCCAAGTGTGATTATAGGACTTATGAGAAATCCCCAAGCACACGGAAAACCAGGAAAATCCAGACAAACATATATACAACATATAACATATAAACAAAAATAACACATATACACATATAAACAAAGATACGATCAACCCACTTAGGGATGGGCCAGCATGAGGTTAATCTTTCCCCAATTAAGTTGCCATTTTTTCTGTAGCAGTAGAAATGTTTAAGACTAAGCCATTGGATTGACTAGACTTATACAGATCAAAATAAAAATCTCCATCGTGCTTTATTGTTTCCAAATGAATGGGAAAAGAGCGAATAACCCAAAAGAGGGGGAATGATTGTAAGTAAGGGGGTTGGTTATGCAAAGGGAAGGTATTAACACCCTAAACATCTACGGTACTCCGCAGGAACCTCTTTGAAAAATCTGTATATTTTGGCTATAAAATGTTGTATGTAAAATAGATTGTGGGGATGAGAAAAATAAGTATATATTTTTTATGGTTTTTGCACCCGCCACGGTTGCGAACCTTTAGTGCCTACGTACTACCTTCCGTGCAATAGAGGATCAGGGTACACTTGGTTCTTCTTTAAAAAATTTGAAATAAAAACACAAGTGTGTTGGTTAATTTTATGAGATAAGACGTCATCGTCATTGTCCGTGTGGAAGACATACTTACTACCCACAATCATGAGAGGGGAGAATTTGCTTCATATCAAAGTGGAGGATATGGCTTGGATTTTAAAATCAAAAAAACCTCACTCAACACCCAAGTGGAAAATATCTCTTTTCACTACATATTGTATAAGCATAGTTATTTGCATCACTACAAAGGATTGACAAGAGTCCAATCATTTTATGAAGAGTTTTAAAATAAAAACCAAAGTGGCAAAAATGGTTTGAATGAGATTGATTGACTTTTAGTCTTCTCGCAAAAAATGTCAAGATATTATTAAATTGATTAAGAAAATATTTTGAAAATTCATGGACCTAAGTCCAAGTTTATCATGAAAGTGGTTCAAGTTTAGACACAAGAAGATATTTCAAAAGGAGAGAGAAGATTTTTGAAGTTAAATATGATGGGAGGAGATGAAGATACTATCCTAAAGCATAAGGTAAAAGTTAAGGAGAAGAACCATCTAACCAAAAAAGAAGCCAAAATTTTACATAATGAGTCAATGTAGAATCCCATCATTTGGATTTAAAACCAAGCAAACAATTAATAAACCTCTTGAGAATACCAAACTTTAATTGCATTAAGTCTTCACAAAAATTGGGATGAGTAACAGTTGTATACATGTGAATTCCATAACTGCACACAAAACAACCCAATGTCTTGGGGTAAACCCCAAGAACTCCAGACAAAATAAAAATCAAGGTCACAATGTCTTTAGTATAGAACAAGGTTTCTACTCCTAAGCCCAAGAAGTCCATAACTCTACAATACCAAGGATAGTAACCAAGTAGACCAAGTACCATTAAAGTTTTTTATGGTTCAAGTTGATTATTAGGTATCTTCAAAAAGAAATGAAAAGCTCAAGTGAGAAAAATAAAAATGACATAAAATATAAAGGCTCAAGTAAGCAAAGATGAAAATAAAATGAAATGTAAATGCTAAATTGAATGGTACATAAAGTAAAAGCATAAAATAAAAGCATAAAATAAAGTCAATTTTTAGAAGTTAATGGTTAGTTGGATGAACATCTTGAAACTTGCATTTGGAACTCATTAGAGGATTGTTAGAACCAAAGCCTGTCAACAATAAGTTGTATTTGCTTTTTGTCAAGTATATCATCCATTTAAGAATATCAAAGTAACACTTAATGATCAATGATGTTTAAGTGATCCACTTTGACCAAAATTGATGTAGTTCCATTAGAGGATTGGTAGAACCAAAGCCTCCTAAAAATGGATCTCAAAGTTATTGGATCAAAGGGTTCAAATTAACATAATTAGGATTGCAAACATAGGTTTGCGCCACGGATGATCATTTTCTCAAATCGCGACAAAATTTAGCATTATGTTAAGAAATTGTAAGTGGACTTATAGAGAAGTCACACCTATTTTGAGGCCGGTCAATAGAAATCTATGTACTTCATGTTTGGATAAATGATATAGAGACCATCATCCCATAACATGTAATACAATAAGACGGGGGTAAGATGAAGAGGGATGGGGAAAATGAACAAACCACATTAGAACCCAAATTTTAATTAAACTAATATTAAAATCTTTCATCCATTTTTATGGAGTTAGACTCAACACCATGGATCCAATGATGTTAAAAAAGTTCATGATCAAAATTTCAACCCAAGATCAGCCAAAAAATACGCAAAAATAGAATTGTATTAAAAATAAAAGAATAAGGATTTTAAAATGATTATAATATGGAAATAATATAGAGGAAAAATAACAACTATATTCAATTAATCCAGAAATAAACTCAAATATTTTTATAAATTTTTTGGTAATTTTTTAAAGTCAGAAACTATTTTTAAAATATAAAGAAATAGGTAAAATAAATCCAAAATGATAAAAAATAACAAAGTCAGAAATAAAAAACAAATGAGGTCACCAATATTTGTCAAAATGTCATTGGATCCTTCCCTATTTTTTTATGAATTTAAAAATGAATAAAAGTATTTTTAAACATTTAAAACAAATTATAAAAAGTGACAAATTATAAAAAATATCAAAACAAAAAATAAAATTATGAAAAAATAAATATCAGAAAGAGAAAAATCAATAATATTTTCCAGATTTTTTGGAGTTAAAATGAATTTTCTATGAATTTTTGAAATTTAAAACAATTAAATATAAAAATCATAAAAGAAAAAAAATTCAAAAATATGTGGACCAATGTATGGGAGTGAAAACGTGTTAGTTATCATGGTTATTAATGAATAAAGCACAAGATTCAATAAAAAATCAGAAATTCAAAAATTCCAAATGGCGTTGTTTCATTGGTTGAAGCATGTCACGCTGGTCATCTTCAACCTCCAGCCAGTCTCAAAACCAGGTCGCTCAAACTGTAAAATTAGAGCACGAGACCGGTATTATTCGCTTCGTCTCATCAAGACGAAGACAACCACACCTTCGCGAAAAATTTATGTAAACTGTACCTCCAAAAATTTGGAAGAGAAGTTTTGAAAAGGGATTTAAAATTTCATGGTAAAAACGTGTTTCCAATTAAAAACAAGTGTTGCGACTAGAACCAGGAGGAAAGGAGCTTCACAATAGTATCAAAGTTTGATAGAATTGATGGAGGAATCTACCTATTGAAGTTAAGTTGTAGAGCTCTGAAACTGGACTTGGCTAGCACAATTCATGGAGTTTTAGAACTTGATTCTTCTTCTGTTAGCTTCAGTTAGGTTCAAGGAAGGTGAATTGATAAAGAAAATGGTTTAAAGCAAGCTAGAACACTGATTTCGAAGTTGCAGAAAAGTGAGCTATGGAGAGAGTTTGGCAGAGTGACTTTGGTTGTTCAAACTTGAGAAAAATGAGTGGAATATAGCCTATATTTATAGGAGAAGTGAATGAATCAAGAGGAGGGGTGGATGATGCAATTTGGTAGGAATTTGTGCACAATTGTGATCATAAAGAAAGTGTGATCACATGTGCATCATAAATCATTCAAATGATGCGTTTTGAGGTGCTAAACACTTCTGGAAACTTTGTTAATCAAGTTTAAATAAAAAAAAGCGCACAAATCTTGTGATTAGAGGACGCGATATGGATTTCAAAATTCTAACTTGATGAGAAATTCAGTTTCAAGTTACCAAATTCAAAATAATGGAATTTTTAACTCAAGGGGACTTAGGGCATGATTCTTGAAGCTTTAGAAAGATGAGGTTACAAGCTTTACTATGTGAAAAGAATTGGATCAAATGGATGTTTGATCTAAAAGTTGCAATGAGTCAAAGTTGAGAAAAAAGAGGTTTACTTTCTATACTTTGAAAATTTCTAAGTTTTTCTTCAAAAATGACTTATAATGTCTTGCATCCAAACATGGCCTTCCACTTGGAATTTTCTCTTGACAATAAAAGATGGCATGAAGTAGATCGCTTTAATCACATTTTGAGACTTGAAGCATTCAAAATCTCCGAATATTGAGAAAGTTATGACTTGTTGAAGTTGCAAAAAATTCATGAAATGACCTATAATCTTTTGCCTCCTCAGGGAATCTTCCATCCGTTTTCACACTTTGCACTTTGAAGATGGGTTGAAGTTAACACATTCAAGATAATTGTCGAAAAATAATTGGTTCAAGGTGATAAAATTTGATCAAGTTATGATCATTTGAAGTCACATGAAGGGATTTGAGGGTTCATCTAGAGGACTTGTAGTCTTTCTTCATCATCAAGTTTCTTACACAGAAAATTTCCTTGAGACCTTTGAAATGATTTATTAATAGCCCTTTGAAGAGAAGTATGTCTTTGGTATCACTTTAAAATACCAAAAGATGAGCAAGACATACCCCTTTGAAGAAAATACCTTGGGGAGAACTTTGCAATTTTAATCAACCTTCTTGCACTAATACTCCTATTTTGCAAATAGAGGTTGTTAAGGATGATAATGAAAAGTCATAGAAACCAACATCACTTACACATCTTGATAATTGAAGGAGATATGAACTTGTGATCAATGGAGACAAAGACTTGTCCAATTGAGTCAAAACTTCTTTGGTCAATCTTTGTGCTTTTGAGCTAACTTTGGCAACTTGAAGCTTAATGAATCATGAAAGACTTTTTCATGACGTTAATTTAAAACATCTTTCATAGAGGATTGAATCTCAATGAAGCTTTGTTGATGAAGGTACAACGAAGGAACTCGTGAATCCATAAGCTAACTTTGATGGAATGCATTGTGCTTTAATCTACATCATCAAAAATTAGGATACACGTACATTGTGTTTGTTAGTTAAAGATTAATCAAACATAAATGAATTTTTTTTTATTAATAACCATGTATTAAAATTATATTTCGCAAATAACCGGGTTTCGGAAAAAAATTACGCAAATAACCATGTTTCAGATGACTCCCCAAAGGAGGAGCCATCTCACTTGGCGCCTCCACCTAGGATTTTTCCTTAGGCGCCATATCACTTGGCGCCTCCCTTGGCTTTTAGCCAAGTGAGATGGCGCATGCTCCTTAAAAGTGAGAGGAGGCGCCATCTCACTTGGCTCCTAGGGAAAAACTAGGGCAAAATGCTGTTTTATAAATAATTCGTCCGTTTCTCCAAAAATTTTCACACTTTCTCGCACTGTATTTTTATTTTGTACTCCTTTATTTGCGTCATGACGTCGCCTATGTTTTTTAGTAGAGATGGTTATCTTATATTCTCCGCCACGAAACCTGCGATGAAAATGAAATTCTGGCACATTCACTCCATGGAGCGTCTGAAGCGGGAGTTGATGCGGTGGCTAGATGGAGACATTGCGGAGGGGGAAAAATTCGAAAGATCCAGCGAAAATGAACAACAACCTCACATGCTACAGGAAGACCTAATGTGTGGTTGGAGGAAGTCAAAACAGACAGTGATGTAATGCTGATGATGCATGGGTCAGATGAAATTGTGTTAACAATTGTAATTTCCTAGATTGAATATCGTTAATTATTGTTGTACGCGTTTTATTAATTGTATCAAAATTTGTTAACGGAAAATCCAAATGTTTACAACACAATTATGAAAAGATTTTATGTATTACAATATTTATGTGGTCGAGCCAGACGCCCGATTCGGACAGTTTTTGCGATTGTGTCCGACCTGACGGCATAAACCACACTTTCTTTCCAACCTGTCAAGATCGTCCATTTTTGTTGTGATGTGCCTACTTTTTGGACGACCCTTCTTGTTCCTTCGCATTTGGTCATTGTGCCAAACTATATCGCCGTTGTATTCAGGCCAATAATCTGGTTTTGCCACCAAAGGAAAGTTGTTATTGTAAACAGTGAGCAACGTTTCAGATTTGTAAACGTTTGACAGCAGTTGAAGCGCGTCTTGATGGGTATGAGCACAAGCGGCAATGACATGAGAGCAAGGCATACGAAATGCTTGAAACCTGCCATAATCGCACCATTGAGAAGGTAAAATGACCCTCTATTATTGTCTTGGCAGACCTTCATTGTGGTCGGTTGTCTCTTTCACAATGAAGTTGTGGCTGTGTCGGTCAAACCGTATAACCATGTGAGTGTTGGCTTTAGCACTTTCAGCCTTAATCTATTTCATGCAGCTTTCACTCCATAGTTGTCCAGATTGCAACACCGCATTCCACATTTCACCTCTTTTGGCAAATAATGCAGCCATCCTAAAATACGTAGATTTTACCAAGGCAGTGATTGGGAGGTTTTGTATGCCCTTCAATACCCCATTCATTGATTCAATAAGATTCGTTTTCATATGCCCCCATCTTTGGCCATTGTCGTATGACCTAGTCCATTTTTCCACCGGAATATTGTCGATCCACCTACCAGCTTCCGGATTAGACAAACGGATCTCGTTACGGTAATATTTAAATGTGGGTTGTGTCAATGCATATCCCGCATTCATAACCTCTTTCCTCAATGTTTTGTCCTTGACCTCCCTCGAGAAATTCTAGACGATATGCCTAACGCAATAGACATGCGTAGAAGGAGGGTCATGCCAACCATTTGCTGGATTATTGTAGGCACTTTCAATGGAGGAATGTCTGTCCGAGATCAAACAGAGATCTGGTTGAGGAGCCACGTGTGTCCGAAGATTTTTCAGGAAAAAGCTCCAAGCACCACCGGTCTCCCCCTCGACAAGGGCAAACGCAACGGGGAAAATGTTGTTGTTGCCATCTTGTGCAACTGCCATCAATAGCGTGCATTTGTAAAATTGGTTTGCATGATGCAAACCCTGTGATGCATGGTTGAAATGCCCAAAACACGCGACTGAATATTCTGTTGCCATGCAGTAGACTACCATCTTGGGCGTACGCTGGCAATGTTTCCAGAACGTAAACACTACCTGGAGAATACGTCTTGAGTGCATTCAGGTAGCGGGGAAGTTCTCGGTATGACTCCTCCCAGTTTCCGTACACCCTTTCAATCGCCTTAGTCTTTGCTAACCACGCCTTACGGTAAGACGGAGTGTAGTTAAAAACCATGGTGATATGGGAGATGATTGTTTTCACCTTCAAAGATGGGTCGTTGCTGACCAGGGGTAGGATTTCTTGACAGATTAGATCATAGTTGAGTTTTCGGTGGTCCTGTGATTGTGTGGAACTTACACAAGTGTGGGTAGTCATGGAACCTATGACCCAGCAGTCACCCCTTAATCTGTATGATGTGGTCAGCTTGAACATACAGTCAGGGTGGACACACTTGATCTTGTACCTTTCCGGGTTGACACGATCCACCTTAAAATCAACCGAGTTGAGCATGTGAAATTTTTTAATGGCCCTGATGCATTCCTCTCTGTTACGAAACTTGTCCTTCTCTTTTAAATTTTCATCCGACTGCATATACGGTTTGAAAAATAAGTCAGTAGAAGGTTCATCTCCGCCCATGTTCAAGTTTGTCATGTGCGGAGGTGGTGTGTAGATTTTGTCTGTAGGAATACTAGGGATGCCATCATCGTCAGAATCATCGTTCACCATTTCATCAAACTCTAACTCGTTATCTTCTTCTTCATCATCAACTGCATCTACCTCATCTTGTTCATTCTCCAAAGGATCAACCTCCTGTGTCACCTGAGGCTCTTAAAGCAAAACGTACAACTCAATAGAGTCGTATCCAGAATAGACATGGCTGGAAATCATATTCTGGAGATCCTCGTCATCTTGAACTTCAACCTTATAAAAAATTACTTGGTTGTTTCCAAAGAAAACTGGATTCTGATAAAATATCTGGGACACCGAGCCTCGTTCAAGTTTGGCCTCCAATCTTTTTTTGAAGTACGGGAAATTGGCTTTCTCGTTTAAGAGAAATCGAATGTTGTCCGTGTCTCTAAACAAAAACCCAGTTGTGGGACAAATGTATGTCTCACCGTTGAAATGTGCTTTGACGACAAATTATGGTGAAGAGGCCATTGCGTAGAATTGTTTTAAGGTTTGAAGGTTAGAATGTTTGAGGTTTATTGATTGTATGAAGGTATGAATGCTGTAATGTTTGAAGGTTGGAATGTATAAATTTGATGACTGATTCGAAGGTTGGAATGTTTGATTGTTTGCAGGTTTGAAGGTTTGGTTGTAAGAACGTTTGAAGGTTGGAAGATTTGAAATATTATGTGAATCAATGTTATGATAAACGTAAGGCTAAAAATTTCAATTAAGTAAGGATGCAACCCCCCAAGGCTGCCAATAATATTACATGCAATAATGAAACCCCATAGGCTGCCACCTAGCCTGGCCCTATTCTGCACATATACATTTATTTTGTAAGACTCCTCCCATCAACTCCAATGGGCTTACATGCAATAATGAAAGGAATCCCAAAGGCTGTCACGTAGCCTGAGCCTAGGCTGTAACAAAGGACACCTCTTATTCGCCAATTGGGGTGGCGACACCATTCATTTTTGTACTCTTTCGCCAAGTCCAATGGCGCCTCCCTTACTGTCCAATCGTGATACATGCATGGGCTTATGTAACCCCATAGGCTGCCACCTAGCCTGGCCCTATTCTGCACATATACATTTATTTTATAAGACTCCTCCCATCAACTCCAATGGGCTTACATGCAATAATGAAAGGAATCCCAAAGGCTGTCACGTAGCCTGAGCCTAGGATGTAACAAAGGACACCTCTTATTCGCCAATTGGGGTGGCGACACCATTCATTTTTGTACTCTTTCGCCAAGTCCAATGGCGCCTCCCTTACTGTCCAATCGTGATACATGCATGGGCTGCCACCTAGCCTGCAAGAGTGACACCTTTCATTTTTTGTACATGCATGCATGCATATGTGTAACCCCCTAAGCATGCAAATGTGACACTTCACAGGCATGCAAGCACAAGCAACCACTATATCAAACTTATTTTCCTATAAATACATACCATATCATACATCTCTCACACCCACACAAGTCTCACTCTCTGCTACGAAATATTTCATAAGTCTATCATACTCTCTATCGCTTCCTAAGTCTTTCATACTCTCAAGCATTTTAAACAATGGCTCTTCTAACAATGGGCGATACTCACAGAGGTACAAGGGAAAACATTGTTGCATTTGTAAGTTTCTTCTTTGGTTATACATTTTTCATACTTCAAATAACGCGTTGTTCATCTTAATTAATCTTACACCTGTTAAATTATGAACTCAGGACACAAAAAGATTCAGAATCCGTTCGCACTACTACCTGGCTCCCGACCCATTTATCGTCCCATATCTGGAATACGCAGGTTTTGGACATGTCATAAAGATCTCCAACTGCACCATTGACTCGAAGTTCATTCTTGCAATGTTGGAAAGGTGGAGATCGGAGACCCATACATTTCACCTACCAATAGGTGAATGTACCATCACGCTAGAGGATGTGTACATGCTACTAGGTCTCCCTGTCGACGGTAAGGCCGTGAACGGGTCGATTCAACAACCCAACTCTCAGTGTGAAGAACTGTTGGGTAGGGATATGGTAGAAGGTGGTGGTGCAAGAGGGCAGGGAATACTACTCACTGAGCTGAAACGTCATTATGCAAGTTTGGAATTAAATGAAAATTCCTCAGAGAATGACAGGGTAGTAAAAGCCATAACGTATCTTATGATACTTTTTGGTACATTTTTATTTCCCGAAAGTACGGGAAATAGTGTAAATTTTATGTACTTACATTTACTAACAAATTTTGAAAAAACAAGAAAACATAGTTGGGGTTCTGCAGTATTAGCCCACCTATACAGTTCCTTGTGCAAAAACGCAGTCAAGGAAAAATGTACATTTTATGGGTGCGCTTTTTTACTACAAGCCTGGGGTTGGTGGAGGATGGAGTCCTTAAACCCCGTCAACAACAACACTTTCGGTTTCCCGTACGCAACAAAGTAAGTCATCAAGTTATAGCATTTATAACTATTCTGCTCTTCCCAAAATATATGCTAAGAATAAAATGTTTCTCATTTCCTTTAGGTACTGCGTGAGGGGTATGGATTACGGCAAGAATCCAAGATTCAATGTCGCACTCTACCGCAACCTGTTGGATCACTTAGGCCCGGATGACGTACGTCGTAGCTTTTAACTTTTGTTCAACTAAATTATTTATACATTACTTTTGCATTAACCTGATTTACATTCTATCGCAGTTCGTCTGGAGACCATATTTGGGTTTGGGCCATGTTCCAAACACGGAGGATGCAGCAACTTGGACCGCGAAGACTGCAATCATTCGGTTCAACATTGTGGAGATGCACCACAGCGACCGTGTGAAGATGAAGTTCGGAATTCATCAAGAGATACCAAGTGATCCAACTTGTTTGTCCCCATGGCATCTTAAAAGGGTCGACGCCCAGTGGGGTCTTACCAACTAGAAAGACTTCGCTCTGAAATGGTGTAAGATGTGGCAGAGGCGTCAGCGCTACCTCTTGCAATTCCCGGTTTTCCTTACTCAAGGTAATATGCGACACACGGATCAATATTTGTCGTGGTACAAGTCGGTTAGTAACCCAGAAATGCACGTGTCTCATCCAAGGTACTTGGTTGACCCACGCACACAATGGGCACAACCCTCGATTCCCCATAGAGCAAGACTAAAGATAGGGAGAAGAAATAAACCCTAGCGTGTGACTTTTTTGTGATTGAATTGATATGATATGATGAAGGGATCTTAGGGGCAAAAATTGGGGTACAACATTGTCCATGACCATGTGGAAGCCTCCCAAGCTCACTCATATCTTGCCTTATGTTTCATTATTATTTTATTTATATTTATTTTGTTCTTATTCAAATAAACACAAAATAAATCAAATAAAATGGAAGATTATTAGGCTAAGGCGCATGATGGGTTCCTTGATCAGCTAGAGTCCCAAAAATATATAGAGAATATGCCAAAAACGTGCAAGGATCAAAATGGAAAGGAAAATATTAAAATTGGAAAATTTTAAATGTGCTTGATTTTTTTTATCATGGCTTGATTACTTGATTCCTTTCCATTTATATTGAGACATTCTCTTCCTCTATATAAGTGTAAGCATTAGATCACAAGAAGATGCGAGCAAGCTGCCTAAAAGAACCCAAAACTCTCAAAAAAATTTCGAGCTAGGGAAACCCAAAAACTCATTCTCCAGCCACTCTCAAAAAATTTCAGGCATCTATTCGCCACCCTGACATTCTCAGGAGCAGATCCAGTCATAAAACACTTCCAATCATGCCCAGAAGAAGCCTAGTCATGATCCACCGGTTGGTAAAATTTCTTGCATTTGAAATCTTAAACTCTTGTGTTGATTACTAATGTCTTATGGTTAGATGTTCTCAGGATGATGATTAGGGTTCGAATGAGGCTTTACATGTTAGCCTAGACATGAACATGGCTACCTGCCATTTTAACATTGTTTATTTGCATTTTCATTATAACTCTTTTTACAGTTCGTTTCAGGTCAAGATAATCCCCTATTGGATCCGCAATACCTGAATTAGGGGGGTAGCATGTGCTTCTGTTTTTATATCTGACTATTTCGCAGGGTTTGAGATTTTGGTTCTTCGAAGAAGACGACCGGAGCTAGGGCTCCGACGCTTCTCCAACCGTTAGAAACGTTTGACATATTTAATTATTTTCGTTTGGATTATATACCAGATTTAATGGTCGCCCCAACGGTTAGCATGTGTGTGTGTTAAGGTGTTAGTGTTCCAGGGCATGGGTTCGATCCCTGCCCCTGGCATGTTATTTTTCTAAGTTTTTCTATTTCAGATCGAATGCCAAGAAGATCTATGCATGCACCATACGTCCTCATGCCATGACCTTCATATCTCATAATTCCAGATCCAACGCTTCAGATAGCCATGACCATGATGTACCTCCTGAAATAATTCTCACCAGATCTCACGCAGACGTCTTGGCTCTTTGAAATAGGCCTAGGAATTTTTACTTTAGTCACCCCCCATTTATTTGTTTTCAGCAGGCCCATTTGATTTATTTTTTTGTTTTAGTTAATTATATTCCTCTTAATCAATTTTATTTAATCATAAAAAATCATAAAAAATCACTAAAATTAGATTTAGGTTTTTTTGATTAATTAATTTAATTTTTAATAAATAAAAATTGAGTTTATTTAATCACACTTTAATTTTATTTTATTAATTAATTTGTAAATTTATTATAATTAGGGTTTATTATTATTTTACGCTATAAAATATTTTTCTAAATAAATCACCAAATATATTTGTCCAACTATTAGAATTTTTTTAGGTTTTAATATCTTTCCCTTTTTTCAAAATCTCTGCGTGCTTATCTATTTTTTCGCATTTTTATTTTTATAATTTTGTAACTATTAAGGGATGTAATAGATAAATTAGGGTTTACTTTATTTTTTTTCCCGTTTTATAGTTTGTACTCCCCGTCCCCGAAGCATTGTAATAGCATAGATTTTCTTTCCCACACTTTATTTTCTGCACTTATAATTATGTTTGTATATATAACTATATAATAATTTGGCGTGTATGGGAAGACATAAAATTAAACGATTACTAACCCTAATCTCCAAGACAATATAACTGAAACACAACATAATTTTCACACGTGCACCTTTAGGGTAACCCTACTTGTTACCTCGGATAAAAGTAGTCATTCCCTCAAACGTGGGACGCTTTAGCAAAGACCCTCGGTTAAAAATATCGTAGTCCCTCGATGACCCTTCGATGCTTCCTTGGTAAATGATCTTAGTCCCTTACGACAAAATTGCTAAAGCTCTTTACAAGTTGACTTTATAATTGTACAATGACCCGCGCCCGTCCCTCAAACATCCAATGATAGGGCTTCCTACTAACTAATGGTAGGATAGCACTATCTAAAGGAAGAGGAAAATAATGCGAAAGACTTTTTGAGTAGGTAGATAGCTCGTCGTCGCTTTCTCATAAACAAAAACATTTCACACACATACACTCTTTTCTAAAATATTTTCAAAGACATACACGTTGTATGCATTCTCAACAATACAAGAATCATTACAAAGTTTGCCGCACTTAGGCATTTTTTCAAAATATTTTTCAAATACACAAAATTAAAACATTTTCAAAATGAGCTAGCGATTAATAACTCGTAGATAACTATGGATGAAAAGGGTTCTAACACCTTCCCTTTTCATAACCTACCCCCCTTACTCAAAAAAATCTCAAATTGTATTTCCTGTTCTTTTCACCCATTCCTTTATTGGATAAAATAAAAGTTAGTGGCGACTCTTTCTATCTGTAACATTCGCGATAAAACACAAAACCAAAAGTGAGTTCTCCCACCGTATTACACCTCTGCTCGCCTCTCTTATCACTCAATGTCTTGTAATGATAAATTCAGGACATGTTATCCTCATGATAAATCTTACACTTGTTCACCAACTACAGATGATACTTGATCTTATGATAGTTGATACCATGTTTAATCTCGGGACGTATCCTGTTCTCAAACATGATACATTTTGAACTCATAGCAGCATCAGTAGTGTAATGGGGACAATAATTCACCAGTTCCTCAAACCGAGTATCATATTCTACAACTGTTGAGTTTTCTTGTTTCAACTAAAGGAAGTTTATCTTCTTTTTACCACGAACATCTTCTGGAAAATACCTCTTCAGAAACTCAACCCTGAACGCCGCCCATGTAATATGACTACATGTAGATTCCAATCTCTGATGAATGTTATCCCACCAGTCTTCACCTTCATCAGCCAATATATTGGTACCAAACTGCACTTTCTGATATCGGTACATCCCAAGACTCTGAAGATCTTCTAAATAGAATTCAGCCTTTTCCATGCATCATCTAGATCATGCGTACCCTCAAATGTAGGTGGCTTGTTGTTATGTAATTTTTCCAAATTACAGAACTCAGCATCTTCAGCATTCTGATTGTTATTTTGCACCGCATGTGCAATAACTTGTAACACATCAACAATCATATTATCATTCCGTCCAACCATACTTTTCAACACCAACAATACATGTTAGAAGAAATATATGTCTATATTCACTCTATAGACAGACTCTACTACGCATCTGGTCGGATGGACCGACCTGCTCTTATACCAATTATAACACCATATTGCCCCCATAAATTAAATACAAAATAATTTGCAGAATAAATAAGAGTAAACACGTAGAATGTCACATCCCCTAAAATCTCATAAAGTATCAAGTCACTTTATTACTTCATTACAAAGAAAAATCAATCTAAATAGCAGAATGATTAAATTGGTTCACTTCCATGGCACTAAGGCCTTAACAACAATAATCTCCACAAAACTCGTGTTTCAACATAAGTTTGAAATTAAAATATGTAACAAATAAAAAATAAAAATAATAAAAAAATTCCCATAATATCCTGTGTTACGTATCAGAGCGACTCCTAAGACTCAATAGGTAAAACACGCTCCAATCACTATTTAGGTACCTGATTATCTGTAATCCCCAGGTGTCGTGTTTGGGATTTTCATCGAAGGGAGAACGGAGGTGAAAGATAGAAGAGTTGCCATATGAATGTTATTTATCCCATGAGAGGGAAAGAAAACACTGAGTAAAATTGAGGGAAAGAAAGAAGCACAGTCTCACGACCAAGAAAAAAGGGTAAGGAAGTCAGTTAAGCGAGGGAAGGTGTTAGCAACCCTCACGTATGTGGTACTCAACCAGATCCACTTATGTTTTTTATAATCTAATGGTGTGTAAAAAATCTAAGTCTAAAGCTTAATTCTAAAAGGGAATGCATGAATGCAAACTATATACAAAAAGAAAGGTTTTTATTAGTTGTGTCTGTCGCGGTTGCGAACCTTTGTGCCTACGTACCACCGATTATGCGATGGGGATCAAGGAACTCGTAGCTCACCTCAAAAGATTTGATGTGTTGTATGTTTTTTATGAACGATGTTGGCAAAGCATGTCGTTTATGAAAAGGTTTTAAAAGAAAAAGTTTGCGTTGGTGTCTGTTATTTACATTGAAAAAGGATTTGAGATTTTTACCACACCAAAGACCAAGAATTAAAGAATAATAAGATCGAGAAGAAACCCACTTATCATTTCCCATACTTAGTAGAGCGTGATTCTCATAATTTATTATTAAGTGTTTTGAAAGTTTTCAAGAAAAAGAGGTTTTAGTTTTAACATGGATACAAAAGAGAAAAGACTAACAAAAAGGGGTATCAATCCTATAAGTTGTCATGAATGTGAACCTAAAGTTGGGATAAGAGGGAGATTTACATAATATTGTCATGCGTGGATAGCAAACCTAAAGTCTATTTAGTTCAATCTTAGAGAAGAATGAACTAAATCCTATGGGGAACATGGAAATATCACAAAAGAAAAGAAAAGGAAGAGGAAACAAGAAATCACGCTTAGATAAGAGAGAAAGGAAGTATCATATAAACACAAATGTAATTCAGATAAATACCTAAGCTCATAAAAAATAAAAGATGATAAAACATCAAGTAACAAATATAGAAAGGATGATAAAACATAAAGATTAAGAGGGGATGACAAAACATCAAATAAGAGGGAAGATGATAAAACATCACACAAAGATGATAGTACATCAAGTAGAGTAGGGATGGGAATACACGAAGTAAAAGATGATAAAACACCAAGATAAAGAGGGGATGAAAAAACATCAAATAAGAGGGAAGATGATAAAACATCACACAAAGATGATAGTACATCAAGTAGAGTAAGGATGGGAATACACGAAGTAAAAGATGATAAAACACCAAGATAAAGAGGGGATGATAAAACATCAAATTAGAAGGAAGATGATGAAACATCATAAAAGATGATAATACATCAAGTAGGGAAAAGAAGGTAATACATCAAGTAAGAGATGATAAGACATCAAGGACATAAAAAAATGTGATAAAACACATAAGAGAAGATATGGTAAAATGGTTTTTATTAGTTGTTCTCGCTGCGGTTACGAATCTTTGTACCTACATACCCACTTTGTGCAATGAGAGACCAGAGAAATCGTAGTTCACCTAAAAAGGTGTTTCATTTTGTTGTGTGTTTTTTATGAACAATGTTGTCGAAGCATGTCCCTTTTGAAAGTTTTCAAAATAAAAATCCCCAAAGGGAAAAAAGAATTTTGATTGGTTAAGTGTTTTTGTTGTGAATAACAGAAAATAAATCTCAGTGGAGGGAAATCAACTACTTCTCCACTTATTTGTGAAAAGGGTTATGAATTGGATCATACTAAAGACTATGCATGCAATAAAGAACAAGGTTCGGAATGTACCGCCTCACCCTTTTCCCACTTCTTAAGGCCTAAGACATATGATCCACATCATTTATTCATTAATTTTTTTAAGTTTTTGAGAAGAAAATAAGTTTTAGTTTTAGAATGGATGCAAAAGGGAAAGACTAGTCAAAAGGGGAATCTCAATCCTACTTTTTGTCATGTTTATGGACCTAAAGTTAGGATGAAAGTGAAAGCTTCCTAATGTTGTCATACATGGATTCCAAACCTAAGGTCTTTTTAGTTCAATATTAACCAAGAATGAACTAAAGGATCATGCAATCTCACAAGGAAATAAAGATAAGAGGAGGAAGGCAAGTAATCACATACTTAAACAAGATATGAAAGCAAACACACATCATATGAGAAGTAACCAATTACTCATAAATTAGGAATTTTAATCAAAAAACCTAAAGCATACCTACTTAACCAAGAAAATATAAAAGTAACTTAAACATAAGAAATCTCCCAAGAGGAGAAGTAAAGAGAAGAAGCAAGTATCAAACACTTAAACATGATTTTAAACAAGAAAACACACCATGATAAGTGACCACTTTCTCATCCATTAGACACTTAAAGAAGAGAATAACATACGGACACTTAAACAAACAAGCAAATGAATATCAAATATAAGAAACTAGGTGAACACCTAAGAACTAACATGTCATGATCAAAGATAATACAAAGACTAAACTTTAACAAGTAGAACTCATTTCATCAAAGAAGAGATAGATGAGGGGAGATGGAAATTAAACAATCACACATCAAATGAGAAGTAACCACTTACCCACATACTAAGCACTTAAACAAGATACCTGGAAATTACCAACCTAAACAAGCAAGTAATATAGCATGACCAAAGATAATGCAAAGAGAACATAACCAAGTAACATTCATGTCATCAAAGGAAAATAATTAGGAAAGATGTCAATTAAATAATCAAACATCACATGAGAAGTAAACACTTAGTCACAAATAAGCACAAAGGACTCATCTCCATCATGGTATAAGAAGGTGAATTGAAGTGAAAGAGATAAATAATTATAAAAGTCAGTAGAAAAGGCATAAAGGACTCATCACAATCATATAAACACGCTTGAGAAAGATTCATAATCAAACCACACAAGCAAAAACTACCATACAACCCTAAGTGGACATAAGTCCTCATGCAACGCTATGAAGCAAAACAAGTTTAAAGAGAAGGGATATTAGAAGAGGGAGAGACAAGTATTGACATGGTATTAAATTATAATAAGTCTCAAGAACATAAATAATTTGAAATAGGCATTGAATTCAACACACAAGCACCAAAACACACAAGCATCAAACAATAGTTGTCAAGTTAAGTGAACTAGTCTTAACAAGTGGTGTGAGTAATTAGTCAGGGATTTAGGCCATAAAAAAAGTAAGGTCAGAAGCTTAGGCTTTTTATAAATGTGTATGAATGACCTATAAACATCCCTAAAGCATTACATACAAGCACATTTGAAGATTGGAATAAGAAGTAGTCAAAACCAAACCATAACATCCTCCTAATGGGATATAAACTTTCAATCAAGCAAAATAAAAGAGGGATCATAGAAACTGGGTGTCAAAACATACAAGTTAGAGGAAAATTATATGTTAGATCAATCATTTAATAACCACAAGCAATAAGAGAATACATCATGAAAGGATTAAGGAAATGGGAGCAAAGATGGGCAAAGAAACAAGTTATATTTCACACAAGTATATCAAAACTCAAAGGTGCACAAAGGACCTATATAATGAAGTGGTAAGACTTTAACTCATGGCAATTAAATATCGAAAAGGAGACAAACATCAATCCTAAATGGTTGCACAAGTGCATCCCTAAACAACCAACAAATTTACACACATTCAAATATTTGAGCATGCATTGAATTACACATGAAAAATAGATAAGTAGCTTGAAAATGATTCAAAAATCATTAAAATAAGGTGAATTCAAATGCAAATGAATGCTCAAAAATGTGCCTAAAGGATGTGTACAAAAGGTGCTCAAACAATATCAAACATTAAACTAGCACACAAGTCATGGATCACAACAGTTAGGTCTCAAAAGTGACTCAAACCATCAACCAAATTCAATGATCAAAACATCAAATTGGTGCTTAAAGGACCTATATAAATATGCATATATGGGTGTGAAATTTTGGATCAAGAACCAACGAGAATCATGAAGAATAAAACCCTAAATCACAAGACTAGGTCAAACAAAACACTTTGGATCATAAAATCAAAATTTGTTTTCAAAACAAATCAAAAATAAAATTAAATAACATGTCAAAGAGTAATCATGAATATTTTGGGAATTTTAGGATCATCATAAGTATTTAAAACAAAATTTTGGTATTCAGATCACAGATGTCCTAAAGTATCTTTGGAAACTTTAATCTGGCGGTCGAAGCTATCTTCCAAATATCACAACATCATAGGATAAACCTTCAGAGAAGGCAAAATCATGATTATTTTCTCTTATTGGTATTCCAAGAATAGTACTTTCTATAGTATCAACTATAGAGACACAAGGAACCACCAGAGGTTTTAGATCAAATATACATGCATCAGAATAAAAAAAACTCCTCAGTACCCTTCAAGCACAACCTAAACACCCTTGCACACAAGCAAAACAATCCAAGTGACAGCAGAACAACATAGGTTTGAAAATTAATCAAACACACAAATCAGAACCACAAAAACTCACCATAAAGTTAATATGCCTGATAACATTATACATGATTATTACTCTATAAGTATAAGAGTTGGCCTAAGAGGGGGGGGGGGGGGGGGGGGGGGTGAATTAGGTACTATAAAAATTGTTTGGTTTTATTAATGAAGGATATTATTTTCTGGTTTATGAAGATGTTAAGAAAGAAATAAAGTGCAGAAAAATAAATGACACAAGGATGTATCTTGGTTCCCCTCAAAATCTGAGGGTACTCCAGTCCCCTTTCAACACAAAAGAGATTGCATTATTGTTAGATCTCTGGAAAAGACAACCTAGCCTTTCTATACAAGAATCTAATCAATAAAACCACCAAGAACAATCCTCTTATATTTTCACTAAGTACACTAAAATAAAAATCCTCTCTTAGTTACTTTTTTGCTCCGAACAATCCTAGACAGCAATATTACTACCAAACAAGTAGAACAAGAAAACAATCCTTTCCTTTCAACTCTATTGTTTCCAATAAACCTGGAGAACAACCAATTAAAAACTAAATTTGGAAATTATTTGAATAATAAGGTTGATGAATATTTATCAATCACTTAGATTGCTCTTCTCTTTCAAACATACAATATTTCTGAATGGTATACAATTGTTCAATGAATGATATGAAACTTATGATAATTTTCAATGAAAATTAAGTGTAGAAAGTTTCACTAAAAATTCTGATATGAAAACACTTTGAATTTTGAAAGATGAGATGATAGAGTTTATATAGCCTTTATACACCTCTACAAATGAGAATAATCTATGAAAGAATGCAATGGTTTAATCCCAAAAGGTACAAAAGCTTTAAATACACAACTTCAGGATTTTTGCTTCTTTTTCGTTGGGTAATCGGTTCACGCATATAGGGTACCTGGTTACACCCTGTAACGTTAGAAAAAGTTTGGAATTTGTCTAGGCGTAACCGGTTCCCTCATATGGTGTACCCGAATACACCCTTTTGAAAGATCCTGGGAATGAAACAAAAACAAAGGGTAATCGGTTATTGCAACGAGGGGTTCTGATTCCCTTCAGTCCAAAATTCAAAAATACTTTAGATAATGATTTGAAAACAAATTTTTTGTGAACCAAAACATGTTTAATGACCATGAAAACTATGGACCTATCACTATGAACACTTGTATGCATATTTGAGAGTTAAATGGTATACCTTAGATAATATGATCAATCAAATGATAGAATTCTTTAAGACTTGGATAATTCTTTAAAACTAATATGCTATATGTCTTGAGCCATTCCATTTTGTAAACCTTATATGTTAGCTTGTCTTCATCGAAACAAATTGGAAAGCTTGAATTCATATACTCACCCTGTCACAAATAATCAATACTCCCCCACAAGGGACCATCCAAGCAACGATATGACTTGTCCAAGTTCACACATCCGCCAAGATGTCATATTATGTTGTAAGACATCACAAATAAAACCAAAAATAGCTGTAGAAGCACATCATAGGATTGAGAACAACCCATTCTTGATCATCTTAAAATTGACTTCCACCTCTTTCCCCTTGTTATCACTGATACGTTTGATTTTGTCACACGTATTAGGAGTGTTACCACTGAAACCCTTTGTTATCACCTCAGAAAACGTCTTCTTTAAATCATCCCTTTTCAAAGAGCTTTCACTCACAAATCCACTTTCAATGTCCATTTTATCAGATAGTATCATCCTTGAATCTTACCAAGAGACAGTGCAGGATGCTTGCTGTGAAAATATGGTATTAAGATCACAAATGTCCTAATAGATGTCAATACACAGTAATTTGACTTCAACATAATGAACAAATATAACACAATTAATAGTTCAATAAGAAAACAACACGTATAATTGTTAACCAAGTTCGGTGTACTACAACACTTACTCTGGGGGCTACCAAGCCAAGAAGACAATCCACTAAATAGTACTCCCTCCGACCCATATTATAAGAGAGATTCACTTTTTAGATTCATTGAATAATTAATGTATTTGGTCTATATATAGACCAGATACATTAATTATTCAATGAATCTAAAAATTGAATTTCTCTTATAATATGGGACGGAGGAGTATCAATTAAAAGTTAAACTCCGACATTTATAAATTATCACTTAATCACAATCCATGCTATATTTCTACCTAAGACTCACCTACGTATGAGACTCCTCTCACATCCATGACAGTCACAAATAGTGACATGAAACATAATTCAAACGAATTACAAAACAAACTTCACAAACACACAATCACTCTATACTTAGAATATATAAGAGTGATTGACAATCAAGAAGTAGACACGCTTCAATAAACATAATTCACTCGTTCTCAAAATCTTATGAGTGATTCACAATTACAATTCAACTAACTTTCCAACTCAAGTAAAACCAATACAAGAGTGGCTCACAAGAGTAAATAGACGAAGCCCTAAAGATTAATATTTTTACAACTCCAGATTGTATTTTGTTTAGGTATTAAGACTCATTTTTATAACCTTTTAATGGTATGGGTTGGGCTTTAAAACCGTAGAAAATCAGTTTCTACAAATCAACACAAACTTCTGTACAAAGTTTGCAAAAAATTCTCCAAGAAAATAAGTCTTCAATCATAACTTTCCTAAAATGTCTCAACATTTAGAAAACTTGAATAACTTGAATATCAACATATATCTATGATTTCTCAGTCTTGGATGCCACGCATGATTACTAAATATTCCTATAATATTTAAAATTTGTAACACACAAACAGAATCTAAAAGTACAACTATATTAGACATTATGTCGAATGATTCTGCATAGGACATCTGGTTCAAAATGTTTTCTATGCAAGTTAGAACATCCTATTTAACATGTTGCTGCATAATTTGTTTTACTAAAATTACCTCCAATCTTTAAAATAAAGAATTAACAATCTCCTTCTTTGGCAAATTTTGGCTAAAACAAATAAGCAAATTAAATTCATATTTCAGCAACAAATTTGAAGAAAATACAAAGATCAAAAATCCAGCAGAGATCATACATTCATCAAATATATCTCTTAACTTGGGATAGTTGCAGGTGAAATAAATGTCAGAGAGTTAATCTTCAGAAGTTACCAACATAGAGAATTAATATTTTCTCAGTATGCATGATGTCAGGACGTTATGTTCGACATCTCTTCACAACTGTCCCAACAGCTCCAATACAACACATCAGACTCAGCACCAAAGTACAATCAACTCATAATGATAGAAGAAGAAAGTCCTGAAATCATTTGGTGTACATGAGGAAGAAGATAATTGACGACCCCCTCAACCCAGGCCACCTTACTTGCAACAGAGGGACAAATATTCTTCTCAAAGGGCATAAGAGAACCCTTAAGAAGAAACCAACTGAAAACTGAACTGTCCAGATGATGACTCAGGGGTGTAGCCTACACTCTAGGTAAATTAAAACACAAGATACCGTTGTTTTTATAACTCAGAAAACAAGACATAAAACTAAAACTTAGAATAAAACATGATGTCTAACATCGTTGTAAATAAGCTATAGGAACATAGACAAGACTTAAGAGAAGAACAGAAAAATAAACATAACCTTTCTCCCCCTTTTTAGCCAAAAACTAACAAGTACATCCACTACAAAACCATACCAAAATGGTACTCACTAAAACCAGGAAAAAATCCATAAGATCTATGTTAGAAGACAACTTAACACAAGATGAAAGGATTGAAGAAATGATCTCCTTAAGTACCTGAGCAGTTCATTTGGAATTAATGATCCTCGACTGTGCTAATGGTATTAGTTAAAGAGAATGTTATTTAAGGAAGATAACTTCACCAAAATAAATGTGCACCATTCAAGTCAGTTTCAATTTCATATTCATAATACAAGTATCTCCCAAACCAAGCATGATGTTACAACATCATTTAGGACATCATCTTTTTATCACAAAAACCATTTATTTTGGTTCTTGATTCACCATCCATACTTCTTAGAAGTCCTTCTCCCCAGCTAATATAATAATATATCATCAGAATACAACTTCTGTAGCTTATTTAGGTAATCACAGACACCAGATACCCATGGAGAGAAATAAACTTTCATAGACTTTCTGGAGCGTCATGTTTAGACTGAAATCTTGCACTAGTACATTTGACAAATACAAAACTCCACTCTTTAGTTAGGAAAATGTATAGCATAAAGAACTTTGACATCAGCCATATGCACCACCACATGAGAGGAACCTTTTTAGACGTTCCTTCCTTTATAGATTCCTTTAGAGGCACAATTTGGAGATAAGACTACCTTCTTACCAATGGTAGAGTATTTGGTCTAACATGCTTCTTTTGTAATCAACTAGCACACGTGGATTCAAACAGTTATATCTGATACTCATTCCACAAACCACCCATGGCCTGACTCTATACTTCACCATGGTCATACATTCTAATTTAGACTCTAATGGTGATCAACATTGTACACATCATGAACTTCAAGAACAACTTCCTTTTCTGGAGAAGTACTCACTAAGATGATGTTCCAACACTAATTCAGACATTAATCTCAATCACAGGATCTTGTCATTTACTATGGTTCTCGAACCAACATCCAAAGTAAACCATGCACATCCCTTTGCACGGAACACATGAGAGGCATACAATTGTAGACAAATCATTCTTCAAAGATAGATCATAAATATATCCAATAATCATCATTTCACACACCTGAGAGTTAATCTTTTAGACTTCCATAAATCATCCTACCTTGATGTCCTTTCCACTACAACAGAATGCAAGTTCCACGTTCTCACAGACTTAATAATGATCTCTAGTTTTAGTGACCATCATCCATCCTGTTTAAGAGAGCCACCAGCTATCAATCCAGATCAGTTATTGCATAAAAGTCCCTTTTTTCCTATTATATTAGAGAAAAGTAGCCATAAGCAAGATGACACAAATTTGTCTCCTTTAAATCAGAATAATATTCCAGATGTCAGAGAAGATGTCCTCAATATTTGAGCTTGACCTCCATATATAAAGAACTTGGTTGAGATAGAGAATATCCACTAGAAGTTAAAGCTCATTCATTGCACTCCTTCTTACTTGGATCAGAAATAAACTAACCCAAGAAGTAATCAATTGGTTGATCATCCTTGACCATCCCTTTCATCTAAGACGTGTTTCTTGGATAGAAACTTCTTATACATACAACCCAGATACTTCTTCAACCTCAGGAGAAGGTTCCAAACATATGTGATCAACACACATTTGTTTAGTGCCCATAGAATATGTTATGACATATCTTTGTCCAACATTTTTTTGCATACATTATTGAGCTTGGGTATGAAGCCATTACTTATCCAAGAGAATCAGATCACTCCTTGATCAATTTTCCTTCAAAACTTGTCTCATCAACCACCTTTGGAAGTGACTTTATGAGTGTACTTAATATGAACCTCAAGTATCTTTGGTAACTTTAATATTTTGGTTGGAGCTATCATCCAAGTATCATAACATTATAAGATAAACCTTTAGAGAAGCCCACATCATGATGCTTTTCCCATACTGGTATTACAAGAATAGTCCTTTCTATAGCCTAAACTATAGATACACAAGGAACTACTAGAGATTTTACATCAGATACACATGCAACGGAATAAAAAAACTACTAAGTACCTTTCCAATACAACCTAAACACCCTTGCACACAAGCACCACAATCTAGATGACAATAAAACAACATAGGTTTGAAAATAAATCAAGCACACAAATCAGAACCAAACCAGCTCACCATCAAATCAAAATGCGTGACAACTTTAGACAAGAACATTACTCAATGTGCCACAAATTAAATAACCTCCTGTACTTTTTGATTGTCTTCCACCGCTTGCACATATTAAATAACCTCCTGTACTTTTTGATTCTGTCTCTGGTTTTAGGACTGCCACCTTTGAAACCCCTTGTTATTACCTCAAAAAATGTCTTCTTCAAATTATCCATTTGCAGTGAGCTTTGGTTCAATAATCCACTTTCAATGTCCATTTTACCATAAAGTATCTTCCTTGAATCTCACCTAGAGACAGAGCCGGATGATTGCTCTGATACCAATTACAAGTTTGGTATTCAGATCGCAGATGTCCTAAGAGAAGTCGAGGCATTGTAATCTAATTTTAGCACCATGTACAGATATAGCACAATTAAGAGTGCAATAAGTAAACAACACGCAAAATTTGTTAACCTAGTTCGGTGTACAAAAACACCTACTCTAGGGGCTACCAAGATAGGTAGGAAATCCACTAAATACTATCAATTCCAAGCTAAATTCCCTCATTTACAACTTCTCACTTAATTAATACCCGAACTATATTTCTACCTAAGACTCACATAGGTATGAGACCCCTTATCACTTCCCTGATAGTCACAAACAATGACAAGAACACAATTCAAATGATTTAGAAAACAAACTTTACTAAGACACAACCACTCTATACTTAGAAGCTTTAAGAGTGATTGAAAATAAAGAAGTAGACACACTTTAAATAAACATAATTCACTCTTGCTTAAAAGCTTATGAGTGATTCACAATTATAATTAAACTAAAAGTCTAACTCAAGTAAAACCAATACAAGAGTGGCTCACAATAGTAAAGAGAAGAAGCCCTAAAGATTAATACTTTGACAACTCTAGATTGTATTATGTTTATGTATTAAGACTTCCTTTTTATACCATTTTCATGGGCTGGATTGGGCTTTAAAACTGCAAAAAATCAGTTGCTACAAATCAGCACAAACTTCTGCACTAAGTCTGCAAAAACTTCTTCAAGTCTTGGATGCCACATATTATTACTAAATATTCCTATAATATTTAACATTTCTAACACATTAACAAAATCTAAAATTCCAACTGTAACAGACATGATGTCGAATGATTCTGCATATGATATCTTGTTCAACATATTTTATATTCAAGTTAGAACATCCTATTTAACACGTTGCTACCTAATTTGTTTTACTAAAATTACTGCCAATCATAAAAATAGAGAATTAACATAAAATAAAATTAAGAATAAAATAGGAAAAAAAAAGAATTAAAAACAGAAAATTAAAAGGAATAAAATAAATATAATGGCTCTTCTAAATAAAAACATCACTATTGCATTAGTGACGCGTTCAGAGCATCACTTAATAAATTCCAGAAGCTAATTAAAAATATACACGCACTAGCCTATGTCCACCATTTATTTTACTTGAATTTATTTGAGTGTCACGCCAGAAATAACATTTTATTATGTGACCTCTTATCAACTGTTCACTTTTAGTTAAATGAATAAAACAAAAATAACATCCATCTGATTACCATGCTCCACGCGTATCATCCCTAACCTTCATCCATGTTGAAAACCAGCAAACACGATGGAAACAAAACCCTAACACAATTTCATTCATCCAACTTCACACATCCATATCTACCTCTATGACCCATGAATTTTAATGAAATTAAAAGCAAAAAGGAAGATCTCTTTAAGTAGAACTAAAACAATCACACACAAATCTCATAATAAGGACTTAAACATGATGAAAATTGGCATGAAAGTCACGTATTCAAAGATGAAATTAAATATTCATACAAGTTGTTCAAACAATGTTTGAGCCTAGCTTCAACCTCTACGTATCTAGAGCATCCAGATGCAATGTATGAGCAATCCTAAATTGCTTTTGTAGATCTAAAATGAGAGGAAATGAAGTAATAAAATCCTACCAAGTGGAAAAGGTCCATTGCCTTGCTTTCTTGAATAGCTTAAGAAACCCAAGAATCTTAATCTTGAAGCTTCAGAGATGATGAATTGAGCAAGAAGTGAATGCTTGCACGAGAGAAATGAGAGAATTGGAGAAAACATTGAGAGAATGCAAAAATGGCCATATTTGGAATGTGAGCAATGATAGGTGTGTGTGTGTGTGAATAGAAACCAAGGTATGTTAATATAGAGTGTGAGGATGAGGCTTTAGTTAAAAATATATTCACAAATCCACTGGGAGACCATAATTGGAAGAACTTGCAATTTGGTATGTTTCATCTGATGTTGTGTTTCAAGTTTAAAATGGTTGAGCAATTTTGGGTTTTAGCAAGTAGAAAGAGTCATGAGGATTATGTGATGATGAATTGGCCAATGGTGCACATGGGGAGAGAGTTTTGATGAATTTTTATTTTGACAAAATTAGCAAAAAAGGTAAATTCTAATGCATGCACAAAGTGTGACTTGTTTTTCCAATTTGGGAAAAGAAATTGATGTGTGCACAAAATTCTTGTAGCAAATTCTCACTCAATTGCACGTATCACAAATTTTCTCAAAATTGGCTCCAAGCATGAAGCTTCATTTCAGCCATGGCCATTTCTCAATGTATCCCTAATCTCTTGATCATTTGATGCAAACTTGGACAATTTGGAAAGTTCGGAGGATGAGGAACAAAGTTGATGTTGAAAGAATTTTGAAATGATACTTGCAAGGACCTTGAAAATGGACACGTAAGTTGCATAAAAATGTGACCAAGAGAAATCTCAAAATATTTCTAAGTGTTGGAAATTTATCTTTTCAAAGGCCCTTCTTTAAACCACTATATCTTGCTCCATAATGATCCAATGTTGATGAAACTGGTATGGTTGGAAAGATCCGAGAAAAATTAACATCTTTCATGCTGAGTTTGTATTAGTTTGAAGCTTAAATCCATGTGTAAATTGGTCATGAACTCAGCTGACCCATGCATGCAAACTTACCCAAAATATAAACCTTATAAAACCCTAAATTGAAAAATTAGGTAAGTTTCCCCAATTCATGATTTTGGATGAATCCCTTGACTTTTCCTGACCCAATTTCACCAATGGGTCATATTTAACATGTAGAACCCAATTTTGACCTCAAAAACCAAGAGTTAACTTTTAAATTGCAGAGTTGACTTTTTCTCAATTCAGTTAATTCACTAATCATCTGATCAATTGAACCTCTTCTGATTAAAATTGATGATCAATATTTCACATATAGACACTTAAGGACATTTAGAAGGCCATGGAATCAAGTTTTGTTCCAAGAATCATAAATAAACGCATTTAAGCACTAACCCAAATTTTCACTGAAAAAGATAGGAGATGATGTTCAATACTAAATATCTTAATTCCTTTGGGGAAATTGGAGAATATCTTTAATAAATATGCCTTGTGCAATGAGATGATGATTATGTTTCAATTTTCCTTCACATGAATGTGTCATACTCATATAATCGAAACACTAGTTCAAAAGAACAAGATATATGAGAATGTGATTCACTTTAAATCTCTGGAAAACTTCAATCATCTGATAAAGTGGTGGACATATTGAGATGTCTTTAGTGTTAGAACATAGTTTGAGTCTACAACCCTTGAGTAAATTTTGATGATAACAAAATACATAGAATAAAATTATTCCTAAGGTATATACAAAGAACAATTATGCTCCTGAAAATTATGCTATGTATATGCAGAAGCTCTGATAGAATCAGCATCAGAACAGAAGCAGCATCAGAAGATCAACAACCTATGTTACACGCTGAAACACTAAAGTTTGATGACCAGAATCTGCGCCTAATCAAATACACTCTAACTCTGATTAAAGACATCTTTTCCAAGTCATCTACACTCTGAAGCGTTATCAGCAGAAACAACAAAGAAGATTCTGAAGTGTTACTAGGCATTCAAGACTGAATTAAATACTAACGGCTTTCTTCAGACAAAGATCTTCTACAAAAGGAAAGTGTATTATTATCATTAAACCTGCTTTATGGACAATGTATCTTTGCTTGCCTATATAAACAGGACTTCTTGTGAAAAGAAGCATGCACGTACCCACTCAATTTGCTAAGCTATTCAAACCATGCTCATTCAAAGCTTCAGCAAATTCATTTTATTCCAAGCTTAATTTGTGTAACTATCACAGTTGTGATATACTGTTTTGTTATAAAACAATAACACACTCTTGTTCATTTCTTGTAAAATATTTCCTTGAGATAAACCGGTTTATGGTTATACTCAAGAAGACTTTAACAGTTGTTAAAGTAGCTGTTGTAATTCTTTGAGAATAGTGGATTAAGACCTCGTTGGAGAGAGGCGAAATCACCTTGACGGGTGGACTGGAGTAGTTTGAGATCAAACGAACCAGGATAAAAATACTCTATTGCCAAGCCATTTGTTTTAAGTTTTCCAATTCAACCCCCCCTTCTTGTGTTTTTTACATCTTCAATTGGCATCAGAGCGCCTGGTTCTGAGCTTATAACACTTAACCGTGTCAGTACAAGATCCAGCGTCAGAAAAACACAATGGCAGGACCAAGTCAAAACATCAGCAATGACAACAATGAAGAAAGGGACAGATTCAGTGGAAAACCTCCAGTCTTTGATGAAGAGAACTTTGACTACTGGAAAGACAAAATTGAGAGTTTCTTTCTGGCCCATGATGTTGATCTGTGGGACATGGTTGTGATCGGTGGATCTGGAACTGACTGTTTAACGCTGGTTCGCGAAATGTCGCGGAAGCAAGAGTCGCCACCGTCTTTTATTTTCTCCAACATGGACAGGACAAAAGCACATCAAAATTCCTTATGAGATAGTTTCTCGGTTCGGGAGGTAGATTTATAGAAAGGGAAGGTGTTAGCACCCTTTCTATCCATGGTTATCCACGGGCTCTTAGATACTTGCTCATTTGTGTTTTCAAAATGTTTGTTTGCTTTTCAAGTGTGAGTGGGTTTGAAAAAGTTTCGTTTAAAGTTTCAGATCGACTCTTGTATCAGTCCTCAAGAGTGTTTGAAAAGTTGTTTTTGAAAGCTTTTTGAAAAGTGTCGGTGTGAAAAGAAGTTTTGATTTGTTTTGAGTTAGAGCAAGTATCTATGAGTCATCTACCTACCCTAAGGAATTAGGCTGTGTAAATGTCCTTAAGGTAGTGCCATCCCACCATTGAGAGGTAGGTAGCACCACCGTTGGATGTGTTCGGGTCAATTCGAGTTTGAAGGGACAGTGTGGTCATCAGAGCAACAATAAGACACCTAAGAAGCTACCCTTATGCCATTGATCTTTTTATTCCGAGGAAACTGTTTTGAGGCAACTATTCTGAGGCAACTTGATCAATGGACATAAGGACTTACTAGACGTCCTGTACTCGACGACCACATTTCGAGTGGCAAGGCAACAGTGTGGTCACCAGAGCAACAGTAGGACACCTTAGAAGCTACCCTTATGCCATGAGTCATAGACATAAGGACTTACTAAAACGTCCTATACTCGACGACCACGTTTCGAGGGGCAAGGCAACAGTGAGGCGTACCCTAAGAGTGGTGTGTGAATTTGTGTATTGTTTTCAGTTATGTTTTATCTTGTCATGCATTATGGTGATCTACGCTTTGATTTTATTTGGGCCATTCATTCTTTCATACAAGTTAACAGTTAAAAGGGGTGCGGAAAGTAAATCCTACGCTATTACAAGGCGCGGGTCTATACATCGCCAAATCTTTACAAAGACCCGTTTTAAGTAAATAAGTGCGGAAAATAAAAAAACAGTAAAAGATCCTATTTACTATTACATATCCGGAGCAATTACATAATAATCGAACAAATTAAATACGCGCGAATAAAGAAAAGGGAATTAAATTTTTTGTCTTTTTTGGTAATTAAATGAAATTGAAAACCAATTAATTATTTTAATTACAAGAAAATATTTTTTGATTTTTTATGTTTTTATGAAATAAAATAAAAAAAAGAATTAAAAATGTCAAAAGAAAAAGCCTAAGTCTAAATTTGTTTTTATTTATTGTGAAAAAAGGTTAAAATTAACTAATTAAACTAATTAATTTGTTAGTATTTTATTTACAAAAATAATTACTAAAGTGAAATTAATAATAATAATAATAATAACATTTTTTTTTGTTTTTTTTTCCTGAATTTATGAAAATAATTATCTGTGAACTAACTAACTAATAATAATAATTAATAAAAGGAAAGAAAATAAGAAAAGAAATGCTAAACCAAGGAGGTGAAGGCCGGATTTTGGAGGTTTTACTCAAAATCATCCTTAGGCATCAAAAATTCCATCTAAGCCCATGGTTGTGATCGTCCATGTCTCCTGATCACGTCTATGCTTATGGTTTATCCCAATTTCACCTGTAGACAAAATACCTAAAAACAAAACCAACGAACCCTAGGCGCGGGTATTGTTTTACGAAGCCTAAAAATGAAATTGAATATAGCAGTTACATTGGAAATCAGGCATGGAGTATGAATATGCTATTATTTTCCAGAAAAAGTGCAAGAATGGAGAAACATGATTTCGTGTACAGGGGTGAGTTTGAGACCACTTACAGCGCTTGGTAGTGGACCTTAGGACGCGTTTGTGGTTGCTTTGGCTTCAGAGAGTGGCAAGGAAGAAAGCCATGTGCTTGCTTTGATCTGAAAATGTTTACAACACTGCTTTAGATCTCTCACTTTTTTTTGGACAAATTTTGAACTTTTCCTCTGGCCGTTTGTGCACACTCTAGATCTTGAATGAGGCTTGCAAGGCTTGTATATATAGGCTTGGATGAGAATCAGTCACATTAAGGAGCTTTTAAGCCTTGCAATGAAGTTTTGATTTTCTCCATAATCACCATTGAAACAACTTGCCATTCTTGTCCAAATTTGAATTTTAATGCTTAGAATAGGCCTTGCACGAATTTGGAAGGTGAATGATGGTGTATCAAAGCTATTCAAACTCAAAGATATCCCTCCATTAATTTTCTTGATTTTTATTTGAATTTTAAAGATTTAAAATGAATTAAATCAAATAAAATCAAATAAAAATGGAAAAATTAATTTTTAATCTTGAAATAAATTGTGGGACACGTGGGAGGCATGGCCAAGCTGAAACAAGTGGAAAAAGTGGGCCCCTTTTGTCAAAAATGAAATTTCAAG
The DNA here is from genome assembly GCA_948472305.1 of Vicia faba. Classification (NCBI taxonomy): domain Eukaryota; kingdom Viridiplantae; phylum Streptophyta; class Magnoliopsida; order Fabales; family Fabaceae; genus Vicia; species Vicia faba. The sequence continues at coordinate 143,338,963 of OX451735.1, forward strand.
GATAGTTGACTTTGGCCATTTCACAAAAATTTCCCAACTTCTCCAATGCATATCTTGCTCAAGTTTGAAGCTATGAACATGTTCTTGGACATTTTGGAAAGGTATTGAAGTCCTATAACCAATGTCTTTGGTCCCATGTCATTTTGATTTACCAATCTCAAGTTATGGTCTTTGACTTAAAGTCCCTTTTTGTTGACTTTTGAAAATGACCTATAATGTTGAAATTGATAACTTTTTGTGAGAGCATTTCTTGGACTTGGAAAGTGAAGATGAGTTGTAGGAAATGTCCTCCCCTTCAAGATGAGCATTGGATGGGATTTTTCTGATGAACCATGAAAAAGTTATGCCTTGGTCAAGTTACAGTTGACTTTTCAACTGTCCAAAAATAGAAACTTTTGACACCTTGATGATTTTTGAGCCATTCTTGTGAAATCATGATCAAGACTTGATCAAGTGATGATTGTGGCTTCAAAATAAGATGTTGACCAAAAATTTTGACTTTTGACTGCCAAATGACCATTTTGCCCCTACAGTTGACTGTTGAGCAAATGGGACTTTTGACTGTGCAACTTGACCTTGTGAGCCTTGAAACTTGATATGTAGGTGCTTGACAAAGTGTATGAGCATATGGGACTTGATTGGACCCTTGAAAACCTCAACTTCCTTGTGAGAACCAAAACCCTAATTTTGCCTGCCTTAGGAGGGTGGTTGACTGTGTAGCCCTTGAGTAGACTTTGAACCATTTGAAGAGGATGCTTGCCAAAACTTCGAAGAATATGGGAGGGCAAATTTTGGGGTACAACAGTTGCCCCTGTTCAATCTTCTTAGACCTGAGGATGTAGATTGGCTTGTGTGCCTTTCGTGATCCGAGGGTGGAAGATGATTGAACACTAGAGTACCCAGAAATTTGCATTCACATAGTAGAATATCCGCAGTGTGATGGCGGGAATGGGCTTATAGATGCCATTTGGAGAGATGATGGATAGGAGGATGGGCTTATAGATGCCATCTGGAAGTGTGACAGAACCTTGTCGGGAATGGGCTTATGGATGCCATTTGGAAGTGTCATGGATAGTTGAATCTGAATAAGAAATAGAATAGCTTCCGTGTCTGGAGCATATCTAGTCTGTGTCTGATTGCTGACGCCTGAATAAATGGTAGAATGATCGTCGTGTCTGGGGTATATCCATACTGCATGAGTAACAAAATGTTATCCGAATCTGGATCGTATCTGGACTGAACAATAGAATAACATCCGTGATGGAGCATCTCTAAGTTGTCTTTAGAAGTTTGAATCTGAATAAGCAATAGAATAGCGTCCGGATCTGGAGCATCTCTAGGCTATATCTGAAAGGAAATCTGAATAAGTATCAGAATGTCGCCATGCCTGGGTCACATCTGAACTATCTCTAGAAGGAGTCTTGAATAAGCAAAAGAATAGCATCCATATCTGGAGCATGTCTAAGCTATCTCTGAAAGGAAATCTGGGATAAGTATCAGAACTTCGCCATGCCTGGGTCACATCTGAACTATATCTAGAAGGAGTCTTGAATAAGCAAAAGAACAACATCCATATCTGGAGCATTTCCAAGCTATCTCTGAAAGGAAATCTGGAATAAGTATCAGAACATCGCCATGCCTGGGTCACATCTGAACTATATCTAGAAAGAATCTCTGAATAAACAATAGAATAGCATCCGTGGTTGGAGCATCTCTAAGTTATCTCTGAAAGGAAATCTGGAATGAGTATCTGAACGTCGCCATGCCTGGGTCACATCTGAACTATATCTAGAAGGAGTCTTGAATAAGCAAAAGAACAGCATCCATATCTGGAGCATGTCTAAGCTATCTCTGAAAGGAAATCTGGAATAAGTATCAGAACGTCGCCATGCCTGGGTCACATCTGAACTATCTCTAGAAGGAGTCTTGAATAAGTAAAAGAACAACATTCATATCTGGAGCATTTCCAAGCTATCTCTGAAAGGAAATATGGAATAAGTATCAGAACGTCGCCATGCCTGGGTCACATCTGAACTATCTCTAGAAGGAGTCTTGAATAAGCAAAAGAACAACATCCATATCTGGAGCATTTCCAAGCTATCTCTGAAAGGAAATCTGGAATAAGTATCAGAACATCGCCATGCCTGAGTCACATCTGAACTATCTCTAGAAGGAGTCTTGAATAAGCAAGAGAACAACATCCATATCTGGAGCATTTCCAAGCTATCTCTGAAAGGAAATCTGGAATAAGCATCAGAACGTCGCCATGCCTGGGTCACATCTGAACTATCTCTAGAAGGAGTCTTGAATAAGCAAAAGAACAACATCCATATCTGGAGCATTTCCAAGCTGTCTCTTTGATCTCTTTAATGTAGGTATGCCCTGTCTAGATACAGGTATCGAATCCACAATCAATCCCTCACAGATATGCCCTGGCTAGATACAGGTATTGAATCTGGAGTTGCGACAATTGATGGTAATCATCTTTAGATTGACCTTTTCCTGAAAAGGTAAAACATCAGTTGTATGCAATGTCATGATGTATGAAAAGCATGATGTTGTGATGTTCTTAGGGAGAAATGAGATTGGGTGATATGATGCGTATGTGCATGCATTGTGTATGTAAGCAGGATGTATGAAAATGTGATATGTTTATGAATGTATTTTCGTCTAGGAAAATAAATCCTTTACGAATGCCGGGAAGTTGAACCCTGGGTTGATGTTTGAAGGACAGAGTTCTTTGTTTCCGCTGGGGATGATGATTGCAAGAGTAAATCGATAGGAGAAGATGACTCCGTTGGGGAATAAACTTGTTGGAGAGATTACTCTGCAGGGAATACTCTGTGGGAAGAGACACTTCGCTGAGGTTTGACGATAACTCCGCTGGGAATACCATTGATAAGCTTTGTTGGGGATTTGATGAACTCCGCTGGGGGACAGGAAGAGCTTCGCCAAGGACGATCTTTCCGTGGTTTTTAGCTGAGGATAACCTAGTTATAAGCTCTGGTGAGGAGTAACCTTCTGAATAAAGCCGGGGAGACGCGTTTGCTCGGCAGGGGATAAGCTTCCAGAATCTACTGGGGATAAGCTTCAAGAATCTACTGGGAGACGGTTCAACTCTCCTGGGGAGACTTTTGAGACTGTACTGGGGAATGGCTCCACTGGGGTGTCTGGTATTCCGCCGGGGAACAATCTTATATTAAGACTGTCGAGGATGCTTGCTGAGGAATATATGTACTCCGCTGGGGAATGTTGAGATTTTCTGGGGATACCCAACTTCCTTAAGGCTGACAGTAGATTAACGCTGCTTGGGGAGAGTGTATTGACTTGCTGGAGATACTGTGCCTTTTCAGGGCTGATGGGAGACCAACTCTGCTCGAGGAGAGTATTGCTGAAACCTGTCTTACTCTGTGGGGGAGTGGAGGTAACTTGGTCATGTTCTTCAGCTGAACTTACCTTGGTACCTCGGTGGACAGAGCAGCTTGTACCGTTCGGACAATTCCCATTGCCCCAGTTTCTGCGGGAGAAGAAGGTACCTGTAGAGGTGCTTGATGACTGTCGACTTGACAAATCTTCTTCTGGCAGGCAAGTGATGAGATGCCGGGACATAGTCGTACGTTCTGATCCCTAACTTTTTCCTGGACCGCCCTTTCGGGTTTTCAGTCCACCGGGATAACCCTTTTTTGCCCAAGCCGCCTTTTCAGGTTTTCGACTTGTCGGGTGTACAGATTTTTTCATTTCATCCCTTACTTTTGCCCGAACCCTTTTGCTTCGCCGGGAAGCCCTTATTTTTGCCTAGGTGTGTCAACCTAGCGGGTCTTTGATTAGGCGTAGTATTTTTTCGACTATGTCCGCGTTCTCAGAGAGCAGGGAGTTGTCACTGTTAGTAGTGCCGTGTCGCCGTACCACTAGAAGATGCCTGATCAGGCAAGATTCATTGTCGAAATTCCCCAGGTGATCTAGATGGAGATTTGCCCCAAGCTGGTTGGCCTTTTGAGAGATTCTCCGAATCTTGACTGGACTGCCCCAGATGATGGACACTGATCATGCCATGCCCCTTGATTGGAAGTGTTTCTTCCACTGGATGTGACTCTTTTGTTGAGAAGATTTTTGTTCATAGGATATTCGTCGTGCGAATTTCTCTGCTGTTCAAATAACTAGTCATATGTAAACAATGTTATTTTAAGAATGCAAAAGCTTATGTCTGTCTTGAAATTTTGAAAAATGCATTTTTTGTAAAAGCAAGTGAGTTTTGTAAAGATATGATGTCAACTCAGTATTTTACAGTAAGCCTTAAGGAGTCAGGATACCTTTCGTAACAGTATGCTTTCGAACTAACCCATGCTTCAGCTAGGACTTTTAAGGGTTATAATGTGGCCTGGTTCACGGTTTAAGAAACAAAGGATAAAGGCTCAAATTTATTTGTACCCACTCGCTCTTCGTGATGTTCTTCGACCCTAAACTCAGCCGATCGTGCGTTAGACCTTGTCTGAGTCTTTGCTCTGATATTCCAGTGATGGTTCGAATATTGACAGTTTATTGGGAATAGGCAGTCATTTCCTTTTTTTGTCGAGGGTTTGTAGGACCTCTTTCTTTTTTGATTTTGTTATCCCTGTTTTTTGCCTGAACTGTTTCCTTTTTTCGAATTACAGTCAGCGGGATGCCCCAACTTCGTAAGTCTCCTTCATAGGTTTTTTGACTTATTGGGCTTTTTATTTTGAGAGATAATGACTGCCTGTCTTTATGATTATTCGGAACCATCACTGTCTTTTGTTTTGTAAGAACTCCGTTGGTGCTATTCGTTGTGCACTTGGATCAACTGAGAGGACTACCCTGCCCCAGGTTATGATTAAAGGGTTTTAATTTTTTTTGAAAAGAGAAACTCCTACTTCTTTGGCTCAAAGGGGTTGACTAGGGATTATCTTCCTTATAACTCCAGTGTTTAGGAATGGAAACAATGCCTGTACCTCATCAGCGGGGTCTGTTCAAAAGCATACTGTAGATCGTGGTATCGTTTTCGTCATCCTCCCTCAAGAGGCTTAGAAGTATTAATTGAGAGTTGAGCATCAATAAAATCAATTTTAAGCATAGTAAACACAATTACTTCAAAACAGACACGTCTAATGCATTAATGAAATAATAAAGTTTAACATGAATAAATGTTTGAACAATCAAAAGAAAATTACAAATTGAAAATTCTAATGAACAAAAGACATTCTCGATGATTTGGTGTAGGATCAGTGTTCAAACTTGACCTCCTTTGCATCAATCAAGTCTTGGATCTTGTTCTTCAAGGTCCAACAGTCATCGGTGTCATGTCCAGGACTGTCAGAATGGTAGGCACATCTCACACCCGGGTTGTACTTGGAAGAGGAAGTATCGGGATTTTGAGGAGGATCCTTTAGTGTGATCAGTTTTGCCTTCAGCAATTGTTGTAATGCCTGAGACAAATACATGTTGATGTCAGTATACTTCCTATCTTGATACTTTATCCTACGCCTATTGCTCTTTCTTAGTTGAACGGGTGTGGGATCAGAGATCTGGATTGCCCCTACATCATGATGACCCTTTTTACCATGTATAGCATTGGACTCTTTCTTCCCACTATGGGGCTTTTTCTGAGCATCAGCAGGTGCGGTTTCTTGAATCTTCCCCGACTTGATACCAACTTCAATTCTCTCCCCAGTCAAGATAAGATATGTGAACCCAGCAGAAGAATTCCCAATCAGATGGTTGTAGAATGGACCAGACAAAGTTCCCAAGAACATGTCAACGAGCTCACGGTCAGTCAGAGGTGGTTGTACCCTTCCAGCAAGGTCTCTCCATTTTTGGGCGTACTCCTTAAAACCTTCACCCGTCCCCAGTGACATACCCTGGAGTTGGGTACGCATAGGAGCGAGGCCGGCATTATACTGATACTGCTTATAAAAAGCAGTTGCCAAGTCCTCCCAATTACGAATACTGGTTCCATCCAGCTGATAGAACCATTCGATCTGAGTCCCTGAAAGACTCTCCTGGAAGAAATGGATCCATAGATTCTTGTCTGCCGTGTAGGGCTGGATCTTCCTTGCGTATGAACGGAGGTGCAACATAGGACAAGAGGCCCCGTCGTATTTTGCAAAGGCAGGTGCCGTGAACTTGTGAGGGATCACCACCCCAGAAGATAAGCCTAGGTCTCCGAAGTCCAACCCGGGCACCTGTTGAATCTCCATGGCATTTAGACGGTCCTCTAGTTGCTTATACCTGTCCTCAGCTGGAGGGTACTGCTCATCATTGTAATCCGTCTCGGTGTCGGAGACCAATGGACTAGGAACCCTTCCCTCTTGGTGACTGCCTTCCCCAACAGATGGAGTAGTACGCTCAGCTTCATTCTGCAGTGTATTCCCAGATTTGCGTCTAGGGTTGAACAAAACAGTCCTCTTCTTCTTCTTTTTCAAGAGCAGAGTCTTCAATTCCTGTTGTCCTTGTGCTAAGCTCATGACCAGCTCCTGGAACTAGGCGTTCTGGGCCTGGAGGGCCTTGATAGCTTGTCCATTGGATGATTCAGGATTCATGATGACTGCTGAAATAAACAGCGAAGAAGGTAAGTGACCTGTACCAAGGGTACCTGTAATGCAATGATATGTATGTATGCATGCGATGTTTTCAAGGATCTCGCGGGGTAAACAAGAAGATGGTTAGAACTTGGGTAGCTTGATTGAGGGAACTTCATGTTGTTGAGAGTCCTTCTTCAAGAGTCAAGGCTCACCATATCCAGTGGGTCATAGCCCCTGACTCGAGTTATCAACCTTGTTTTGATTTCCAGACAACCTTGGCTAGGGGAACCTTCTTCAAGAGTCAAAGCTCACAATATCAAGTGGGTCATAGCCCATGACTCGGGTCATCAACCTGGCTAGAGGAAAATAAATCCCCTTTTTCCCCTTGCTAGGCATCATGACCTGCATCACAAACCCTTGAGATCCTTGAAATGGATTAATCCTTATGCAGGATGTATGCAATGGTATGATGGTATGCTATGCATGGAGTAATATGGATAAACCCTGTTATGAGTCCAGATTAAGGACTGTAAACAAAACCTGCAAGAAACTCAAGTGTCAGATAACAAGTATGCAAATAGTCAAGTTGGAAGGCACACAAGTCACACAAGAGAAGCCCTTAGAGCTTAGGCCAGCATGGGGTCTAGGTATTACCCTCTTTCAGTTTGTTGGTTAGGACCTGTCCTATCAGAAGTAACCGGGTTCTAGAGGATCCCAATATCACTGACTACCCTCAATCGGTCATAACTCCAGCATCGCAACCTTTTCTTGCGGCCAGAACCATCACGAGAGTTTAGCCTCAATGGGCGTAGCATACTGCTACCGTTCTATTGGCCAAGTTGGGTCATTTAAGGTTCTAAGGTCGGTTGGTGTTTAATGACTCCTCAGAAGACCCATATTCTCCTCGTTGCAACACAAGGGATATCGCTACAGACCAAGGTGCCACACCAACGTAGCCACTGTTTCACCCATGTCGGTCTACGCCGGACAGGTCCCTCACAGCTTATGCTACCTAACAGGGTATCCCCAGATCCGGATTAGGATCTATGTAACTACGATGCAACCCACAATAATAAAGCAAACAAAGCACAACAATTGAAAACACAGTTATGAACTATCCTAAGGTACACCTCACTTTATAAGAGTTTCCCCAGCAGAGTCGCCAGTTCTGTGATCGGTGGATCTGGAACTGACTGTTTAACGCTGGTTCGTGAAATGTGGCGGAAGCAAGAGTCGCCACCGTCTTTTATTTTCTCCAACATGGACAGGACAAAAGCACAGCAAAATTCCTTATGAGATAGTTTCTCGGTTCGGGAGGTAGATTTATAGAAAGGGAAGGTGTTAGCACCCTTTCTATCCGTGGTTATCCACGGGCTCTTAGATACTTTCTCATTTGTGTTTTTAAAATGTTTGTTTGCTTTTCAAGTGTGAGTGGGTTTGAAAAAGTTTCGTTTAAAGTTTCAGATCGACTCTTGTATCAGTCCTCAAGAGTGTTTGAAAAGTTGTTTTTGAAAGCTTTTTGAAAAGTGTCGGTGTGAAAAGAAGTTTTGATTTGTTTTGAGTTAGAGCAAGTATCTATGAGTCATCTACCTACCCTAAGGAATTAGGCTGTGTAAATGTCCTTAAGGTAGTGCCATCCCACCATTGAGAGGTAGGTAGCACCACCGTTGGATGTGTTCAGGTCAATTCGAGTTTGTAGGGACAGTGTGGTCATCAGAGCAACAGTAGGACACCTAAGAAGCTACCCTTATGCCATTGATCTTTTTATTCCGAGGCAACCGTTTCGAGGCAACTATTCCGAGGCAACTTGATCAATGGACATAAGGACTTACTAGACGTCCTGTACTCGACGACCACATTTTGAGGGGCAAGGCAACAGTGTGGTCACCAGAGCAACATTGGGACACCTTAGAAGCTACCCTTATGCCATGAGTCATGGACATAAGGACTTACTAAAACGTCCTATACTCGACGACCACGTTTCGAGGGGCAAGGCAGCAGTGAGGCGTACCCTAAGAGTGGTGTGTGAATTTGTGTATTGTTTTCAGTTATGTTTTATCTTGTCATGCATTATGGTGATCTACGCTTTGATTTTATTTGTGCCATTCATTCTTTCATACAAGTTAACAGTTAAAAGGGGTGCGGAAAGTAAATTGCGGAAAACGTAAATCCTACGCTATTACAAGGCGCGGGTCTATACATCGCCAAATCTTTACAAAGACCCGTTTTAAGTAAATAAGTGCGGAAAATAAAAAAACAGTAAAAGATCCTATTTACTATTACATATCCGGAGCAATTACATAATAATCGAACAAATTAAATACGCGCGAATAAAGAAAAGGGAATTAAATTTTTTGTCTTTTTTCGTAATTAAATGAAATTGAAAACCAATTAATTATTTTAATTACAAGAAAATATTTTTTGATTTTTTATGTTTTTATGAAATAAAATAAAAAAAAGAATTAAAAATGTCAAAAGAAAAAGCCTAAGTCTAAATTTGTTTTTATTTATTGTGAAAAAAGGTTAAAATTAACTAATTAAACTAATTAATTTGTTAGTATTTTATTTACAAAAATAATTACTAAAGTGAAATTAAAAATAATAATAATAATTACATTTTTTTTTGTTTTTTTTTTCTTCTGAATTTATGAAAATAATTATTTGTGAACTAACTAAATAATAATAATAATTAATAAAAGGAAAGAAAATAAGAAAAGAAATGCTAAACCAAGGAGGTGAAGGCCGGATTTTGGAGGTTTTACTCAAAATCATCCTTAGGCATCAAAAATTCCATCTAAGCCCATGGTTGTGATTGTCCATGTCTGCTGATCACGTCTATGCTTATGGTTTGTCCCAATTTCACCTGTAGACAAAATACCTAAAACCAAAACCAACGAACCCTAGGCACGTGTATTGTTATACGAAGCCTAAAAATGAAATTGAATATAGCAGTTACATTGGAAATCAGGCATGGAGTATGAATATGCTATTATTTTCCAGAAAAAGTGCAAAAATGGAGAAACATGATTTCGTGTACAGGGGTGAGTTTGAGACAACTTACAGCGCTTGGTAGTGGACCTTAGGACGCGTTTGTGGTTGCTTTGGCTTCAGGGAGTGGCAAGGAAGAAAGCCACGTGCTTGCTTTGATCTGAAAATGTTTACAACACCGCTTTAGATCTCTCACTTTTTTTGGGACAAATTTTGAACTTTTCCTCTGGCCGTTTGTGCACACTCTAGGTCTTGAATAAGGCTTGCAAGGCTTGTATATATAGGCTTGGATGAGAATCAGTCACATTAAGGAGCTTTTAAGCCTTGCAATGAAGTTTTGATTTTCTCCATAATCACCATTGAAACAACTTGCCATTCTTGTCCAAATTTGAATTTTTATGGTTAGAATAGGCCTTGCACGAATTTGGAAGGTGAATGATGGTGTATCAAAGCTATTCAAACTCAAAGATATCCCTCCATTAATTTTCTTGATTTTTATTTGAATTTTAAAGATTTAAAATGAATTAAATCAAATAAAATCAAATAAAAATGGAAAAATTAATTTTTAATCTTGAAATAAATTGTGGGACACGTGAGAGGCATGGCCAAGCTGAAACAAGTGGAAAAAGTGGGCCCCTTTTGTCAAAAATGAAATTTCAAGGATAGTTGACTTTGGCCATTTCACAAAAATTTCCCAACTTCTCCAATGCATATCTTGCTCAATTTTGAAGCTATGAACATGTTCTTGGACATTTTGGAAAGGTCTTGAAGTCCTCTAACCAATGTCTTTGGTCCCATGTCATTTTGATTTACCAATCTCAAGTTATGGTCTTTGACTTAAAGTCCCTTTTTGTTGACTTTTGAAAATGACCTATAATGTTGAAATTGATAACTTTTTGTGAGAGCATTTCTTGGACTTGGAATGTGAAGATGAGTTGTAGGAAATGTCCTCCCCTTCAAGATGAGCATTGGATGGGATTTTTCTGATGAACCATGAAAATGTTATGCCTTGGTCAAGTTACAGTTGACTTTTCAACTGTCCAAAAATAGAAACTTTTGACACCTTGATGATTTTTGAGCCATTCTTGTGAAATCATGATCAATACTTGATCAAGTGATGATTGTGGCTTCAAAATAAGATGTTGACCAAAAATTTTGACTTTTGACTTCCAAATGACCATTTTGCCCCTACAGTTGACTGTTGAGCAAATGAGACTTTTGACTGTGCAACTTGACCTTGTGAGCCTTGAAACTTGAAATGTAGGTTCTTGACAAAGTGTATGAGCATATGGGACTTGATTGGATCCTTGAAAACCTCAACTTCCTTGTGAGAACCAAAACCCTAATTTTGCCTGCCTTAGGAGGGTGGTTGACTTTGTAGCCCTTGAGTAGACTTTGAACCATTTGAAGAGGATGCTTGCCAAAACTTTGAAGAATATGGGAGGGCAAATTTTGGGGTACAACAATGGTGACTGATGGATACACGCACCCAGTGGATGGACGTGGTCAGAAGATTGACAGGAAAATGATGTCTGATCAGCAAAAGCGTGAATTCAGAAATCATCACAAGGCCAGAACAATTCTTCTCAGCGCCATCTCTTATTCATAATATGAGAAGATATCAAACAGAGAAACTGCCAAGAATATGTTTGACTCTCTGAGAATGACGCATGAAGGCAACATTCATGTCAAAGAAACCAAAGCCCTTGCGATTATTCAGAAGTATGAGGCATTCAAGATGGAAGAGAGTGAATCAATAGAAACTATGTTTTCAAGATTTCAAATTCTTGTTGCTGGTCTAAAAGTTCTTGACAAAGGGTATTCCACTGCTGATCACGTTAAGAAGATCATCAGAAGCTTGTCAAAATAGTGGAGGCCAATGGTCACAGTGCTTAAGATATCCAAGGATCTCAACAAAATCTCTCTGGAGGAACTTATCAGCTCCCTCAAAAGTCACGAGATAGAGCTAGAAGTAGATGAACCTCAAAAGCAAGGTAAGCCATTAGCTTTAAAATCTAACAGAAAATCTGACTCCAAAGTTTTGCAGGCTGTGGAAGAAACCTCTTATGGGTCCTCATCAGAAGAAGATGAACCGTCTCTCCTCTCCATAAGGGTGAACTAATTGTGGAAGCAGAGGCAAAGGAAGTTCAGGAATCCCAAAAGATCAAAAAATCAGAATGAATCTTCCTCCAGATACAGAAGGTCAGAATCCTCCTCTGGACACAGAAGATCTGAAGGTTCTTCAGGAAACAGAAAGCCAAACAACAAAGACATCATATGCTATGAATGTAACGAGCAAGGGCACTACAAAAGTGATTGCCCAAAGCTTCAGAAGGAGAAGCCCAAAAAGAAGTTTGGCAAGGAAAAGAAGAAAAGTCTCATGGCTACATGGGATGATTCTGACACATCTGAAGCTGACTAAGAATCAGATGATGAAAGAGCAAACATAGCTCTCATGGCAAACATAACTAGAGACAATGAAGCTTCTGAGTCAGACTCTGAATCAGATACAGAAGAGGTATTCCCTGACTTTACTATAAACTTTACTAAGGCTGAACTAGCTGAAAGCCTTAATGAAATTCTGGAAAGATATCAGCAGATCAGAGTCAAATTCAGAAACCTGAAAAGGAATCTTGCTTCTGACTCTGATAAGACTAAGAGTCTCAAATTAGAGAATTCTGAGTTAAAAGATAAAATTTCAAAATTAGAAAACCAATTGCAAAACTCTTAGAAGGAAACAATCCCTGAAACTCCCAACAATGCTAATGAGATCATCAAGGAGTATGATCACAGCTTTTAGAAGTTTCTAGCTAAAAACATAGACAGAAGCAAAATGGTTTCAATGATCTATGGAGTTAGCAGAAATGGCAGAAAAGGGATAGGATATCAAGGTAAGGTACCTAAACAAAAAAATGCCATGGATTTAGTTATAAAACATACTCCACTTGATTCACACTTTATATATGGGCACACACATGACATAAAATATACAAGTAGTGATTACTCTGTCAAACCAAAATTCAACCATAGTTTTGGTAAAACTAACAAATCAGGACCCAAGAAAATGTGGGTACCTAAGGATAAAATAATACATGTGGCAGATATCTTTAGCAGGAAAGCAAAGACACCAATCATGGTACCTGGACTCTAGCTGCTCACGACACATGACGGGAAGAAGGCATATGTTCCAAAGCCTGGAACTTAAGCCTGGAGGCCACGTAGGCTTTGGAGGCAATCAGAGAGGAAAGATCATTGGCTCTGGAACAGTAGGTAATGGAAATCTTCCTTCTATAAGTAATGTTTTATTAGTTGATGGATTAATGCATAACCTGTTATCCATAAGTTAATTAAGTGATAACGGTTATGATATAATCTTCAATCAAAATTCATGCAAAGCTGTTAGTCAGAAAGATGGGACTATCCTATTTAATGGAAAGAGGAAAAACAACATCTATAAAATCAAACTTTCTGAACTGAAAAGTCAGAACGTAAAGTGTCTTTCTGTCTGTTAACAATGAGCAATGGATCTGGCACAGAAGATTGGGACATGTTAGTATGAGAAGAATATCTCAGATTAACAAACTCAATCTGGTCAGAGGACTTCCTAACCTGAAGTTCAATTCAGATGCTCTGTGTGAAGCATGTCAGAAAGGCAAGTTTGCAAAACCAGCTTTCAAATCCAAAAACGTGGTTTCCACCTCCAAGCCATTAGAACTTCTGCACATTGACTTATTTGGACCAGTTAAAATTGCTCCAGTCAGTGGCAAGAAGTATGGGTTAGTAATCGTAGATGACTATAGCAGATGGACATGGGTAAAGTTCTTAAGGCACAAGGACGAGTCGCACTCTGTGTTTGTTACCTTCTGCAACCAAGTTCAAAATCAAAAGGATCTTAGAATCGTCAAAGTCAGAAGTGATCATGGTGGAGAATTTGAAAACAAAGATTTTGAGTTATTCTTTAATGAAAAAGGCATTCTGCATGACTTTTCTTGTCCTAGAACTCCCCAAATAAATGGAGTTGTAGAACGAAAGAACAGAACATTGCAAGAAATGGCCAGAACCATGATCAACGAGACTAACGTTGCTAAGATCTTTTGGGCAGAAGCAATAAACACAGCGTGTTACATTCAGAATAGAATCTCCATAAGACCTATTCTGGAAAAGAATCCATATGAATTGTGGAAGAACAGAAAGCCCAACATTTCCTATTTTCACCCATTTGGATGTACATGTTTTATTTTGAATACAAAAAATTATTTGAACAAGTTTGACTCTAAAGCACAAAAGTGTATTATGTTAGGATATTTTGAACGCTCAAGAGGGTACAAAGTATACAATACAGAAACACCGATTGTGGAGGAGTCAACCAGTGTTCGTTTTGATGATAAGCTTGACTCTCAAAAGTCAAAGCAGAATGAATTCCTTGCAGGTATGGAAGTTGAACTCACAGGTACTGAAGACAAATCATCAGAAGCTCTCAACAGAGACACTCCCTCAACATCAGAAATAGTCACTGCAAGCAATCCAACACCTTCTGTTGATCAACTCCAGAAAAGACCATCCAGAAGCAGCAAGGATCACCCAGAAGAAACAATCTTAGGAAGAAAGGAAGATCCAATCAGAACAAGATCTACCTTCAGAAACTCTGAAGAATCCCTCATGGGACTGGTTTCTCTAATTGAACCAACAACAATTGATGAAACACTTCTGGACAATGACTGGATTCTAGCAATGCAAGAGGAGCTAAATCAATTCACAAGAAATGACGTATGGGATCTAGTTCCCAAACCAAAAGGATTCAACATCATTGGTACAAAATGGGTGTTCAGAAACAAACTGAACGAACAAGGTGAAGTCATCAGAAACAAAGCACGACTGGTAGCACAAGGTTATAGTCAGCAAGAAGGGATAGACTATACAGAAACATTTGCTCCAGTCGCCAGGTTAGAATCTATCAGACTCTTAATTTCATTTGTTGTTAATAAAGGCATCACTCTGCATCAGATGGATGTTAAGAGTGCATTCTTAAATGGATATATAGAAGAAGAGGTATATGTGCACCAACCCCCTGGTTTTGAAAGTTCCAAAAATCCAGAATATGTTTTCAAACTAAAGAAGTCACTCTATGGTCTGAAACAAGCTCCCAGAGCTCGGTATGAAAGACTAAGTAACTTCCTGCTAGAAAAGGAATTCACCAGAGGGAAAGTGGACACAACCTTGTTCTGTAAGACAGTTAAGAATGACATTTTAGTATGTCATATTTATGTTGATGACATTATATTTGGATCCACTAAACCCTCTCTGGGAAGAAAGTTTGCTAAATGTATGCAGGCAGAATTTGTGATGAGCCTAATGGGGGAACTAAAATTCTTTCTGGGCATTCAGATTAATCAAACCCCAGAAGGAACTTACATTCATTAGAGAAAATATGTTAGAGAACTTCTGAAGAAATTTGATCTCTCAGAATGTAAGCCATCAAAGATTCCAATGCATCCCACGTGCATTCTGGAAAGAGAAGAGGTAAGTAAAAAGGTAGAACAAAAGGTCTACAGAGGTATGATTGGTTCTCTTCTCTATCTGACGGCTTCAAGGCCTGACATTCTATTCAGTGTTTGCATTTGTGCTAGATTCCAATCAGATCCTAGAGAATCTCACTTAACAGCAATTAAGTAAATTTTCATGTATATGAAAGGTACTACTAATCTGGGTTTGTTTTATAGAAAATCAAGTGATTACAGCTTGATAGGATACTGTGATGCTGATTTCGCTGGAGACAGAGTAGAACGTAAAAGCACTTCTGGAAGCTGCCAGTTTCTGGGAGAAAATCTAATCTCATGTTCCAGCAAAAGACAATCCAACCAAACACTTGATTCTGATCCCATTCCCATTCCTGGAATCACTGAACCTCTAAACATCAGTATTCCCCAAATTCCCTTTTCACGAGAATCAACTCCACCAAAGACCCCAAATAGTCCAATAATCATTCTAGACTCTCCCACTTCCTCACCGAGTATCAATCCAAGTGACCATACCAAAACTATCATTGACTTAACTGCTTTTGAACGCCTGGCTGCCATAACCAACAAAACAGCCATTCCAAAACCAAAACCATCTGAACCCACACCAGATGTTGGTACCAACTTATTGATATTTGAAACAGAAGTGCATAAGTGGATCACTTCTCTGAACCAAGTTAGTCTAGAGCTGATTGATCCTACTGCATCAGACTACCTTTGGACAAGGTACAAAAGATGGGTATGTTCTGAAACCCATAAAATGCAAGAACAGAGCTACAGACTAGTTCAACAGAACTTCAGCAACCTGCTAAAAGTTTTTGAAGATCAAGTTCTGAGCGAGCTACTCAAGGAAGAAGCTCTTCCTCTGGACAATGCTCCTTGGTCTGAACATCGTCCAACAGACAACGTTCAACCAGAGTCAGAAGACCTCAATCTGACAGACTCTTTAGAGCAGATAGTTCCTGCTGAACAACCGGGTCAAAAAGGGGACACTGCAGAATGCTCTGAGAAGAATCCAGTTGCTGAAGATCCTCAAGCTTCCTCATATGAAAGGCAGACTTTAGAAGACCTGAAGAGATCTGATACCTTGATGAAGGAAAGAATGGATAAACAGGATGACAAAATTTCAGAAATCAAGAACATGTTAACCAAGCAGGAGGAAACCAACATCCAAATCAAGGGCTTGTTGGAAGCTTTGTTCACTCGTCTTCCTCCTCCCTCTTAGAATTTCCTCATTTTTAAAACATGTTTATCTGTAATGTTCTTACATTGCTGTTGCTCTGAACTTATCATTAATTCTGTTTTAATATAAACCTTTTGGCTCTGATTATGTGTTCTTTTTGATAACTGACAAAAAGGGGGAGAAAGAAAAATATATTTTCAATAGCGGATTACTGAGACATAAGTCTCAAACATTCTAATCTACATAAATTCTCTTTTCCAAAAAGCTTGAACAAGTACAAAACTCTGCTGAAAGATACAGTAAGATTCTGATGCTCAAATATTCATGGAGATAAAAGGAAGTAATCAACTCAGGGGGAGTTTTTCTACTTAACTCTATACTTTTTGTTCCTTATTCTTTATTGAAAAGTATGGTTTTTGTCATCATCAAAAATGGGGAGATTGTTAGAACATAGTTTGAGTCTACAACCCTTGAGTAAAGTTTTGATGATAACAAAATACATAGAATAAAATTATTCCTAAGGTATATACAAAGAACAATTATGCTCCTGAAAATTATGCTATGTATATGTAGAAGCTCTGATAGAATCAGCATCAGAATAGAAGCAGCATCAGAAGATCAGCAACCTATGTTACACGCTGAAACACTAAAGGTTGATGACCAGAATCTGCGCCTAATCAAATACACCCTGACTCTGATTAAAGACATCTTTTCCAAGTCATCTACACTCTGAAGCGTTATCAGCAGAAACAACAAAGAAGATTCTGAAGCGTTACTAGGCATTCAAGACTGAATTAAATACTAACGGCTTTCTTCAGACAAAGATCTTCTACAAAAGGAAAGTGTATTATTATCATTAAACCTGCTTTATGAACAATGTATCTTTTCTTGCCTATATAAACAGGACTGCTTGTGAAAAGAAGCACGCACGTACGCACTCAATTTGCTAAGCTATTCAAACCACGCTCATTCAAAGCTTCAGCAAATTCATTTTATTCCAAGCTTAATTTGTGTAACTATCACAGTTGTGATATACTGTTTTGTTAGAAAACAATAACACACTCTTGTTCATTTCTTGTAAAAGATTTCCTTGAGATAAACCGGTTTGTGGTTATACTCAAGAAGAATTTAACAATTGTTAAAGTAGCTGTTGTAATTCTTTGAGAATAGTGGATTAAGACCTCGTTGGAGAGAGGCGAAATCACCTTGACGGGTGGACTGGAGTAGTTTGAGATCAAACGAACCAGTATAAAAATATTGTGTTGCCAAGCCATTTGTTTTAAGTTTTCCAATTCAACCCCCCCTTCTTGTGTTTTTCACATCTTCAATTAGGCATGGAAAGCCTTTGTAGATTGAGTGAACATAAAATTGAGGATAACCTATCCTCCTTGCATTGATTGTCAAATCTCTCTATTTTATTGTTTGAAGAAAACCAAATAGAAAGATTTCTTGATCCCATAACCATAGAGCCAATGATATGTATGAATGCATATGATAATGAAGCACAAGCCAATTAGGGTTTAAAAGAAGAGGTTAAATTCTGGGGTGTAACACCAATGACAAGGACACGATGAAGGCGTCATCAGAGAAAGATGAAGGCCGAATAAGAAGCCTTGATAACACAGCGAAAGTCTGTCTAAACTGCCACTAAGAAAAAACCTCATCCAAGGAGGCTGGATGAGGAAGAAATTAAGATAGTCAACCATAGGATATCTATGAGAGTGGGGCCTTTATAAAAAAATGAAGGCACGTCGATTGAAGCTCTTCAATACACACATTAGCCTTATGAGGGAGATCCTGAATACGATCCCGTTCCAGAAGATGAAATGGTGGAGGATAATTTTGTACGGGGTCTAAAAATGATTTGATAATTGGTTGTGGCATTGTGTCTATGATTTTAGTAGAAGATAACCATGTGTCAGATGTATACAAGGCTGATGAGGATTTTGTGCAAGACGAAGCATCCAATGTGAAGCCACTATGCTACTAGGCTATGAGTAATGGTGTAGTCAAACGACAGAAAGCCATCTTCGAGAAATCTAACCCATGGATGATGTATTATTTAAAACCACTATTCATGAGGGAAAAAGTCAATGATATGGAGGTAAATAAGGTTTTTGAAGATGGAGGTGAGGCAGTAAATTTAACACATAATTAATTGGGTAAGTTAGATGCTGAACTCCGACCCCAAAACATGGTTTTGTCGAGTTATAAAGGAAAAACCAGTTACATACTAGGATATATACAAGTTGATATGGAAGTAGGTACCACCACAAGATTAGCATTGTTTATGGTGATTGCATCGAACGCAAACTACAACTTGTTGTTGGTGCGTGAATGGATCCATGGTATTGGTGATGTCCCATCAAACCTTCAGCAAAGAGTTGCCATATGGCGACCAGACGCCATTGTTGAAAACATTGAAGTCGACCAAAGTTATTATAAATTTTATGTAAACATGCTTGGAAGAAAAACTTTGACCAACACCTAGACAACATTACGCCTTGTTATAAGGCCGAAACAAATTATACCCCTAAGGAAAGTGAATTCTAATTAGGATTCATTTGGGACAAAGAGGATGCAATAAATCCAATCACCGGGGAAAGGAATAACCACTTATGGGGTGGACTATGGTTGTCAAAGATGACCACGGAGTCTAAGTACGTGGCTCAAATTTCGTCCTATATGGCTGAAAATAGATTTAAATCATATTTGGAAGTTGAGAAATTGCAAAATATGGCTTTGGAAGCCATGATCGACAATAATGAGGATGGCCATTTCGGCCCGACAATAGCTTTAGAATTTTGGAGGCTCGATTATATTTATGATAATGAGCCTTTGGGGTTTAAGAAAGACCCTTTAAATTCGACTAAGAGAATGTAGGCCCATGATCCACTCGAAGAGATAAATTTGACAAGGAAATCAAAAGACCAATGTATATGAGTGCAAAAGTAGAAATAGACATGAAACAAAAAATGGTCAAATTGATGAAAGAGTCAAAGATTGCTTTGCCTGAGATTACAATGAGATGCCTATCCTGAGTTGAAGTGTGGTGGATAAAATTGCGGTTGCCATTTCATCCAAGTAAAAAGCCAATGAAGCAACAACCTAGAAGGTTGTCCCAAGAAATAATGTCGAAGATCAAGCAAGAAATCGAAAGGCTGCTTAAAAGCAAGTTTTTAGAATTACAAGGTATGTTGAATGAATAACTAATATCGTGCATGTGATATAGAAAAATGGGATTCTTTGAGTCTGTATAGATTTTAGGGATCTGAAGAATGCAACACTTACAAATAAATATCCAATGTCGGTGTTAAAGATGTTGATTAGGGACAAAGAGGATGCAGTAGATCCAATCACCGGGGAAGGGAATAACCCACTTACGGGGTGGACTATGGTTGGCAAAGATGACCACTGAGTCTAAGTACATGGCTCAAATTTTGTCCTATATGGATGAAAATATATTTAAATCAGATTTGGAAGTTGAGAAATTGAAAATATGGATTTGGAATCCATGATTGAGAATAACGAGGATGGCTATTTAGCCAGACAATAGCTTCAGAAAGCTGGAGGCCCGACTGTATTCATGATAATGAGTCTTTGGAGTTTTATAAAGACCCATTAAATTCTACTAAGAGAATGTTGGGCCATGATCCACTCAAAGAGATATATTTGAAGAGGAAATCAAAATACCAACGTATATGAGTGCAAATGTCGAACCAGACATGAAACAAAAACTGGTCAAATTGATGAAAGTGTACAAAGATTCCTTCGCCTGGGATTACAATGAGATTCCTGGCCTGAGTCGAAGTGTGGTGGAATTGCGATAGCCATTTTGTCCAATTAAAAAGCCAGTGAAGCAACAACTTTGAAGGCCCTCCCCTTAAATAATGTCGAAGATCAAGAAGGAAATTGAAGTGCTTCTTAAAAGCAAGTTCTTAGAATTGCAATCTATGTTGAATGGATAACTAATATCGTGCATGTGATAAAGAAAAATGGGGCTCTTCAAGTCTGTATAGATTTTAGGGATATGAATAATGCACACTTAAAGATGAATATCCATTGTCGGTGGCAGAGATGTTGATTGACTCAGACGTAGGTTTAGATTATTTAAGTATGTTTGATGGTTATTCTGGATATAACCAAGTTTTTTATAGTTGAGGAATATGTTTCTAAAATGGTGTTTCGATGCCCAGGTTCCCTAGGGACCTATGAATGAGTGGTGATACCCTTTGGTCCGAAAAATGCAGGAGCATCCTATCAATGGCCACGAATTCAAGGCTTCATGAATTTATAGAAAATTTCATGCAAGTTTATATTGATGATATAGTTGTGAAGTCTTCCTTGAAACTGGTAATTTAAACCATCTTCAACAATCCTTGAAATGATACAAAAATATGGATTAAAAATGAATCCATTAAAATGTGCTTTTTGTGTCCATGCAGGAGATTTTATAAGGTTCGTTGTGCACAAAAAAGGCACTGAGATCAATCAAAACAAGACCAAAGTGATTTTGGATCTCAAGCCTCATTCAAAAAAGAAACAACTCCAATCTTTGTTAGGGAAAATAAATTTTCTGAGGAGATTGGTATCCAATTTAAGTGGCAAGACGAAAGCTTTCTCGCCATTACTTCGACTCAAGAGTGACTGTGACTTCCAATGGGGGAGTGAGCATAAAGAGGCCTTCGACAAAATTAAAAAATATTTGACAAAGCCTCCAATCTACTTCTTCTTAGCAGAAATAAAAGTATGAAATTATACATGGTTGCATTAGACTCGACCATAGGCAGTATGTTAGCACAAATTTATGATAATGGCATCGAAAGAGCCATCTATTACCTCATTCGAGTATTAGTTGGCGTCGAAACTTGTTATAACATAATAGAAAAGTTTTTCCTATGCTTATATTTCTCGTGTAAAAAATTAAAGCATTATATAAAACCAGTTGATGTGTATGTTTCATCTCATTTTGACGCTATTAAACATATGTTGTCCAAACCAATTTTGCACAATCGAAATGGAAAATAGGCACTTGCATTAACTGA
The DNA here is from genome assembly GCA_948472305.1 of Vicia faba. Lineage (NCBI taxonomy): Eukaryota > Viridiplantae > Streptophyta > Magnoliopsida > Fabales > Fabaceae > Vicia > Vicia faba. The sequence goes on from OX451735.1 coordinate 143,360,231, forward strand.
ATACTCCCTAGAATATGTGTCTTTAAATGTTATGGAAGGTCATATTGTCCCATATTTTATTGTAGATCATCTGATAGTCAGACCGTCCCAATAATTGGTGGATGTAAAACCTTGGAACTCAAACTTCAATGGTTCAAGCAAAAGAATGAGACTGGTTTCAAAGTTTTTATAATTTCTCCTAAAGGGATCCTGACAAAATTTAAGTACATAGTTGAAGGACTCAGTTCAAAATTCGGTTGGATTTGGGGGCAACAAGAGTCGAAATTAAGGGCGACTCTGTACTAGTGATCAAGAAAATAACAAGGGAATATTAGTGCATTGAAGAAAGTTTGATAAAATATTTTACAATGGTGAAAAAACTCTTCGAAAATTTCGAGTTAGTCAACATTAAGGATGTACCTTAAACGGAGAATATGCAGGCCAATGATTCGGCGCAAATTGCTTCTGGGCATAAGGTGTCGAAAGATAGGCTCGAAGAGCTTATTGATGTTAGAGAAAAATTAATTTCGACCGTTTCACCCTCTTCAGAATTGTAAATGGCAAAAATTGTGGGGTAGAAGAGATAGGTGAAATTTGAGAAATTTTTTCCATCAACAATATCCTAAGTTCGGATTGGTGGAACCATTATAAGAATATCTGGAAAACCCATACGGAAAAACTGATCAAAAATTAAAGTATAGAGGATTAAGTTATGTTAGAATGGGAAACGAGTTGTTCAAAAGGACTTATGAAGGTATATTACTCAAATGCCTTGGGAAAAGTGAGGAATATCTAGAAATACCAGAGGATCGTATTGCTTTGTATGAAGCCCATCAGGAAGACCATAAAATGAAATGGTGGTTATTTCGATAAGGGGTGTACTTGCCCACAATGTTGAAAGATTGTGTTGACTTTTCCAAAGGATGTCACGAATGTGAAAAACGTGCAGGCATCTAACATGTTCCATCTAGTGAGTTACATGTGATTGTTAAGCCATGGCATTTTCAAGGATGGTCCTTAAACCTTGTAGGTGGAATTCAACGAACTTCGTCCATAAAAAAAAATATATTGGTTGGAATAGATTACTTCACTATATGGATAGAGGAAATACATTTGGTTAATGTTGTCCAAGAGGAAATGGTCAATGTTATTCAAAAGCATAATATCTACAGGTTTGGAATTCCTGAGACTATTATGACTAATCAAGGGTCAGTATTTACTGGTCGAAAGATGCAAGAATTTGAATTTGAAGTAGGGTTCAAAGTGTTAACATCTACTCCTTATTATGCTCAGGCAAACAGACAGGTCAAAGCTGCCAATAAAGTCATAATAGGTTTGATCAAAAAATGTGTTGGAAAAAATAATTGGTCTACATATTCTTATTCTTCTTCTTCTTCGACAACTGTTAACATCTACTCCTTATTATGCTCAGGCAAACAGAATGTTCAAAGCTGCCAATCAAAGTAATCAAATTTTTTAGGGATTAAATCACATGTTTCTTTAACAACAACCTTAAATTGTTGGCATTTCCATATGGATGTTATTGTGGAACATTCTCTTCCGGATGCTCTTAAGAGAATTTGATTTCCAGTCGAAAATAAGGTATAAATTTGATCACACGAAGAATTGTATATTACCTCAATAATTTTCTTCAGAGTTCCTAGAGTTCTTGGACTTGTTTGTTTGGAAGGGTTTTTTTTCCCGAAAACGTAGTTGGAGTATGTTCTTCTTCATTAACTGGTTCCATGATCGAAGATGTAGCCTTTTGTCCCAGTTTCTTGTTTCGTTGGGTGTTCTTCTTGCCATATTTTAGTTTGGGAGGAATTGGAACTCTAGATCTGGAAAAGAATTAAGTATGTTCACTCTCATCATATTGTTTCTCCTTGATTAGCTCCTCGATTACCATCCATTAGAGTAACAAAATATAAAAAACTAACTAAATTCCATAACGACAAGTCTACCATCCATTGGAGTAACAAAATATCAACAACGAACTACCTTCCATAATGATAAGGCTACCATCCATTGGAGTAACAAAATCTCAACAACAAACTACCTTCCACAATGACAAGGCTACCATCCATTGGAGTAACAAAATCTCAACAATGAACTATCTTCCATAATGACAAGGGTACCATCCATTGGAGTAAAAAATCATAACAATAAACTCCCTTCCATAATGACAAGTCTACCATTCATTAGAGTAACAAATTCTCAACAACAAACTACCTTCCATAATGACAAGGATACCATTCATTGGAGTCACAAAATCTCAACAACGAACTACCTTCCATAATGACAAGGTTAACATCCATTGGAGTAACAAAATCTGAATCATCTCAGGGAGCTATCAGATTCACTGGGGAAGCCCAGGTTGATCAAATAAAGAGACCTGCCACTTGCTGCTATGAGGAGGAATTGCAATAAAGACTTCTTGAAGAAAGAAATATGGCTTCCTGGGGAAAGATATGAAACTCTTGTAGAAATGCCAATAAATTCCTGCTGAGGAAATAAATTCTTCTCGTGCAAAATAAACACATATTCTCAAACTAATGCTCAAAGCTTTCTGAAATCTAAATAATGATATTGCTGAGGGTACCCACTCCAAATAGAAATAAACCTGAATGAAGCATTTAACCAACATACATCTCCTGAGAAATAAACTCAAGAGGGAATCCCATTCCATCCAGACAACTAACTGAAAAGAAAGGCCGAAACAAAATTTTTCCACGAGGGATAACTCAGTGGGGAAGTTAAAAGAATATACAATTTCTGCTTAAGGTTGACACTCTATGGGATAGAGGATAACACGAATCTGCATAACTAGGGTAATGTATCAATCAAAACATTAATTAATGCAAATGGGCAATGACTATGCATGATGTGTGTATGAAATTATGAAAGTTATCACGTATATGCTGAAAAAACAAACATATAACACTGTGGGTAAACATACAAAATCCAAAATGGGTACAATCAAAACCCGACTAAATCACAAACAAGATGGAAATTCCATAAGATAGTAAGCACCAACCGAGGAAACAAATTCCTACTTCAAGGCTTAAATTTACTAGGAAGGAACAAGATCAAAAACAATCAATTAACACAAACATGGAGATATACCATCTACCTTCAAGTTTCACTGGGGAAACCACACACACTTCAGTGGGGGAAACAAAATGTCTGAAGTTCATACTTCTGCTAGGGTTGATTTCACTAGGGAAAATAGATTCACATCTTTGAGACATCAGTTGGGGATGACATACTGACTACATTGAGGAGGGTAATACTATATCGCAGAAGGAGACATCGAGATACATTCTTTAATACTTAAGAGTGATGATTGCACCAACTTCTCTGGGGAGAAAGTATGAAAACTTATGGGGACAACAATTTCAGAGAAGTATATCGTCTCAATTTCAACTAGGGAATTTTAGAAATCAACACTACAACAAGAAAACTTATGGCGATTTTAAATCCAATCCACCACTTGGTGGGGAGAAAACCCAAAAAGTTAATAATTGTTTCAACACTTTCTTGAATAAGGCATTGCCCTTGCCTGACTACTGAAAGGAGATGCTTTGCAAATGATTCCAACTCAGCATGCACGGGGAGAAAAGACTTTTATTTATATGAGTGAAGCCTTCACTGGGGAATTTTTGACCGAGCTATCATGCAAACCTTTGAGTTTATCTATCCTAGAAGTCACTAATTGTATTCCCCTTGTATCACAAAATCTAGAGTAATAGGTAATTTATAAATTGTTTTCAAAAAATAATTTTTGTTATTTAATATGCTTGCTTTGATAATTACTGTCAATAATAAATTAAATCTTTATAAGCTGAATAAAATAAGAATTGAAAAGAATTGGACAAAAGGCTCAAACTTTATTAATAGAATGATAGTTTGCGAATGGAAAGACTCCATAGATAATTATAAAGTTTGGAACATGGTAATATATATTGGAAAAGATACATTGAAATACAATTACCATTATTCCCCCTAATAACTTTGAATTTCTGAGCCGCAACTTCGGTCAAAGATTAGTAAGATCCAAGCAGATTATTGCTCCATTGATCAAGTTTGTCTGATGCAGTTACTTTCCAGAAAAATCCATAATTTTTCCTAGGTTACCCTTGCGGGTTTACAACCTACCGGGAAAATTTATTCTGTTTATGTCTCTAATTTTTTCCTAGACCGCCCTTTCGGGTTTTTAGCCTACTGAGACTCTCCTTTTTACCTAAGCCGCCCTTTCGGGTTTACGTCTTAGCGAGTTGTTCTTTTATTTTTTCTATGCGAATTATATCTTGATTGAATCAGCATTCATAGGACATGGGAACTCCTCGCCATCCATTGTTTCAAGAATCAATGCACCGCCAAAGAAGGCTTTCTTGACACCATATGGGCCTTCGAAATTGGAAGTCCACTTGCCCCTAGAATCAACGTTAAAAAACATGTTCTTCCTGAGTATGAGGTCTCCTTCTCTAAATTCACGAGGTTTGACCTTCTTATCAAAATCTTTATTCATTCTCTTTTGGTATAATTGACCATGACACAAGGCCGTCATTCTCTTCTCTTATATTAAGTTCAGCTGGTCAAACCTGTTCTAGACCCATTCAGCCTCTGATAACTTGGCTTCCATTATTACACGTAAAAAGGGAATCTCAACTTCAATGGGGAGCACTTCTTCCATGCCATATACAATAGAGAATGAGGTTGCCCCTATTGTAGTGCATACTAATGTTCGATACCCATGCAGAGAAAAGGAGAGAATTTCATGCCAATCTTTATAAGTAACAACCATTTTATGGATTATCTTCTTGATATTCTTATTGGCCGTTTCAACAGCTCCATTCATCTTTGGCTTGTAGGGAGATGAATTATGGTGAACAATCTTAAATTCCTCACAAAGCTCAGACATCATTTTGTTATTCGGATTTGAGCGATTATCGGTGATAATCCTGCTTGGCACACCATAACGACATATGAGGTTGTTCTTGATGAAGCGCACTACCACCTGCTTATTGACATTAGCATATGAAGCTTCCTCTACCCATTTGGTAAAAGAATCAATTACAACTAAGATAAAACGATGCCCATTTGACTCCTTTGGTTCAATTATCTCGATCATGTCAATACCCCACATAGATAAAGGCCATGGAGAAGAAATAACATTGAGAAGTGTCGGAGGTACATGAATTTTATCAGCATAAATCTGGCATTTATGTCACTTCTTCACAAATTTGTAACATTCAGATTGCATTGTCAGCCAATAGTAACCTGCCCTAAGCATCTTTTTCGCCATTGAATGTCCATTGGAATGGGTACCAAATGAACCTTCATGAACCTCATGCATCAACATGTCTGCTTCGTGTCTATCCACGCATATGAGCAAGACCATGTCATGATTTCTTTTATACATTATATCTTCATTAAGGAAAAAGTGGCCCACCAACTTTCTCAATGCCTTTCTATCGTTATTTGATGAACCAATTGGGTATTCCTTGGTTCGGAGAAAATGCTTGATATCAGAATACCAAGGTTTTTCATCTACCATATCCTCTGTTGTAAACACATGAGCCAGTCTATCCAAACGTCATACCATAATACGAGGCACATAATTCCAAGTATTCACTTGATACATAGAAGCCAGAGTTGCCAAAGCATCCGCCATATGATTTTCATCTCTTGGAATATGATGGAATTCAACTTTGTTAAAGAAGGGCAACAATCTTCTAGCATAATCTTGTAAGGGATCAAACCAGGGTGACGAGTATCCCATTCCCCTTTAATTTGATTAACAATGAAATTCTGGCAGCAGATACTTAATGTCATAGTGAATGTTATGACACCGTATCTGACACTCTTCAAGACAGTAAATTTAAAAGCAGTAAAGAACACAGTCAATTGTTTACCCAGTTCAGTGTGTAACAACACCTACTCTGGGGGCTACCAAGCCATGGAGGAAATTCACTATAAGAGATATTAATTCAGGAATAAACCAACCAGTTTATCTCTTTCACTTAAGACCTACCCAATGCAACTTCAATCTAAGTTCAACTTAAACCTGAGTTCCTACTCACTCCCCCTCAATCACAGCAGTGATACTAAATAATTGATTAATGAAATTATGAAGACACTCTTCAGTACATACACTTGATTTTTCTTCACAGCTTTAATCAACTGACAATCACTCGTGCTTCAAAGCTTTAAGTGATACACAACCCTAACTTGACTTTGCTTCAAAGCTTTAATCAACTAACACAAACACCCGTGCTTCAAAGCTTTGAGTGATACACAACCCTTACAATCAAATCCTACTCCAAATCACTTATCACAATGATAATTGATTGGCTCACAGTAGTTACCACTATACAGTCCCTTATTGATCTTCTGTCAAAAAGTGTGCTTCACCAACAGTCTTCATGAGGAATATATAGGAAGCTATTCTTCAGTTAGGGCTTCTACGAAAATAGTTAGGGTTAATTAGGGTTAACCTCAAGACTTGGTCATAGGTATTTAATAACCAGATTAGGGTTAAGCAGAGTTAACCTAATGTCCACGTGAGAATCTGATCTGGACTGTATAAACCAGATTCCTAAAAATTCTCAGAAATAACAAATCTGCACAAATATTAGATCAGTACAGGATGTCTTAACATTGGTTATGACAACAAGAATCTTGTTTACTGATTTTGGTAGAATGCAATAAATATGATCATTGCATAATGATCAGCTAAACACTCATATTGAGCATCTCCTGTATGACATTCTTTTTCTGCAGAATGTACCTTGTATCCCAGAATGTTATGACATCAGTCATGACATTCACACAACTGGTTTTACCAAAAAACATGCCAACAACCAAACACTTACAAACTCCCCCTTTGGCAAATTTTTGGCTAAAACCCCTAAACAATCAGAGATTAGAAAGCAGCAGAATTTTTAATAACATCTACCAAGTCTAATTCTACCAAAATTATCACAAAATCTTCTCCCCCTCTTTAGCCATAAATAGACCAAAGATACTTATACTTTTAAGTTATACAGTCATCCAAAAGGAATAATAAAAACACAGAGAGAAAAAATCAAAAGTCATTTGCAGCAACAGGTACCAGCAGCAAACTTGTCAACTACACTGATCTTCAAGCACTGTCATCTTCAAAGGAGCCACTATCTTCAGCATTAAGTTGGTCTTCATCAGCATCCTCTTCCCTTCTTTGTCCTTCAATCTCCTCCTGTTCTAGTCTAGCAATCAGGTCCTCAAGAGTCCTTTTCCTTGTATCAAGCTCTTTGCAGGTTTCCTTCAACACAGTTATAACATCAGTTTTCTTGGAATGAGATTTGACAGTTGATGTCTCAGCAGATGTCATGACAATGTCAGGAACATGTGTTCCCTGAAATAGCTTATAGTGCAAACCAAGAGCAGGGGCTCTTTTGCATACAGTATCTTTTTCAACTAGAATGTCAGGATACTGAGCAATGACTATACCACACAGGAGAGAGGGAAAGGCAATAGGGCCTTTAATAGCACAACTTCCAGCATGTTTCAATGTTTGATCAAAGATATACTTGCCATAGTCAAAGTTTGTCCTGGTTCCAACAGCATAAATAAATCTTCCCAAGCCTGTGGAGATAGTTGCCTTATGGTTGGTGGGAACCCAGTTAGTTGCACCAATTTTGTGCAGAATGGCAAATTTCATGCTCAGCTTGCTTGCATTCAGCTTCCCTTTTAAGGGCCAGCTCTTGACTTGATTTTCAGTGATGGTTTGACACACTTGGTTGTCAGTAACCTCAAGCTCAGGGCAAGCATCATCAGGTCTTCCTAGGAATTTGTTTATTTTAGAGGGAGAGAAATTTACCTTCCTTCCTCTCACATACACACACTTAAAATCAGCTGACTTTCCATCAGCACACCCATCAGATAAATTTACTATGAATTCTTTGACAAGAATTTCATAGCAGTTGGTAAAATTTACCACAGTATTTATTAGACCAGCAGTCTTGATAAGATCCATGATCTCCTTACATTCCATGGCACTGTTGTTCAGCTCTCTTTCCAAGGCGATCCTTTTCAAAAATACATACTTCCACCTGTTTGCATTCTTTGGATGGTGAAAGGAGATGTTGTCAATGGAAACTTCAGGGACTTTAGGCATTTTGCTCGAAGAGAGTTTCTTTCTGAGAGGAATGTCTGGAACATTACTCTCAACATCAAACTCAAATTCTGATTCCTCATCAGATTCAGAGGGTCCAGGCTCCTTCCTTTTCTTGGCTATTGGTTGTCTCAAAGGTTTATAGATACTACCAACAGGTACTCTAGTTTTCACCTCCCCTTTCTCTTTTGACAATCCAGCCTTCACAGCTTCTACTCCTGTCTTGTTCTCAGACCTGGTTTTCTTATGAACAACTTTAGTAACCTTCTCTTTGGAGAGGCTTTTGGCAGCATCCTGCTTTCCTTTTCTGTTCATCATCCTTCTAGCTTTGCTAGGGTTGATATTGGAAATTAAGTCATTGTCAGAGTATTCTTCATCAACATCAATAACCAGGGGTTCAACATCCTTCTCAATAGGATTCTGGTGATCATCACGATTTTCAGGAGATTTCCTAATGTTGTCATCAGGTGTCTCAACATTATGAGTGACATCTGGATTCATTTCAACATTTGGACTAGCAGATTCTTGGTTCAAAGGTACAAAAATTCCAGGTACAGAGTGATTCTCATTTAGAATCCTAGTGACTAGTCTAGCTATAGCTTGATGAACATAAACAAAACCTTCCCTATTTTCTATTTCTGGAGGAACAGAATATGATGGTTGAGAGGATTTACCAGATGGAGAGGCTTGTGATCTTCTTGCATGTCTGGTTCGCAGCTTCTTGACCTTAGTGGGGTCAGCTGCCAGTTCACGAAGAGGAGTTATCTCCAGAACATCAGAATCCATGCAGTTTGTGATTGCCCTAGGTTCTCGATCAGAGGATGCGGAAGAAGCAGTCGCCTTTGAAGAGGATGATAACATGGATAGTTGAGACATTTTGAGTGATTTAGAAAACAGGTAACAGTGATAGTGAAATCTTCGTTTGAGAGATTGGAGATTGTTTCAGAAACGCGAGAGGAGGGAGATATATGAATGTCTATTCAACTTCTTAAAATTTTGGAAAGAAATAGAGAAACAGATGATTAGCCCAATCAGAGTAGACTTAACTAGAATATCTCTCTCATCCCTTGTTTTAAGCAAAATTAATTGCTACATTTCTTCATGTTGGCAAATACCCAGCTTGCCCCTCAAATTTTCAAATTGATTAGCATCAAGTGCCTTGGTAAAAATGTCAGCCAGTTGTAGTTTAGTGGCAACATGTTCCAGTTTAATCGTCTTCTCCTCCACAAGATCTCTTATGAAGTGATATCTAATGTCAATATGCTTGGTCCTGCTATGCTGAATAGGATTCTTGGAAATGTTGATAGTACTCAGATTGTCACAGTACAATGTCATAACATCTTGTGTGACATTATACTCAGTAAGCATCTGTTTCATCCAGATCATTTGAGAACAGCTACTACCAGCTACTATGTATTCAGCTTCAGCAGTAGATAGAGACACACAGTTCTGTTTCTTGCTGAACCAAGAGACAAGATTATTTCTTAAGAAGAAACATCCTCCAGAGGTGCTCTTTCTATCATCAGCACTTCCAGCCCAATCAGCACCACAGTAACCAGTCAGAGTTGGTTCACATCCATGAGAGTACAGCAAGCCATAGTTGTAGGTTCCACTCACATACTTCAGAATTCTTTTCACTTGGTTGATATGACTTACTTTGGGTTCATCCTGGTATCTTGCACATACTCCAACTGCAAAAGAAATGTCAGGTCTGCTGGCTGTTAAGTATAGCAGACTTCCTATCATGCTTCTATACAAGCTTTGGTCCACCTTAACCCCACTTGAATCTTTGGACAACTTTAAATGAGTAGGTGCAGGAGTCCTTTTGTGACTGGCATTCTCCATCCCAAACTTCTTGACAATGTTCTTTGCATACTTGCTTTGAGACAGAAAAATTGAGTCTTCCATCTGTGTGACTTGCAGTCCAAGAAAGTAGGTCAATTCTCCCATGAGGCTCATTTCAAATTCAGCTTGCATCTGGTCAGCAAAATGTTTAACCATTTTATCTGACATTCCCCCAAACACTATGTCATCAACATAGATTTGTGCTACCATTATCTTTCCTCCTTCATTTTTGACAAAAAGAGTTTTATCCAAGCCTCCTTTCCTGTATCCTTTGTCAAAGAGGAATTTTGTCAACCCGTCATACCATGCTCTAGGAGCTTGTTTCAGGCCATATAAAGCTTTCCTCAATTTGTAGACATGATCAGGGCAGTTTGGATCCACAAATCCTTTAGGCTGTTCCACATAAACTTCCTCATTGAAGTATCCATTAAGGAAGGCACTCTTTACATCTATCTGAAATAACTTGAACTTAAGGAGACAAGAAATTCCCAATAGGAGTCTGATTGATTCCAGTCTGGCTACAGGAGCAAAAGTCTCATCAAAATTAACCCCTTCAACTTGAGTGTATCCTTGAGCAACAAGTCTTGCCTTATTCCTGGTGACAACTCCTCCAGCATCTGATTTGTTCTTGTAGATCCATTTAGTGCCAATGATGTTTGTTCCTCCTGGTCTAGGAACTAACTCCCATACTTCATGTTGCTTGAATTAGTTCAATTCATCTTGCATTGCTCCAATCCAGTATTAATCAATTAAAGCCTCCTTAACATTTCTTGGTTCAATCTTAGATACAAAGCATGAGTTTGTGATGATTTCTCTAGATCTTGTATTGACTCCACTGTTAGGATATCCTATGATGAGTTCCTTAGGATGATCTTTCTGAATTCTGATGGAAGGGTCTTTGTTAGCTTCCTTTGATTCAGATTCTGATGAAGTAGTTTTAGGAATATCATCCTTTTGAGTTGAGGTCTCAAAGAATGTCTCAACATCATATGGGACATTTGTTTCCTCATGGTAATCATCAACTATGACATTTATAGATTCCATCATAACTTTGGTCCTGGAATTGAATACCCTATAAGCTCTGTTGTTGGTATAGTATCCTAGGAATATTCCTTCATCAATTTTAGGGTCCATCTTTCTCCTTTGTTCACGATCTGTTAGAATATAGCATTTGCTTCCAAATACATGGAAGTACTTCACTGTAGGATTTCTTCCTTTCCAAAGTTTATAAATGGTGGATGATGTTCCCTTTCTCAAGGTGACCCTGTTATGGACATAACAGGCTGTATTCATAGCTTCAGCCCAAAAATGAATAGGAAGTCTTTTGGCATGTATCATTGCTCTGGCAGATTCCTCTATAGTCCTGTTTTTCCTTTCCATAACTCCATTTTGTTGAGGAGTTATGGGTGAAGAGAATTCATGATTAATTCCTTCTGAGGAGCAGAACTCATCAAACTTACTGTTTTCAAATTCCTTGCCATGATCACTTCTGATTCTGACAATGCATCCTTCTTTTTCTCTTTGAATTCTTTTGCACAGTTCCTTAAATACTTCAAATACATCAGACTTTTCCCTAATGAAGTTAATCCAGGTGAATCTGGAAAAATCATCCACACCAACATAGGCATATCTTTTTCCACCAAGACTTTCCACCTGCATTGGTCCCATCAGATCCATATGTATAAGTTCTAGCACCTTAGAGGTGGTCAGATGTCTTGACTTTGGATGTGACATTCTAGTCTGCTTTCCAACCTGACATTCACCACAGACTCTCCCTTCATCAATTTGCAGCCTTGGAATCCCTCTGACTGCCTCCATGTATATAATCCTTTTCATTCCTCTTAGATGTAAATGTCCAAGTTTTTGGTGCCACAGTTTCACTTCTTTTTCTTCTTTGGCAATAGAGCACACAGAAGAATAATTAGTGTTCTCAGACTCCCATAAGTAGCAGTTGTCTTTAGATCTGACTCCTCTCATTACAACTTCTTGTTTTTCATTAGTTACAAGACATTCACACTTGGTGAAGTTGACCTTGAATCCTAGATCACATAATTGACTGATACTTATGAGATTAGCAGTCAAGCCTTTTACCAACAATACTTCATTTAGGTTTGGAACTCCAGGGCAGTCCAAGTTTCCAACTCCTTTGATTTCTCTTCTAGCACCATCTCCAAAAGTCACATAACTAGTAGTGTGAGGTTTAACATTATTGAGAAGATTCTTGATTCCAGTCATGTGTTTAGATCATCCATTGTCAAAGTACCAGTCTTCCTTTGCAGAGGCTTTAAGTGAGGTGTGAGCTATCAGGGCAGCAGCCTTTTTCTTCCACTGTTGAGTATATGGTGCCTTATTAGACTTAGGTTTGACAACTGGGGTCTGATTAGGATATCCATATAATCTGAAGCAGAATGGCTTTATGTGACCAAACCTCCCACAATGATGACATCTCCATCTTTGATAATTTTTCTTCATATTTCTCTGTTCTCGATGTTGAGTGCTATGTTGTGACATCTGCTTTGACATTTGTTTATCAGGCCTGATTTTCTTCTTGTCTACAATAGATTTCTTTGCTTCCACAAATCCTAGACCAGACTTGTTTCCCACATTTTGTCCAACCTGAAGGATTTCTTCTAATTTGTCAGTTCCATTTGTCAGCATCTTGACAGATTTGGTCATTTGGTCATGTTTTGAGTTTAGCATTTGAACTTAACTTTCGAGATGACTTATAGTATCAGTGCTTGCCTTCTTCTCAGCCTCCAACTTTACCATGAGTTTTTTTTCCTCTCATTTTGCTGACAGACTTCAGCATTTATGATATATAACTTCTTGTAGGAGTCAGCCAGTTCTTCAAATGTCACTTCCTCATCACTAGAGTCACTATCAGAGTTACAAATACCAGTTAGTGCAGTAACTAGTTTGGCAGATTCTTCTTCAGAATTACTTTTTGAGTCACAATCAGACCAAGTAACCGACATTCCTTTCTTTTGTTTCTTAAGAAAGGTAGGACATTCAACTCAAATGTGCCCATATCCTTCACATCCATGGCATTAGATTCCTTTGCTTTGATTTCCCTTCTCTTCAGACTTTGGTCTTCTGCTGGAGTCATAAGATCTGTTAATGTCAGAGGGGATGTTCTTGACATTTGACCTTGACTTTGGGTCCATTCTCTTGATGAGTTTGTTGAACTGCCTTCCAAGCATGGCTATAGCTTCTGAAATATTTTCTTCTTCATCCTCCTTGTTTTCATCTTCAGTATTAAATACAAGTGCCATGCTCTTGTTTTTCTTGTCGACATTGTCACAGATCCCCATCTCAAAGGTCTGAAGTGACCCAATGAGTTCATCAACCTTCAAGTTGCAGATATCCGGAGCTTCCTCTATAGCAGTCACCTTCATTGCAAATCTTTTAGGCAAGGATCTGAGAATCTTTCTCACCAGTTTTTCTTCTGACATCTTTTCTCCCAATGCTCTTGAGGTGTTGGCAATTTCCAAGATGTTCATGTGAAACTCATGAATGGTCTCATTTTCCATCATCCTTAGGTTCTCAAATTTGGTAGTCAGCATCTGAAGCCTTGACATTTTTACTTTGGATGTGCCCTCATGGGTAGTTTTGAGAGTGTCCCAAACATCATTGGCCAGTTCACATTGATGTACTAGTCTGAATATGTTTCTATCAATTCCATTGAACAAGGCATTTAATGCTTTGGAGTTACCCAGGGCTAAATCATCTTCTTCTTTGCTCCATTCTTCCTCAGGTTTCAGACTGGTTGTCCCATCTTTCCCAGTTATGGTGGGATGGTTCCATCCTTTGTCAGCAGCTCTCCAAGCCTTTTTGTCCAGTGATTTTAAGAAGGCAATCATACGAGGTTTCCAGTAGTCATAATTTGATCCATCCAGAATGGGTGGTCTGTTCCCAAATCCTCCTTCTTTATCCATAGCGCCAGAAAATAATATCCCTAGATCTCACCCAGTAAGACAGGTAGGGTGCCCGCTCTGATGCCAATTGAAATTCTGGCAGCAGATACTTAATGTCACAGTGAATGTTATGACACCGTATCTTACACTCTTCAAGACAGTAAATTTAAAAGCAGTAAAGAACAAATTCAATTGTTTACCCAGTTCAGTGTGTAACAACACCTACTCTAGGGGCTACCAAGCCAGGGAGGAAATTCACTATAATAGATATTAATTCAGGAATAAACCAACCAGTTTATCTCTTTCACTTAAGACCTACCCAATGCAACTTCAATCTAAGTTCAACTTAAACCTGAGTTCCTACTCACTCCCCCTCAATCACAACAGTGATACTAAACAATTGATTAATGAAATTATGAAGACACTCTTCAGTACATACACTTGATTTTGCTTCAAAGTGACAATCACTCGTGCTTCAAAGCTTTGAGTGATACACAACCCTAACTTGACTTTGCTTCAAAGCTTTAATCAAGTAACACAAACACTCGTGCTTCAAAGCTTTGAGTGATACACAATCCTTACAATCAAATCCTACTCCAAATCACTTATCACAATGATAATTGATTGGCTCACAGTAGTTACAACTATACAGTCCCTTATTGATCTTCTGTCAAAAAGTGTGCTTCACCAACAGTCTTCATGAGGAATATATAGGCAGTTATTCTTCAATTAGGGCTTCTATGAAAATAGCTAGGGTTAATTAGGGTTAACCTCAAGACTTGAACATAGGTCTTTAACAACCAGATTAGGGTTAAGCAGAGTTAACATAATGTCCACGTGAGAATCTGATCTGGACTGTATAAACCAGATTCCTGAAAATTCTCAGAAATAACAAATCTGCACAAATATTAGATCAATACAGGATGTCTTAACATTGGTTATGACAACAAGAATCCTATTTAATGATTTTGGTAGAATGCAATAAATATGATCATTGCATAATGATCAGCTAAACACTCATATTGAGTAGCTCCTGTATGACATTCTTTTTCTGCAGAATGTACCTTGTATCCCAGAATGTTATGACATCAGTCATGACATTCACACAACTGGTTTTACCAAAAAACATGCCAACAACCAAACACTTACAGACAACCAAAGTAGAATCACCATACACATCTAGAACCTTGATTATAAAATCAATGGCCTCCTCGAGACCCACAAACCAAGCCTCATATTCCGCCATATTATTAGTATAATCAAATGTCAACCTTATTGTAAAAGGAATGTGTGATCCATGTGGAGTGATGATCACCACATCAATTCCTTTTCTGTAAGTGTTCAATGCTCCATCAAATACCATGCCCCAACGAGATTCAAGTTTTGGACCTTTCCCATGTAAAGTTTCATCATAATCTTTTGCTTTCAAGAACATCACATCCTCATCAGGGAAATCAAACTTGACAGATTGATATTTGCATCCAAACATGGCCATCCACTTGAAATTTACTCTTGACAAAAAAGGATGGCATGAAGTAGACCACTTGAATGACATTTAGAAACTTGAACCATTCAAAATATCCAAAAATTGAGAGAGTTATGACTTGTTGTAGTTGGCAAAAATTCAAGAAATGACCTATAATCTTTTGCATCCTTAGAGCATCCTCCATCCATTTTCAAGCTTTGCACATGAAAGAAACATTAAAGCTCACATCTTAAAGAGCATTGTGGAAAATAAGTGGGCTCAAGGTGATAAAAATTTATCAAGTTATGGGCATTTGAAGTCACATAAAGGAATTTGAGGGTCCATCTGGAGGACTTGTAATCTTTCTTCAGCATCAACTTTCTTCCACACAAAATTTCTTTAAAACCTTTGAAATGATTCGTTAATAACCCTTTGAAGATAAGGATATCTTTGTAATCACTCAAAAATACCAAAATATGAGCAAGATATACCCCTTTGAAATTCAAAACCCTGGCTCCTAGAGTAAGAAAATGCCTTGGGAAACCTTAACCATTTTGTCCAACCTTCTTGCACGAATACCTTTGTAATGTGAATATAAGTTGTTGAGGATGATAATGAGAGATCATATCAACCAAAACCACTTTCAAATATTGAAAATTGAATGAGATAGGCACTCTTGATCAATGATTCAAAGATCTGTCCAATTGGGTCTAACTTCTTCAAGCAACCCTTGTACTTTTGAGCTATATTTTGACAACTTGAAGTTTGATGAATCATAATATACTTTTCCATGTGTTACTTCAAAACATATTTAATAATGAGGCTTTAATCTCAATGAAGCTTTATTGAGGAACGCATAAAAATGAACTCATGAATCCATAAATCAATCTTGATGGGACTGTATTATGCTTTTACCTACAACATCAACAATTGGGGTAAACATTCATTTTATTTATTAGTTAAAGGATAATTAATACAAAGCATGGATGATCACAAAATAAAAGTCAAGGTTCTTGGTGATTCCTTCTAGAGAAAAATATAAAGATAGGGAGAAAAACCAAACCCAAATGTGACTGTGTTGTGATTGAATTGGTATGATATGATGAAGGGATATTAGGGAAAAAAATGAGGTACAACACTAAGGTTGTGATGTAATACATAAATGTTATTATTGATGATAGAGGATGGAATGATGAAGAAGATGTCTTAGAAGTTGTTAGAACATATTTGTCAGACATTCCAATAGAATCTAATGAAAAATACTGATCCTAATCTAACTCAAGAAGTTCTTGAGCCTAGTCAAATCAATAAAGGGCCTTCAATTAGAACTCAAGGAGATCATCCTAAGGAACTTATTATAGGAGATCTAAATAAAGGAGTTAGTACTAGATCAAGAGAAAGGATGTCAAACTCTTACTTTGTTTCAAAACTCGAGCCTAAGAATTTCAAAGAAGCCTTAACTGATGAGTTCTGGATTAATGCTATGCAATAAGAGCTAGAACAATTTAGAAGAAATGAAGTTTGGGATCTGGTTCCAAGAGCTGAAGGGATAAATGTGATTGGCACTAAATGGGTGTACAAGAATAAATCCGATGAAACAGGGGTGGTTATTATCAATAAGGAAAGATTTGTTACACAAGGTTACACTCCAATTGAAGGAGTTGATTTTTATGAAACCTTTGCCCCAGTGGCTAGACTTTAATCAATCACACTACTTTTAGGAGTTGCTTGCATTATAAGATTTAAGTTTTTTCAAATGGATGTAAAGAGTGCCTTCTTAAATGGCTATCTGAATTATGAAGTTTATATGGAACAACCTAAGGGATTTGTTGATCCAAGCTTTCCTAACCATGTGTACAAACTGAAGAAAGCTATGTATGGATTAAAGCAGGTTTCAAGAGCTTGGTATGAGATATTGACAAAAATTCTTGGTTAGAATGCATATAGGAAAGGCGGCATAGACAAAACTCTTTTTGTCAAGGAATAAGAAGGGAAGATCATGAATGCACAAATTTATGTTGATGATATTGTGTTTGGTGGGATGTCATAAGAGATGGTTCAACATTTTTTCAAGCAAATGCAGTTAGAATTTGAGATGAGCCTTGTTGGTGAATTAACCTACTTTCTTGTTCTGCAAGTTAAACAAATAAAAGATTCCATATTCTTATCTCAGAGCAAATATGCGAAGAATATAGTAATAAAATTGGGATGGAAAACGCCAGTCACAAGAGAACACCTACTTCCAAACATATGAAGTTGTCTAAAGATGAAAAAGGAGTAAGTGTGGATCAAAGTATTTACAGAAGTATGATAGGTAGTCTTTTATATCTCACACCCAGCAGACCTGACATTGCCTTGGCTATAGGGGTGTGTGCTAGATATCAAGTTGATCCTAAGGTTAGCCATGCCAACCATGTGAAGAGAATTCTTAAATATGTGAATGGCACAAGTGACTATGGTATGCTATATTCTAATGGATCTAGCTTTGCTTTAATTGGTCATTATAATGTTGATTGGGCAGGAAGTGATGATGATAGAAAAAGTACATCAGGAGGATGTTTCTTTTTGGGAAATAATATCATATCTTGGTTCCATAAGAAGCAAAATTGTGTGTCTTTGTCCACTATTGAGGCTGAGTATATTGATGAAGGAAGCATTTATTCTCAGTTCGTTTGGATGAAACAAATGTTGACAGAATATAATGTCAAATAGGATGTCATGACATTATTTTGTGACAATCTAAGTGCCATAAATATATCAAAATATCCTATTAAACACAGCAGGAATAAACACATTCATATTTGTCATCACTTCATAAGAGACCTTGTTGAAGAAAAGATTGTTGCCTTAGAAAATGTTGCTACTGAATTACAATTGGCTGGCATTTTCACTAAGGCTTTGGATGCAAACCAGTTTGAGAACTTAAGAGGAAAACTAGGGATCTGCATATATGAGGGTTTGCATCAATGAAGGGCGTGTTGGAATATCATTAAAGTGATATTATATCATTTATTATGTTTCCAACAAATTAAATATCTTAAGCAATCATTTCAAGATTATCTCAAATACTCTCCGTCACGCTACGACATTACCTCTTTCTATTTTCACAACCTCTTTGTTCTCCTTTACAGAAAAAGAACCCTTGTTATTTTCCATCTCACTGTTCAAAAATATTCAAAGATGTCCCAACATCATGCTTCATCTCCCTCAAAGTACTATTATGATGAAGCCAAAGCTTCTAGGTCAAAGTCTATCAAACATCCCGAGGATCTTTCCCTTCATAAAGTCTTGGTCGTTTCTCCTCTGACAACTATTCCACCTCTTGAGAAGAAGGTCAAGAAACCTAGATCGTCCCATGCAAAGAAATCCAAAGACGAGTTTCACACTTCTAAAGGTAATGCTCCTAATACTAATGATGATAGGTCAGAAGAAGACATTGTTAATGTTGATAGGAGTATTAGAAGGCTAGTAGATAGGGTGTTAAATGAGGGTTTTGTTGTGCCTTGGATTTCTAATCCTCTTTCCCAAATTCCTGCTTAGGATGAGAAAGGTACTAATCCTTAAAATGCTGCTAAATCATATAGCTTAAAGAATGATGTTGTGGAAAGTGAACATGGCAAGTTTGCTACATGTATTCTAGAAGAAGTGGAAGCTGATGTTGAACAAGAATTTTAGACATCATCTGTGAGAAGGACTCTTCTTCTAAGGAAGATGTTGTTGGATCTAAAACTGCAAAGAATCCAAATGCTGAGAATGTGGTGAATTTTGATAAGCTATCTGATAATGACCTTATTTTCAATGTGGTCCCTAGAATTGCTAAAAGGCTCAAATATAGAAAAGTGAAGGTTGTGGAAGTCACACGCCCTGCCAAGAGTATCAAGAAGAAGACTATGTATAGTCCCCAAAGCCCTGGAGTAAAGTGGTTCCTCCCTCCAACAAAAGAAAAGTTAGACCTGATATCTCCTTAGATGATGATGAAGATGATGTCTAGGACATCTCTCCTGTGAAGAAGTCTATAAGCAAGAAGCTTTCTTTTAAGGTTCCTGATGCTCCTCTTGACAACATATCCTTCCATTCTGTTGGAAATGATGAAAAATAGAAATATGTCTTTCGAAGAAGGATTGCTCTTGAAAGAGAGTTGGGAGCAGGTGCACTGGAGTACAAAGAGATTATGGAGCTGATTTCTTTTTCTATCTTTATGAAGACTTTCACCAGGTTTTCAAAATGTTAAGAGACTCTTGTTAAGAAATTTGTTGTTAATATTCCTATAGATTGTGCTGATCACAGAAGTAAGGAATATAGGAAGGTGTTTGTTAGAAGTAGATGTGTGAAATTTCCCCTACTATCATTAATAGATATCTGGAAAGGTCTGAAAATGATTACTGTGAGTTGGAAGTGACTGATAATCAGGTGTTTAAATCGATCATTGCAAACCAAGTGAGTGACTGTCCCATGAAGAATAAGTTCTATGTTAGTAAGTTAAGTGTGAAATATGCTATCCTGCATAGAATTGGAGCTGCTAACTGGATCCCCACCAATCATACCTTAACCATTACAGTTGGTTTAGGAAAAATTATTTATGCTGTTGGAAATAAGAAATTGTTGGATTATGGTGCTTACATTTTTGAACAGGTTGTAAAGCATGCAGGAACCCGTTCTATCAAGATGTCTATTTCCTTTCCATCTCTTTTTTGTGGAATTATTCTAAATCAACATCATTGAATTCTTTGTGGCACTAAATTAGTTTGCAAAAGGGAGTCTTCCATGTCCCTTCATTTCAAGTTGTTTTCAAGTAAACATGTCTGTGACATTAATTTGACATCTGCATCCTCTACAAACAAGACCTCAAGCAAGGATGATATGATTACTGAGTTAATGGATGTCTGCAAAGAACTTGATGAGGTAATCAGAGTTAGCTCAGCAAGAAAGCTAAAATTTGAAAAGTTGATCAAAGAGTTGTAGAAGGATAACAGCCTTGATGATAGAGTGGTACTGAAGAAGGAGATTCTGTTAATGAAGGAAGTTTTGAAGCTTCCAAGTCTACTGTTCCTGAAGACAGTTAGATTATGAGATGGTGCCTTCCTTTTTTTCTATTTTGTGTTTTGATCCCTATGTCCTTTTTGGCAGTTGTATGTGCTTGACACTTGGATATTCTGGTATGTACTTCTTTTTCTACTACTCTTTGAATGCATTTTTATTTGGCATATTATGTCTAAAAAGGTGGAGAGAAACTGACTGATTGACTGGTAAGTTTGAGGGGGAGCTTCATTGTTTGAGGGGTAGCTTCATGTCTCGGGAGATGTCCTGACATCTTCCACTACTAACTGCTAACTGAGCTTTTTTGCTGCTGCTCTGATAATGTGCTAAAAAAATGTTTTAGCCAAAATTTTCCAAAAGGGAGTTTGTAAGTGTTTGTTGGTAGCAATTTTGGTAAAACATTTATTTGGTAATGTCTTGGCATTTGAAGAATATCATCTCAACTGATTTTGAATGATGTTAAAGCAGATGGCTTAACATCTACTTGCTCATCTGAACATGTTTTCAGATTTTGTGTTTCCTATTTTTAAGCGCGTCTTATTTAGGTTTTGTTGTTTATATCTTGTGAAAAATATGGAGGAATATTTTTCGATTTGTATCATCTTTATGGATTATATCTTGGCCTACTTTCATGGAGATATTCAAGGGATTCAATATATTGAAATATTTGTTTTTCAGCCCAAGCCCATAAAGAAGTTGTTGCACCTTTATAAGGACTTGGATCCCTATTCGTACAAGAGCAACAATTGAAGAAAACTATAATTTGTGTGTTTTAGAAGTCTGAATGTTTTAATTGTAATACACTCTAGTATTGTTTCAACACTTGAGTCGTAATTTGAGTTATACATTATGGATCATTCATAAGATTTTAAGTATTGAATGATTGAGGTTTTTCAAACTTAATAATTTTGTTGGTTTTTCACTGTTAGTGATTGAAGGTATTTGAGGAGGGGCTCATATCTAGGTGTGTCTTAGGTAAAAGTATAGCACGGGTAGTGATTAAGTGATTAGATCGTAAACTAGTTGTTTACTGAGGCTCTACGAATTGATACTATTTAGTGGACTTGTCCCTGGCTTGGTAGCCCCCAGAGTAGGTGTTGTTGTACATTGGACTGGGTTAACAATCCCTTGTGTTTTTACTGCTTTTAATATTGTTTAATTTTATATTGTCCTCAGATATTTGTGTCGTGACATCTTCTTGGACATCACATATCTGATACAAGAATTTCATAGATCTTTGATTTACTGCAAACCCATGATTCTCTCTAAAGGGTCATTTACAAGATTTCTTCAAGAATCTAAGGGTAATTTTGAATGGAAGACCACTAATGTTTGAGGAAGATTACAAGTATCTTTTAAAAGCACTTGAATCTTAGGGTTTTACTTCAAATGATCATAACATGGTCAATTTTTATCTCCTTGAGCCAATTATTTTTGCATAATAATATTTTCGATGTCTACTACAACTTTGTTTCAATGTACAATACTTGAAAGTGCTTGGAAAGTGGTTGAAAAATTAAAAATAATATAGGTCTTTTGTGAGTTTTCCCAAATTTGTTCATCATCTTCCAAAGAACATAACTCTCTCAACTTTTATGATTTTGGAGGGATCTTAATTCCACAACTAAATCAAGAGGTCTACATCATTTCATCTTCAAATATCAAGATCAAATTTTAAGTTGAAGGTCATAAAATTTTGAAGAACATTATAGGTCATTTTGAGATTCCATACTTAGAAATATTTCTTAGTACAAAAATCAATTTATTTTTCACGATTACAAGAGGACATAAGTTTTTACTCAGATCTCCAATTGATGTCTTTCTTGGAACATTGTAAGCATTTTAACCTTATATTTCAAATGCTTCAAGAATCATCCCATAAAGGTCCTTGAGTAGTGAGTTGTGCATTGTTGAAGCTGGCTCCATGCAATTGCCCATACAGGTTGAATTACTCAAAGTTTATTTGTTAGACATGTTTATTTAATTCCCCATATGCGTTTTGATAAGAATTGGACTTGGTATGAGGTTGTTTTGATGAATTTCAAGTCACACGTTTGGAATGATCACAATTGGCTTGGTTTGCATGATTTGCTCCTAATTCCTCTCATTTTTCATCATCATTCACTTCCCTATAAATAGAGGATGAAATTTCATTCATTGGACAAGCTTTAGAGAGCCAGAAAACCTCTCTTGAACTTCCTCCATACCTCTCAATTTTGTAACTTAGAATTTGGTTTTAAAGCATGATTTAATCAAATGTCTTTGCTCATTCTTCATCCTTGAACTTCAAAGAAGATAACAAAATAAGAACCAAGCCTTGAAGTGCCCTTAATCATGCTAACCAAGTCAAGTTTCAGAGCTCTGAATTTGAGCTTCAACTGGAATATTTCTCCATCAATTCTCTCCAAATTTGTCACTATAATGTAGCTCTCATTGCTCAAATACTCAAAGCATTGTTGGTTTTTCTAAATCGACAAAGTTGTGGTTTGAATAAAAAATTTGCGAGGGTGAGGTTAGGATCGCTTGGAAGAGACAAATCCAATGATACCACTTTGAGCTTCAAATGATTCCGTTTGAAGAATCTCATAAAAACCCAATGCGTAGAGGTCTGGAGGTTGATGATGACCTACATGTCGTTCTTTAACCAATGATTGCGTGACATTTGTTTTTATTTAATTGGTTTGTCTTTTACTGGTTTTGTGCGCTTTTTAACAAGGTCCATAACATGCACATCGCGCCAAGTCCCTCTGATCTACTTACTAATGCGTTTGACATTGATCAGATGGTCCACATTATTTTGGCTTTATCTTTATTTTCTGATTTTTTATTTTAATTGTTTTAAACTTCAAAAATTCAAAAAAAATTCATTTTAACTTCTAAAATTGTAAAAAATTCCCAAAAATACTTTTGATTTTTCTCTTTATGATATTTATTTTTTCACAATTTTATTTTGAGATTTGATATTTTTTGTGATTTTTCACTTTATTTGACTTGTTTTAATTATTTAAAAATACTTTTCTTGATTTTAAATTTTGAAAAAAGTAGAAAGGATCCAATGACTTCTTGACAAATATTGGTGACCTCAATTTATTTTTATTTTTGATTTTACTATTTTTCACAAATTTTGGTTTATTTTGTTGATTTCTTTAAATTTTTAAAATAGTTTATGACTTTAAAATATTCTAAAATTTTTTGTCAACACTTGTTGACTCATGTTTGACCTCTGATATTTTTTTGTAGGATTTTTATTTGGTGTTTTAACACATTTTGCATATTTTACTAATTATTTCCCTTTTGTGAAATATTTAAATATCTTTTTATTAAATATATTTTATTATTTTTGTTTGGTGCGGATTTGAGTATGATTTTTGGGAAAATTCCTCTGCCTCATTGGATTTTGGGTGTTAATAGGTCGAAAAAACAAATCCATCAATATGGATGAATGATGTTGATGATATTTGAAACCATAATTTCATTTGATACATCCCCTCCTTCTTCATCTGATCCCTTTCTTATTTTTTCTTGTGCAACATGTTTTTGAAGATTGATCTACATATCATTTCTGTAACACGTTGGTACATAGATTGCTATTGACCAACCTAAAAATAGGTGTAACTTCTACATAAGTCCACTTACGATTGCTTAAAATAGCGCTAAATTTGTCTTAGTTCGAAAAATGATCATTCGTAGCCCAAACCAATGTTTTCAAGCCCAAGTATGTTTAATTTAAAACCTTTGATCCAATAACTTTGAAGTTCATTTTTAGGAGGCTTTGATTCTATAAATCTGAAATTCTGGCAGCAGATACTCAATGTCACAGTGAATGTTATGACACCGTATCTGACTTTCTATAAGACAGTAAATAAAAACAGTAAAGAACACAATCAATTGTTTACCCAATTCAGTGTGAAACAACACCTACTCTGGGGGCTACCAAGCCAGGGAGGAAATTCACTATAAGAGATATTAATTCAGGAATAAACCAACCAGTTTATCTCCTTCACTTAAGACCTACCCAATGCAACTTCAATCTAAGTTCAACTTAAACCTGAGTTCCTACTCACTCCCCCTCAATCACAGCAGTGATACTTAAAACAATTGACTAATGAAATAATGAAGACACTCTTTAGAACATACACTTGATTATGCTTCACAGCTTTTTAATCAAGTAACACAAACACTCGTGCTTCACAGCTTTGAGTGATACATAAACCTAACTTGACTTTGCTTCAAAGCTTTAGTCAAGAGACATAAAACACTCTTGCTTCAAATCTTTGAGTGATACAAAAACCCTTACAATCAAAACCTATTCCAAGTCACTTACCACAATGATACTTGCTTGGATTACAGAAGTTAAAACTATACAGCTCCTAATTGATCTTCAGTCAAAAGAGTTACTCTGTAGCCAGCATTCCTGTTGAATATATATGCAGCTGATTCTTCAGTTAGGGTTTCCACAAAAAGCTAGGGTTAATTAGGTTTAACCTTAAGACTTGGTCACAAGACTTTATCAACCAGTTTAGGGTTGAGCTAGGTTAACCCAAAGACCACGGGAGATTCTGTTCTGGAAGGAATGAGCCAACTTCCTGAAAAATCTCAGAATTAACCAAACTGCACTACTGTTAGATCAGTACAGGATGTCTTAACATTTGTTATGACATCAGAATTCCTGTTTACTGATTTTGGTAGAAGGCAATAAATGTGATCATTGCAAAATGCTCAGATACACACTCATAAACAGTAGCTACTGTATGCCATACTTTTTCTGTATAAAGAACCTAATAAACTAGAATGTTATGACATCAGTCATGACATTTACACACCTGGTTTTACCAAAAATACATGCCAATAACTAAACACTTACAAACTCCCCCTTTGGCAGATTTTTGGCTAAAACCCCTAAGCATCAGAGAGTAGAGAGCAGCAGAATGAATAAGTCTGCAGAAAAATATAATGTCTACCAAGTAATTAACACAAAATATCTCCCCCATTTAGCCACAAATGCGCCAAAGATATATGTACTTAAATGTTATACAGTTATCCAAAATAGGTAATAAAAGCAACAAATAAAATCTGAAAACACTTGTATCAACAGGAACCAGCATCAGGCTTGTCAACTCCACCAAACTTTAAGCACTATCATCTTCAGAGGAGCTACTTTCTTCAGCATTGAGCTGATCTTCAGCAGCACCCTCTTCCCTTCTGTTTCCTTCAGTCTCCTCCTGTTCTAATCTGGCAATTAGGTTTTCTAGAGTCTTTTTCCTTGTCTCCAGCTCTTTGCAGGTCTCTTTTAATACAGCTATAACATCAGATGTCTTGGACTGAGTTTTTACAGATGATGTCTCAGCTGATGTTATGACAATGTCAGGAACATGAGATCCCTGAAATAGCTTGTAGTGTAACCCAAGAGCAGGAGCTCTTTTGCAAGCAGTATCTCTTTCCACCAGGATATCAGGGTACTGAGCAAGGATAATTCCACATAGGAGGGAGGGAAAGGCAATAGGGCCTTTAACAACATAGCTACCAGCATGTTTTAAAGTTTGATCACAAATATACCTGCCATAGTCAAATTCAGTCTTGGTTCCAACAACATAAATGAATATCCCCAATCCTGTGGAGATGGTTGATTTATGATTGGTAGGGACCCAGTTGGCTGCACCAATCTTGTGCAGGATGGCAAATTTTATGCTTAGTTTGCTGGCATTCAGCTTGCCTTTTAAGGGCCAGCACTTGACTTATCTTGCTGTGATTGTTTGGCATACTTCATTGTCAGTGACTTCTAGTTCAGGGCAAGCCTCATTTGATCTTCCAAGAAATTTGTTAATTTCAGATGGAGAGAAATTAACCCTTCTTCCTCTCACATAGACACATTCAAAGTCAGCTAACCTTCCATCAGCACATTCATCAGACAAATTCACTATGAATTCCTTGACCAGATTTTCATAGCATTTGGTAAATTTTACCACAGTCTTCATTAGTCCAGCAGCTTTGATCAGGTCCATGATTTCCTTGCTATCCATGGCACCATTGTTTAGTTCTCTTTCCAAGGCTATTCTCTTCAAGAAAACATACTTCCATCTGTTGTCATTTTCAGGGTGGTGAAATGAAATGTTGTCAGTGGGGACTTCAGGAACTCTAGCCATTTTGCTGGAAGGTAGTTTCCTTCTGAGAGGAATGTCTTCAGCATCAATTTCAAATTCTGATTCTTCATTAGAATCAGAAGGCTCGGGTTCTTTTTTCTTCTTTGTTATTGGTTGTCTTGCAGGCTTTGAGAAACTCCTAGTATGCACTTGGGCTTTCACCTTCCCTTTGGACAGTCCAGTCTTCACAGTTTCTGCCCCAGTCTTGCCTTCAGACCTGGTTTTCTTATCAGCAGGTTTCTCTTTGGTCAGACATTTTGAAACATCCTGATTACCTTTTCTGTTCATCATTCTCCTAGCTATGTTAGGGTTGATATTTGCAATTAGGTCATTGTCTGAGTATTCCTCATCCACATCAATAACAGGTGGTTCAACATTCTTCTCTGAAGGGTTCTGAATATCATCAAGGTTTTCAGATGATTTTTGAATGTTGTCATTTGGTGTCTCAACATTCTCAGAGACATCTGGATTTGCTTCAACATTTGGGCTTGCTGATTCTTGATTCAATGGAACAGAAATCCCCGGCACAGAGTGGTTCTCACTCAGTATTCTTGTAACAAGCCTAGCTATTGCTTGATGTACATAAGCTGATCCTTCCCTATTTGGTACAGAAGATGAAGGTTGAGAGGGTTTACCGGATGAAGTAGCTTAAGACCTTGCTGCATTCCTTGTTCTCAGCTTTTTGACCTTGGAGGGGTTAATTGCCATTTCTCTAAGAGGAGTAATCTCCAGGACTTCAGAATCCATGCATGGGGTGATTGCCCGAGAATCTTGATCAGATGTTGAAGATGAAACGGTCGTCTTGGATGAGGATGATGTTTGAGACATTTTGATTGACTTAGAAAACCAGTAGCAATTAGAGAGAAAACTTTGATTGAGAGAAATGGATTTGTTGCAAAGACGAGAGAGGAAGGAGGTAAATGAGTGTCTATTCAAATTTTTAATAACTTTGAAAGAATTGGGAAAACAAATGATTAACCCACTCAAAATAGACTTAACAAAAATAACTCCTTCAACCCTTATTTTAAGCAAAATTAATTGCTACAATTTCTCATGTTGGCAAATACCCAACTTGCCCCTCAAGTTTTCAAATTGATTTGCATCAAGTACCTTGGTAAAAATGTCAGCCAGCTGTAGCTCAGTTGCAACATGTTCCAGATTAATTGTTTTCTCCTCTACAAGGTCACTGATTAAGTGATGTCTACTGTAAATGTGCTTGGTCCTGCTATGCTGAATAAGGTTCTTGGAAATGTTGATTGTACTCAGATTGTCATAGTACAATGTCATAACATCTGGTGTGACATTATACTCAGTGAGCATCTGTGTCATCCAGATAATTTGAGAACAGCTACTACCAGCTGCAATGTATTCAGCTTCAGCATAAAAATGAAAAGGAAGTCTTTTGGCATGTATCATAGCTCTGGCAGATTCCTGTATGGTCCTATTTTTCCTCTCTTCAACTCCATTTTGTTGAGGAGTTATAGGAGAAGAGAATTCATGACTAATTCCTTCTGAGGAACAGAACTTACTGTTTTCAAATTCCTTGTCATGATCACTTCTGATTCTGACAATGCACCCTTCTTTTTCTCTTTGAATTCTTTTTCACAGTTCTTTAAAAACTTCAAACACATCAGATTTTTTCCTAATGAAGTTAACCCAGGTGAATCTGGAAAAGTCATCCACCACCACATAGGCATATCTCTTTCCATCAAGACTTTCCACCTGCATTGGTCCCATATGAAGAAGTTCTAGAACCTTAGGGGTGATCAGATGTCTTGACTTTGGATGTGACATCCTAGTCTGCTTACCAACCTGACATTCACCACAAGCTCTCCCTTCATCAATTTGCAGTCTAGGAATCCCTATGACTGCCTCTATGGAGATACTCCTTTTCATTCCTCTTAGATGAAGATGGCCAAGTTTTTGGTGCCACAGTTTCACCTCTTTTTCTTCTTTGGTAATAGAACACACAGTGGAGTAACTAGTGTTCTCAGGCTCCCACAAGTAACAATTGTCTTTAGATCTGACTCCTTTCATTACAACTTCTTGTTTTTCATTAATTACAAGACATTCAGATTTTGAGAAGTTGACCTTGAATCCTAGATCACATAATTGACTGATACTAATGAGATTAGCAGTCGGGCCTTTTACCAATAGTACTTCATTCAGATTTGGAACTCCAGGGCAGTCCAAATTACCAACTCCTTTGATTTCACCTCTAGCACCATCTCTAAAGGTCACATAACTAGTGGTGTGAGTTTTAACATTATTGAGAAGGTTCTTGATTCCAGTCATGTGCTTAGAACACCCACTGTCAAAGTACCAGTCTTCCTTTGCAGAGACTCTCAGGGAAGTGTGGGCTATCAGGGTAGTAGCCTTTTTCTTCCATTGAGGAGTATGTGGTACCCTGTTAGACTTAGGTTTGACACCTGGGTTCTGATTAGGGTGTCCATACAATCTGAAGCAGAAAGGCTTTATGTGACCAAACCTCCCACAATGATGACATCTCCATCTTTGGTACTTTTTCTTCATATTTCTCTGTTCCCGATGTTGAGTGTTATGTTGTGACATCTGCTTTGACCTTTGTTTATCCGACCTGATCTTCTTGTCTGCATCCACAAATCCTAGACCAGACTTGTTTCCCACATTTTGTCCAACCTGAAGGATTTCTTCCAATTTGTCAGTTCCATTTGTCAGCATCTTGACAGATTTGGTCATCTGGTTCAGTTTTGAGTTCAGCATTTGAACTTCCCCTTCTAGATGACTTATAGTTTCAAGGTCTGCCCTTTTTTCAGCCTCCAACATTATGATGAGTTTTGTTTGTCTCTCATTTTGCACACATACTTCAGCACTTCTGATACACAATTTCTTGTAAGTATCATCCAGTTCTTCAAATGTCACTTCCTCATCACTAGTGTCACTTTCAGAGGTACAAACACCAGTTAGTGCAGTAACTAGTTTGGCAGATTCTTTTTCAGAATTACTTTCTGAATCACAGTCAGACCAGGTAGCATTCATTCCTTTCTTTTGTTTCTTAAGAAAGGTAGGACATTCAGCTCGAATATGCCCATATCCTTCACAACCATGGCATTAAATTCCTCTGCCTTGATTTCCCTTCTCTTCAGACCTTGGTATTCTGCTGGAGTCATAAGATCTGTTAATGTCGGAGGGAATGTTCTCAACATTTGACCTTGACTTTGGATCCATTCTCTTGATGAGTTTGTTGAATTGTCTTCCAAGCATGGCTATAGCTTCTGAAATATTTTCTTCTTCATCCTCCTTGTTTTCATCTTCAGTGTTGGATACAAGTGCTATGCTCTTGTTTTTCTTGTCAACATTGTCACTGATCCTCATCTCAAAAGTCTGAAGAGACCCAATGAGTTCATCCACCTTTAACTTGCTGATATCCTGGGCTTCCTCTATAGCAGTTACCTTCATTGCAAATCTTTTAGGCAGAGATCTGAGAATCTTTCTCACCAGTTTTTCTTCAGACATCTTTTCACCCAATGCTCCTGAGGTGTTGGCAATCTCCAAGATGTTCATGTGAAACTCATGAATGGTTTCATCTTCCTTCATCCTTAGGTTCTCAAACTTGGTAGTCAGCATCTGAAGCCTTGACATTTTTACTTTGGATGTGCCCTCATGGGCAGTTTTGAGAGTGTCCAACACTTCCTTGGCCAGTTCACATTGATGTACTAGTCTGAATATGTTTCTATCAATTCCATTGAACAAGGCATTTAAAGCTTTGGAATTACCCAGGGCTAACTCATCTTATTCTTTGCTCCATTCTTCCTCAGGCTTCAGACTGATTGTCTCATCTTTCTCAGTTATGGTGGGATGGTTCCATCCTTTGTCAGCAGCTCTCCAAGCCTTTTTGTCCAGAGATTTTAAGAAGGCAATCATACGAGGTTTCCAGTAGTCATAATTTGTTCCATCCAGAATGGGTGGTCTATTTCCAAAAACTCCTTCTTTGTCCATAGTGCCAGAAAGTGATATCCCTAGATCTCACCCAGTAATACAGGCAGGGTGCCTGCTCTGATGCCAATTCAAATTATGGCAGCAGATACTCAATGTCATAGTGAATGTTATGACACCATATCTGACTTTCTATAAGACAGTAAATAAAAACAGTAAAGAACACAGTCAATTGTTTACACAGTTCAGTGTGAAACAACACCTACTCTGGGGGCTACCAAGCCAGGGAGGAAATCCACTATAAGAGATATTAATTTAGGAATAAACCAACCAGTTTATCTCCTTCACTTAAGACCTATCCAATGCAACTTCAATCTAAGTTCAACTTAAACCTGAGTTCCTACTAACTCCCCCTCAATCACAGCAGTGATACTTAAAACAATTGACTAATGAAATAATGAAGACACTCTTTAGAACATACACTTGATTATGCTTCACAGCTTTTTAATCAAGTAACACAAACACTCGTGCTTCACAGCTTTGAGTGATACATAAACCTAACTTGACTTTGCTTCAAAGCTTTAGTCAAGAGACACAAAACACTCTTGCTTCAAAGCTTTGAGTGATACAAAAACCCTTACAATCAAAACCTATTCCAAGTCACTTATCACCATGATACTTGCTTGGATTACAGAAGTTAAAACTATACAACTCCTAATTGATCTTCAGTCAAAAGAGTTACTCTGCAGCCATCATTCCGGTTGAATATATATGCAGCTGATTCTTCAGTTAGGGTTTCCAGAAAAAGCTAGGGTTAATTAGGTTTAACCTTAAGACTTGGTCACAAGACTTTATCAACCAGTTAAGGGTTGAGCTAGGTTAACCCAAAGACCACGGGAGATTCTATTCTGGAAGGAATGAGCCAACTTCCTGAAAAATCTCAGAATTAACCAAACTGCACTACTGTTAGATCAGTACAGGATGTCTTAACATTTGTTATGACATCAGAATTCCTGTTTACTGATTTTGGTAGAAGGCAATAAATGTGATCATTGCAAAATGCTCAGATACACACTCATAAACAATAGCTATTGTATGCCATACTTTTTCTGCATAAAGAACCTAATAAACCAGAATATTATGACATCAGTCATGACATTTACACACCTGGTTTTACCAAATATACATGCCAATAACTAAACACTTACACAATCCTCTAATGAACTTCATGAACTTTGGTCTAAGTGAAGTAGTTGAACATCGTTGATCATATTTGATTGTTTTGAGCACTCAAAATGAATGATATACTTGACAAAAAAAATGAAACTCGTTATTGAGAAGCTTTGATTTTATTAATCTTCTAATGAGTTTTAAAATGCAAGATTCATGTAGGTCATTCAACTAATCTCTAACTTCTAATTCACTAACAATTGACTTTACTTTATGCTTTTATTTTATGCCATTTATTTCATGTCTTTACATTTATGTACCATTTAATTTAGAATTTACATTCCATGCCATTTTACTTTTGTTCATTTGAACATTAATCTTTATGTCATATTATCTTTTCTAATTTGAGCTTTTATTTTCTTTTGAATACACTTAATAACCAACTTGAACATTATAAGTCTTAAGGTTACTTGGACTATTTGGTTACTATCCTTGGCATTGTGGAGTTGTGGACCTCTCGAACTTAGGATTAGAAGCCTTGAAATTTTGGGTCCTTGTTGCTCTATTGTTAATTTGTCTAAAGTTCTTGGGTTTACTCCAAGGCATTGGGTTAATTTGTCTGTGATTGAGAATTCCTATTTATACAGCCATTACTTTGCCCAATATTTTTGAAGACTTAATTTATCTGAGGCTTGGTATTTCATAGAGGTTTAGTATATTTTCTGGCTTGGTTTCAATCTAAAGGATGGGAATTCTACATTGACTTCATATGTCAAGTGTTAGCTTCTTATTGGTTAGATCGTTCTTTTACTTGGCTTTTACCTATGCTTTAGGATAGTCCCTTCATATCCTCCCATATTCTTTAATTTCAAATTATTCTCCCTCCTTTTCAAAACTCTTCTTATTTTCTAACGTGATCCGCTTTCATAATAAACTTGGACTGAGGACCATAAATTTTCAAAGATCTTTTCTTAAATAAAACATTAATCAATTTAATCTTAATTTGACATCTTTTTTTGAAATACTAAAAGTCATTAACCTCATTCAAACCATTTTTCCACTGTGGCTTTTTACTTTAAAAACTTTTCCTCTAAATATTATACTGTTGTAATTCTTGTAATGACACAAGCTACTAAAAGTAGCGGTAGAAATGTCGAGACTAAGCCATCGGATTGACTTAACTCGCACATATCAAATAAAAAACGCTACCGTGCTTTATTGTTTACAGAGGAATGGAAAAAGAGAGAATAACCCAAAAAGAGGGGGGGAGAATCTAGGTACGGGGGTTGGTTATGCCAAGGGAAGGTATTACCACCCTAAACATCTACGGTACTCCACAGTAACATCTTTGAAAATTTGTGTATTTTGGCTATAAGTGTTGTATAAAATAGCTGGTGGACGTGCAAAAAGAAATATTTTTTACTTTTTCTACATCATCCGCGGTTGCGAACCTTTAGTGCCTGTGTACCACCTTCAGTGCAATAGGGGATCAGGGCACTCGTAGTTCACCTTAAAAAAATTAAAACATGTGTGTGTTGGTTAATTTTAAGAGACAAGACATTATCATCTTATTCAAATGGAAGAACATACTTACTAACCACAATTATGAGAAAGGAGAATTTGCGTCATCTCAAAGTGGAGGATGTAGCTTAGATTTTAAAAATCAACAAAGCCTCACTCAACACTCAAGTGGAAAGTATCTCACTTTACTACATATCGTAGAAGTATAGTAGCTCGCATCATTACAAGGATTGAAAAGAGTCTAATATTTTGAGAAAACTTTAAAGTAAAAAGAGAAAGTGGCAAAATGGTTTGAATGAGATTGATTGACTTTTAGTCTTCTCACAAAAACATGTTAAAGTATGATTAAGTTGGTTAAAATTTGATTAAGAAAATATTTTTTGAAAATGCATGGACTTGAGTCAAGTTTATTATGAAAGCGGTTCAAGTTTAGAAAACAAGAATAGTTTTGAAAAGGAGGGAGAAGATTTTTGAAATTAAAGAAGCTGGGAGGAGATGAAGGAACTATCCTTAAGCATAAGGTAAAATCTATGGAAGAGAATCATCTAACAAACAAGAAGCCAACACTTGACACAATGAGTCAATGTAGAATTCCCATCTTTGGATTTGAAACCAAACAAACAACGATAATAAATCTCTTAAGGATACCAAACTTCAAATGCATTAAGTCTTCACAAAATTTGGGTAGAGTAACGGTTGTGTGTATATGAATTCCCAATCACAGACAAAGCACATAATCAGAATAACATGCACAGAAAGAAAAAAAAACAACACAATGTCTCAGGGTAAACCCCAAGAACTCCAGACAAAATAACAGTAGAAGTCACGAGGTCCCAAGGGTAGTCAAGGTCTCTGATCCTAAGTCCAAGAAGTCCATAACTCCATCATGCCAAGGATAGTAACCAAATAGTCCAAGTAACCTTAAAGCTATTATATTATTCAGGTTGGTTATTAAGTATCTTCAAAGAGAAAATGAAAGCTCAAGTGAGTAAAATAAAATAACATAAAGATAAATTCTCAAGTGAGCAAAGATGAAAATATAATGAAATGTAAATGCTAAAATAAATGATGCATAAAAGTAAAAGCGTAAAGTAAAAGCATAAAAATAAAAGTCAATTTTTAATGGGTAAGAAATTAGAGGTTAGTTGAATGACCATCTTGAAACTTGCATTTGAAAACTCATTAAAAGATTCATAAAATCAAAGCCTCTTAACAAAAAGTTTCATTTGCTTTTTGTCAAGTATATCATTCATTTCAAATTCTCGAGGCAACAACAATTGATCACCGATGTTTAAATGATTCACTTAGATATAATTTTATGAAGGTTCATTAGAGGATTGATAAGACCAAAGCCTCCTAACAATGAACCTCAAGGTTATTAGATCAAAGGTATCAAATTAAACATACTTAGGCTTGCAACCATAGGTTTGGGCCACGCATGATTATTTTTCAAATCGGTACAAAATTTAGCGCTATATTAAGCAATCGTAAGTGGACTTATGTAGAAGTCGCACAAATTTTGAGGTCGGTCAATAGCAATCTATGTACCATATGTTTAGAGAAATGATATGCAGATCATTCTCTAACAACATGTAGCACAAGTAAGAAAGGGATAAGATGAAGAGGGAATGGATGTATTAAATGTAGTTAGGGTTTTAAATATCATCAACATCATTCATCCATTTTGGTGGATTTGGTTTTTCAACCTATCAACACCCAAGATCCAATGAGGTTGAGGAATTTGTTACCAAATGAAATCCGAGTCAGGACCCAAACAAAAATAATAAAATAATATTTAATAAAACAATATTAAAATGGTTGATGAAAAGGATAATAAATGGTAAAATACATAAAGTATATTAAAATACCAAATAAAAACCCTAAAATATAGTCAGAGGTAAAACATGATTCAATAATGGTTGA
The DNA here is from genome assembly GCA_948472305.1 of Vicia faba. Lineage (NCBI taxonomy): Eukaryota > Viridiplantae > Streptophyta > Magnoliopsida > Fabales > Fabaceae > Vicia > Vicia faba. The sequence continues at coordinate 143,395,295 of OX451735.1, forward strand.
CAAAAATCTTCAGATTTTTTTAAATGCAGAAACTATTTTTAAAATTTGAAGAAAATAAGCAAAATAAACCAAAATTTTTAAAAAAATAGTAAAATCAGAAATCAAAATAAAATGAGGTCACCAATATTTGTTAAGAGATTATTGGATCCTTCCAGAATTTTTCCAGAATTTAAAAAAACCAGAAAGTATTTTTAAAACAATTAAAATAAGGCAAAGAAAACAAAAATTATGAAAAATATCAAACTTCAAAATAAAAATATTAAAAAATGTTCACAAAATCAGAGATAAATCAAAGTATTTGTGTATATTTTTTTCATAATTTTTGGATAAAAAATAATAGATTTATGAATTTCTAAAGATAAAGAAATTTTAAAAATAGTTTTGTAAAATAAAATAAATCAGAAAAAAATCACTTGTGTTGTATCTAACCCATTTATACATGCTGGCAGATCTAGAAGATCTCAATTGAGAGAGCATCATGAATACAAGTCATTGCACGCGTATATAATACAAGAAAGTACAACCAATCAAAATAAAACGAATGGCTGAATATCATTGGTTGAAGAACGACACGTAGGTCGTATTAAACCTCCAACCTTCTGCAAATAGAGAAAAACTGAAATCCTTCAATCTGTAAATTTACGCGTTCGTAGTGGTACCATCCGATGCGTCTACTTGAGACGATCCTAACTATATGCTCGCGAAAAATTTATATAAATCACAACGTAATCGACTTAGAAAAAACCAGAGAGTTATGAAAATGTTAAAATCTAAAAACAGAAGCATCAAATGCATTGATTCACCAAAATTGAGTTGATAGCAAGCATCAGTGAACATCATAGACCATTCCAGTAATTTGAGTTAGAAGATTTGGTGCCTTAAACTACCTGAACAAAGTCAGATGAATTTTCTTAAAAATTGGACTTGGCCTGCATGATTTAGGGAACCTCAATGCTTGGTTCCTCTTCTATTAGCTTCAGTGAAGTTCAAGGATAAAGAATCAACGAAGAAATTGGATTGAAAAATGGAGAAAAGATGATTTCAAAAACTCAGAAAAGTGATTTATAGAGGGAGTTTAACAAGGTGATTTTGGCTGTTCAAGCTTTCAAAAATGAGTGGAATAGAGTTTGTATTTATAGGAGAAGTGAATGGAATCAATAGGAGGGGTAAATGATGCAATTTCAATGGAATTCGTGCAAACCTGTGTTCACAAGTAATGTTTGTTTACATGTGCATCAAAACTCATCTAAATGATGCATTTTGTCACTCTAATTGGTGATCGTGTTTAAGTTAAGATCACCTGGTAAATTGGTGATTAGAAGTTACATTATTGAAATTGTAATCTAACTGCAAGTGAAATTTCAGTTCGAAGGTACCAATTTTGAATCCATGGTGTTCACAACTCAAAAGGTCTTAGGGAATAATTCTTTAAGCATTTGAAAGATAAGGTCACAATATTTACAATTTTCAAAGAGAGAGATCAATTGGATGCTTGAGCTAGAAGTTGTGTTTGGTCAAAATCATAAAAAATGCGTTAACTTTTTGTACTTAGAAAAATTCTAAGTTTTTTCTCAAATAATGTCTTATAATGTTTTGACTTCAAACAAGGTCTTCCTTCAAAATTGAGCTTTGATCATCGATTCTAGCTTGAAGTGGAGTCCTTAAAGAGTATTGTGAAACTTGTTTCACTCAAAAATTCCAAATATTGAACAAGTTATGATCCTTTGAATTAGGTGAAAATCCATGAGGTGACCTATAATCTTTTGAATTTTTGAGGAATCTTATAACCATTTTCAAGGTTTGCACATAAAAGAAAAGTTGAATATCACATTATTAAGATCAATATGGAAAAATAATGAGCTCAAGGAGATAAAAATTGACCACGTTATTATTCCTTGAAGTCACATAAGGGAATTTGATGGTCTATCTAGAGGACTTGTAACCCTTCTCCATCATTAGGAATCTTCCACACAAAATTTTCTTGAAACTTTTGAAGTGATTTGTTGATAACCCTTTAAAGAGAAGAATATCTTTGGAATCACTAAAAAATCTCAAAATCTAAACAAGATATAGCCCTTGGAAGTTCAAAACCCTAGCTCCTAGAGCACCAAAATGACTTGGATACCCCTTTCAATTTTGACAATCTTTCTTGCATAATAACATTTTACATGTGAATAGAAGTTGTTGTGGATGATAAAAAAAACCCATAGCAACAATAATCACCTCCAAATGTTTAAAATTGAAAAAGTTAAGTACATGTTGTCAAGTAATCAAGAATTTGTCCAACTAGGTCAAACTTCTTCAATCAATTCTTGCATCTTTTGATTTCCATTGACAAATTGAGTCATGATGAATCATAGTAGACATTGTCATGACATCACTTTAAATCACTCTCAATGATGAAGCTTGAGTTTTAGGGATGCTTTATTGAAGAAGGAATGGAAATAAACTCATGAACCTACGGATCAACCTGATGAAATGTGTTGTGCCCTAACCCATAGTATCATCATTTAGAGCAAACATTCATTGTATTTGTTATTTAAAAGTTAATCAACATAAGACATATATGATCACAATATACAAATAAAAGTGCTTGGTGATCCCTCATGATAAAACCTAGAGATAGGTAGAAGAACCAAACCCAAGTGTAATCTTGATATGATTGATTAATATTAGATGATAGAGGAATCTTAGGGGGAAAATGGGGGTATAACAGCTGCCCATATTTAAGTGTCTTCTATCCGGAGATACGAAGGTTAAAATCTTTATGTCGATGCGATTGAAGGAACTTAAATATAAAACAAGCCCTATTTTTGGCCTTAAGATGCCATACAATGCATATGATTATGCATGTAAACAAACAAATCCAAAGGTGACGTAGGACACCACTAGTGAAGCAGAAATAAAATAAAGGATCAAAAGAAAGTCCGACCAGGAAATCAAATCACTAGTGAATAAGAGACTCGACTCTATTGGGGTAAAGCCGAAGGAGAAGATAAACCATCACCAACTGAAATATTGAGGAGGATGATAGCGATCGAAAAATAACTGAAAACTATCCACTTACTGAGAAGATTGCAAAAAAGTAATGTCGACCCACCAGGAAAAGAAATGGTAAGATAATACTGGTAAATACCAATATTAGGGTACGTAACAAATGATTAGCATCAGTACTTATGACTGGAAACAAATGAATTCTTTAGAGCTAAATGAATTTCAATGACGAACTATCTCCCATAATGACGAGACTACCATCCATAGGAGTAAACAAATCTCAATGAAGAACTATCTCCCATAATGACGAGACTACCATCCATCAGAGTAAACAAATCTCAACAATGAATTATCTCCCATAATGACGAGACTACCATCCATTGGAGTAAACATATCTCAACAATGAACTATCTCTCATAATGAAGAGACTACCATTTTTTGGAGTAAACAAATCTCAACAATGAACCATCTCCCATAATGACGAGACTACCACCCATTAAAGTACAAAAATATCTACATCGAACTATCTCCCATAATGACGAGACTACCATTCATTGGAGTAAACAAATCTTAACAACGAACTGTCTCCCCTTATGAAGAGACTACCATTCATCGGTGTAACAAATCTCAACAACGAACTATCTCCCATAATGACGAGACTACCATTCATCGGAGTAACAAATCTCAACAATGAACTATCTCCCATAATGACGAGACTACCATTCATCAGATTAAACAAATCTCAACAACAAACTATCTCCCATAATGAAGAGACTACCATTCATCGGCGTAACAAATCTAAACAACGAACTATCTCCCATAATGATGAGACTACCATTCATCGGAGTACAAATCTCAACAACGAACTATCTCCCATAATGATGATACTACCTTTTATTGGAGTCCAAATCTCAACAATGAACTATCTCCCATAATGACGAGACTACCATTCATCGCGGAAAACTAAAATGAATCTTCTCGGGGAACTAACAGACTTACTGAGGAAGAACATGTTGCTCAAATAAAATGATCGCCACTTGCCACTATATGAAACCTATTGGACAAAGAAATATGATTTCCATAGGGAAATTTCAATATATTCATTCATATGAGACAAAGTCTTCTTGTGAAAAATAAATGCACACTCTTAATCTAGGACTCAAAGCTTCTAGAAATCATAATAATGTTGCCAGGGACCACAAATCCAAACCAGAAATAAACCGGAGTGAAACAGTCAGCCAAGACAGCACCTAATGAGAAATAAACTCAAAAATAAACCACATTCCATCAAGGCAATGAGCTGAATAGGAAGGCTAAAGAAAAAAATTCTTCCACGAGGGATAACTCAGTGGGGAAATTGAAAGAATATAAACTTTCTTCTTAAGGTTGACACTCTATTTGAGATAGGGTAACATAACTCTGCAAAATAGGGTAATAGGCCAACAATATATTAATTAATGCAGATGAGCAATGAATTTTAAATTTAGCTATGCATGACGTATGTATGAATGTATTAATGTTATCATGTATATGCTGACAAAATAATCATACAACACTGTGAATAACCAGACAAAACCAACTTAGGTAGAGTCAACACTCAGCTAAATCACATCCAGGAGGAAAATTTCATAAGAAAATAAGCACCAATTGAGGACACAAATTCCTATTTCACGGCTTAACTCCTTTGGGAAGCAACATAATCCGAAAATAATCAAGTCAAAATAGTAAATTAGTACAAATACAAGGATATTACATCCTTCTCCAGGCTTCATCGGGGAATATCACACAGACTTCAATGGTGAAAAAAATCTCTCAATGTTTATACTTCGAATGGAGATTACATTACTGACCTCACTATGGCAGATGAAAAGCACATCGTCGAGACTTCAACAGGGTATCTTCTGCTGAATTCATTGGGGAGGACAATACCATATTGTCGAGGGGAACCCAAAATACATTCTTTAATTGGGGATCTAAGAAGTCAAAAAATACATCAAGATAATTGGGGATTTTAACAAAACCTAGCACTTGGCGAGAGAAAACCCAAAAAGTTGAGAACTGTCTCAACACATATTAGAAAAGATAATGCCCTTGTCTAGTTTCCTGGGAAACAAACAACAACAATAATGCCATCACTTTAAAGGGGTTATGTTTTTCAAATGATTTTACCTTAGCACACACAGGGAGAAGGTAATTTCGTCATATGAGCAAAGACCTTACTAGGTAATTTTGGATAGAGGCTTCAGAGATGCAAACCCGAAATCAAAATAATCATCCTGGAGAAAAAACCTGAACCAAGACTTGACTGGGGAAAATGGGATGACAAATCCAACACCTCACCATACATTAATTGGTAGCATCACCAAATATTTTAGAAACACAAGGAGATCATGTGCATATTAGCAAGAGTGGCCTGGGAAAACTTTCCTTATGAATATACATTTCCAAAATATCAGAGTTTGTCCATCCTCGGAATCACTATTTTTTGTTTTTCTTGAATAACGAAATCTAAAGTAAAAAGTAATTTGTAAATTCTTTTCAAAAACAATTTTATTGTTAAATCTCTTTGTTTTGAAAATTACCATCAATAATAAATGGAACCTTTGAAAACAGAATAAAATAAGAATTACAAAGAATTGGATAAAATCTCAAACTTTATTAATGGAATGGTAGTCTTTGAATGGCGAGACCCCATGGACGATTACAAAGCTTGGGAAAATATTAATATATTTAAAAAGATACATTGAAATAAAATTACAACTATTCTCCCTAATAACTTTGAATTCCTTAGCAACGACTTTCGTTGAAGTTTGGTGAGGACCCGAGAAGATTGTTTCTTCAATGATCAAGTCTTGTCTGACGCAGTTACATGCCAAGAAATCCCTAACATTTGCCTAGGGTGCCCTTGCGGGTTTTCAAACTAGTGGGAAAATTGATTTTGTTTGTGTCTCTTATTTTTGCCTAGACCGCCCTTTCGGGTTTTCAGCCTACCGAGACGCTTTTTTTTGCCTAGGGCACCTTTTTGGGTTTTCGACTTAGCGAGTTGTTCTTTTATTTCTTTACGCAAAGTATTTCTTGACTGCATTAGCATTCATAGGACGTGGCAACTCCTCTCCATCCATAGTTTCAAGAACCAGTGCACCACCAGAGAAGGCTTTCTTGACAACATATGGGCCTTCAAAATTGGGAGTCCAGTTTCCTCTAGAATCAATGTTAAAAGACATGATTTTTCTTAACACGAGGTTGCCTTCTCTGAATTCACAAGGCTTTACCTTCTTATCAAAAGCTTTATAACTGGCCATGAGACAAGACTATTATTATCTTTTCATCAATCAAGTTCAATTGGTCAAACCTGTTCTTGACATATTCAGTCTCTAACAATTTTGTTTCCATTATCACACGTACAGAGGGAATCTCAACCTCAACAGGGAGCACTGCTTCCATACCATACAAAAGAGAGAACAAATTTTCCCCTATTGAAGTGCAGACAGATGTACGCTACCCGTGCAAAGCAAAAGGGAGCATCTCATTCTAATCTTTATAGGTAACAACCATTTTCTGGATGATTTTTATGATGTTTTTATTAGAAGCTTCAACAGCCCCATTCATCTTTGTCCTATTTGGAGATGAATTATGACAGAAAATATTGAATTATTCACAAAGTTCTATCATCATCTTTTTATTCAGACTCGAGTTGTTGTTAGTGATAATCCTGCTTGGCACACCATACCGACATATAAGATTGTTCTTGATAAAGTGGACTACCACTTGTTTAGTAACATTAGCATATGAAGTTGCTTCAACCCATTTGGTGAAGTATTCTATTGCCACCAAGATAAAACAATGTTAATTTGATGCTTTGGGTTCAATCTTTCCAATCATGCCAATGCCCCACATAGAAAAAGGCCACGGGGAAGAAATAACATTGAGAAGCGTCGGAGGCAGATGAATTTTGTCAGCTTAAATATGGAACTTATGGCACTTCTTTGAAGATTTGACTGTTACAAATTTGCAAAGAAGTGCCATAAATGCTAGATTTATGGTGACAAAATTCATGTGCCTCCAACGCTTCTCAATGTTATTTCTTCCCCATGGCCTTTCTCTATGTGGGGTATTGACATGATTGGAATGATTTAACCAAAGGCATCAAATGGACATCGTTTCATATTAGTGGGAATTGACTACTTCACAAAATGGGTGGAAGCAGCTTCGTATGTGTTGTACCCCAAAATTTTCCCTCTCAATTTATCAAGATTTCCCCTTAACATACTCTTTGGACTCAAGACCAAGCTAGGGTTTGCTCTGCTCAAGATATCTCCTTGCACTGATGACCTGAAATTAGGGTTTAAGTTTGCACAGGGATTTTTGGATTTTCAATGCTCAAAGTGACTTTGATACTTCATGTTGGACTTATAAGATTGCCTCTACCAGGTTTCAAGCTTTGAATCAAATTTTTGCCCAGTCAATTGGACAGTTGACCTAGAAATCAGTTGTATTGGGGAAAAAGTAAATTGTGGCCAATTTACAGTCAAACCTCATGATTTTTGATCCACATCAACATTATAGACTCATATGAACCATTTGATCAAGTTTAGACCACAACTCCTCAAGAAATTTGATCAGATCATCAAAAGGGTAAAATGGTCATTTTTAGGGTTTTGACTATATAAGGACAATTTCTGATTTTTCACCTAGCCAATGGCAAATTGGATTCAAGTATGGATTCAAGGACTCAATTGCATCATCTTGACCTATTCACAAAGTTCAAAAGATCTCAAATGCATTGGATTGACAGATGAATTTTCGAGTCAACTGATCAAAAATCAACTGTACACTGAAAAGTCAAACTTTAACTTTTTGGTCAAAATCAAGTGCCAAGGGTCATTTTTCATCAAGATGTGTCAAAACATGAAACTTGGTCATCAAGAAACCTAATTTTGCAAATTAGGGTTTAAGATTGAAAATTTTCATAACTTAGAAATTTTCTAAGTTATGAAATTTTCTTATTTTTTCCGAACTTCGCCCAACATTTTCACCATCATGCAATTGGATTCAAACAAAAATTCCAACATGAAAGTTGTAGTCCTCCACAAAATCTACAACTTTTATTCACAAAGTTTTCCCAAAAGATGCTTGGATCTCAAGATATTATTTTTGAAATAAGGGTCCATGAAACTTTTAACTTAGTGAAATTTTGCCCTAGTTTAGGCAGGATTTTGACCTATCTTCATGGCAATTTTTCACATAGTTCCACTTGGAATATCAAAATTCATTTCAAATATGTATTGTATAGAATGTTACAAGCTTTCCAAAATGTCAAAGAACTCTCCAAAATCATTTTTGTTTAGGGAGAATCGAAGGTTTGAATTTGGGAAATTATCACTTTGATCCATGGCATTTTCATGTTGACACAAGTTGCAAAATCTGTCCAACTTTGCTTGTACTTGAATACAGGTCTCTAAACCCTTCCACACTCAAAAATTTAATGCAAACTCATTGGTTTAAGGCATCATTCTGATCAATGGAAGTTTACACAAGGGTTTAATCCATTTTTGGCAAAAAGGCAACAATGCTATTTTCATAAAGCACAACTTTATGTCAACTTGTTTCCCTTGAGCCTTGAACCCCTCTCTTTGCAGAAAACAAATTCCATAAACTTAGGCAAAGGATAACCACTTTGTGCAGCTAGGAAGGAGGCATGTACAGGCTCTTTGCTTGATCACTTCATACTTTTCTTCAAAACCAAGAAATGTGCAAAAGTCTACACAACACTTCCATCTGATAAAACCAACTCTTGTAACCCTTTCAAACAACTTTGGCATATCAAATTGATCCAAAAACACGAGCTAGCCAGTCCTCAAACAACCTTGAACATCAAAACACCTTCTTCTTGCAAAACAGGGCAGTTTCTGCATTTTTGTTTCCAAATCACAAACTACTTGTGCGTTTTGCCCCAAACCTCTTCCAATACATTCCATACAACCCACCTAAGCTATCCCAACCATTGGGCAGTGACTGTAACCTTTTTTTTAAGCTTCAACATTTTTGAATTCAGCTTGTGCAGGTTGACTTCTACAGGCTTATTCAAGCAAACTCAAAGCAAACTAAGCATTGGGGAAGGTCAAGGAAGTTCAAGCAAGCTCCCAAGCATCTCAGGCCTCATTGAAAACCTCCACATTTCCATACTCGAGTTCAATTGAATCAGGTATTTCCAACCTTTCTATCTCTCTATTTAGGAATCATTAGGCTTAGGTTTGTGAATAAATAATGTAGTACTCATTGCCCTTAAGCTGTACATATGCATAGATTTCATTTAAGTTAATTGTGTTGAAAGAATTTGATTAATGAACTTTATGAAAAAGTTAGGTTAGTTAGGGCCAGAGAAATTCTCTCTGGTCTTTGAGAGTTATATTAAGTTCTTTATATGATTGGAATCGTGCTGAAAAATGCTATAACTTTTGTGTTGTGAGTTTTTGCTTTAGAGCACGTATGCATGAGTTAGCCATTTGTACATAGGTCCATTTGTAATGGTTTGATTTTTCATAAAACAAATTAGGGTTTCCACCCTTAATAAAAATAATCTTTTATTTTATTATTCTTGATGCATTAAATACTTTATTTTTACATACATAAAAATAATACAAAAACATGTTTTGCATATTTATAATATATTGCATATTTATTTAATTGCTTATTTAAATATTGTCTATTTATTTATTTGAGCAAATAATTCAATTTGGTTGTAATAATCTTAGGGTTTTAATTTCTTTCAAATAATCCCCTATTCAAAATTGTATCCCCCTCCCCATATCAATGTTTTAATAGTTGTAGATTTACGTTTATGCATTTATAGCTTTCAAATATGCCATGATAGAGATTAGGGTTTGTACGCAATATCCAAAATCAAAACAAATAGCTAGACCTAATACAAGACATGAAAGCATGTAAATTGACAACACAATGCACACATGTACCCCTAGGGTTTCATCCACTTGTTGCCTTTAAAATGGCCATGGTATGCATGTTGAGTATCTTGGCAAAACAAAATCAAAACAAAAAGATCATAGTCCCTAGATGATGCTATCTTGGTTGCCTATACAAAATGATCTAGTCCCTCAAAAATTTGCTAAAGATACTTAGCACTATTTCTATCATGGTCAATACGATGACCCGCGCCTGTCCCGTTTAACATCCAAATACAAGGTTGTTTACCAAATACAATGGTAAAACAACAATGTAAAAGGGTTAAAAATGTGTAGGAAAGACTCGAGTAGATAGGGTAGACAACTCTTAGTTACTTGATTAAACTTGCAAACATCCTTGCTATTTTCAAAAACATACATACAATTTCAAAACATTTCCCAATAACAAACTTTCAAACATTGAAACATTTTTCAAAAGACAAACACCTTTGTATACATTCAAACAAGAATCATTACAAAGGTTGCCACAACAAAGGCCTCTTTTCAAAATAATTTCAAAACCACACACAAAAGCACCATTTCAAACAATTGAAAAGCAAAAGCAAGTGATCTAAACAAGTAATTAAGAGCCCATGGATAACCATGGATGAAAAGGGTGCTTGCACCTTCCCTTTTTATAATCTACCTCCCGAACCCAAGAAAACATCTCAAAGGTCTTTCCATTTCTTTTTGACCTTTCCTTTGGATAAAATAAAAAGTCGGTGGCGACTCTTGCTAAACCGAAACATTTGCGAACACAAACGCAAAACCTCAAGTAAGTTCTCCCACCGTATCACAAAACTGGAGACTCTGCTGGGGAATAAATATAAAAGTGGGGTTACCTTAGTGTTTAGATCACCTTTACATGTTTATCTTGTTTGCTTTGATTGCTTTACATTTGGTTCCATTATTTGGGTTTGAAATCCTCTACCCGAATTTGGGAAATATTCATAGGTAAATAGGAATACATTGTGGAAACTGTGCGGGGTATACCGACATGGTTGAAGAAATAGCTATATTAGTGCGACATATTTGTGGGTACTGGTAGCCTTTGAGTCAATCAAAGAGAATACGGGGCCGCTGAGTGATGTCATGAAGCACTAATGGACTTTTAGAACCTTTACTTGACCATCTTGGCCTTATTAGGGGTAGTGAGATGACCGGCTTTGGTGCAGTCCGAAGTTGGTAGATACTCGATACTACACTCATTGAGGGTTGTTTTCTTTGAATATTTCGGTCGCCAGTAAAGTGGCTAAACTGAAACAATGAACACAGAAAATAATCCAGTGATATTGAGCTCCTTAGAACCCGGTTACTATTTATAGGACAAGATGAGCCAACTAAACTTCAAGAGGGTACTTACCTATGAAACCCCATGCAAGGCTGAAACTAGGATCTTGTGTGATTTGTTTGTACATATACTTGTGCATACATCATAAACATCATGAAACATCATATGCATCCACTAACCATTTCAAGGGTTTGGATCTTCATCTTTGTTCCTGTTTAGCAGGTCATGGAATCACTCCACAGGAAAACAATCTAGGTCAACCTTGTGAGAGTTCCTCCTCAACTCAAGGAACTTGCTTCCAAGATTCCAGAGAATTATCCCTTCACTGAAAGACATGGTAGACTTCTCAATTTGGTTAAATCCAACATTGAAGAAGACATGGTGAAAGTTCTCTTCCAGTTCTTTGACCCCCTACACCACTGCTTCACATTTCCTGATTACCAACTAGTGCCTACTTTGGAGGAATTTTCTCAACTCCTGAGGATTCCTATTCTCCATCAACTACCCTACAACGGTACGGAAAGAGAGCCAAAGCCTGAAGATGTTGCTCAAGCCTTACACTTACAACCATCTGATATCAAAGGTCATTGGGAAACCAAAAGTGACGTCAAGGGTTTCTTGGCAAAGTTTCTGTTTGAGAAGGCACAAGACTGCTGCAATTCTCTAGACCTGCAAGCTTTTGAGGAGATTGTAGCACTTCTCATCTATGGGTTGGTCTTGTTCCCAAACCCTGATCAACTTATAGATGTGAATGCTGTCAAGATTTTCATATCTCAGAATCCTGTGCCTACATTGCTTGGGGATATCCTCCACTCATTTCACACACGAACAATGAGGAAAAAAGGTGTTCTCATGTGTTGTACTCCTCTTCTAGCAATGTGGTTTATTTCTCACCTTCCCCAGTCAGTCTTGAAGAATGAGCAAGGCTTGAGGTGGTCACAACGATTGATGACTCTTACACATTCTGATGTTCATTGGTGTTCTCGGTCAAGAGAAAATGTCATCATCATTGATCGTTATGGGGAATTCCCTAATATCCCATTACTTGGAATTAGAGGAGGCATTACCTACAACCCCTGCTTGGCTCTGAGACAATTTGGGTATGCCCGAAGGGATAGCCCACATGACATGCTGATTCCAGACTTGATTTTTGACTTCGACAACGACGCTCAAGGACTTAGACAAAGGTTTATCCGAGCTTAGTGGATGCCCAACAAGGTGGATAGTAAGACACTGGGACACAAGAATTCCATCCCCCTTGAGCCTTACCTCAAGTGGGTACGAACCCACGCCTAGAGTCTTATGATGCCTTACCCCTAAATTCTCCCTATGATTAAAGAGCCTGTTATGGAAGGAGAGGTTCCATACACCCTCCTACATCCTGACATTCCAACATCACTTGAAGATTTGAAAAAGAGTTGGATACATCTCAAGGAAGAACGGAATACTTTTGAAGCCAGCTTCTACGCCAGTGAGAAGAAGGTTTTGGAACTTACTCGTCGACTCCACGAAGAGCAGACTCTCAACACCTACATCGCACTGAAGAGGATGCGCAATGTCTTTTTACCTTAGAATTTTGTATTATTTTGCCCATGGGGCATTTATATACTAACAATTATATCTTATTAATATGACGTGCGCTCTTTTTTGTTTACAACAAATTTTAATTTTTGAATCCTTGAATGCTATACACGAATACATATCATTCATCATATGCATAAGCAAGTCTTCACACCAGGTATCCTTATCTCTCTGTTGTTTATTTCAGCAAGATGGATATAGAGCAGACGGTCAAAGACCTACAAGCGCAAAATTCACAGTTCCAATAACTACTCATGACCTTGGCAAAGGGTCAGGAGGATCATAAAGCACTACTGGAAAAGGAAAAGGAAATGGAGAAAAAGAAAACGAAAAGAGTTGGTGTCGCTACTATGGGAAGAAGATTTGAGAACCAAGCTAGAAGGGTCCTGGATTTCCCATCAACATCTGATGAAGGGGTAGGAAAGGGAAAGGGAGCTGCAGTGCCCTCTGAGTCTGAGGAAGAAGAAGAAGAAGAGGATGAAGACTACTCTGAGTAGCAGTACCCTCCTGCAGACGACAAGTACAAGAATCTGGAAGAGCGTCTGGCAGCTATGGAGGTACAAAGAGTGCCTGGGATGGATTTCGAGGAGCTAGGGTTGGTTGTTGGGATTGTGATTCCCCCTAAATTCAAGGTGCCTACATTTTCTAAATACGATGGTTTGTCTTGTCCGAAGATGCACCTACGGTCTTACGTCAGAAAGATCCAACCTCATTCTTCTGATAAGGATCTGTGGGTCCACTTTTTTCAAGATAGTTTGTCGGGTACGCAATTAGATTGGTTCTACCAGCTTGAGAGATCTGATGTGCACAATTGGGAGGATTTGGCTGCTGCCTTCTACAGATAATATCAATATAATGCAGATTTAGCACCTACTCGTACTCAATTACAGAGTATGGGTATGGTCTCTAATGAAGGCTTTAAGGAGTATGCCCAGAAATGGAGGGACTTGGCTAGAAGGGTGCAGCCACCATTGTCTGAGAAAGAGCTTGTGGATATGTTTTTGGGGACCCTGCCAAATCCATTCTTTAATCACTTGATCGGGAGTTCGTCTGCGAGGTTCACCGAGTTAATTCTGACTGGTGAAAGAGTTGAAGCTGGAATCAAGAGCGGTAAAATTCAAAAGGATGCATCTGCTTCCGTTGCTATCAAGAAGACCTTTCCAGCCAAGAAAGAAGTCTTAGCTGTTTACTCCCAGAGAAGTCAATGAAGAGTTGAGTGCCGGCCAGCGGTGGGGGTTGTAATGATTCAAAATTCTGCAGCTGATCAACCTCGAAACAGTCAACCAAGAACCAACCAAGCAAGGGTGGAAAGGCCTGCACGACAATTCACACGGATCAATATGACACCTGCTCAGGTTCTCCCTCATCTGTTGAAGTTAAACCTTACAAGCTTGAAAGAGGCGCCAAATAATTCGAATACCTCTTCTCCTACTACTATTCAAATGCAAAGTGTGCCTATCATTCAGATAGTGTGGGGCACGACACCAACAGTTGTTGGGCCCTCAAAAATAAGATCCAGGATTTAATAGATGCCAAAGAGGTGGAGTTTGATGCCCCTGAAAAACCTAATGTGATCTCTGCCCCAATGCCAAAACATAGTCATAATGTCCATGCTGTTGAAAAAGATCTTTATGTTGCTATTGTTGATCACTTAATGACTCCATTACCAATGATCAAGATTAATCTGTTGAAAGCTGGGATTTTCCCGGGCTATGAAAAATATTGCTACCTTTGCTCTTCCTTACAATTCGACCGTTCGTTGTTGAATTTAGGCATTCAACGCCTAATGGATAATCAAGAAGTCCTCTTTGAGAAAACTCCTGTTACTCCAACTCCTATCAATGATGTTGCTATAATTACCATTTCCGCCAATCTTTCCAAGGTCTCTAAAAGACCTGTTAAGATTACATCCGATCCAAAGATTGTACCTCTGAAGATAACTATGCCGGGGCCTATCCCATACAAGTCCAATAAAATAATACCGTGGAATTATGGAGGAGAGATCTTCTTCCATGGTGTTAAGCATATTTAATCAGTTGAAGAAAGTTCCGATGAAGAGACTCCTGACATTGGAAATATTGCTGGGACGAGTAAAATCACCCGCAGCGGAATAATTTTCTCTCCGGAGATTGCTACCCCAAGGGCAATCTTCTGACCCTCAAGTGCTCCTAAGGTTACTCCTGTTCCGGTCAACATCTCTGTGCGAACTCCAGTGATTGAAGAAATTGTTACTCCTGTAGTTGTACCCTCTGTTGTTGCTGCTGATAAAGGTAAGGGGATCCGAGAAACGCCCGTCAGGACGAGGGCTCAGCCTTTGGTCATCCCCGAGACCACTCAAAAGGAAATGGAGGAGATTTTAAAAATAATTAAGAAAAGCGACTATTATGTCGTAGAACAACTGGGGCAAACCCCTTCAAAAATCTCTATGTTGGCCTTGTTGCTCTGTTCTAATGCTCATGCCAAAGCTTTGATCAAGTTCTTGAAGACGGCCCATGTGCCTCAGGAAACCTCTGCGGACCAGTTCCAGGAGTGTGTAGCTAGCTTAACAGCCGACAATGGTCTTGGCTTCTCCGATGCCGATTAAACATCCAAGGGGAGAAAGCATAATGACGCGTTGCATGTCTCGGTGGAATAAAGAGGGACTACTTTAGCTCACGTTCTGGTTGATACCGGGTCGTCTTTAAATGTCTTACCAAAGAAAGCATTGGATAAAATAGATTGTGAAGGTATAATTTTGAAGCCCAGCAACATCATTGTCAGAGCCTTTGATGGTTCTAAATGGATGGTCCACGGGGAGGTGGACATCCCGATTAAAGTGGGTACTGAAACTTTCCACTCCACATTTTATGTCATGGATATTCGTCCCTCCTACTCTTGCTTGTTAGGAAGACCCTAGATTCATCATGCTAGATCCATTACGTCTACTCTGCATCAGAAGCTTAAGTACCCTGTCCAGGGGGAAATTGTGACAGTTCATGGCAAGGAGGAGTATATGATAAGCCATCTGAATTCATTCCGCTATGTTGAATTAGATGGTGAATTCATCGAGACCCCCTTTCATCACTTTGAAGAGGTTTCTCCTGAATTTGCGGTATCCAAGACAATGACTTATGTGCCCATCATTACCAAACCTGTGTCCCGGATGTCATCCCTTAAAGATGCGAAGGCTGTGATTGAGGAAGGAGGGAGCACAATATGGGGTCAGCTGCCAGATTTTCCTTACAAGACAAATAAGTTCGGCTTGGGTTTCACCGCTTCTGCTTAAAAGGCTGTACGCCGCTCCCGGGCTGGAGGGCCGCTGTTGAAGATCACCCATCATGGAGTTCATGCTTTAGAGGATGTCGAAGAGAAGAGCAATTTTCAAAGACTGGATCTTTCCAACTGTTGAAAGAGGGCTGAACAACTGGGAGGCGAAAGACTTCGTTCCCATTACTTTCATCAATCAGTAATTTATCTTTCGAACATTTCTGTTGGTCTGTAATAATTATTAAACAATTTTTACACTCTTTTTGCCTTGTGCCTTACCCGAGGTACATAGGTCCATTTGTAAGGGTTTGATTTTTCATCTTCATATGCCATTTTTAATGAATCATGGACGTTTTCATATATAAACTTTTATGTTCATTTTCTTTCTTTTTACATTTTATTTGCTAAAGGTGGCTATCCCTTACACACACCCACACTCACAAAATGCAGGTACCAATCCACTCCAGATTTCATGGGTAACAATTCTGCTATGGCCTTCAGTGACTCTGAAGATCTGGTCAATCATGCCGAATACGAAGGTGATGAAGACTGTGAAGTTCCTGGAGAGTTGGGTAGACTTCTGCAACAGGAAGAAAGCGCTATTCTACCTCACGAGGAGTTGTTAGAGACTATCAACTTGGGAACAGAGGAAGACAAAAAAGAAGTTAAAGTGGGTGCCAACCTAAAGCCAAATGTCAAGGAGCGCTTTGTTCAGCTGTTTAATGAATATGTTGAGATCTTTGCTTGGTCCTACGAAGACATGCCGGGACTGGATACAGATATTGTGGTTCACCGTCTCCCTACAAGAGAAGATTGTCCACCAATCAAACAGAAAGTCCGCCGAATGATGCCCGACATGTCCGAAAAGATCAAAGCTGAAGTGATGAAGCAATTCAATGTTGGGTTTCTTGCTGTTACTTCATATCCATAATGGGTTGCTAACATTGTGCCCGTGCCTAAGAAGGACGACAAAGTGAGAATATGCGTGGATTACAGAGACTTAAACAGGGCTAGCCCTAAAGATGACTTTCCACTACCGCACATCGACATCTTGGTTGACAATACAGCTCAGCATAAGGTATTTTCTTTCATGGATGGATTTTTAGGGTATAACCAGATCAAAATGACCCCCGAAGACATGGAGAAGACTACGTTTGTTACACAATGGGGTACCTTCTTCTATAAAGTGATGCCATTCGGGCTGAAGAATGTCGGGGAAACCTATCAGCGCGCCATGGTAGCTTTGTTTCATGACATGATACATCATGAGATTGAAGTCTATGTAGACGACATGATAGCCCGTTCACAAACAGAAGAAGAACACCTCGACCATCTACAAGAGCTGTTTGTCAGGTTGAAAGAGTACAAACTCATACTAAACCCCAACAAGTGCACTTTCGGAGTCAGGTCCGGTAAACTCTTGGGATTCATCGTCAATAACAAAGGCATCGAGGTTGATCCTGCCAAAGTCAAAGCTATACAAGAAATGTCTGCCCCTCGCACTGAGAAAGAGGTCAGAGGTTTCTTGGGACGCCTAAACTACATTGCGAGGTTCATCTCTCACCTAACATCTACCTGTGAACCAATCTTCAAGCTGTTGAAGAAAGATCAGGTTGTTAAATAGAATGATGACTGTCAAGTTTCTTTTGATAAAATCAAGGAGTATTTGCTGGAACCTCCTATCTTGATGCCACCCGTTGAAGGAAGGCCGTTAATCATGTATCTGACTGTTTTGGAGAATTCAATGGGGTGCGTACTGGGCCAACATGACGAGTCTGGCTGAAAAGAGCATGCCATTTATTACCTTAGCAAAAAGTTTACCGACTGTGACACTTGCTACTCACTGCTCGAGAAAACTTGTTGCGCTTTGGTATGGGCTGCTCGCCGGCTAAGGCAGTATATGTTGACACATACCACTTTACTGATCTCTAAGATGGATCTGATCAAGTACATCTTCGAGAAGCCTTCTCTATCAGGAAGAATCTCTAGATGGCAGATGATCCTCACCGAATATGATATACAATACACGACCCAAAAAGCCATAAAGGGGAGTGTGCTAGCTGACAATCTAGCTCATCAAGTTGTCGAAGATTACCAATCTATGAGGTTCGACTTCCCCGACGAGGATATCATGACAGTGGACAACATTGAAGAGAACAGACCGTATGACGGACCTGAACAAGAATCCCGATGGACCCTATACTTTGATGGTGCTTCTAATGCACTTGGAAACGGTATCGGCGCGGTACTTATCTCTCCAGAAGGTTGCCATACACCTTTCACTGCTAGACTCTTCTTCAGCTGCACCAACAACATGGCCGAGTATGAAGCTTGTACCTTTGGTCTCAAGGCTGCTATTGACTTGGGAATCAAAACATTGATTGTATTTGGGGACTCAGCTTTGGTTATCAGTCAAATCAAAGGAGAGTGGGATACTAAACATCCAAACCACATCCCTTACAAGGAACATGTCTTGACATTGTTACCACATTTCGAGCAGATCACCTTCGAGCACTTCCCGCGAGAAGAGAATCAGCTAGCAGATGCGCTAGCTACAATGTCTTCCATGTTTAAACTTAACTGGGATAATGAGGCACCTCAAATCACCATTGAGCGGATGGACGAACCTGCACATTGTCACGAGATTAATACCGAAGAAGTAGTGGACCGACCTTGGTTTCATGACGTCAAAAGGTATCTCGAAACACAAAAATACCCTGAAGGAGCTTCAGTTAGCGACAAAAAGTTCTTAAGGAGGTTCACGTCCATGTTCTTTTTGAGCAATGGTATCCTATACAAGCGCAATCATGATTGTGTCCTGCTCCGTTGTATGGACAAGGTTGAAGCTGAGAAGATCATGGTTGAACTACATAATGGCACCTTTAGCACCCACTCAAGCGGTCATACGATGGCTAAGAAGATTCTACGGGCAGGCTATTACTGGTCTACCATGGAGGCTGACTACCATCAACATTTAAGAACTTGTCACAAATGCCAAATCTATGCTGACAAGGTACATATACCTCCAGTTCCTCTCAATGTCTTAACAGCTCCTTGGCCATTCGCGATGTGGGGAATCGACATGATTGGAGAGATCAAGCCTACAACATCCAATGGACATCGTTTCATCCTGGTGGCCATTGACTACTTTACCAAGTGGGTCGAAGCAGCTTCCTTCGCCTCCGTTACAAAGAATGAGGTTGCCCGCTTCATCAAGCAGAACCTCATTTTCCGGTATGGTATCCCCGACAGGATCATCACTGACAACGGTACAAATTTGAACAATACTATGATCACCGCTCTGTGCAAGCTGTTCAAGATTCAACATCACAATTCATCTCCCTATCGGCCTAAGATGAACGGTGCTGTCGAAGCTGCAAACAAAAATATCAAGAAGATCATTCAAAAGATGACAGTCACCTACAAAGACTGGCATGAGATGTTACCGTTTGCTCTGCACGGATACCGTACCACGACACGTACATCAATTGGGGCAACACCCTATTCATTGGTATACGGCATGGAAACTGTCATACCTATCGAGGTTCAGATTCCCTCCTTGAGAATCATGAAGGATGCTGGTTTGAGTGAAGAAGATTGGATTCAGACCCGACTTGATCAACTTAACTTGATTGACGAGAAGCGACTTACTGCTGTTTTCCATGGTCAGGCATATCAAAAACGAATGATCAAAGATTTCAACAAGAAAGTCATAAGACAAGTATATCAAGTCGAGGATCTTGTAATCAAGCGGATCATCTTGCCGCAAAGTGATCCAAGGGGCAAATGGACTCCTACCAACGATGGACCATTTGTGATCAAAAACATCTTTTCGGTGGGGCAATGATCCTGACCACCATGGACGGCGACGACCTGCCGCACCCTGCGAATGCAGACATAGTCAAAAGATACTACGCATAAATGACCTGACAAGTTGAAAACCCGAAAGGGCGACTTGGGCAAAAATGGGCATCCCGGTGAATCGAAAACCCGAAAGGGCGGTTCAGGCAAAAATTAGGGATAAATAAAAAAAATTTGTACACCTGGCAAGTTGAAAACCCAAAAGGGCGACTTGGGAAAAAAAGGGTTTCCCGGTGGATCGAAAACCCGAAAGGGCGGTCCAGGAAAAAGTTAGGGAATTAAAGCGTATGACTATGTCTCGTCAGATCACTTTAAGGACAATCTCTTCACAGACAACCTCTGGGCTTCTGATCAACTCAATCATCATCGGACAAAGCAACGAATGGACAAGATGTCCAGAGTTACGAAGGCTATAGCAGAATGTGAACCCCATGGAATTTTTACATAGCCATCTTTCTTTGTATAAATTTTAATCAATTTTTACGACAATATTCTCTTACTAGGATGTCTGTCTCCTTTGTACAAAATACTTACACAAATTTAATACAAAGATACTTCAAAGTGCAGAAAACTATCGGCCTTTTCCTTTTTTTTACACTTGTGTTTTATTTGAAAACGTCCAATGGTTTATTAAATGAGCATATGCATTTGAATATAATCACTGGTTACAAATGAACGAAATGTGAAAGAATAATTACTGATAGGTTGAAAGGATAGGAAAACTTCTTTAGACTATTCCAAGTCAAATCCCCTGCAGTACATCATCGAGGTCCCCAGTGGAGCCAAAACCTTGAAATACATGTCCCCCGCAGAGTTAAAATTCAAAATCCCCACCAGAACTAAGTTTCCAAACTCCCAATCCCCAGCGGAGCCAGAAAACTTTGAACTGCAGATCCTCAACAAAGATGAAACTTTCTTCCCCAACGAAGTCCAAAACTTCAACCCTTAAACCCCGGTGGAAGACCATCCAGTTTCCTCTAATTCCCCAGAGAGTTGTCTTAAAACCAAAAAATTCCCCTGCAAGTTATCTTAGAACCTGACAGCTAACCAGACGACAACTTCAGATTATTCCTCAGTAGATTGGCATACAACCCAAGCTCTTGAAAACTCTTCAACAAAATAAACATTCTTCCCACAGAGTTATTCCCCAACGGATTGAAGATTCGCAATCCCCAGCCACAGTCATCAAGTTTCTCGGGACCCCCCAAGCAGGTTTCTCAAGCAGCACTCGGCATTATTCTTACAATGGAATGTCTATCATGTTCCAACTTTAAAGGACTTGAAGGATCCCTATATCCCCAGGAAAGTCGTGAAGGGTTCTCACATTCCCACAGAAGTTGTCAAAGTTCTTGTTAATCCCCACAAGTTGCCAAAGATTTTCTTTCCCCAACAGTGGTCCAAGGATTTCTCATTTTCAGCAATCAAAGGTTGTGGAATTCCCAGTATCGTTCCATGATTTATTTTCCCCGGCAGCAGTCAAGGATTTTACTATCTCCAGCTATCAAGGACTTATTCTCCTTCGCAAGACAGCTAATCAGCTTACATGCGCATGCATTACATATCATAAACATTAATAAAACACATTTTATTGCATCATACATGTCATGCAACATAACTTTGTGTTTCAACTAACATTTTACCCTTTTCAGGATAAGATTAAAAGCTATCTCTAACGACTATTTAGAGATTTCAGATACAGTACGGATACACTCCAAGACATGGAAGTCATTCTGCTACTCATTCGGATCTCTTATTTAGATACAGTACGGATACACTCCAAGACATGGAAGTCATTCTGCTACTCATTCAGATCTCTTATTCAGATACAATATGGATACACCCATGACACGGAGATTCAACTATCAATCTCGAGTACGGATACACTCCAATACATGGAAGTCACTCTTCTACTCATACAAATCTCAACTTCAGATACATTCCAGATACGCTCCAGACACGGTAGACATTCTGTCACTCATTCAAACCTATTCTCCATACCAGAGATGCTCCAAACACGGACATCTTTTTGTCGCTTATTCAGATTTCAGATTCAGACACAATACAGATACACTCCAGACACGGTAGTCATTCTGTTATTTATTCAAGAATTAAATACAGTTATAGATCGGATACGCTCCAGACACGGACTCCATTCCATTGCTCATACAGATCCAATCTCCAGATACAACTCAGATACGTTCTAGATACGGATACCATTCTGATGTTCATTCTCCTGATTTTCAACAAACATCCTTGTATGGCATCTTTAAGCCCATCTACAACAAGATTCAATCATCTCCAAATGGCATCTTTAAGCCCATTTCCTCAACCTACATTTTGACGAGTGCAAATTTATGGTCACTCTAGTTGATTGAACAGGGGAAGTTGTTGTACCCCAAACTCGCCAATCTAACTCTTCAGGTTCAAGAAGATTGAACAGGGGAAGTTGTTGTACCCCAAAATTTTTACTCTCATTTTATCAAGATTTCCCATCACAAGACTCTTTGGACTCAAGACCAAACTAGGGTTTGCTCTACTCAAGATATCTCCTTGCACTGATGACCTGAAATTAGGGTTTGAGTTTGCAAAGGGATTTTTGGATTTTCAATTCTCAAAGTGACTTTCATACTTCATGTTGGACTTATAACATTTCCTCTACCAAGTTTCAAGCTTTGAATCAAATTTTTGCCCAGTCAATTGGACAGTTGACCTAGAAATCAACTGTATTGGGGAAAAAGTCAACTGTGGCCAATTTACAGTCAAACCTCGTGATTTTTGATCCACATCAACATTATAGACTCATATGAACCATTTGATCAAGTTTGGACCACAACTCCTCAAGAAATTTGATCAGATCATCAAAAGGGTAAAATAGTCATTTTTAGGGTTTTCACTGTATAAGGGCAATTTCTGATTTTTCACCTAGCCAATGGAAAATTGGGTTCAAGTATGGATTCAAGGACTCAATGGAATCATCTTAGCCTATTCACAAGGTTCAAAAGATCTCAAATGCATTTGATTGACAGATGAATTTTCCAGTCAACTGATCAAAAATCAACTATACACTGAAAAGTCAAACATTGACGTTTTGGTCAAAATCAAGTGCCAAGGGTCATTTTTCATCAAGATGTGTCAAAACATAAAAAAATTTCATCAAGAAACCTTATTTTGCAAATTAGGGTTTAAGATTGAAAAATTTCATAACTTAGAAATTTTCTAAGTTATGAAATTTTCTTATTTTTTCCCAACTTTGCCCAACATTTTCACCATGATGCAATTGGATTCAAACAAAACTTCCAACATGAAAGTTGTAGTACTCCACAAATTCTACAACTTTGATTCACAAAGTTTTCCCAAAAGATGCTTGGATATCAAGATAATATTTTTGGAATAAGGGTCCATGAAACTTTTAACTTAGTGAAATTTTGCCCTAGTTTAGGCAAGATTTTGACCTATCTTCATGGAAATTTTTCAAATTGTTCCACTTGGAATCTAAAAATGAATTTCAAATATGGATTGTAAATCATGTTACAAGCTTTCCAAAATGTCCGAGAACTCTCCAAAATCATTCGTGGTTAGGGAGAATCGAAGGTTTGAATTTGGGAAATTATCACTTTGATCCATGGCATTTTCATGTTGACACAAGTTGCAAAATCTGTCCAACTTTGGTTCTACTTGAATACAGGTCCCTAAACCCTTCCACATTCAAAAATTGAATGTAAACTCATTGGTTTAAGGCATTATTCTGATCAATGGAAGTTTACACAAGGGTTTAATCCATTTTTGGCAAAAAGGCAACAATGCTATTTTCATAAAGCACAACTTTATGTCAACTTGTTTCCCTTGAGCCTTGAACCCCTCTATTTGCATCAAACAAGTTCCATAAACTTAGGCAAAGGACAACCACTTTGTGAAGCTAGGAAGGAGGCCTGTACAGGCTCTTTGCTTGATCACTTCACACTTTTCTTCAAAACCAAGAAATGTGCAAAAGTCTACACAACACTTCCATCTGATAAAACCAACTCTTGTAACCCTTTCAAACAACTTTGGCATATCACATTGAGCCAAAAACACGAGCTATCCAGTCCTCAAACACCCTTGAACATCAAAACACTTACATCTTGCAAAACAGGGCAGTTTCAACAATTTTGTTTCCAAATCACAAACTACTCGTGCGTTTTTCCCCAAGCCTCTTCCAATACATTCCATACAACCCACCTAAGCTATCCCAACCATTGGCCAGTGACTATAACCTTGTTTTCAAGCTTCACCATTTTTGAATTCAGCTTGTGCAGGTTGACTTCTACAGGCTTATTCAAGCATACTCAAAGCAAACTAA
The DNA here is from genome assembly GCA_948472305.1 of Vicia faba. Lineage (NCBI taxonomy): Eukaryota > Viridiplantae > Streptophyta > Magnoliopsida > Fabales > Fabaceae > Vicia > Vicia faba. Next base: position 143,419,569 of record OX451735.1, read on the forward strand.
GCATTGGGGAAGGTCAAAGGAAGTTCAAGCACGCTCCCAAGTATCTCAGGCCTCATTGAAAACCTCCACATTGCCATACTCGAGTTCAACTGAAGCAGGTATTTCCCAACTTTCTATCTCTCTATTTAGGAATCATTAGGCTTAGGTTTGTGAATAAATAATGTAGTACTCATTGCCCTTAAGCTGTACATATGAATATATTTCATTTAAGTTAACTGTGTTGAGAGAATTTGATTAATGAACTTTATGAAAAAGTTAGGTTAGAAATTAGTGCCAGAGAAATTCTCTCTGGTCTTTCAGAGTTAGATTAAGTTCTTTATATGGTTGGAATCGTGTTGAAAAATGCTATAACTTTTGTGTTGTGAGTTTTTGCTTTAGAGCACGTATGCAGGAGTTAGCCATTTGTACAGGAAGGCGCGCGTTTTTTTGAACAGAGGTTGAAGATGAAGATCAGCTGGGCTGGGCCTGGCTTGTTCTTGCTGTTTGCACCCCCTTTGTGCTTTCTGCACCCCCCTGGCCCATTTGATTTTATTTTGCATATTTTTCTATTTCTTTTTCATTTCTGACTTTATTTTATTTTCCTAAACATAAAAAAATTCCAAAAATATTTTCATAAATTTTCACATTTTATTTTATTATTTTTATTATTTTTCTAACATAGAAATAATTATTAAATAGTATATACTTTTATTTTCTTTAATAAAAAAAACATGTAAATAACATAAAAAAAACATTATATTTTATTTTTAGTATTAAATAATATTTTCTCACATCATTTTTATTTTTTAACATTTGTATATTTTTATTTATTTTATTGTAAATAAATAATACATGATATATATATATATATATATATATATATATATATATATATATATATATATATATATATATATATATATATATATATATATATATATATATATATATATATATATATATATATATATATATATATATATATATATATATATATATATATATATATATATATATATATATATATATATATATATATATATATATATATATATATATATATATTCTTAAAACAAATTAGGGTTTCCACCCTTAATAAAAATAATCTTTTATTTTATTATTCTTAATGCATTAAATACTTTATTTTTACATACATAAAAATAATACAAAAACATGTTTTGCATTTTTATTTAATTTCTTATTTAAATATTGTCTATTTATTTATTTTTGCAAAGAATTCAATTTGGTTGTAATGATCTTAGGGTTTTAATTTCTTGCAAATAATCCCATATTCAAAATTGTATCTCCCTCCCCATATCAATGTTGTAATAGTTGTAGATTTACCTTTACGCATTTATAGCTTTCAAATATGCCATGATAAAGATTAGGGTTTGTATGCAATATCCAAAATCAAAACAAATAGCTAGACCTAATACAAGACATGAAAGCATGTAAATTGACAACACAATGCACACATGCACCCCTAGGGTTTCATCCACTTGTTGCCTTTAAAATGGCCATTGTATGCATGTTGAGTATCTTGGCTAAACAAAATCAAAACAAAAAGATCATAGTCACTCGATGATGCTATCTTGGTTGCCTATACAAAATGATCTAGTCCCTCAAAAATTTGCTAAAGATACTTAGCACTATTGTTATCATGGTCAATACGATGACCCGCGCCTATCCCGTTTAACATCCAAATACAAGGTTGTTTACCAAATACAATGGTAAAACAACAATGTAAAAGGGTTAAAAATGTGTAGGAAAGACACTTTAGTAGATAGGGTAGACAACTCTTAGTTACTTGATCAAACTTTCAAACATCCTTGTTATTTTCAAAAACATACACACAATTTCAAAACATTTCCCAAAAACAAACTTTCAAACATTGAAAAAAATTTCAAAAGACAAACACCTTTGTATACATTCAAACAAGAATCATTACAAAGGTTGCCACAACAAAGGCCTATTTTCAAAATACATTCAAAACAACACACAAAAGCACCATTTCAAACAATTGAAAAACAAAATCAAGTGATCTAAACAAGTAACTAAGAGCCCATGGATAACCATGGATGAAAAGGGTTCTTGCACCTTCCCTTTTCATAATCTACCCCCCTAACCCAAGATAACATCTCAAAGGTCTTTCCTCTGCTTTTTGACCTTTCCATTGGATAAAATAAAAAGTTGGTGGCGACTCTTGCTAAACCGAAACATTTGCGAACACAAACGCAAAACCTCAAGTCAGTTTTCCCACCGTATCACAGTATGCTAATGTCACTAAGCAGGTGGTAGAGTGTTTCATCAAGAACAATCTCATATGTGGGTATGGTGTGCCAAACAGGATTATCATTGACAACAGCTCAAATATGAATAATAAGATGATGAAAGAACTCCGCAAAGAATTCAATATTATCCACCACAATTTATCTCCCTACAGGCCAAAGATGAATGAGGTTGTTGAAGATTCTAATAAGAACATCAAGAAGATCATCCAAAAAATGGTTATCACTTATTAAGATTGGCATGAGATGCTCCCTTTTGCTTTGCATGGGTATCGAACATTTCTCCGCACTTCACCATGGGCAACCCATTTCTCTCTGGTGTATGTCGTGGAAGAAGAGCTCCCCGTTGAAGTTGAGATTCCCTTTTTACATGTGATAATGGAAACCAAGTTGTTAGACGCTAAATGGATCCTGAACAGGTTTGACCAGTTGAATCTAATTGAAGAGAAATGAATGACGACCTTGTGTCATGGTCAGTTATACCAGAAGAGAATGAAGAAAGCTTTTGATAAGAAGGTCAAACCTCATGAATTCAGAGAAGGCGACCTCGTGCTCAATAAGATCATGTCCTTTAACGCTGATTCTAGGGGGAAGTGGACTCCCAATTTTGAAGGCCCATATTTTATTAAGAAAGCCTTCTCTGGCGGTGCATTGATTCTTGAAATAATGGATGGCAAGGAGTTACCGCGTCCTGTGAATGCTAATGTAGCTAAGAAATGATTCTCCTAAAGAAATGAAAGAACAACTCGCTAAGTAGAAAACATGAAAGGGCGGCTTAGGCAAAAAAGGAGCATATCGGTAGGCTAAAAACTCGAAAGGGCGGTCTAGGAAAAAATTAGAGACATAAACAGAATAAATTTTCCCGGTAGGTTGAAAACCCGCAGGGGCAACATAGGAAAAAGTTAGGGATTTCTGGGTAAGTAACTGCATTAGACAAGATTTGATCATTTATGTAACAATGTTCTTGGATCCTCACCACTCTTCAAATGCAGTCGCTGCTCAGGAATTCAAAGTTGATAGGGAGAATAGTGGTCATTGTATTTCAATATATCTTTCCAATGAGTATTACCATTTTCCAAACATTGTAATCATCTATAGAGCCTCGCCATTCACATACTACCACCTATTAATAAAGTTTTAACTTTTATCCAATGCCTTGCAATTCTTATTTTATTCATCTTACAAAGACTTTATTTATTATTGATAATAATGATCAAAGCAAAGAGATTAAATAACAAAATTATTTTTTGAAAAGAATTTACAAATTACTTATTGCTTTAGATTTTGTGACTCTAGGAGAGCAAAAATAGTGACTCCAGTGACGGATAAATTCAGAAAATTTTGAATGTCTGATCTCTCCAAGAAATTTCTCCCAAGGCACCTCTGCTGGAATGAGTATGATCTTCTTGTGTTATCCAGTTAGTTGAAGAAAAGACCAATTGGTGTACACTGCGATGTTGGGTTTGTGATCCCATCTTCACCAGACAAGTCTTGGTACATTATGATCTTGGGTTTTCCTGATATAAAGTCTTTATCTCTGATTTCCCAGTAAGGTCTTCACTCATGTAATGAAAGTCTCTTCTCTTTGTGCATGCTGAGTTGGAATCAATTGCAAAACATTCCCCTTTTGCAGTGCTAGCATTTTTTGTTATATTCCCGTTAACAAGGCAAGGGCAATGACTTTATTTATAAGTACCTAAATAATTGTGGACATTTCAATTTGATTTAAAAAAGTGTTGGGTTTGATTTAAAATCCCAATAAGTTTAATTTCATGTTGTAATGTTCGACCTCTTGAAACTCCAAGTAAAGCTGAGGCAATATATTTCCCTATAATTTGTTTTTCTCTTAAGGTTTTATATTCTCTCCCAAGAGGTTGGTTCAGTTATCACACTCAATTTTGAATGATACATTCTGGTTTCCTCTCGACGAGGTGGTTTTTGTCTCCTCATTGAAGTTTGTGTGCTATTCCCCGGTGGAGCCCGGAGGAAGATGTTATATCGTTATGATTGTGTTGGTTTTATACTAAGATTTTATTCCCTTCTAATAAAGTTAAGTTGTGGAATAGGAATTTGTTTCCTCAGTTGGTGCTTACTTTCTTATGGAAATTCCATCTTGGATGTGATTTAACCGAGTATTGACTGTACCTTCTTGTTTTTCCCATTTGTCCCCCGTGTTATATGTCTGTCTTGTCAGTATACACATAATAATATTTATGCATTCATACATACATCATGCCTATCTGAATTTAGCAAATCATCTCTCATTCGCATTCATTAATATCTTGTTGGCATATTACCCAGTTTTGCAGAGTTGTCTTATCCTATCCCCAATAGAGTGTCAACATTAAGAAGAAAGTGTATATCCTTTCAATTTCCCCATTGAGTTTGGATCTCATGGAAGAATTCTTCCTTAGCCTTCCCGTTCAGCTCTTTGTCTGGATAGACCGTGGTTCCCTCTTGAGTTTATTTCTCATGAGGATTTATTTTGGTTTACTGTTTCACTCAGGTTTATTTCTGTTTTGAATGGGTGGTCCCCTGCAATATTATCATTTTGATTTCTGCAAGCTTTAAGCCCTAGTTTGAGAATGTGCTTTTATTTTTCATAAGATTTTATTTCCTCAACAGGAATATATTGGAATTTCCCCAAGAAGCCATATTTCTTTCCCCAGGGAATCATTATTGCAATTCCTACTCATAATAGGGAATAACAGGTCTCTTTATTTGAGCAACCTGTATTTTCCCAATGAATCTGATATCTCCCAGAGAAGATTCGGATTTGTTAATCCAATGTATGGTAGCCTTGTCATTAAGGAAGGTAGTTTGTTGTTTAGATTTGTTACTCCAATGAATGGTAGCCTTGTCATAATGGAAGGTAGTTTGTTGTTGAGATTTGTTACTCCAGTGAATGGTAGCCTTGTGATTATGGAAGGTAGTTTGTTGTTGATATTTGTTACTCCAATGAATGGTAGCCTTGTCATTATGGAAGGTTATTTGTTGTTGAGATTTATTACTCCAATGAATGGTATAATTGTCATTATGGAAGGTAGTTTATTCTTGAGATTTGTTACTCAAATGAATGGTAGCCTTATCATTATGGAAGGTAGTTCGTTGTTGAGATTTTATACTCCAATGAATGGTAGCCTTGTCATTATGGAAGGTAGTTTGTTGTTGAGATCTTTTTCTGATGAATGGTAGCCTTGTCAGGTAGTTCATCGTTGAGATTCTATTGCTCCGAAGAATTTCATTTGTTTTCAGTTATAAGTACTGACTTCTTATTGAAATTTACTGGTATTATCTTACAATTTCTTTCCACGGTGGGTGGACGTTACTTTTTTGCTATCTCCTCGGTGAGTGGATAGTTTGTAGTCATCTGTTGGTCACCATTATCCTTCACTTTCTCTCCTCAATTATTATTAATTTTTTTTGTGTTGACAATGCTTTATTTCCTCTTGGGGCTTTACCCCGACAGAGTTTTGTCTTTTGTTCACCAGTGATTTATTTTCCTGGTCGGGTTTCTCTTTTGTCCACGTATTATGTGTTACACCCTTAGTGGATTTTTGTGCCCTTTTTAGATTTGTTCATATGCATTCATAATCATAAGTATTGCATGGCATCTTAGGGAAAAAATATGGCTTTTTTTATATTTAAGTATCTTCAATCGCATTGACAAAAATATTTTTAACCTTCACATCTTCGCATAGAAGACACTTAAATAATGGAAGTTGTTGTACCCCAATTTTTGACCCTAAGATCCCTCTATCACATCATAACGATTTAATCACAACAAGATCACACACTAGGGTTTGGTTCTTCTCCCTATCTTTAGCTTTGCGCTATGGGGAATCAACAAGCACCTTGACTTGAATTTTGTGATCATATATGCTTTGATCATACTTTAACTAATTAATACAATAGGTTTTTGTCCCAATTTTTCATGATTGTAGGAGAAAGCAAAACACATTCCATCAGGATTGATCTATAGATTCATGAGCTCATTTCTATGCTTTCCTCAACAAATCTTCATTGGTACTCAAGCCTCAACATTAAAGACACTTTGAAGAAATATCATAACAAAGTCTGTTATGATCCATCATACTGTAAGTTGTTAAAGATGGTTCAAAGGTACAAGGTTTGATTGAAGAAGTTTGACTCAACTGGGAAAATCCTTGACTCATTGATCACAAGTGCACATCTCCTTCAATTCTCAAGATTTGAAAGTGGTTTTAATTGCTACGATTTCTCTTTATCATCCTCAAAAACTCATGTTCACATGAAAAAAGTATTTGTCTAAGGAAGTAGATCAAAATTGCAATGGTTTCCCCAAGGCATTTTCTTACTCTAAGAGTTAGGGTTTTGAACTTCAAAGGGGTATATCTTACTCATCTTTTGGTATTTTTTAGTTATTCCAAAGACATTCTTCTCTTAAAAGGGTTAATAAAAAATATTTTAAAATTTTTGAGGAAATTTTCTATGGAAGAAACTTGATGATGAAGAAAGATTACAAGTCCTCCAGATGAACCCTCAAACTCCATTAGGTGATTTCAAATGATCATAAGATGGTCCATTTTTATCATTTGGAGCCCATTCTTTTTCCAAAATGATCTTAAATATGTGAACTTCAACCCAACTTTTAAGTGCAAAGTGTGAAAATGGATGGAAGATGCCCTAAGGATTCAAAGGATTACAGGTCATTTCATGAATTTTTGCCAACTTCAACAAGTCATAACTTTCTCAGTTTTTAGAGATTTTGAATGGTTCAAGTCTCAAAATGTCATTCAAAAGATCTAATTCATGCTATCTTTTTTGGTTAAGATAAAATTTCAAGTGGAAGGCCATGTTTGGATGCAATAGATTATAAGTCATTTTTGAAGAAAAAGTTAGAAATTTTCTAAGTATAGAAAGTCAACCTCTTTTTCTCAACTTTGACTCATTTCAACTTTCAGCTCAAGCATCCATTTGATCCCATTCTTTTCACATTATAAAGTTTGTAACGCCATCTTTATAAAGCTTCAAGAATCATATCCTAAGACCCATCGAGTTGAGAGTGCCATTGATTTTAATTTGGTAACTTGAAACTGAAGTTTCTCCAAAAGTCAGAATTTGAAATCTCTGTTGTGGCTTCTAATCACAAAATTGATGTGTGTTTTTGCTTCTAATCGTGTTCAGCAACTTTCAAAAAGCATTTAGCATCATAAAACGTAAGGATTGGATTAGTTTTGATAAAAAATGAGTCACACTTTTCCCATGATGCAGATTCACACGAATTCCTTCCAAACTTCATCATTTCGCACGCTTGAACATTCCATTCACTTCCCTATAAATAGGGGATCATCCCTCATTCATTTCCTCAAGCTTGAAGATCCAAAATTACTTTGTCAAACTCTCTCCATAACACACTTTTCTAAGATTTCAAATTCTTATTTATACCACTTTTCAATTCAATTTCTTCCTCAATCCTTAATCCTTGAACTTCCCTATAGCTAACAGAAGAAAAATCAAGCCTTGAGGTGCCCGAAATCGTGCTAGCCAAATCCATTTAAAGTGCAACTTCATCTGACTTTGTTCAGTTAGTTTAAGGCAACAAATCTTCTAACTCAAATTACTGGAAAGGTCTATGATGTTCATTGATGCTTGTTATTAATTTAATTTTGGAGAAACAATGCATTTGATACTTCTGATTTTCGATTTTGACATTTTTAAACATCCCTCATTTTTCCAAATCGACTATGTTGTGTTTTATATAAATTTGGCGTGAGGATATGGTTGTGATCGTCTTGAAGAGACGCGTCTATTGGTACCACTATGAGCGCCTAAATTTAAAGATTCAACGATTTGAGGTTTGCCCTATTGTAACACGCCAATTGTTTTATTTTTATTGGTTGGCCTTTTTTTGTTCGAGTATGTTTTTAAATAAGGTCCATATCAAGCATAACATGTCTAATCCACTAGATCAGCTTACTAACGCATTTTGACTATGATCTGATGGTCCACATCTTTTTAGTTTTATTTTTATTTTTTGATATTATATTTTAATTGTTTTAAATTTCAAAAATTCATAACTCTTTCATTTTTTATCCAAAAATTATAAAAAAATATACAAAAATACATTGAATTATTTCTGACTTTGTAAATATTTATTCAAATTTTTATTTTGATATTTGATATTTTCATAATTTTTGCTTTATTTTAATTGTTTTAAAAATACTTTCTGACATATTTAAATTTTGAAATTTAAAAAAAAAAAATCATTTTCATAATTTTTGACCTTCTAAATTATTTGTGGAATTTTATCTTATTTTGTTACTATTTTTGATCTTTTTTCCTTTATTTGAGCAATTTAAATTATTTTAAAAAATAGTTCCTGACTTTAATAAATTACCAAAAATTTCATAAAAATATTTGAGTTCATTTTTGACTTTTCTATGATCTCACTTAATTTTTCTTGAGTGTTTTGAATATTATTTCAATTTTTCCCTTTATTTCCAAATTTAAAAATCATTTAAAACCTTTTTTCTTTTATTTTAAATATTATTTTATTTTTTGTACATATTCTGGCTAATCTTGGACTATGAAATTTTGATCATGAACTTTATTAAAATCATTGGATCCATGGTGTTTAGTCTAACTCCATAAAAATGGATGAATGATTTTAATAATAGTTTGATCAAATTTTTGTTCTAAATGTGGTTCACTTTTTACCCTATTTCTTCTTCACCCATCTCATTCTCAATTGTACTAAATGTTATTGGAGCATGATTTCCATATCATTTCTCAAAACATATGGTACATAGATTGCTATTGACCGGACTCAAAATAGTCGCGACTTCTATAAAAGTCCACTTACGATTGCTTAACATAGTGTTAAATTTTGTCTCGATTCGAGAAATGATCATTTGTGGCCCAAACCCATGATTGCCAGCCCAAGTATGTTGATTTGAACCCTTTGATCCAATAACCTTGAGATTCATTGTTAGGAGGCTTTGGTTCTACCAATCCTCTAATGAATCTTCATCAATTTTGGTCAATGTGGATAACTTAAACATCATTGATCATTTAATGTTTCGTTAATAATTCTTAAATGTATGATATACTTGACAAAAAGCAAATGCAACTTGTTGTTGAGAGGTTTTGTTTCTACCAATCCTCTAATGAATTCCAAATGCAAGATTCAAGATGGTCATTCAACTAACCACTAATTCCTAACAATTGACTTTATTTTATGCTTTTACTTTATGCCTTTACTTTAAGCACATTTATGTTAGCGTTTGCATTTCATGCTATTTTCATCTTTGCTCACTTGAGCATTTACTTTTATGTCATTTTTTATTTTTCTCATTTGATATTTTCATTTCCTTTTTTGAACATACTTAATAATCAACTTGAACCATAAAAGAAACTTTTATTTTATTTGGACTACTTGGTTACTATCCTTTGCATTTTGGAGACATGGACTTCTTGGACTTAGGATTAGGGGTCTGAACCTATCTCGTAGACATTGTGACTTCAACTGTTATTTTTTCTGGAGTTCATGGGGTTTATCTCAAGACATTGGGTTGTTTGTTTTTTTTGTGCAGGTTATTGTGATTACATGCTTTGTCTGTGATTTGGAATTCATCTGTGTACAGTCGTTACTCTACCCAATATTTGTGAAGACTTAATACAAATGGAGTTTGGTTTCTCTTACGAGGTCTCTTTTTTTTGTAATCATTTGTTTGGTTTCAAATCCAAAGGATGGGATTTCTACATTGACTCATCGTGTCAAGTGTTGGCTTCTCCCATCTTCTTTAATTTCAAAATCTTCTCCCTCCTTTTGAAAATTATTCTTATTTTAAAACTTGAACAACTTTCATGATAAACTTGGACTTAGGTCCATGCATTTTCAAAAATCTATTCTTAATCAAACTTTAATAAATTTAATAATACTTGGACATTTTTGTGAGAAGACTAAAATCAATCAATCTCATTCAAACTATTTTTCCATTTTGGCTTTTATCTTTAAAAAATTTCTCAAAAGATTAGACTCTTGTCAATCCTTGTAGTGATGCAAACAACTATACTTCTATGATATGTAGTGAAGTGAGATATTTTCCACTTTGGTATTGAGTGAGGCTTTTGTTGATTTTAAAATCCAAGCAATATACTCCACTTTGAGATTATGCAAATTTTCCTTTCTCATAATTATGAGTAGTAAGTATGTTTTCCACTAGGACAATGATGATGATGTCTCATCTCTTAAAATTAACCAACACGCTTGTGTTTTAAAAAAATTTAAAGGTGAACTATGAGTACCCTAACCCCCTGTTGCACAGAAGGTGGTACTTAGGCACTAAAAGTTCGCAACCGCGACGGGTGCAAAAATTATAAAAAATATTTCTTTTCTCATCCCCACAATCTATTTTTGTATATAATATTTTATAGCCAAAATATACAGATTTTCAAAGAGGTTCTTGCGGAGTACCGTAGATGTTTAGGGTCCTAATACGTTCCCTTTGCATAACCTACCCCCTTACCTATATTCTTTCCCCCCTATTTTTGGGTTATTCACTCTTTTCCCATTCCTTTGGAAACAATAAAGAGCGATGGAAATTTTTATTTTGATAATTACGAGTTATGTCAATCTAATGGCTTTGTCTTAATATTTATGCCGCTACAATTTCGACCTGGGAGCCTATTGAATTTTAGGACCGTAGAACCCCTAACCCATCTTGGCCTTTTCGATGTAGTGAGGAGACTATGACGGAGAACTCCAGTAGGGGTTGTCACGTGATGTTATACTCAAACGAGTATTTCTTGAGAATATTACTAATTACTGAGCTAATCGGTACGTTGGCAATATCCCAAGGAAGAATGTAGACTATGGGAACTGTTTAGAACCTTGTTCGATAGGTGATAAACCATTAGTCCATGTTAGAACATAATTTGATTCTACAACCCTTGTAAGAGTTTTGATGATAACAAACACTCAAAGAACAATTATGCTCCCTAAATACGTATTTTGTTTTGCAAGGAATTTCTGATTTAAGAAGCACAGAAGATGCGTTAGATCGTGTTTTAAACTCTAATTCAACACATCTTATATAGAAATCAAAATCTGCATAACACACTTATATAAAGAAGTTCTAAAGCTACAACTTCTGAGTGCACTGAATGCTATGAACAAGAACTTTGTTATTCTGTTTCATACAGTTCTGGAAAGAAGTAAAGGAGTCCCAATGATAACATTCATCTTATGATGTAATCTTTAGCAAGCATGTTTTGAAGCGTTACATTTCATTCATGGCTATTCAAAAGAAACGGCTGAAAGAGGACGGGAATCTCTATGTTTGGAAAGCTCTTTAATTACTATGGATCAACATTCCAAAAGCACCTCACATGCGTTGCCTATATAAACAAGATTTGAAGGAGAAATTGTTGATGATTTTTCTATACACAACAAACGAGAAATATAATCACCTTCAATCTATTAAATTTCATTTTGTGCAATACATCACTTGTGTGATACTGTTTAGTTAGAAAACAAATCTTGTACACGCTTTCAAATATTGTATTGTGTATTTCCCTGTGAAAACTGGGTTGTGGTTCAAACTCAAGAATACTTTGACGGTTGTCATCATGTCTGTGTAATCAAGTTTAATTAGTGGATTAAGACCTCGTAGAGAGAGGTGAAATCACCTTGGTGGGTGGACTAGACAATTTGAGTTCAAACAAACAAGGATAACCAATGTGTCTTTTAATTTAAGTTTTAAAAACCCCAATTTAATCCTCGTTCTTGTGTTTTTCCATTATTCAATTGGCACTAGAGCTCCTGGTTCTTAGTACGAACACTTAACTGTGTCAAAAAAATATCCTAGAAAGAAATTCACTATAGTGGGACCAAGTCATAACATCAACAATGATTATCATGATGAGAAAGACAGAATCAGCGGCAAACCTCAAATCTTTGATGGTGAAAACTTTGAATACAGGAAGGACATAATCAAAACTTTCTTTCTAGCTCATGACACTGATCTTTGGGATATAGTGACTGATGGGTACATACATCCAGTTGATGAAAACGGTCAAGAGAATGACAAATCATCAAAAGAGGGAATTCAAAAATCATCCTAAGGCCAGAATAATTCTGTTGAGTGATATCTCATACATAGAGTATGAGAAAATCACAAGCAGAGAATCAACAAAACACATGTTTTACTCCTTGAGAATAACACATGAAGGCAACACGCAAGTCAAAGAAACCAAAGCTCTTGCTCTCATTCAGAAGTATGAAGCTTTCAAAATGGAAGAAGATGAAACCATTGAAACAATGTTCTCAAGATTTCAAATTCTGGTTGCTAGGCTAAAAGTTATGGATAAAGGGCTCTCAACTGCAGATCATGTAAAGAAAATCATCAGAAGTTTACCCAAGAAATGGAGACCCGTGGTCACAACTCTTAAACTGGCCAAAGATCTGAATAAAATATCTCTCGAAGAACTTGTCAGCTCCCTGAGAAGTCATGAGATTGAATTAGAAGAAGATGAGCCCCATAGGCAAAGTAAGTCTTTAGCTCTTAAATCTAACAAAAAATATGAACCAAACGTTTTACAGGAAAAAGAAAAAACTTTGGTGGATCCTCATCAAAAGAAGACGAATTGTTTATTCTCTCCAAAAGGGTCAATCAACTATGGAAGCACAGGCAGGGGAAGTTCAGAACTTCCAGAAGAACATGAAATCATTTTGAACCATATTCAGGGTACAGAACATCAAGTAACAGAGATATTGTCTGCTACTAATGCAATGAACAAGTTCATTACAAGTGCGACTGTCCAAATCTCCAAAAATAGAAACATAAAAAGAAGTTCTTTAAAGAAAAGAAGAAAAGCCTCATGGAAACATGGGATGACTCAGAATCTTCTAAAGATGAAACAAAATCAGAAGATGAAAGAGCCAACATAGCCTTAATGGCCAACGTATCAGATGACACTTCATCATTTGAATCGGAATCAGAATCAGAGGCAAAAGAGGTATTCTCTAAATTTTCTAGATCTCAATTAGAAGAAATCCTGTAAGAAATTCTTGAACGATATCAGCAACTTCGAGTCATAAACAAGAACCTGAAAAAGGATCTAGTTTATGATTATGAAGAAACTAAGAAATTGAGAACAGAAAACTCTAAGCTTAAATAAAAAATTTCTAAACTCGAAAATAAATTACAAAAACTCATAAATAAATTGTCTTAGAAGTTCCTAGTAACTCTGATAAGATCATAAAAGAATATGATCATAGCTTTCATAAATTTCTTGCTAAAAACATAGTTATGAGCAAGATGGCTTCAATGATCTATGGAGTTAGTATAAATGGTAGAAAAGGAATAGGATACATGGGTAAAGTATGTCAACCTAAGAAGGTTAAGGATATGCTCATAAAACACACACCCCTTTATTCTCACTTCACTTATGGGTACACGCATGACATAAATTATACAAGTAATACTTTTTCTGTGAAACCAAAATTCAAACAGAATTTTTGCAACTCTAACAAACAAGGAGCCAAAAAGATATGGGTACATGAGGACAAAATTGTCTATGTTGCAGATGTCTTTAACAGCAAAATTGAAACACCAATTTTTGTATCTGGACTCTGGATGCTCTCGACACATGACGAGAAGAAAGCATATGTTCCAAAGCCTAGAGCTTAAATCTGGAAGTTACGTAGGTTTCAAAGGCAATCAGAAAGGAAAGATTATTGGCTCTGGAACTATTGGTAACGATACACTTCCTTCTATAACTAATGTTCTGTTAGTAGATAGATTAATGCATAACCTATTATCCATAAGTCAATTAAGTGATAACGGTTATGAAATAATCTTCAATCAAAAGTCTTGTAAAGAAGTTAGTCTGAAAGATGGATTTATCCTATTTAATGGAAAGAGAAACAATAATATCTACAAAATAAAACTTTTTAAACTAAAAAGTCTGAATATAAAATGCCTATTGTCTGTTAACGATGAGAAATGGGTCTGGCGCAGAAGATTGGGGCATGTTAGTATGAGAAGAATATCTCAAATTAACAAACTCAATGTGGTCAGAGGACTTCCTAACCAGAATTTTAGCTCATTTGCTCTGTGTGAAAGATGTCAAAAAGGAATGTTTACAAAACCTTCTTTCAAAACAAAAAATGTTATTTCTACCACTAGACCATTAGAACTTATGCATATAGATCTATTTGGACTAGTGAAAACTGCATTAGTGGCAAGAAGTATGGATTAGTGGTCGTAGATGACTATAGCAGATGGACATGGGTAAAGTTCTTAAGACACAAGGACGAGTCAAATTTTGTGTTCTTTGCTTTCTCTAACCAAGTCCAATAAGAAAAAGATCTTAGAATTGTTAAAGTCATAAGTGATGATGGTGTGGAATTTGAAAAAAATAATTTGAATTATTTTTTAATGATAATGGAATCTCTCATGATTTATCTTGTCCTAGAACTCCTTAACAAAACGGAGATGTAGAATGAAAGAATAGAACTTTACAAGAAATGGAAAGAACCATGATACACGAGACTAACATTGCTAAGAACTTCTGGGAAGAAGAAATTAACACAACATGTTATATTCATAATAGAATCTCCATAAGACCTATTATGGATAATACTCCATATGAACTATGGAAGAACATAAAGCCCAACATTTATTATTTTCATCCATTTGGATGTACTTGTTTTATTCTAAACACTAAAGAACATCTGAACAAGTTTGACCCTAAAGCACAAAAATGTCTCATATTAGGATACTCTTAATGCTAAAAAGATTATAGAGTATATAACACAGAAACACGGATTGTGTAAGAGTCCATAAGTTTCAGATCTGATGATAAGCTTGGATCTCAAAAGTCAAAGCAGGGTAAATTATGGCAGATATAGAAGTTCAATTTACAGGTACTGAAGACACTGCATCAAAAGTTCCTCTCAAATAATCACAGTCAAATCCAGAAGAAGATGTCACAAACATTACAACAACATCTAGAGACCCCTTCCAGAAAAGATAATCTAGAAGCAGTTTAGCTCATCCGTAACACAAATTTCTGGGAAAGAAAGAAGACCCAATTAGAACAAGATCTACATTTAGAAATTTTGAAGAATCGCTTATGGGATTAATGATTCTGATTGAGCCAACTTCCATTGATGAAGCCCTTCTGCACAATGTCTGGATACTTGCAATGTAGGAAGAATTAAACCAGTTCACCAGAAACGATGTGTGGGATCTAGTTCCTTAACCAAAAGGGTTTAACATCATTGGAACCAAATGGGTCTTCAGAAACAAGCTAAATTAACAAGGAGAAGTCATCAGAAACAAAGCACGACTGGTGGCACAAGGTTATAGTCGGCAACAAGGGATAGACTATACAGAAACCTTTGCTCCATTCGCCAAGTTAGATTCTATGCGACTTTTAATTTCTTTTGCAGTAAATAATGGCAT
The DNA here is from genome assembly GCA_948472305.1 of Vicia faba. Lineage (NCBI taxonomy): Eukaryota > Viridiplantae > Streptophyta > Magnoliopsida > Fabales > Fabaceae > Vicia > Vicia faba. The sequence continues at coordinate 143,435,290 of OX451735.1, forward strand.
CATTCTTTATCAGATGGATTTTAAAAGTTCCTTTTTAAATGGTTACATTGATGAAGAAGTTTATGTGCACCAACCCCCTGGTTTTGTAAATTCAAAACATCCAGATTATTTCTATAAACTTGAGAAATCACTATATGGCCTAAAACAAGCTCCTAGAGCTTGCTATGAAAGCCTAAGTAATTTTATGTTAGAAAATGATTTTAACTGAGGGTAGGTGGACACTACTGTATTCTATAAACTATTTAAAAATGACATTTTGGTTTGGCAAATTTACGTAGATGGTATTATTTTTGGATCTACTAAAGCCTATTTGGGAAGAGAATTTGGTAAGTCTATGCATGTAGAGTTTGAAATGTGCTTGATGGGAGAACTCAAGTTCTTTTTGGGTATCCAAATCAATCAAACTCCAAAAGAAACCTACATACGTCAAAGCAAGTATTTTAAAGAACTTCTGAAGAAATTTGACTTGTCATAATGTAAGCCAGCCAAAACTCCTATGCATCCCACATGCATTTTGGAAAAGGAAGAGGTAAGTAAGAAGGTAGAACAGAAGCTTCAAGGCGTGATATTCTGTATAGTGTCTGTCTGTGTGCTAGATTCCAATCAGATCCTAGAGAATATAACTTAACATCTGTTAAGGGAATTTTCAAGTATCTGAAAGGTACTACTAATCTTGGTCTTTGCTATTAAAAATCATAGAATACAAATTAGTAGGGTACTGTGATGCCGAGTTCATTGGAGACAAAATAGAAAGAAAAAGTACCTCTGGAAGCTTCCAATTTCTTAGAGAAAATCTAATCTCGTGGTCCAACAAGAGGAAATCCACCATTGCAGTGTCAACTGATAAAGATGAATATATAGCAGCAGTTGGATGCAGCACACAGATGCTTTGGATGAAAATCCATCTTGAAGACTTCAACATATACGAGAGTAACATTACTATTCTCTATGATAATACTTCTGCTATAAGTCTTTCAAAAAATCCCATTTTACATTCTAGGGCTAAGCATATAGAAATTAAACATCATTTTATTAGGGATTATTTTCAGAAAGGAATTCATTCATTAAAATTTATAGACACAGACCATCAATGAGTTGATGTTTTCACTAAACACCTTTCTGAAGATAGGTTTAACTTCATTCTGAAATATCTCAGCATGAAATTATGCCTAAAATGATAGTTTTGTTTATGTATACGTTAACCCTCAGATTTTTATGCATTTAGGTTTTTGTGTGAACATCTGATCAATAGTTCCTTAGGTCATGTGCTTCCTATGTAGACAGACAAAAGAAGTATCAGTTTCTAAGAAGTATTGAAACAACTATCTACTTTTTGGTTTTCTCTCACCAAGTGTTGAGTTTGATTTAAACTCCCCATAATTTTGACTTCTTGCTGTGATGTAATTTCTTAACTCCCCAGGTTAAGCGAAGATGTTTCTTCCCTCTAATGTTTTTACCCCCAGAGGTTTCACAAATTCTCCCTAGAGAAGTTTGTGCAACCACTACCATTGATATTGAATATTATTTTTAGGCTCACGTCGGCGTGCGTGGTTTTATTTTCCCTAGTGCAGTTAGTACGAAATCCCCTGCTTAAGAGTAGACGATATGGCATTATCTTCCCTAGCAAAGTATGTATGATATACTCCGGTAGAGCCTGGACGAGAGTATTATATCCTTGCAACTCTATTGGTTTATTACTATCATATTTTGCTTTGATTTATTTTCAAAATGTGTTTCTTCCCAATGATTTAGCTGAGTGTTGTCTTTACCCATGTTTGGTTTTGTCTAATTATTCCCAGTGCATTGTGTCTGTTTTGTCAGCATATACATGATAGCATTCGTACACTCATACACACATCCATACATAATTGAATTAAAATTCATTGCTCATTTGCATTCATTAATGTTTTTCTTGGCATATTATTCTCTTTACAGAGTTATGTTATCCTCTCTCGAATAGAGTTTCAACCATAAGCAGAAAGTGTATATCCTTTCGAATTTCCCACTGAGTTATCCATCGTGAAAGAATTTTACTTTATCCTTCCTCCCCATCTCTTTATTTGGATGGAATTTTATCCCTATTTGAGTTTACTCCTCATTAGGTGGTGTCTTGGTTGGCTGTTTCTCTCCCGTTTGTCCCTGGTTTGAATTTTTTGTCCTCGACAACAATATTATTTTGGTCCCTATAGGTTGTGAGAATTGGATTGAGATTGTGCATTTATTTTGCACATGAAGACTTTTCCCACACGAAATCAGAGATGAATTTCCCAGCAGGGTTATCACAATAACAAGTGGTGGTCTCTTTATTTTGGCAACCTGTACTTTCCTAGTAAGTCTGTTAATGCCAGAGAAGATGTTTTTACTCGGATGAATGGAAGTCTCTATGTTATGGGAGATAGTTTGTTGTTGAGTTTAGTTGTACTTGGATGATAAAGGCAGTTTGTTGAAAAATCTTTCCTGAAATTAATACCCTTTTCAGGTGATATCTTTATCAAATAAGAAATTGTAACTGTGCTCAGTGAAATCCAGAAAATAGTGAAGTTTCTTATCCTTTCAAGGAGGAATTCCTTGGTTAAAGAAGAAGTTGAGACTCGTTGTAGGTGGAACGTTAGAATTTTGGGAAACTCGTTATTGTTAATGCAGATACTACCTTCAATGGAAGTTAGTAGTTCACCTTCAGTAAAATTCGGTGCACCTTTTGTATCCCTACCATCAGTAAAAGTTGGTAGTTCATCTTCAGTAAATGCCAGTGTATCTTTTGTTTCTTTACCCTCAATACAAGTCGATATTGTATTATTTGTTATTCAACATTTATCTCTTTCTCCTCATTGGACTGTAACCCAATAGAGTTGAGCTGCTCCTGGCCATATGTGTTGATGTTAATCTTTGTTCCCAGCCATAAGTGTTGATGTCAAACCATTGTACCCATCCATATGTGTAGATGTCAAACCTTTGTTCCCAGCCATAAGTGCTGGTGTCAAACCTTTGTTCCCAACCATAAGTGTTAATGTCAAACCTTTGTTCAAAGCCATAAGTGTTGATATAAAAACCTTTATTCCCATCCATAATTGTTGATGTCAACCCTTTGATCCCAGCCATAAGTGTTGATGTCAATCTTTGTTACTAGCCATAAATGTTGATGTCAACCCTTTGTTCCCAGCAATAAGCGTTGATGTCAATCATGTGTTTGTAGTCATAAGTGTTGATGTCAATCATTTGTTTAGAAGTCTCTATATTGATGTTTACCGTCATCTCTGAGACAATATTATCTTACCCTTTCTATTCATGACCTAATGGAAGTTATGCACATGAGAAAAGTGCAACATGCATAAGCTAGATAAAAGTGAAAGGGTATGACAAATTTGGTGTATTACACTAAGGACCATATCTTCCTAATTTTTTGAGATATTAGATTGAAGGAAAATCCATGGTTCTCTTTAAAGGTTCCTCAACAAGCTATCTTTAGAAATCTAAGGCTAATTTTTAATGGATGACTACTAATGTTTCAGAAAGATTACAAGTCTCTTTTAAAAGCCTTTGAGTCTTAGGGTTTGACTTCAAATGATCATAACTTGGTCAATTTTTATATTCTTGAGCCCATTATTTTTATATAATAATCTTTGGGATATATACTAAAACTTTGTCAAAATGTGAAAGAGTTGAAAATGCTTGAAAAGTGGTGTAAGAGTTGAAAGGTTTATAGGTCTTTTGTGAAATTTCCCAAATTTGTTCATCGTCTTCCAAAGACCATAAATCTCTCCACTTTTATGATTTTTTTAGTGATCTAAATTCCATAACTAAATTCAAGAGGTCTACTTCATTTCATCTTCAGATATCAAGTTCAAATTTTAAGTGGAAGGTCATGAAATTTCGAAGAACATTATATGACATTTTGAGGTCCCTTACTTAGAAATATTTCTAAAGTCTAAAAATCAGTTTGTTTTCAGATTTCAAGAGGATATAAGTTTTTACTGTGATCTCCAAATGATGTATTTCTTGGCACATTTTAAAGATTGTAAACTTATATTTCAAATTTTTCAAGAATCATCCCATAAAGGTCCCTGAGTAGTGAGCTATGCATTATTGAAGTTGGCTCCATCGAATCTGTTTTTGCCTCGAGTCATAATTTTTAACATGAGTAAACTTGGATTACATTTTGAATTACTCAAATTTTAGTTTTTAAACATGTTTAACTAATTACCCAGATGCATTTTGATAATAATTGCACTTGGTATGAGGTCATTTTGATGCATTTGAAGTCACACGTTTGGCATGATTACAGCTAGCTTGATTTGCACGATTTGCTCAAAATTCCTCTCATTTTTCATCATCATTCACTTCCCTATAAATAAAGGATGATATTTTATTCATTGGACAAGCTTTAAAGATCCAGAAAACCTCTCTTGAACTTCCTCCATACCTCTCAATTTTCTAACTTCGAATTTGGTTTTAAAGCATGATTCAATCCAAATTCTTTTCTCATTCTTCATCCTTGAACTTCACTGAAGCTAACAGAAGAAGAACCAAGCCTTGAAGTGCCCTAAATTGTGCTAACCAAGTCAAGTTTCAGAGCTCTAAACTTGAGCATCAATAGGTATATTTCTCAATCAATTTTCTCCAAATTTGTCACTAAAATGTAGCCCTCGACACTCTGATACTCATAGGAATGTTGATTTTTAATTGGAAGTGAGTTTTGCTCATGAATTTTCAAATCCCTTTTCAATTGTTTTCTTCTGGTTTTTTCCAAATCGTTCGAGCCGTGGTTTAAAGAAATTTTTCACGAGGGATGAGGTTAGGATCGCCTGGAAGAGACTAATCCAATTATGCTGGTTTGAGCGTCAAACGATTCCGTTTGAAGAATATCATAGAAACCCAACGCGTAGAGGTCTAGAGGTTGAAGACGACCTACATGCGTTCTTTAACCAATGATTGCGTGACATTTGTTTTAATTTTATTGGCTTGTCTTTTACTGATTATGTGAGCTTTTCAATAAGGTCCATAACATGTAAAGTGCACTAGGTCCCTCAAATCAGCTTACTAATGCATTTGACATTGATCAGATGGTCCACATTATTTTGGATTTACTTTTATTTCTAATTTTATACTGCAAAAATTCATCAAAAAATTAATTTGAACTTTTAAAATTCTGACAAAATTCCCAAAAATATTTTGGTTTTTCTCTTTCTGGTTTTTATTTTTTCACAATTTTATTTTAAGATTTGATATTTTTTTAATGATTTTTCAGTTTATTTTACCTACTTTAATTATTTAAAAATACTTTTCTTCTTTTTTAAATTCTGAAAAATGTATGGAAGGATCCATTGAACTCTTGCCAAATATTGGTGACCTCAATTTATTTTTATTTTCGATTTTACTATTTTTCACAAATTTTTGTTTATTTTTCTTATATCTTTAAATTTTAAAAATAGTTGATTAGATTAAAAAATTCTAAAATTTTTTGTCAACACTTGTTGACTCATGTTTGATCTCTGAAATATCTTTAGAATTTTTAATTGGTGTTTTAAGACATTTAGGTATTGTTTTATTAAATATATTTTATTATTTTTGTTTGGTCCTGATTTAAGTATTATTTTTGGGACAAGGTGCTCACCCTCATCGGATCTTGGATGCTGATAGGTTGAAAAACCAAATCCACCAAAATGGATGAATGATGTTGATGGTATTTGAAACCCTAATTTCATCTGATACATCCCATCCCTCTTCATTTGATCCTTTTGTTGTTTTTACTTGTGCTACATGTTTTTGGAGAATGATCTACATATCATTTCTCTAACATGTTGGTATATAGATTGCTATTGGTCGGCCTCAAAATAGGTGTGACTTCTACATAAGTCCACATACGATTGCTTAAGATAGCGCTAAATTTGTCTCGATTTGAAATGTGATGATTTGTGGCCTAAACCTATGTTTGCAAGCCCAAGTATGTTTAATTTGAATCCATTTATCCAATAACTTTTAAGTTCATTGTTAGGAGGCATTGATTCTACCAATCCTATAATGAACTTCATAAACTTTGGTCTAAGTGAATCACTTGAACATCGTTGATCATATTTTATTATTTTGAGCACTCGAAATGAATGATATACTTGACAAAAAGAAAAATGAAACTTGTTATTGAGAAGCTTTCATTTTATCAATTTTCTAATGAGTTTTCAAATGCATGCTTCAAAATGGTCATTCAACTAACCTCTAACTTATAATTCACTAACAATTGAATTTACTTTATGCTTTTACTTTATGCCTTTTATTTCATGTCTTTACTTTTATGTACCATCTACTTTAGCATTTACATTCCATGCCATTTTCCTTTTGCTCATTTGAACATTTATCTTTATGTCATTTTATCTTTGCTCATTTGAGCTTTTATTTTCTTTTGAATAAACTTAATAACCAAGTTGAACTGTAAAAGTCTTAAGCTTACTTGGACTATTTGGTTACTATCATTGGCATTATGGAGTTATGGAACTTTTTTCTCTATTGTTAATTTGTCTGAAGTTCTTGGGGTTTACTCCAAGGTATTGGGTTGTTTTTTTTGTGTAGGTTATTCTGATTATATGCTTTGTCTATGATTGAGAATTCCTCTGTATACCGCCGTTACTGTGCCCAATTTTTGTCAAGACTTAATTCATCCGCCACTTTGTATTTCTCAGGTGTAGTAATTTTCCTTAGTTGGTTTCAATCCAAAGGTTGGGAATTCTAAATTGACTTCATATGTCAAGTGGTGGCTTCTTGTTAGTTAGATCGTTCTTTTCCTTGGATTTTACCTTATGCTTTAGGATAGTCCCTTCGTCTCCTCCCATATTCTTTAATTTCAACATCTTCTCCCTCCTTTTCAAAACTTTTCTTATTTTCTAACTTGAATCGCTTTCATAGTAAAGTTGGACTTAGGTCCATGCATATTAAAAAATATTTTCTTAAATAAAACATTAATCAATTTAATCCTACTTTGACATCTTTTTTTGAAAGACTAAAATTCATTAACCTCATTCAAACCATTTTTCCACTTTGTCTTTTTACTTTAAAAAATTTTCCTCAAAACATTAGACTCTTGTTAATTCTTGTAGTGATGCAAGCTACTATACTTCTATGATATGTAATGAAGAGAGCTATTTTCCACTTGAGTGTTGAGTGATGGATTTTAAATCCAGGTTATATCCTCCACTTTTAAATGATGCAAATGCTCATTTCTCATAATTGTGGGTAGTGTCATTCCACAAATTTCCTCTACCCTTAATTTATATTTTGGTTTTCTGTAAAATCGGGTTATTTTATTTTATTTTTTTATAGGGAGGTCAAAACATGGGAGAGGGTTGTGTTAATTTGAAATGGACCATCAATATCTGATGTCCAATTAGGTTTCTGAAAAAGGCCCATTCAGGTTCTTAGATAAAGTTAAAAGGGTGTGTGAAAGAATCTATTTTCGTTAAGGCCCATAGCAAATTATTTTTGAAAAGGCCCAATAGAGTGAACTTTTTGACCCATTTCATTTTATTTTCTTTGTTTTACTAACATCATTATTATTATTATTATTATCATTAATAATATTATAATTATTATTATTAATATTATAATTATTAATAATAATATTATTTTTATTATTAATATTATTAAAGTTATTAATATTATTATTATTATTATTATTATTATTATTATTATTATTATTATTATTATTATTATTATTATTATATCTTAACCTTTGATTAAAAATGATTTTGGTTCTTATTAAAAAGAAAATGTTTAAAGTTCTCTTGCATGCCCAAAGCAAAGCGCGTTTCTTTTTTTTAGAAATTGTGTTTATTGATTACTGATCTTTAATTGTCAAAATGTTTGTTTTAGTTTTTTTAACTAACAGGCCCAAAACTGTATGGCCCAATTCAGTTTCAGTTCAATAAAAAAAGAAGTGTTTTTATTTTTTATTGAAACTCTGCATTTTGGACCTCTTAATTTTTGTTTTCGTTTGCTGATAAAAAGGAAACAACATCCGACCCAAAGCAGTAAAAAAACGAGGCCCATTTATTGTGAATTGTTGTTTCAAAAGTGGCCCAAATCAGGGTCGCAAACGTGTACTGTAGCAATCGAGAACGCGCGTGTAAGAAGGAACATGCTGTTCTAAGAACCAGAATCACCTTAACGCAATAAACGAAATCATAAAGCATAATGACATAAACAAATTTCAACTAAACTCGAAATAAATTCATTATAGAAAACATAAATTCAATAATGTTCTTAAAGATACAGACAACAATTAAAAATAAATCGCAATTCGAAAAAAAACCTAATTAATTCTTAAAATTAATTTACAGACAAAATGCTAATTTCCTAAAATGCTAAAATTCTGAGTTTGCTTTAAAACGGACGAATGATTACAGATAAAGGGAGGGAAGAAAACAAGGAAGAAAAATAGTAAAGAGAAAATTAAAAAAAATCATTACAGGGAAGCATTTGGTGATGAAGAATAAAGTCTCGGTCCGCTTCACAGAATAGCCATTTTCGTCCTCCACTTTCCCTGCAAACCGTCACTGCAAACCACCGCTCATAACCATCGATATCGTTGCCGTTACCTGCAAGAAAGAGACGTAAAGATCAGATCAGAGAAGACGAACGCGAGATCGCAAAGAGGTAGTTGTTTGAACACTTAGCTTATGGGTTTTTCTTTTCTTTTTTATCTTGTTGTTGTCTTTTGGTGGGCCTGGGGTTTTCGATTTGTTATAGATTGTTGCGTGTTGGAGAAGAAGAAGGAACACCGCGCCGCTGCAAAAAGAGGGTGTTTCTATGTTTCGCCTAGGGTTTGAATGGCGAAGAGGAAAAGAGAATACGGCGTGAAGAGAGAGAGGAAAACTGAAAATTTGATTTGTTTTTTGTGTAGACAAAGAGTTACTATTTTTAGTGATTCAATACGCGTTTGCTTACAGTATTTATCGTGCACCATAAGCCATAACCATTTGATCCCCATCCAACAATCTTGGACGCTAGCGCATATGATATCCCGTGTACACCCCCCACATCTGATCTGAACCGATCAAGGGTGTGGCCTTTGGGCTTGGCCCAATTGCTACTTATAACCCCCTCTCTTTTTACTATTACTAACGCGCCTAAATTTACACCCCCTTGCCTTCTGGGCCTGAATTTAAAATCTTAATTGAGGCCCTTCCTAATAGCACCCCATCAGTTTTAGTCCTATAATATAATTTTCACCCCGCTACTAATTTATTTTTTATTTTCTTTTATAAATTCATTTATCTATTTATCTATTTTTTTTATATATTTGTATATATATTATATATTTATACTTTTATAACGTTATATTATTTATTTTCAATTATAAATAATTAATCATTTTTAAACTCACTTAAAATATGATATTTTTTATTTGTAATAAATCGTATTTTTTTAATCATGTACGTAAAGTCATTTTTTCACCATATAAATTATCTTAATATTTTACATCAAAATATTAAAACCCGCACGATTCACCGAGTTACATCATTCGTAAGCGATACGTGGCCAATATCTGGCCACGTAATGAGGAGACTATATCAGACTCCTCTGCTCTATGTATAAAAAATACACAAACAAACACAAAATTATTTTTCGTAATAAATTAATTCAACGTTAATTTTCATAAAAACGGAATACGAACGTATTTGAGTCAACTGCACACTTGGTCTAAGAAACTGTGTTATCGATACTTTTAGAATACGTATGCGGGAGATTCAAATATATTTCACAATCCATAAAAAACACCAATCAAACTATGAAATACGAAATGGGACTCTGATTCCTCCTAAGAGGATACGTAGGCATACGATTGAAATCATGGCGAGTCCCTCTAAGTAAAATTCAAACCCTTTTCCCCCTAATAAAATACTAAAAACCCTATTCTCTAAAGATTAATTCTAAACCTAGTATACTTGAGAACAAGGTAGATGAGGGGGGCCTAACACCTTCCCTTTGTCTAGAACAGAGTCCAAACCTAGAATCACTTAACTTTAGACTTATTCCTTTATACTCCCTTCATTTAGGATATAAATTAAGGGTGACGACTCTGATTTGAAAACCAGTTGCAATAGGTAGTAAGTATGTTTTCCACTTGAATATGACGATGATGTCTCTTCTCATAAAATGAACCAACACACATGTGTTTTAAAAATTTTAAGGTGAAATACGAGTACCCTGATACCGTATTGCACAGAAGGTGCTACGTAGGCACTAAAGGTTCGCAACCACAGCGAGTGAAAAAATTGTAAAAAAATACTTCTTTTCTCACATCCACCATCTATTTTTGTATACACTTTTTATAGCCAAAATACACAGATTTTCAAAGAGGTTCCTGTGGAGTACCGTAGATGTTTAGGGTTCTAATACCTTTCCTTTGCATAACCAACCCCATACCTAGATTCTCTAACATCAGTTTTTTGTGTTTATTCGCTCTTTTCCCATTTCCATTGGAAACAATAAAGCGCGGTGGTGATTTTTATTTGATATGTGCGACTTAAGTCAACCCAATGGCTTAGTCTCAACATTTCTACCGCTACAAGAAGTACATGAAACCCCTTTCCAAGCGTTCAAAACCATACATATGGTCAATATCCCTCAATCTAAAGAAAGCAACAAACTTGAGACTTTTATGTGTTCTTTCAAGGATGCTCAAGAAGTGGTCAAGGCTGATTACCCTGAAGGATGGGGATAGGTTGTAGATGTTATTCCCAAATTCAAAAAGTTCGCCTTGGATTTCAATCCCGGAAAGCACAATGCAGCTCCTAGAGCTCCAAGATTTTCTACTCCAGTGAAGTTCTCCAGTTTTTGTATTGTACAAGATGGTTGCACCAATACAATTGGTGATGATGGAGACATCGTATGCAATATTTATGATTGATCCTCCCTACTTTTTCAGGTCAAGAGCTGAACAATTGGACTTCTGTGGACGTCATCCAAGTTACAATTGCTCAGGAATAATTTTCTTGTTTTCTTTTATCATATCATAATTCCTACGCTCTGCCCAAGGCGCAATGAATCTTTGTGTAGGGCCACCATGTTTTCTTTTTCAAAAGTTTATCATTAAATAAAGGACATTTTTACATACAAATATTGTGTTCCCTTTCTTTTTGTTTTTATTTCTTCCTCTAAATGTGAATGTTTTCATTTTCACACATTATAACTAAAGCATAAAAATATCACTCATGCAGATGCACATCCACCTCGAATTCCATTAATAACGATTATACTATCGCTCACTATGACTTTGATAATCCGATCTACCAAGCCGAAGAAGAAGGTGAGGAAGATTGTGAAATCCCTGAGAAGTTGGCAAGATTGTTAAAACAAGAGGAAAAGGTAATCCAACCGAACCAACAATTTCTAGAGGTAATTGATTTGTGCACCGAATGTGTAAAGTTAGAGGTCAAGATAGGGGATAATTTAGAGGAAAGTGTGAAGGCAAGACTTATTGAAATGCCATGTGAGTATGTTTATATATTTGCCAGGTCCTATGAAGACATGCCTTGTCTAAACACATATATAGTTGTGCATAAGTTACCACTTCGAGAAGATTATCCCCCGATGAAATAGAGGCTTCGAAGAACTTATCCCGAGAAGCCTAAGAAGATTAAAGAGGAGGCCCAAAAGCAGTTCGATGGCGGTTTTTTTAATGTTATTTTGTATCAACCTTGGATTATGAATATTGTGCCAGTACCAAAGAAGGATGGCAAAGTCTAAATATGTGTTGGTTATAGGGACTTGAATAGAGAAAGCACGGAAGATGATTTCCCACTTCCCGATATTGATAATTTGGTGGAAAATACAGCTCAATTAAAAGTGTTTTTCTTCATGGTTGGCTTTTCTGGTTACAATCAGATAAAGATGGATCCAAAAGACATGGAGAACACAATTTTCATCACACCATGAGGAACATTATGCTATAAGGTGATTCCCTTTGGTCTTAAGAATGCAGGGGCAACATATCAACGTGTTATGATCATTCTCTTTCATGACATTATGCATAAGGATATCGAAGTGTATGTTGACGATACAATTTCTAAATCTCAAACAGAGGAAGAACATATGGTCAATTTGAAGAAATTGTTTAAAAGACTGGGGAAATTCAGACTGAGGCTGAATCTAAATAAGTCCACCTTCGGGGTGAGGTCAGAAAGCTATTGGGCTTTATTGTAAGTGAGAAAGGTATGAGGTTGATCCTGCTAAAAAAAAGTAATACAAGAAATGCTTGAACTGAAAATAAGAAAAGAAGTATGTTGTTTCTTGGGGAGGTTAAACTAAACTTATAGATTTATCTCTCATCTCACATCCACGTGTGAACCATTGTATAAATTAATAAATAAATATCAAGCGGTCATGTGGAATGAAAACTTTCAAAGAGCATTCGATAAAGTAAAAGAATACTTGCAGGAACCCTCGATCCTTATGCATCCAGTGGAGGGAAAGTCGTTAATTGTGTATCCAACATTTATAGAAAATTCCATGGGTTGTTTGCTTGGTCAACATGACAATACTGGAAAGAAAGAACAAGCAATCTATTACTTAAGCAAGAAGTTTACATAGTGCGAGTCAATATATCCTTTGCTGGAAAAGACGTTTTGTGCACATTCCTGGGCTGCCAAACGCTTGACACAATATATGTTGACACATACCACCTACTTTGAAGGGTATCTCATTGGTAAATGATTTTGACTGAATACGACAACATGTATCCTACTCAAAAAGCAATCAAAGGTAGTGTATTGGTAGACTATCTTTCTCACCAACTCGTGGATGACTATCAGGCATTGAAGTTTGAATGCTTAGATGAAGACATCATGTATATCAGGGATTGCAATATTCTTAGCTCAAAAAAGGGACCCAAACCAAGATTGCAATGGACGATGGTGTTCGACGGTGCCTCAAATGCTATGTGAAATGGTGTCGGAGCTAGTTACATATTTCATAGCTAGAACATGTTTTGATTTCACTAAAAACATGGTAGAATATGAAGCTTGTATATATGGGATTGAAGCTGCAATTCATTTGCGAATAAAGTTTTTAAAAGTTTATGGAGACTCAGCTCTAATGATTAGCCAGATTAATGAGATTGGGAGACTCGTCATCCAAATTTGATCCCTTACTGAGAAAATTTTATGAAGTTGATTATTTACTTTGAAGAGATCACATTTAAGAATATCCCGAGGGAAGAAGCACCTTCAATCACTATTAAGAGATTGGATGAGCCAGCGTTTTGATTTGAGGCTGAAGTGGAAGTGGATGGTAAACCAGGTTTTCACGATATCAAAAGGATCCTTGAGACTCAAGAGTATCCTGAAGATACATCTTTCACAAACAAAAAGTTTTTATGAAGGCTATCAGCCAAGTTTTTCCTCAACAATGGTGTGTTGTACATAAGAAATCATGATGGTATGTTGCTTAGATGTGTGGACTAGAACTAAACAGCAAAAATCATTGAACACATACATGAGGGTGCCTTCAGCACTCGTTCTAGTGGACTCACCATGGCCAAAAATATCTTACGAGCTGGTTACTAACGGTCCACCATGGAAAAGGATTGTTATAATCGTGCCATACTTTGCTAATAATGGCAAGTGTATGCAGACAAAGTCCATGAGCCTCATGCCCAGTTGAATGTCTTCACCTCTCTGTGGCCTTTCGCAATGTGGGGCATTGATATGATTGGAAATTTTGAGCCAACTGCCTCCAACGGTCATTGTTTAATTCTCGTTGTTATAAATTACTTTACCAAATGGGTCGAAGTTGCATCTTATGCAAACGTTACCAAGTAATTGGTTACTTGCTTCATCAAACACAACATCATTTGTCAATATGGGGTTCCTGAGAAGATCATTACAGATAATAGGTTAAATATCAATAATAAGATGATGAAAGAGTTATGAAAAAGTTTCAAAATCAAGCATCATAATTCTTCTCTGTATCGTCCGAAGATGAATGACGCTGTTGAAGTGGCCAATAAGAACATCACGAAGATTATGCAAAAGATGGTGGTAACCTATAAAGACTTGCATGAGATGTTGCCTTTCTCTTTGCATGGCTATCGTAGTTCAGTAAATAATTCGATTGGGGAAACTATGTTCTCACTTGTTTATGGAATGGAAGCAGTCTTGCATGTGGAATAGAGATTCCTTCTCTGAGGATTATGAAAGATGTTGAGCTTGATGAATCTGAATGGGTACAAAATTGGATGGATAAGCTAAACATCATCAATGAGAAAAGGCTAGCGATTGTATGTCATGTTCAGGCGTACCAAAAGAAGATGAGAAGAGCATTTAACAAGAGGGTGCGTTTAATAGGAAAAATAACAAGTGTACTATTTTTCCCTTTGTAATAATAACTAAATTCTACGAATGTCAATATCAAGGATGGCATATCAATATTGAGTTCAATATTTGGTTTAATTAAACAAAAACTTAAATGGGGTTTTGGTTTATGTATTGTCACTTAACAAAAATTAAAAATATGCAGAATGCAAATTATGGCTTTTCACATATATGATGAACATGCTAGGGTGGGGTGTGTAATTATCCCTATAACGACCTTGAATCCTTACTTCTTCAACAAGTTCATAACATTCAACTACCAGCCCTTTAGATTATTTTCCCCTTAGTCCTTAGTGAGAAAACCTTTAACCATTTATCCTAAATCCTAAGTCCTTAGGGACATCTGATGGAGTCAAGCCTTTATTTTATCAAGAGTGATCTGGTAACTACAGGGTATCCCAAGTCCTAGGTGATATCTAGTATAGCCTAATCGTACAAAAACCTTAACAATCACGGTCCAGCTGATTGTCAACCATAAATCAATGCAAATTGGTCCAATCATAAAAGCATAAAAACATTGCACGATTAAATTGAAAAAGAAAACAACTTTATTAAAGAACTCATGAAGTCATAATCATTAATGATTAAAATCAGCAACACCCCCTAGCATTTGGGGGTTTAGCCGTCCATATTGTTCACAAAAATTGCAAAAATATAAGAATTAAACATTATAGATGATGAAGAAACTTTGGTCTTCAATCGCGTCTGCTCATCAAAGATCTTTGTTCTTCAAGAATCTGGAATTTGTTCTCTGTAAAAGGTCCTCTAATTCTTCTTCCAAAACCATCTAAATAGTCCACAATCTATTTGTCTCGGTTAGAAATGCCCAAAAATCCCCTATTGGTCCCAAATTATAAAATAATAATAATAACGCTAAAAATCAGCGTCCTTGCCAACACAAACACTTGTGTCGTCCTCTGTCAATTGCTCCACAAACCCCTCTCGCCTAGTCCTTCTGACACGAGCCTTGTCAGATGACACAGGAACCCATGTTAGCCTCTTCCTCTTCTCCCAAATAGCAGTTGTACTTCTTCTCCTGACACAACCCGTGTCAGGTACCATGTAGCTTGGTTTTTTAAACTTTATTCAGAACTCCAAATTTGCACTTTCAGCACTGATTTTCCTGGTTTTATTTCTCTTAGCATGAAAGCAACAACATACACAACTGACTCATAAAACATAGAAGAATGAAATAAAAAACTTGACAAAATAAAGAAACTATAACTAAAATCAACTGTAAATAAAGGTGGAAAAACCACTTATCAAACTCTCCCAAACATAAACTGTTGCTAGACCTCAAGCGACCATTACAAAAACTCATGAAAATCACAACATCCCGGTACTTATATGAGAGACATCCGTTCAAATTGGCCATAAAGAAGTATGTATGATGTTCACATGACATGAAGAGTTTGTGTAAGAACCTTTAAACCTCGAGCTTCCTCTTTAGATACCTATCAAACTATGCTTTGTACTAAAGTATTTTTCTGATTTTCCTCCTTTTTCATTCGGAAAGTCAAATTAAGGCAATGAGAATATTGTTGATCATCACACGCACAAGAATGATCAAGAAAATTTGTGTTAAGGAACATAATAAGATGTTTTGCTCTTTTTTAACTTCATATGTAATTTTTAAAACTTTTCAGTTTATATATTGTCCTTTATGGACGACGTTTGGGGATCCACCCCTTTGGGCTGAATAACCTGGTGAGGGCTACCCAACTTAGCGAGCCAGTTTCCTTTTACCGTGTTTTCATCATTTGGTGCTAGCTTTATTTATTTCTCACCCAATCATACTTGCATGTGAATCCAGATTATGCCAGACTGTATTAATAAACTACTCAAGGAGTACTTCTCAGGATTCTAGCACTATGGTACAAATATACACATTAGACTTATACCCTTGTCACCTTATTCCGAACTTCCTACCCTTAACCAAACAACTCTATGTCTAAATATACTATTCCCAAACTCTATGGGAAACATGTTCTTGAAAAAAACAAAAAATTTAGGAAAAATTTAGGAAGGACGTCAACTCGTGGATTTACATAGCAATTAGCATAAAAATAAATCGGAAGCTACAAAAAAAATAAATCGCGAAGTAGTAAAAACCTTAACAAAAGTGATTTGGTAACTATAGGGTATCCCTAGTCTTAGGAGATATCTACTATAGCCTAATCGTACAAAAACCTTAACAACCACGGTCCATATGGTTGTCAACCGTAAATCAATCTATTGTACCCCAAAATTTACCCTCTCATTTTTCAAGACTTTTCTCACAAGACTTCTTTGACTCAAGACAACATTAACGTTTGGTCAGCTCAAGACATCTCATCTTGCACTGATAATCCAAAATTAGGGTTTGAGTTTGCACAAGGATTTTTGGACCATAAATGATTCATTTAACTTTCATACATCATTTTGGACCCCTAATATTGCTCATGATAAGTTTCAAGCCTTGAACCACATTTTTGATTAGTCAATTGCATAGTTGACTTAAAAATCAGCTGTATTGGGGACAAAGTCAACCATGACCAATTTACAGTCAAAATTCATAATTTTTTATCCACATCAACATTTTATACTCATTGTACCATTTTATCAAGTTTGGACCATAACTCCTCAAGAAATTTGATCAAATCATCAAAAGGGCAAAATGGTCAAAATTAGGGTTTTGACTGAGAAAGGGCAATTTCTGATTTTTAACCTAGCCAATGACCAATTGAGTTCAATCATGATTTCAAGGATTCAATGGCATCATCTTGACTCAATTACATGGTTCAAAACATCTCAAGTTCATTGGATTGACAGATGAAATTTGCAGTCAACTGATCAAAAGTCATCTATACACTGAAAAGTCAAACTTTGACTTTTTAGTAAAAATCAAGTGCCAAGGGTCATAATTCATCAAGATATGTCAAAATATGAAACTTTTTCACCAAGAAAACCAAATTTGAAAATTTGGGTTTGAATTTGAAAATTTTCATAACTTAGAAATTTTCTAAGTATACAAATTTTCTTATTTTCTCTCAACTTTTCCCCACTTTTTCACCATGATACATTTTGATTCAAGGAATGTCCCCAACATTAAAGTTGTAGACCTCCATTAAATCTAAAACTTTGCCTCAAAAAGTTTTCCCTAAAGATGCTTGGATCTCAAGTTATAAATTTGTGAATACATGGTAATGAACTTCTTAACTTAGTGAAATTTTGCCCTAATTTAGGCAGGTTTTGGACCCAACTTCATGGAACTTTTTCACCTAATTCCAAGAGGTATCTCAAAATGCATTTCAAAAATGGATTATAGAGCACATTGCAAGCTTTCCAAAATTTCCAAGAACTCTCCAAGATCCTTTTTGAGTAGAGAGAATCGAACAGAGGAAGTTGGCATTTTCTCACTTTTTGTTCAAGCCAATTTCATGAAGAACCAAGGTGCAAACCCATCCTATGCTTGCTATTTCATGTTTTACAGGTCCTAAACTTGCTACAAACTCCTTAATTAAATGCTTACTCAGTTTACAAAGCCTCAATCCATGCTTTTGAACCTTTATCCAATTGATAATTCCACTTATGGCAAAAAGGTTCCATTTCCATTTTCATAAAGAACCACTTTTGCAAACTTTTCAACTTGGAGCATTGAACCTGTCCCTTTGATGCATACAAACCACACAGGTCTCAAGCAAGTTGTACAAACTCATACCAACCCTAAGAAAGATGGTACAAGCATGTGAAGCATTGGTCTTGTCATTTTGCTTCAAGTACAAGAAAGTTGGCAAAAAGGCTAGCATTGGAAGATCTGTTGGGAAGCTGACTTTAGATCATTTCTATACTAATATGCAAACAATATGCAACACATAACAAGCTTGGAAAGGACCTGAAACTGTCTCAAGTTGAAAAACACCCAAAACCTGTCTAAAACTGCATATTCTGCACAAGCATCCCCACATTCCATTTGGCTCGTGCGTTTTGAGTTTGGATCATTCAAACACATTACATACTTGATACCTAGTTAATCCAAACCATCATCCATGTTCTGTAACCTCTGTTTCACTACCTTCCATTGTTAACTTTGAAGCTTGCAGTTGGACTTGGTCAGGGAGTTCTAGCCACTTTCAGAGCAAGGTAAGAGTTGGAATAGATTCAGGGAAGCTCAAGGAAGCTCAAGCAATCATCAGGCCTTCATTAAAGTCCCTGCATTTCCATACACGATTCCAGCTGAAGGAGGTAATTTTTCAAACTCTATCTCTTTGTACAGGCAACCTCAGGCCACGATCTGTGAATGAAAAATGTAGTTCTCATCATAATGAAGTTGTCCATATCATTATCTTGCATTTATATTACTCGTGCTAAGAGAATTTGGAGTTTGAAATATCTGAAAAGTTTAGGTTAGGATTTAGGGATTTCAAAATTCTCTTTGATCTTTGATAGTTAGATTACATAATTTATATGGTTGGAATCGTGAGTTCAAATGCTACATTTTTCATGTTATAAATTTTCATTTTTATGCAAGCATGAGGAAGTTAAAGGTTGACCGGCCATGGCGTGAGGAAGAGAAGGCAGGACAGGGACAAAGCTTGTTTTGGGCTTTTTGGCTTCCTGGGCTTTTTTGATTTTGCTAACACTATCACTGTTTTGCTTTCTCACCCCCTGCTAACTCTTTTCATATTTTATTTTTTTCATTTTTTATTTAATTTATTTAATTATTTTCTTTAATCATAAAAAATCCTAAAAAATAATTAAATTATTTTTACACTTCTATTTTATATTTTTTATTATTTCTCACATAAAAATATATATTTTATTTTGATAAAATATAATTTATTTTCTTAATAAACTTATAAATATAATTAAATATACTTGGTATTTTTATTTTACTTTCCATATTTACAAATACTTATTTTTTGCACATATTTAATTTTTAATATTTATATATAATATTATTTATTATTTTTTTATACAAAAAATACACACAAAATAATAATATAGAAACATTATTTTCTTTTAAATTGAAAATTAGGGTTTAACCCCTTTCAAAAAATTTAAATCTTTTTCTTATATTTTTTTCGGATTAAATTAAATATTCCCTTACACAAAAGCAAGACATAAAACATTTTTTTTATTTTTTTACATGTACATTGTATTACATTTTAAATATTGTATTATATTTATCTTAATTCGCACAAGTTCGATTTGGTTGTAATAATGTATTTAGCTTTACATTTGTGCAAATCCCCATTCAAACTTGTATTCCCCCCTCCCTTGAAATTGTTGTAATAGATTAGTATATTTACATTATGCAATTTATTGCTTTCATATGCCATGATTAGTAATTAGGGTTTGTATGACAAGAACAAAACAAATCAAAATAGAAAACCCTAAATACAAGACAAAATCAAAAACATGAAAATGATACACTTTGCACACAAGCACCCTTAGGGTTTCTCCCACTTGGTTGCCTAAAATAAAATGGCCATGTTACGCATGCAAAGTATCTTGGTAAAACAAAACAAATAGAAGAACATAGTCCCTCGATGACACTATTCAAAAGTTGCCTAAAAAAATGATCTTGGTCCCTCAAAAATGCTAAGAGACTTTGCAAACATTGCTAATCATGGTTATACGATGACCCACGCCCGTCCCGTTTACATCCAAAGATAGGGTTGCTTACCAAATCAATGGTAAGACAACAATGTCAAAGGAATAGAAAATACATAAGAAAGACATTTGAGTAGGTAGATAGCTTCTAAGTTACTTGCTCCATTTCAAACAAAAAATCCTTGCTATTTTCAAATACAAACACATGCACATTTCAAAAATATCATACAAACAATTTAAAACATTTTCAAAGACAAACATCTTTGTATACATTCTTACGAACGAGAATCATTACAAAGATTGCCTAAACAAATGGCCTCTTTTACAAAATACTTTCAAAACCACATCAAACACCATTTCAAACAAACCAAAGCAAGTAACTAAGAGCCCATGGAAAACCATGGATGAAAAGGGTGCTAGCACCTACCCTTTTCATAATCTACCCCCCGAACTCAAGAAAACATCTCAAAGGTCTTTCCTGTGCTTTTTCACCTTTCCTTTTGGATAAAAGAAAAGTCGGTGGCGACTCTTGATAACCGCGACATTTGCGATAAAACGCAAAACCTCAAGTCAGTTCTCCCACCGCATCACAGAACTGGCGACTCTGCTGGGGAATATTATAAAAGTGGGGTTACCTTAGGGTTTAAATCACATTTATTTGCTTACATTGTTTGACTTGTTTGCTTTACATTTTGGTTCTTTGTTTGGGTTTGAATCCTCCACCCGGATTTGGGAAACATTATAAGTAAATAACAATACATTGTGGAAACTGTGCGGGGTATACCGACATGGTCTAAGAAATAGCTATGTTAGTGTGACATATTTATGGGTACCGGTAGCCTTTGAGTCAATCAAAGAGAATACATGGCCGCTGAGTGATGTCATGAAGCACTAATGAACTTCTAGAACTCTTTACTTGACCAACTTGGCCTTTTAGGATGTAGTGAGATGAAAGGATTTGGTGCAGTCCGAAGATGGTAGATACTCGATACTACACTCATTAAGGTTTGGTTTCTTGGGATATTTTGGTCGCAATTAAAGAGGCTTGAACTGAAACAATGACCAAGGAAACAATCTAGGGATGTTTCTTCCATTCGTTCAATGGTGATTTGAGGTGCCTCATTATCCCAGTTAAGTTTAAACATGGATGACATTGTAGCTAGCGCATCTGCTAGCTGATTCTCTTCTCGCGGGAAGTGCTCGAAGGTAATCTGCTCGAAATATGGTAACAATGTCAGGACATGTTCTTTGTAAGGGATGAGGTTAGGGTGCTTAGTATCCCAATCTCCTTTGATTTGACTGATAACCAAAGTTGAATCCCCAAATACAATCAGAGATTTGATTCCCAAGTCAATAGCCTCCTTGAGACCAAAGATAAAAGCTTCATACTCGACCATGTTATTGGTGCAGCTGAAGTAGAGTCTGGAAGTGAAAGGTTTTTGGAGACCTTTTGGAGAGATAAGTACCGCGCCAATTCCGTTCCCAAGTGCGTTGGAGGCACCATCAAAGTATAGAGTCCATCGGGATCCTTGTTCAGGCCCGTCATACGGTCTGTTTTCTTCAATGTTGCTCAAAGTCATGATATCTTTGTCGGGATAGTCAAACCTCATGGATTGGTAATCTTCGACAGCTTGACGAGCCAGATGATCGGCTATCACACTCCCCTTTATGGCTTTTTGGGTTGTGTACTATATATCATATTCGTTGAGGATCATCTGCCATCTAGATATTCTTCCGGATAAAGCATGCTTTTCAAAGATGTACTTGATCAGATCCATTTTAGAAATCAGCAAAGTGGTATGTGTCAACATATACTGCCTTAGCCGGCGAGCAGCCCATACCAAAGCGCAGCAAGTTTTCTCGAGCAGTGAGTAGCGAGTCTCACAGTCGATAAATTTTTTGCTAAGGTAATAAATGGCATGCTCTTTTCGGCCAGACTCGTCATGTTGGCCCATTACACACCCCATTGAATCATCTAAGACAGTCAGATACATGATTAAAGGCCTTCCTTCAACGGGTGGCATCAAGATAGGAGGTTCCAGCAAATACTCCTTGATCTTATCGAAAGCAACTTGACAGTCATCATTCCATCTAACCACCTGATCTTTCTTCAACAACTTGAAGATTGGTTCACAGGTAGATGTTAGGTGAGAGATGAACCTTGAAGTGTAGTTTAGGCATCCCAAGAAACCTCTGACCTCCTTCTCAGTGTGAGGGACAGGCATTTCTTGTATAACTTTGACTTTGGCAGGATCAACCTCGATGCCTTTGTTACTAACGATGAATCCTAAAAGTTTACCAGACCTGACTCCGAAAGTGCACTTGCTAGGGTTCAGTCTGAGCTTGTACTCCTTCAACCTGAAAAACATCTTTTGTAGATGGTCGAGGTGTTCTTCTTCTGTCTGTGAACGGGCTATCATGTCGTATACATAGACTTCAATCTCATGATGTATCATGTCATGAAACAAAGCTACCATGGATCGCTGATAGGTTGCCCTAGCATTTTTCAGTCTGAATGGCTTCACTTTATAACAGAAGGTACCCCACTGCGTAACAAAAGTAGTCTTCTCCATGTCTTCGGGGGCCATTTTGATCTAGTTGTACCCTGAAAATCCGTCCATGAAAGAGAATACCTTGTGTTGAGCTGTATTATCAACCAAGATGTCAATGTGCGATAGTGGAAATTCATCTTTAGGGCTAGCCCTGTTCAGGTCTCTGTAATCCACGCACATTCTGACTTTGCCGTCCTTCTTAGGCACGGGCACAATGTTAGCAACCTATTGCGGATAGGAAGTAACAGCAAGAAAGCCAACATTGAATTGCTTCATCACTTCAGCTTTGATCTTTTTGGACATGTCGGGCCTCATTCGGCAGACATTCTGTTTGATTGGTGGAAAGTCTTCTCTTGTAGGGAGACGGTGAACCACGATATCTGTATCCAGTTCCGGCATGTCTTCATAGGACCAGGCGAAGATCTCAACATATTCATTCAACAACTGAACTAAGCGCTCTTTGACACTTGGCTCTAGGTTGGCACCCATTTTAACCTCTTTTCTGTCTTCCTCTGTTCACAAGTTGACAGTCTCTAACAACTCCTCGTGAGGTAGAATAGCCCTTTCTTCCTGTTTCAAAATTCTGGCCAACTCCCCAGGCACTTCACAGTCTTCATCACCTCCGTATTCGGCATGATTGACCAGATCTTTTGAGTCACTGAAGGCCATAGCAGAATTGTTACCCATGGAATCCGGAGTGGATGGGTACCTGCATTTTGTGAGTGTGTGTGTGTGAGGGATATCCACCTTTAAACAAAATAAAATATAAAAAGAAATAAAATGAACACAAAAGTTTATATATGAAAACATCCATGATTCATTAAAAATGGCATGTGAAAATGAAGAATCAAAACCCTTACAAATGGACCTATATTCCCCGGGTAAGGCATAAGGCAAAAAGAGTGTACAAATTGTTTAAAAGTTATTACAGACCAACAGAAAATGTTCAAAAGATAAATTACTGATTGATGAAAGTAATGGGAACGAAGTCTTTCGCCTCCTAGTTTTTCAGTCCTCCTTCAATGGTTGGAAAGATCCAGTCTTCAAAATTGCTTCCTTCTTCATCATCTTCTAAAGCATGAACTCCATGATGAGTGATTTTCAATGGAGGTCCTCCAGCCCGGGAGCGACACACAACCTTTTGACTAGCAGCAGTGAAACCCAAATTGAACTTATCTGTCTTGTAAGGAAAATCTGGCAGTTGACCCCATACCGTGCTTCCTCCTTCCTTGATCACATCCTCCGCATCTTTAAGGGATGACATCCGGGATACAAGTTTGGTAAAGATGGGCACAGTAGTCATTGTCTTGGCTACCGCAACTTCAGGAGAAACCTCTTCAAAGTGTTGGAAAGGTGTTTCTTTGAATTCACCATCTAACTCCATGTAGCGGAAAGAGTTAAGGTGGCTTATCATATACTCCTCCTCACCATGAACTGTTATGATTTTACCCTGGACTGGGTATTTGAGCATCTGGTGTAGAGAAGAAGTGATTGCCCCAGCGTTGTGGATCCATGGCCTTCCCAGCAAACAAGAATATGAAGGACGGATGTCCATCACATAAAATGTAGAGTTGAAAATTTTCGTTCCCACCTTAATTGGGATGTCCACTTCTCTGTGAACCATCCGCTTAGAACCGTCGAAGGCTCTAACAATGATATTACTGGGATTTAAGGTCAAACCTTCATAGTCTAGTCTGTCCAATGCTTTCTTTGGTAGGACATTTAAAGATGAACCAGTATCAACCAGAACGTGAGCAAGTGTGGTTCCTCTGCACTCCACCGAGACATGCAGCACAACATTATGCTTTCTTCCCTTAGACGTTAGATCGACATCAGAGAAACCAAGACCATTGTCGGCTGTAAGGCTAGCTACATACTCTTGAAACTGATCCGCAGAAGTTTCTTAAGGCACGTGCGCTGTCTTCAGGAATTTGAACAAGGCTTTGGCATGAGCCTCGAAACAGAGCAATAAGGCCAGCATGGAGATTTTTGAAGGGGTTTGCCCCAGTTGTTCTACGACATCATAGTCACTTTTCTTAATTATTTTTAAAATCTCCTCCATATCCTTTTGGGTGGTCTCGGGGATAACCAAAGTCTGAGCCCTCGTCCTGACGGGCGCTTCTTGGATTCCCTTACCTTTATCAGCAGTAACAGCAGAGGGTATAGCTTCGGGAGTAACAATTTCTTCAATAACTGGACTTCGCACAAATATCTTGATGGGCACAGGAGCACTTGAGGGTCCGAAGATTTCCCTTGGGGGAGCAATCTCCGGAGAGAAGATTCTTCCGCTACGAGTGATCTTACTTGTCCCCGCAATATTCCCTACGTCAGGAGTTTCTTCATCAGAACTTTCTTCAACTGATTCGATCTGCTTAACACCGTGGTAGAAGATCTCTCCCCCATAATTCCACGATATTGTCTTGTTGGACTTGTATGGGATAGGCCCTGACATAGTAATCTTCAGCGGTACAAACTTTAGATCGGGTGTAATCTTAATAGGTCTTTTGCGGACCTTGGAAAGATTGTCGGAAATGGTGATTATAGAAACATCATTGATTGGAGTAACAGGAGTAGCGGGAATAACAGAAGTTTTCTTGAAGAGGATTTCTTGAGTATCCATCAGGCGTTCGATGCCTGACTTCAATAGCGGACAGTCGGATTGCAATGTCGAACAAAGATAACAATCTTTTTCACAGCCTGGGAAAATCCCGGCTTTCAAAAAATTCATCTTGATCGTTGGCAACAGAGTCATTAAGTCATCAACAACAATAACATGAAGATCTTCTACAATAGCATGGACATTATGACCATGTTTTGGCATAGGAGCGGATATCATATTAGGTTTTTCGGGGGCATCAAACTCCACCTCCTTGGCATATATTAAATCTTGGATCTTGTTTTTAAGGGCCCAACAGTTGTTGGTGTCGTGCCCCACACTGTCCGAAGGATATGCACACTTCGCATTAGAATGATAGTAGGGAGAAGAGGTATTTGGGTTCTTCGGTGCCTCTTTCAAATTGGTAAGGTTTAACTTTAACAGATGAGGGAGAACCTAAGCAGGTGTCATATTGATCCAGGTGAATTGTCGTGCAGGACTTTCCACCCTGGTTCGGTTAGCTCTGGGTTGATTGTTTCGAGTATGATCGGATGAGGAGTTCTGAATCATCACATCCCCCACTGTTGGTCGGCACTCCATTCTTCCTTGACTTCTCTGGGTGTAAACAACAAAAGCTTCTTTCTTGGCTGGAAAGGTCTTCTTGACGAAAGCGGAAGCAGATGTGTCCTTCTGAATTTTACCGCTCTTGATGCCAACTTCGACCCTTTCACCTGTCAGAATTAATTCGGTGAACCCTGTAGATGAGCTCCCGATCAAGTGATTAAAGAATGGACCTGTCAGGGTCCCCTGAAACATATCAATAAGCTCTCTCTCAGACAATGGTGGTTGCACCCTTCCAGCCAAATCCCGCCACTTCTGGGCATACTCTTTAAAGCCTTCATTAGAAACCATACCCATACTTTGTAATTGAGTACGAGTAGGCGCTAAATCTGCGTTATATTGATATTGTCGATAGAAAGCAGTAGCCAAATCCTCCTAGTTATGTACATCAGATCTTTCAAGCTGATAGAACCAATCCAATTGCGTACCCGACAAACTATCTTGAAAAAAGTGGACCCACAGATCCTTATCAGAAGAGTGAGGTTGGATCTTTCTGACGTAAGACCGCAGATGCATCTTTGGATAGGACAAATCATCGTATTTAGCAAATTTAGGCACTTTGAAATTATGGGGAATGACAATCCCAGCAACCAACCCTAGTTCTTCAAAATCCAGCCCATGTACTCTTTGTACCTCCATGGCTGCCAGCCGATCTTCCAGATTCTTATGCTTATCGTCTGCAGGGGGATACTGTTGCTCAGAGTAATCTTCCTCCTCCTCCTCTTCTTCTTCTTCTTCAGCTTCAGACTCGGAGGGCATTGCAACTCCTTTTCCTTTACCAACCCCTTCATCAGACGTCGAGGGGAAATCTAGGACCCTTCTAGCCTGGTTCTCAAACCTTCTCCCCAAAGTAGCTACACCCGCTCTTTTATTTTTCTTCTTTTCTTTTTCCTTTTCTTTCTCTAACAGTGCTTTAAGATCCTCTTGACCCTTTGCCAAGGTCATGAGGAGTTGTTGGAACTGCGAATTCTGTGCTTGTAGGTCTTTGACCGTCTGCTCTATATCTATCTTGCTGAAATAAACAACAGAGAGATAAGGAAACCTGGTGTGAAGATCTGTTTATGCATATGATGAATGATATGTTATTCATGTAATGCATTCAAGGATTCAGAAATTCAAATTTGTTGTAAACAAAAAAGAACGCACGTCATATTAATAAGATAGAATTGTTAGTACATAAATGCCCCATGGGAAAAATAATACAAAATTCTAGGGTAAAAAGAGGTTGCGCATCCTTTTCGGTGTGATGTAGGTGTTGAGAGTCTGCTCTTCATGGAGTCGACGAGTAAGTTCCAAAACCTTCTTCTCACTGGCATAGAAGCTAGATTCAAAAGTATTCCATTCTTCCTTGATCTGTATCCAACTCTTTTGCAAATCCTCCAATTATGTTGGCATGTCAGGATGTAGGAGGGTGTATGGAACCTCTCCTTCCATAACAGGCTCTTTGATCATAGGTAGAATGTAGGGGTAAAGCACCATAAGACTTTGGGTGCGGGTTCATACCCACTTGAGGTAAGACTCAAGGGGGATGGAATTCTTGTGTCCCAGTGTCTTACTGTCCACTTTGTTGGGTATCCTCCAAGCTCGAATAAACCGTTGTCGAAGTCCTTGAGCATCATTGTTGAAGTCAAAAACCACTTCTGGAATCAGCATGTCATGAGGCCCATCCCTTCGGGCATACCCAAATTGTCTCAAAGCTAAACAGGGGTTGTAGGTAATGCCTCCCCTAATTCCAAGTAGTGAGACATTAGGGAATTCCCCAAAACAATCAATGATGATGACATTTTCTCTGGACCGAGAACACCAATGAACATCAGAATGTGTAAGAGTTATCAATCGTTGTGACCACATCAAGCCTTGTTCATTCTTTAAGACTGACTGGGGAAGGTGAGAAATAAACCACCTTGCTAGAAGAGGAGTGCAGCACATGAGAACACCTCTTTTCCTCATTGTTCGTGTGTGAAATGAGTGAAGGATATCCCCAACCAATGTAGGCACAGGATTCCGAGATATGAAAATATTGACATCATTCACATCTATAAGCTGATCAGGGTTTGGGAACAAGACCAACCCATAGATGAGAAGTGCTGCAATCTCCTTAAAAGATTGCAAATCTAGAGAATTCCAGCATTCTTGTGCCTTCTCAAACACAAACTTTACCAAGAAACCCTTGACACCACTTCTAGTTTCCCAATTACCTTTGATATCAGATGGTTGCAAGTGTAAGGCTTGAGAAACATCTTTAGGTTTTGGTTCTCTTTCTGTACCGTTGTAGGGTAGTTGATGGAGAATAGGAATCCTCAGGAGTTGAGAAAATTCCTCCAAAGTAGGTACTAGTTGGTAATCAGGAAATGTAAAGCAATGGTGTAAGGGGTCAAAGAACTGGAAGAGAACTTTCACCAAGTCTTCTTCAATGTTGGAGTTAACCAAGTTGAGAAGTCTACCATGTCTTTCACTGAAGGGAGAATTCTCCGGAATCTTGGAAGTAAGCTCCTTGAGTTGAGGAGGAATTCTCACAAGGTTGACCTGAATAGTTTTCCTGCGAAGTGATTCCATAACCTACAAAATAGGAACAAAGATGAAGATCCAAACCCTTAAAATGGTTAGTGGATGCATATGATTCTTTATGATGTTCATGATGTATGCACAAGTATATGTACAAGCAAGTCACGCAAGATCCTAGTTTCAGGCTTGCATGGGGTTTCAAAGGTAAGTACCCTCTTGAAGTTAGTTGGCTCAACCTGTCCTATAAATAGTAACCAGGTTCTAAGGTGCTCAATATCACTGGATTATTTTCTGTGTTCATTGTTTCAGTTTAGCCACTTAACTGGCGACCTAAATATTCCAAGAAAACAACCCTCAATGAGTGTAGTATCGAGTATCTACCAACTTTTGACTGCACCAAAGCCGGTCATCTCACTATCCCTAAAAAGGCCATGATGGTCAAGTAAAGGTTCTAAAAGTTCATTAGTGCTTCATGACATCACTCAGCGGCCCTGTATTCTCTTTGATTGACTCAAAGGCTACCGGTACCCACAAATATGTCGCACTAATATAGCTATTGCTTCAACCATGTCAGTATACCCCGCACAATTTCCACAATGTATTGCTATTTACCTATGAATGTTTCCCAAATCCGGGTAGAGGATTTCAAGCCCAAACAATAGAACCAAATGTAAAGCAATCAAAGAAAACCAAGTAAGCATGTAAAGGTGATCTAAACCCTAAGGTAACCCCAATTTTAGACATCTCCCCAGCAGAGTCGCCAGTTCTGTGATACGGTGGGAGAACTGACTTGAGGTTTTGCGTTTCGTCGCAAATGTTTTGGTTTAGCAAAGAGTCGCCACCGACTTTTATTTTATCCAAAAGGAAAGGTAAAAAAGCACAGGAAAGACCTTTGAGATGTGTTATTGGGTTCGGGGGGTAGATTATGAAAAGGGAAGGTGCAAGCACCCTTTTCATCCATGGTTTTCCATGGGCTCTTAGTTACCTGTTTAGATCACTTGCTTTGCTTTTCCAATTGTTTGGAATGGTGCTTTGTGTGTGTGGTTTTGAAAATGTTTTGAAAAGAAGCCATCGTTGTGGCAACCTTTGTAATGATTCTTATTTGAATGTATACTGAGGTGTATTTGTCCTTTTGAAAAGATATTTCAATGTTTGAAAGTTTGTTTTGGGAAATGTTTTGAAATTGTGTTGTGAGGTGTGTTTGAAAATAGCAAGGATGTTTTTGTAAGTTTTGATCAAGTAACTAAGAGTTGTCTACCCTATTTTACTCAAAGATCTTTCCTATACGTTTTTAACCCTTTTGATAGTGTTGTTTTACCATTGCATTTGGTAAACAACCTTGTATTAGGATGTTAAACGGGACAGACGTGGGTCATCGTATTGACCATGATAGTAATATTGCCAAGTATCTTTAGCAATTTTTGTGAGGGACTAGATCATTTTGTATAGGCAACCGAGATAGCGTCATCGAGGGACTATGATCTTTTGTTTTGTTTTTGTTTTGCCAAGATACTCAACATGCATAACATGGCCATTTTTTAAAGGCAACAAGTGGATGAAACCCTAGGGGTGCAAGTGTACATTGTGTTTGTCATTTTCATGCATTTAGGTCTTGTATTAGGTCTAACTATTTGTTTTGATTTTGGATTTTTGCATACAAACCCTAATCTCTAATCATGGCATATTTGAAAGCATAAAGTGCGCAAAATAAACCTAAGTTATTACAACATTGGTATGGGGAGGGGGATACAATTTTGAATGGGGAATATTTGCAAGAAAATAAAACCCTAATATTTACTATTACATCCAAATTGAATAAATGGTACAAATAAATAAATTGGCAATAATTAAATATGCAATTTAAATATAAATGTGCAAAATATTATAATTATGTAAAAAGATATTTTTTGTTTATTTTTATGTATGCAAAAGTATAATATTTAATGTAAAAAGAAATAAAAAGATTATTTTTTCATTGAGGGTAAAAACCCTAATTTTCTTTTAAGAAAGTAAATATATATTACTTATATTATTCATGTAAAATAAAATAAAATAAAATATATACAAGATAAAAATATATTTAGAAAAATATTATTTAAGTATAAATAAAAATAAAATAAATAAAGGTATAATATTAATATGTATTATTTTCAAGTTTTCATTAAATAAAATAAAAAATATATACTAACTAAATTATTTTTATGTTAGAAAAATAAAATAAAATACAAAAATAAATATGAAAATTTATAAAAAATATTATTGGTATTTTTTATGTTTGGAAAATAATAAAATAAAAGCAGAAATGAAAAATAAATACAAAAATATAAAAATATAAAGAAATGGGCCAGGCGGGTGCAGTCAGCAAAGCAGAGGGTGCCAAAAACAAGAAGCAAAAGTCCAGCCCAATTCCAAGCTTCATCTTCAACCTTGACTCAAAATTACGCGCGCCTGTTCAAAATATCCAGATCCTGCATACGTGTTCTAATGGAAAAACTCATAACATCAAAGTTGTAGCATTTTTCAAGACGAATTCAACCATATAAGAAACTTAATCTAACTCTAAAAGACCAGAGAGAATTTCTATGGCCCTAAATTCTAACCTAATTTTCTCAGGAAGTTCCTGGATCAAATTCTCTTAACACATTTAATTTAAATGAAAACTGAGCATATGTACAACTTCATGGCTATGAGTACTACATTTTTTATTCACAAACCTAAGCCTAATGATTCCTAAATAGAGAGATAGGAAGTTGATAAAAACCTGTTTCAGTAAAAATCGTGTATGGAAATGTGGAGCTTTTCAGTGAGGCCTGGGATGTTTGGGAGCTTGCTTGAACTTCCTCTGACCTTCCCCAATGCCTAGTTTGCTTTGAATGTACTTGAATAAGCTTGTAGAACTCAACCTGCACAAGCTGAAAACAGAAATGGTAAAGCTTGCAAATGGAGTTACAGTCATTGTCTAAGGGTTGGGATAGCTTGGATATGTTATATGGAATGTATTGGAACAAGTTTGGGGCAAAATGCACGAGCAACTTGTGAGATAGAACTCAAAGTGCAGAAGCTGCCCTGTTCTGCAAGAGGGAGGTGATTTTGTGCTTTGGAAGGTTTTAGGGATCAATGGCTCGTGTTTCGGGCTCAAGGGAATTCATAAAACTTGTTTCAAAAGCTTGCAAGGGTTGGTTCTCTCAGATGTTCAAGTTATGTGATTTTGGCAAGTTTCTTGGTTATGAAGCAAAAATGACAAGTGACAAAGAGAAGGCTTGTACAGGCTAGATATAACCCTGCATACATTGTGCAAGCTTGGCCCCAAGTTTGTGGATTTTATTTGTTGTATAAGATCTGGTTCAAGGCTCAAGGATGCAATTCAACATAAAGCAAGATTTTGACAAAAATGGCAATGTTGCCTTTTACTATTTTTGGATTAATCTATTGTATAATCCTCTAATGACCAGAACAAAGCTTCAACCCAATGGATTTGCATTTAATTATTTAGTATGGAAGGGTTTTGGGACCTGTAATCTAGTACAAACAAGGTTGATTAGAGTTTGCAACTTGTATCAATATGAAAATGCCATGGATTAAAAGTGAGTTTTTTCCAACTTCAAGCCTTCGATTCTCCATGACCACAAATGATTTTGGAGAGTTCTTGGAAATTTTGGAAAGCTTGTAACATTCTATACAATCTATCTTTGAAATTCATTTTGAGATTCCAAGTGGAACTATGTGAAAAATGGCCATGAAGATAGGTCAAAATCCTGCCTAAACTAGGGCAAAATTTCACTAAGTTAAATGTTTCATGGACCCTTGTTCTAAATATCATAACTTAAGATCCAAGCTTAGTTTGGGAAAACTTTGTGATTAAAATTTGTATATTTTGTGGAGGACTACAACTTTCATGTTGGAAGTTTTGTTTGAATCCAATTGCATCATGGTGAAAATGTTGGGCAATGTTGGGAAAATTTAAGGAAATTTCATAACTTAGAAAAATTCTAAGTTATGAAAATTTTCAATTTTAAACCCTAATTTGCAAAATTGGGTTTCTTGATGAACAAGTTTCATGTTTTGACACATCTTGATGAAAAATGACCCTTGGCATCTGATTTTGATCAAAAATTCAAAGTTTGACTTTTCAGTGTATAGTCAAATATTGATCAGTTGACTGGAAAATTCATCTATCAATCCAAGGAATTTGAGATCTTTTGAACCTTGTGAATAGGTAAAGATGATGCCATTGATTCCTTGAGTCCATGCTTGAACCCAATTTTCCATTGGCTAGGTGAAAAATCAGAAATTGCCCTTATATAGTCAAAACCCTAAAAATGACCAATTTGCCCTTTTGATGATCAGATCAAATTTCTTGAGGAGTTGTGGTCCAAACTTGATCAAATGGTTCATATGAGTCTATAATGTTGATGTGGGTCAAAAATTGTGAGGTTTGACTGTAAACTGGCCACAATTGACATTTCCCCAATACAACTGATTTTTAGGTCAATTGTCCAATTGACTGGGAAAAAATTTGATTCAAGGCTTGAAACTTGGTAGAGGCAATCTTATAGGTCCAATATGAAGTATGAAAGTCACTTTGAGCATTGGAAGTCCAAAAATCCCTGTGAAAACTCAAACCCTAATTTAGGTCATCAGTGCAAGGAGATGTCTTGAGTAGAGCAAAACCCTAATCCTGTCTGGTGTTCAAAGAGTCTTGTGAGGGGAAATCTTGATAAAATGAGAGGGCAAATTTTTGAGTACAACAGCGCCGCTGTGGACGAAAAAGGGTTCCAAGAACCCTAATTCGTTTTCACATCCCTAATTAAACACGTTAAACAACTTTAGTGCATTGGGCTCTACTTTGTTACAAACTCCTTAAGCCCATCTGCCATGCGTTTTGCACCCCCCTTGGCTCATTTTTGCTAACTGATACTTTTTTCTCTTGGGCCTCACCCCAAGTCAAACTCCCTAAGCCCATTTCCTTTTTGTAATTGTTTCTCCTTCTTATTTTTTCTTTTTATTATACAATATAATTAACATAACTTAAAACCTTTTATTAAATTAATTTAGGTTTTAGTCATTTAATTTTATTTTTTTATATAAACTTTTTATTTTTATTAATTTTCTACATTTAATAAAACATCAAAAACAATTAACCTAGTTTGTCTTCTTTCTTTAAAATTTATTTGTGTGATTAATAAAAATACAAAAAAATAATAATAAGTTTTTTTAATTTAAATCATTTTCTTTTTTAGAATAGGTTTTATTTTTCTCTTTTCAAGTAAATACATACATTTCATACTTTGTTGATTTTATTTTCGTAAATTGTCATAGCTTTATATTAAATCGCACAAAAATTCGATTTGGTTGTATTGCTTGATATTTGGACATTGCTATTTCACTTGATTCATCCCCATTTGTAATAATTGTACCCCCATTCCCGAACATTTTGTAATAGCGTATAATTTCAATTTCCGCAATTTACTGTTTTCCATATATTGTATAGTAACTAGGCATGTATGGAAAGATCCAAAAATCAATCGCTAGATGACCTAATCAAAGAATAAATAATTTGAAACTAACACACTTTCTCACACGCGCACCTCTAGGGTAACCTCGCTCGTTGCCTCGTAAATACAATCACGTCCCTCGAATATGAGACACTCTAGCAATGAACCTTCGATAAACAAAGATCGTAGTCCCTCGATGACCCTCGATGTTGCCTTCGATTAAAATGATCTTTCCCCTTACAAAAAATTGCTAAAGTGCCTCACCAGTTGCCATCAATGACTGTAAAATTAACCCGCGCCTGTCCCTTCACATCCAATGGTGGGGCTTCTTACCAAATCAATGGTAAGATAACACCATTAAAAGGAGGAACAAAAGAACAACTTAAGACCTTTCGAGTAGATAGATTCACTCTTAGTTACTCGCTTGCTCCCGACAAAAACTTTTACACCTACACTCTCATTTCAAAACATTTGCAAAAAGACAAAACGTTTTGTATACGTTCTTATAGAGACGAGAACCATTGCAAAACCTCTTTTCAAAACACTTTTTGAAACACGATTCACAAACACCTCTTTGAACCACTTTTTCGAAACAAAACTTTGAATACATTCTTATAGAGACGAGAACCATTACAAAGAGATTTTTCAAAATATTTTCAAAGCCTACACCACAAGCACACAATCAAACAAAAGCAAGTGATCTAAACGAGTAAATAAGATCCCATGGAAAACCATGGATGAAAAGGGTGCTAGTACCTTCCCTTTTCATAATCTACCCCCCGAACCCG
The DNA here is from genome assembly GCA_948472305.1 of Vicia faba. Lineage (NCBI taxonomy): Eukaryota > Viridiplantae > Streptophyta > Magnoliopsida > Fabales > Fabaceae > Vicia > Vicia faba. Next base: position 143,469,802 of record OX451735.1, read on the forward strand.
AGAAAATTCTCGAAAGGTCTTTCCTGTGCTTTTTTACCTTTCCTTTTGGAAAAAAGAAAAGTCGGTGGCGACTCTTGCTAACCGCATAAGTGCGAACGAAAAGCAAAACATCTAGTCAGTTCTCCCACCGTATCGCAGTGTCCCCTGAAATCTGGAGGGAGTTTGGATTATATAGGTAGGGAAGTCTGAAATTAGTTACATGAAGAATGAACTTGAGCCCTTGGATGATGAGAGTTTGTTATGGAATGGAAGGTGGAGATTAAATCTGCTAATGTCTGTTATAAGGTTAGCTTTTTTCTGTTATATCACTGTTAGAGTTAGTTGGGGGCTTTAGAATTCTATTATGTGAGCTGGCAGGTTGGTTTTAAGTTAGCTATAAGATGGAACTAAGTTTGTTAAAACTATAAGTTAGTTAGTAATTCTGTTAGGCTACTGTTAAGAGTGAGGTAAGGTCAGATTAAATGGAGGTTAAGTTAGCTGTTGAAAGCTAGTATATGAAAGTTATTTAAGCGGTTAGGTAGTAAAGAGTTAGTTAGAAAACTATTTGAAATTAGTTATAACAGTTGGGATTTGGTTAGGGGTTGTTAATAGTTAGGAATCGGTTGAGAACTGTTAGAAAATTTTGTTTGAGTTTCTTGTTAATTGGTTACAAGTTGGAAACTGTTGGAGAATTTTGTTAGTGGCCCCTTTTTTTTGAGTACACAACCGGAGTAATGTATAAGGATGAAAAAAGATTCCTAACACATGATATGTAATGTATATCAGCTATCTTAGAATCGATGGATTAAGTTTGCTCAAATATGTAGTACAACTTAAATGATACCGATTTTGTTAGCAGCATCCAATGCATCCTAATTTGGAGTCAACCGCACATAGGCTTTCTTTGTACCATCAGGCCTGATCAAAGTGTTCACTTTCTTGGCCTGAATATCGTACATTTTCTTCATAGCATCTTTAATTTTCTTCTTGTCAGCACGGAGTTCGTCAATAAAACACAAGGGTATTGTTATCTTCAATCTTCTTTATTGCAGAATCGGTATTTAGAGGAAATTTAAGTATTTGATAGTGGTCCAACTTGTTTCTTGGTGTTGCACTAATGCGAGGATACTTTGGGTTTCTGTCCTTCGACAGAGTCTTTGGCCGGTGAAATGTGACATTTGTTTTGATCTTCATTGCTTTCTTCTTAATCACTTGGCCACCTGACTTCACAGCCTTGGTCGTCTTCAAGGCCTGAGCTTTAGGATCATCTTTTCGGTTTGTCCACCTTTGTAAGAGCCATTGCAAAATCCAAAAAGCACCTTGAAGATGGGGGGAAGGGTAGTGCTGTGGGAGACACTATGGTTTTGTGGCTGCAAGAAGGACAAAGCAAGGCCTGCTTTGGTCTTTGATTTGTGGAGTATTTGGTTTCAAATAATTTAGAACCCTGGGGATTTTATGTTTAGGCCTTTGTTGTATAACATCCTTTGAAATTGTTGTACTGTGTATTTTTCTTTTTATGCGGGACTTTATGGCTAGCTTTGCAAGTATGGTAAAGCTTTGAACGCAAAGAAAGGTATGCACTCAAGAATTGACTCAGGAAGATTCTATTTAGGCTTAAAACTTAGAGCTAGCCATGCTTTTGATTTTGTAATGTTCATTTTTTTCTTTTCGTTCAAGGCTTCCATGGACGACTGTGAATGAAACAGTTTTTTTTGAAAATTTGGATGTGTAACAAACGATAACTCGAAAAGGCCTCACATCTTGAATTGGTCCTTAAAAATATTGAAATTCACATGTTAAGCAAACTCGAGTCATGATACCCATACTTTTGGAATTTCTACTTAAAATTCTGTCTTAAAAATGCTTGAAAACCTTGAATGATATTGCATTATGGTCACTTGAACGGTGAATGAAATTTGGATTTGTGATCTTGAAATTTGAAATAGCCTTGAATAATTCTTGAACGCCCTTGTGCATGCATAAACTTGACATTTGCTCTAAATTCCAAATAACTTGTTTCTCAAGAAATCCACATGAATCCTTTTCTAACCTTGCATGCTTGGTAAATGAACTTTAATCCAATTCATGAACAAAACTTGAATTCACATGATATTTCTCTAAAAATAATCTAAAGTAAACTCCATGATCAGAATTCCTCCTTCCTGAATGAACCCTAAAGCAAACGACCTATATCATAAGCCATGAAGTGAGCCCAATCTTCAATTGATGACCATGAACTAAATGGCCCCTAACATCAGCCTATTTCCTTCGTGAGAGAATGGATCGAACACGTTGATCCCCATAAACCTTGTATAACAAATAATAAGAGAACCAAACTGCCTTGCTCTTAATGAATTTACAACGCCATCCTTATATCACGCCTTATCATCTCACGAACCTCCATTGGAGATGTTGATAAACCTAAGTATGATAGGATATAAATCCTAAACTTCCACAAAAAGCTTTTAGATTTTGATCTTCAAAGCATTTAAATGAAATCCAAACAACATAGATTATATCGCAAGTAAGCCAATCGACCAGATGAAGAGCTTTGCTTTATAAGGCATACGAACCCTTATTCGTGAAGAAGGTCCAGCAGAATCTTCTTTTCTAGAATAGAGTTGTTGCCCACATGACTAGAGATTCAAGCAATGATTTCCTTCTGATTTTCCAAAGATATATCAATTGAAACCATGGTTATTCATGGACGATATCCCATGATGATAGCCTTGCCTGATGATCACAACTTACGAGAGAAACCTCTCTTTAATGATACATGATTTAGAGAAATAAACCCTAATCAAAGGATGACGTTGAGCACAAGGAGATAATGAATTCCTGATTTAGTAGCCCTTTAGATGACCTCGTAGAACAACTTGGAAATGAACATGGCGATACAGAAAGAAATATGACCAAGCTGGCCATGAACTAGAAAACCTAATGAACCTCGGTTAATGAGATGCTGTCAAGCACAAACTTGGTGGAGAAACACTCTGACTCTTGTCTTGAATGTATCTGAATAAGTAATAACCCCCTTAACTTGAAGAGAACAGAACCCTCAATAAACATAGGTTGCAATCCTAAATCCACACTTCGCTGCTTGAAGGATAATCAGAAGAATTAAGCTTTATTGGATATGAACGCCTTAACCGCTGTGAAATCTTAATATCGCGCGACCACTGAACTTCGAACCTCAAGCGCTTTATTGTATGCAAAAGTATGTTAATAACCTAATGAAAAGATATGAATGTAATGCTAAGCCTAAGCCAAATATAAGAAACTAGGAGGGAAAATTTTGGGGTGCAACAACTGCCCCTATTTAATCGCCTTAGACCTGAAGGTGAGATTGGCGCCAGCCTTTCGAACCTTCAATTAAAAGAAGATTAAATACTTAAATGAACCCGGAAATTTGCGCTCCGAAGCCAGTCAGGTGTTATTATATTTTTCATTTTCTATTTTTTTTTTATATTTTTTTTTTCGCTTTTTTTTTTGGATCGTAGTAGTCAGCTGAGTAAATCTCTTGGATGTCAGGTCAAGGTTAGACATACCCAAGAAAGAGACTGGTTGAGGAAGACTCTGACGAAAGAACACCAATCGAAGGTGAACTTACTAAGAAAAGAGACCAAACAAATGGGACCCTTGACAAATGATACCAGCCGAAGTTGGATTTAAAAGAAACCATTCGAAGATGGATTTTCACACAGGTTACCAGCCGAAGCGGGATTTTAGCAAAGGATACCACCCGAAGATGTATTTTAACAAATGATACCACCCGAAGATGGATTTTAACAAATGATGCCACCCGAAGATGGATTTTAACAAATGATACCACCCGAAGATGGATTTTTACAAATGATACCATCCGAAGATGGATTTAACAAAGGATACCAACCGAAGCGGGATTTTAAGGGTAAAGAAACCAGCCGAAGGGGGATATTCAACAAATGATACCAGCCGAAGGTGGATTTAAAGGATGTCAGCCGAAGGTATACTTTCGGATAAAGAAACCGGCCGAAGGGGAATCTTCATCAAGGAATACTATGCCGAATGTAGATTCCTAAGAAAAGAACACCAATCAAAGGAGAACTTACAACTGAAAAGAGACTATCCGAAGGGGACTCTCAACAATTGATACCAGCCGAAGGCGGATTTTAAGGATGCTAGCTGAAGGTGGACTTTAAGGGCGAAGAAACCATCCGAAGGGGAATCTTCATCAAGGAATACTATGCTGAAGGTAGATTCCTAAGAAAAGAACGACAATCAAAGGCGAACTTACAACTGAAAAGAGACCAGCCGAAGGGGACTCTCAACAAATGATACTAGGCGAAGGTGGATTTTAAGGATGCCAGCCGAAGGTGGACTTTAAAGAGACACTGAAGTAATCTTAACATAAAAGGTTAGCTAAGGTGACGAAAGGAGGACCCAACTAACGCAGATAAACCAAAACAAGGAACCGACTAAGTAGGACCTTCAAAGATCACCGATCGAAGGTGAACTTTACAAGATAAAGAGACTGGTCAAAGAAGACTCTAACAAAGATTGCCAAAACACGTTGGGATTTCGATAGGTTGCAAATACGCAAGAACTAAAAATCCCTCAGGCCAGAGGCGGGGTGTAATCGTTCAAGAGTTGCAATCATCTGAATTACCACACACCAAGTATGGATACTCAAACACTTGAGAAGCAAGAAAGGTTATACACTAACTCTTACTCACACTCTAACGGCAAAGCAAACACGGGTAAAATAACCAAAGGCTTGCAAAGGCAAGCGCAAACCACAAACTTACTGGGGAAATGGAGAAATACCATAGACCCGACTGGTGGTGAATCAAAATAAACTCTGCTGGGGAAACATAATAGAATTACCCTAGGCTTATTTGTAGAGATAAATCAAATCTGAGCGCATAACAATCTGGTTACCACAAGTGGACACAATTGGCTTATACTCATGCATGTTTGGATTTTTTTATAGCGTAATGCTCCATATAATGGAAATGCTACGCGTTTTAGTAGATGCAATGTAATGATGCATGTTTAATAATGCATTGGAAAACCCATCAATAATCGCCTGTTGAGAAGGCAATGATCTTTCAAATGATTATTCTCATACATCTGATCTTCTTATAGATAAAATGCAATATGAACTTCAATGGGGAACTGGGATTCGAAACCATCAACCTCAAACGATTGATATCACTAGGGAGGTAACTTCTTGGGGAGAACACTACAAAAATAAATTATAGTCCAGTGAAAATCTTGAATTCTGATCAAACCTTCCACTTCACGGGGAACAAATTATTTATCCTCCATTGGAAAGAGAAAAGCTTTGCTGAAAATGGAAACTTCTGGCATAGAAATTTTTTGACGAAGATAACTTCAGTTGGGAATATAGAAATTCTTAAATAAAAATAATTCTACTCAGACCACACTGGGGATAACATCACCGGGAGGTAAAAGATCCTCACTTGGGGAAGAAATAAACATCCCATGAAAGAAACTCCACTAGGGATATCTCAACAAAATCTTCTACCACTGGTAACGAAAGAGTTATGGCTGGGATTCTCTTGTACACCTCACTTGAGATATAGGACACTTGCTCTATTAGGGAAAGAATAATAGTTCCACTGGGGAAATTGGATCTCATTATACAAAAATCCTCATGTTACCCTTCTTGATTCATTTGTTAGTGCGCTTCTTGTCATGAAAGACCAACAGTACTTGCAAAAACAGAAGTTGGGGAGACATGCCCCTGTTTGGAATGGAAAACCTTATTGAAGAATAAACAATTTGAACTATCAATCACAGAGTAAAAATCGTGATGCAAGATTACAACTTCAATATGTCGACTCTGAGGAGGAATTCCACTAAAAAGTGGACTTTAGAGAAGATGATGCAAAAATAAATTGCAGTCTGACGAAAAGGGATCATCTTGACTTCAGACAACATCTGAATTTCTGGGGGGAAGATCTATTCTCCTCCTGCAGAGAAATGAGGATGCTTCACTGGGGAGAAAATATCTTAGAAGAGAAACCCTTTGGTAGACAGATCTTTTTCAAGTTGCAACGGGTCTTTTACTGGGAGGAGGCATCCCCCTAGGAAGCAATATTTCCATCGCGTCTTCTACGAGTAAACAAGCCTCAAATGATCTTGGCGTCACTGCTTATACCCCACTATTGTACCCCAAAATTTGCCCTCTTTTCATACACGCATATTATTGGTCTTATGGTTATGGAATAAAGGTATATTTATCAAGCTTCTTCAGGTTACAAGTGACATTTATTTCGTCAATGGATATTCTCAGAGTATTTTCCGTGCTGAAAATCGGTTCGCCATTTTGTAACGATTCGGGGTTCAAAGATTCACAAGTCCAACCCGGCACGTCATATTCAGGTGTTCTTTCGCAAGATATCTCTGATAACGTATTCTCAAATTTAGGTTTGGCTCAAGAGTCAATTCTTTAAAGAAGGTATCGGAATGTGTGAGTTTTCTCAAAGAAATATGGTGAAAAAGTGTGTTGAAAGTGTAGTTTTTACGCGCTAAAAAATTCATAACTTGAAGATCGTGGCTTGTTTTGAACCCGTTTCGGTGGCCGAAATTCCGTATTGACATTATCTATATTTTCATATCTCACGGCTGGAAGCCAATTTTGATCAGAAGGTCTTCAAAAATGTGGATTTATCAAGTATTTTCATACAAAAAATTTGTGACAGAAGTTTATTTGCTTCATGTTCAGAAAATCATAACTTGGTCGATTTTCATCGTATCGAGCTGGTTGCGGTGCAAAAATTTCACAAATTGAGTTGGCTACATTTTCACAGAAGGTATTAAGTTCAAATGGTATTCAAAAGGCCTTCGTTTTTTGCTCAGAGTGCGTATGACGCGCCGAAAATCCTGAATGCTGAATATTATTTCATCTGGGCCAAAACTTCGAAAATTCATAACTCGGTCAATTTTTATCGGATTGGGCTCATAATTTTACACAAGGTCACTAACTCAAAGATCTACAACTTTGCTTCCAAAGTCGAGACCGAATTATGCTCCGATCAATACCAGTTTTTTATTGAAGAACGTGTCAGAGTCGACACTGGAGCCCAAAATAAGTTTGCCTGAGCTGAAACTTCAAAAATTCATAACTAATTCACCGTTTATCCGATTGAGCCTATTTTCGGACAGGAGTTAGTTCTCGATGTCGGCTACATTTTGTTTTCACATTTCAACTTAAAAAATTGCACTTAAGACATACTACAGTAGCAGAATTAGTGCATATTAGTGTAGAATTAGTGCATGTTTCATAAATGTGAATAACAAAGGTAATTAGTGCATATTTGTACCTTTTGTTGGTCTGAAATAAAAACATACTTTCTCTCTTCTCCAATGTCTTCCATTAGCAATTGCATAAACCATCTCCAGCTTTCTTTTGTCTTAGTCTCCACCACACCAAATGCCAAAGGATAATATTGGTCATTCGGGTCCCTTGCTACAACAATTAACAACTGACCTCCATATTGTGTCTTAAGATGACACCCATCTACCCTTATAAATGGTCTACAACCCTTGGTAAACCCTCTCTTGCATCCATCAAAACAGAAGTAAAATCTACCAAATCTTAGTGGTAGTGTTGGATGTGGTCTCTCAATATTTAGTTTGACAGTGTTCCCAGCACAATGTTTTCTTAACTCAGCTGCATATCTCCATAACATTTTATACTGTTCCTTTGCATCACCTTCAATTATTTCTTCAACCATAGCTTTGGCTCTCAAAGCTTTCCCTTTGGTAATGCCCACTGAATATTTCTGTCTAAGCTCAGACATAATTTCAGACAGTTTAACTTTCCCTTGTGACTTCCTCTTTTCAACCACTAACTTAGAGACCCACTTGTAATTGGCAGACTTGTTATTTAATACCCTGGCACATGTGTGGGTCCCCACCCAAGTCTTTATCTGGTAAGTGAGGCTACCTCCCACTTTGCTACACAATGCCAAAAACCCACATTTACTCTTACACTCAACCCTAACCCTACAGCTCTCATTCTTAACAAACCTTATTTCTCTACCATTTAATACTGACCAATCACTGATAGCATCTTTAAATCCATACCTAATTTGAATTGAAAGTCTTTGTTAAGCAGCTCTGATGTAAACTTCTCATACTTTGGCTTGGAAGGTTTGTCATCCATGTCACTTTCATCAGCATCTGAACTTTCAAGTTCCTCACTAGCATAATCCACATCTTCACATTTCCTTGTAGCCCTCTTTGAACAAGATCCTAAGACACTTTTGGGCACCAAAACACTGACCTTGTCCCTTTTGCTCTTTTCTTTCATCTTTTTGGGATCCTTGGATGCACAACGCTTGAATCTCAATGATTTCCCTTCGATCTCCACCCTATTCCCACTAACTGGAACAGCTACCTCCACTTGTTCAAATTGCTCTTCTTCTACGTCAATTACTCTTTCCTCTTCACTGTCATTGAAACATTGGCTTGCATCAACATAGTCACCAGTACTATCATCTCCACTAGAGGTGCTGAAGTCATCAACATTAGGTACCAGAACCTTGGTCATCATGTCTTCTACACCGTGCTATACCCAAAGATCTCCGTGAACCCTACAAGACATACAATGCTTAGCAACTTCTACAGCTCCTGCATCATCAACAACATTTGTAAACCCTTCATCCGTTTGCGGAATCTTTCTCCATAGCCTAAAACCTTCATAACCCCAATCTTTAACCAGACTAACAGCTTCAAAAAAGCTCCATTTATCTTCGTCCTGACCTTCAACAGTAGTCTCACTACCTCCTCTATAATACGTATGGCCGTCTTGCACGAAACTTCCCCCATGATGAAACACTAAATTAAACACACCCATTTGCAAGGATGAAGAACCCTAATCGCAGGGTCTGAATTGAAACTGGCTTTTTTTGTAAAATAATTTTGCAAACAAATGAAGATGGATGGCTGCGCCCTAATTTGGAGGGTCTGAATTGAAACATAACATTTGCCAAATAATTTGGGATTTTAAGAAAAGGGCATTCTGGACATTTTATTTGGTATTGTGTGACATGGCATAACAAAAACTTACAAATGTAACAAAAATATAAGCCACATCAGCCTTTTAGGTGATGTGGCATCCTCAAGGTAAAAACTGAAACTTTTAAAATTTGTCAAGGTAACAATTGTAACTTTTTTTTTGGCAGGGGGGTTTTTCAAATACACCCCATATGTCAGGGGTGAAAATAGGTATTAACCCTTTTATTTTTTATCAATAAATACTAATTAAATTAATTTAGATTTTTTTTAGAATAACTTTAACTTTTTTGTAAACAATTAAAATTAAATTAGAATTAATTTAGGTTTTAATTACTAACATTAATTTTGATTTCTTTCTTAAAATACCAAAAAATCCAAAAAATAACTTTTCTCATTTAATTAATTAATTAATTTATTAATTTAATAATTAATTTAGAATAGTTTCTTTCTTAATTCAAAAATAACAAAAAAAAAATACTTTCTTTCAAAAAAGGGTCAAAACCCTAAACTTGCACCCGATTTAATTTCTGCACGCGATTTACTTTCTTTTATCCAATATTATATTTTTTCCCGGAATGTAATAGATAATTAGGACCATTTAATTATTTTATCGCTTTATTTATTTTCCGCATTTAAATTTCAAAGGGTTGCTTTTGGCGATGTAAATACCCGACGCCTTGTAATTTAATTTCCGCAATTTATTTTCCACAAAATATAATTGTTAGATGTTTGATAATAGGGATGCCTGACAAGACTGAATGTTCTAAACCTAAAATCAACTTAGATCACCATTAACATGTACAAAGATAAAATTAACTAAAAACGACACACTCGCACATTGCGCACTCTTAGGGTACACCCCACTTGGTTTCCTTCGTACGCGGTCATTAAGTATAGGTCGCTTTAGAGGTCATCCTCTTGTCTAAAAGATCATAGTCGCCTCGAAATTGTTGCCTCGGATATTGTTGCCTCAAAACAAATGATCTAAGACATTAGGGTTACCGCTAAGGCATCCTAACATTGCTTTGGTGATCATATGTCCCTCATTCGAATTGACCCTTAAACTCCAACGGCGGTGCTACCCACTCATTCATAGTGGGATAGAATTGTCTAAAGGAAGATAGCATAGAACGATTCCCTTTTCGAGTAGGTAGATGGTTCTTAAGTACTTTTTCTTTCAAAAAACAAAAACAAAATCTTTTTCACACTTACACCTTTCAAACAAAAATTACTTCAAACCCACAAACACAAAGAAAAGCAATTTTGAAAACAATATGAGCAAGTACCTAAGAGCCCGTGGATAACCACGGATAGAAAGGGTGCTAACACCTTCCCTTTCTATAATCTACCCCCCGGACCCGAGAAATATCTCAAAAAAAGGAATTTTTCTGTGCTTTTTTTCCTTTCCTTGTTGGATAAAATAAAAGTCGGTGGCGACTCTTGCTTACTGCGACATTTTGCAAAAACAAACGCAAAACGCGAACCAGCATTCCAAAAAACAGTCAGTTCTCTCCCACCGTATCACACCCACTAAGGACAATAATCCAAACTTCAACTGGAGATAATATCCTTGACTTAGGACAAAGGATACCAGTAAGTGGACTTGAATCTATGATAACTCGAAGATAACAATGCTGACCTCTCGGCACGATTTTCAAATTCATAGGTCGTTTTAGCCTACACATGGACTTGATCTTCTCAACTACTGAAGAAGAGAGAAAGCCCTTACATAAATTCTTGCCCCAGTCGGTAAGGATTTTGCAGAAAATTGCCTCGAGAGGACTTTTTGAGATTTATACTGTTGAAGACAATCTGCCCCAGTGTTATGAACTTTGGAACATGATGTTTAGATAATAAAAATTGGATATGATTCCAACTATGCTTGAGTGAATGGCCATACATCTTCAAATTCGGGAAAGATTCTCCTCTGATCAACGCATTCTCATAGAGATTTGTTAAATATTAGTATAATTTCCCCAGTTTGACTTCACTTTGAGGGATAAAATCCCGACTTGAATGCCTCAGATTGGCTGAATACTTACTCGATGGAGTATTCGACACGCTTTCCCCTGCTCAATAGAATCTCGACAAACCTTTTCCTTTACCTCATGCTCATGGAAGGATGAGAAACTTGAGGATTTTCAAAGGCAATATAACCTTAGAGTGGTTGGCTTATGTCTTGAAAGTAGGTTACTTCACAACCATACTTCTCGACTTGAACTGCTTCATTCTCGAGCAAATACTCGAAGCAATACGTCCCTTGGGACCAACTGAAAGTAATGCACCACTGCTTGACAGAGACTCTTGGAAATCAACTTTTGCAATCTACTTCATATCATTTCTCAAACCGGTATTCTTTTACTCAACAAAGTCAATAGAAGATTTGGCCTAGATTAAGACCGTTCTCACAAATGATTTACCTTTAAACGGTATCCTGAAGCAATTTGTCCCTTGAGATGATCAAATTTTCATCTGATGCTCATTATGAAAACTTACTTGATGTTTAAGCACTTGCTCATATGCAAAGAATGTTTATTCTAAGAATGGTAATTGTAATGCAAAGCTCACGTTTGTCTTGAAGTTTAAAAAACTTGTATGAAAAATATGTTGAAACATCAAAATAAATTTGTACAAAAGATAGTAAAAGGATGGAGTGATACCAACTCAAAAGTTTTTGCAAGCGTCCTAGGAGTCATATTACCGTATTCTTGTTACAGTGTGCTTTCGAATTAACCCATGCTTCAATTAGGAATTTTAAGGGTTGTAACGTGGCCTGGTTCACGGTTTTAGAAAAAAAAGGATTTAAGGATCAAAATATTTGGGATATCATTCTCATTGATGCACGCTGCTGATAGATGGGAGTTATCCATTGTGGTTTTGTTCTTTCTCAACCTTCTGAAGGATAACCATTGTTGTATCTTTGAATGTCCAATCAGATTAACTGAAATCTACCCTGCCCCGGGTTAAATGTGAGGGTTTTTCTGAAAAGAAAAGAAACTCCTACTTCAAGGCTCAAAGGGGTTAACGAGGGTCTATCTCCCTTATATCTCCGGTGTTTGGGAATTTGAAACAAGGTCTATATATCGTTAGTAGAGTCCTACTCAAAAGCATACCGTTTAAATTTTCGGTATATTACTCATCATCCTCCGTCCAGAGGTTCTTTGCTTTATTTAACAAGAGTTAAGTATCAAAAAGTCAAAGGAAAACATTAATGAGTGAGTATGAATGGATTAATTCAAGACAAAGAAATTTAATGCATTGTGATTAACATTCAAAACAGGCAAGTCTTGCATACAAAGAGGTACTGAACAAAAATAAGAAAGATTACAAATGAGAATGCAAATGTAATGGAGACTAGTCTCCGTTCGGACTTATTGCTTCAAAAAGTACGCTTGGTAATCTCACTTCTTATCTATGGATACTTTGTACTCTTGGGCTGAGGACGAATATCCGCCATATCCTTAGTAAGAATATCCTATTCTGCGGAGGTGAACTTTATAACAACACGTCTTGAGCATGGACTGGTCCCTACACCTGATATTTGAGTACTCTGATGCCACGTGCTGTGAAGCTTTAATGTTTTTTTGTTGCATTATTTTATTGAAAATATTGAACATCTTTTGTTTATCAAAACAATAATAATGAAAAACAATCTTGGCGTAATTTGAACAAACACTTTTATTGAATGATTGGCCTGTAAATAGGCATTTACAATGAAAAGCAATTATCGAAAAGGAACAATTGCAAGCGAAAGATATAGGCAGGAAGACAAAAGAAATAAAAGAAAATGAATATAGACTTTGTCAAGTACAACTCTGCTACAACTCTCATGACCCCTGAATTCTTCATTACTTGTCTTCCGAATAAGTGGCTGGACCAAACCTTCGTCCTGTTCTGATCAAACCAATGACCTCTTACGCGAAATATTTTTTTACCGCATCCGCATTGACAGGGTGAGGGAAATCCTCTCCATCCATGGTTGCGAGCATCATAGACCCTCCCGAGAAAACTTTCTTTATAAGAAAAGGTCCTTCATAATTGGGATCCCATTTACCTCTAGCGTCCGTGTTGTTAGGAGGTAAGATCCTTTTTAACACCAGATCACCAGTTTGAAAATTCCGCGGATGTACCCTCTTATCAAAGGATTTCTTCATCTTTTTTTGGTATAACTTTCCGTGGAAAATCGATGTTAATCTTTTCTCCTCAATGAGATTCAGTTGATCGAATCTATTCTGGACCCATTCAGTCTCATCCAATTGTGCATCCATCATTATCCTTAAAGAAGGGATTTCCACTTCCACTAGTAGGACTGCTTGCATGCTGTAAACGAGCAAAAAGGGGTTGCCCCAGTCTAGGTACGCATGGTGGTACGATAACCATGTAAAGCGATTGGTAGCATCTCGTGCCAATCTTTATAAGTGATGACCATTTTCTGCACAATCTTCTTAATATTTTTGTTTGCTGCTTCAACCGCGCCATTCATCTTAGGGCGATAAGGAGAGGAATTGTGATGTTTTATCTTAAAGTTTTCACACAACTCTTTCATCATCTTATTATTTAGGTTCGGCCCATTATCAGTAATAATCTTTTCGGGAATGCCGTATCGACATATTATGTTATGCTTGATGAAACGTGCTACCACCTGCTTAGTGACATTGGCATAAGATGCTGCTTCGACCCACTTAGTAAAGTAATCGATAGGCACCAAAATGAAACAGTGTCCGTTGGAAGCGGTTGGATCAATTTGGCCTATCATATCAATTCCCCACATCGCGAAAGGCCAAGGTGAAGTTAGGATATTCAGGGGATTGGGCGGCACATGAATCTTGTCGACGTAAATCTGACACTTGTAACAGATCCTAGAATGATTGTAGCAATCATTTTCCATTGTTGACCAGTAGTAACCTACCCTCAAAATTTTCTTGGCCATAGTATGCCCGCTAGAATGTGTCCCAAAAGAACCTTCGTGCACTTCTTTTATGATCCTACTTGCTTCGTGCTTATCCACGCATCTGAGCAGGATGGAATCATAATTCCTCTTATACAGAATATAGTCGTTGAGGAAGAATTTGGTGGAAAACTTCCGTAAAGTCTTCTTATCTGTGATAGAAGCACCTTCTGGATACTCTTGGGTTTTAAGATACCTTTTGATGTCATAGAACCATGGCTTTTCTTCAACGTCCTCTTCTTCTACTCCATAACAAAACGTTGGTTCATCTAACCTTAGGATGGTGATAAAAGGAGCTTCATTCGCCCATTTAACCATAAACATGGATGAAAGGGTAGCCAAAGCGTCTTCCAAGTTGTTCTCCTCCCTTGGAATGTGATTAAAAGTAATCTCATCAAAATAAGGGGTTAGTTTTAATACATGATCGCGATACGGATACAAATTCGGGTGTCGAGTTTCCCAGTCTCTGTTGATTTGGATAATTACCAGAGCAGAATCTCCATATACTTCTAAGATTTTGATTCGTAAATCAATGGCAGCTTCTAACCCAAAAATACAAGCTTCACACTCGGCCATATTATTCGTACAATCAAAGCAAATCCTGGTGGTAAGAGGAGTATAAAAACCTTCAGGAGAGGTAATCACCGCGCCGAAACCATTACCTAACGCATTGGAGGCCCCATCGAACACCATCATCCATCGCGATCCTAGTTCAGGTCCCTCCTCTGGGCCTGGGATGTTACAATCTCTTATGTACACGATGCCTTCATCAGGGAACTCAAACTTCATTGGCTGGTAGTCATCTTTCACGGGTTGGTGGGCAAGATGATCTGCCAATATACTACCCTTGATAGCCTTTTGAGTGGTATATTGAATGTCATATTCAGTCAAAATCATTTTCCAACGAGCTATCCTTCCCGTGAGGGCTGGTTTTTCGAAGATGTACTCGATTGGGTCCATCTTAGAGATCAATAAGGTGGTATAAGTCAACATGTACTGCCTTAGTCAGTGAGCAGCCTATACCAAAGCGCATCAAGTTTTCTCGAGCAGTGATTATCTTACCTCACAGTCGGTAAACGTTTTGCTAACGTAATATATGGCGTGCTCTTTTTGACCATCCGCATCATGCTGCCCTAATACACACCCCATTGAATTCTCAAATATTGTTAGGTACATTAGCAAGGGGCTACCCTCCACCGGGGGCGAGAGAATCAGAGGTTCCATCAAATATTCTTTAATTTTATCAAACGCTGCCTGGCAATTGTTATTCCACCTGTCTATCTGGCTCTTTTTCAACAATATAAAGATTAGTTCACAAGTGGCTGTAAGGTGGGAGATAAATCTAAAAATGGAGTTCAGTCTTCCGAGAAACCCGCGAATCTCCTTTTCTGTTTTCGTCACGGGAATTTCTTGTATAGCCTTTACCTTGTTAGGGTCAACTTCGATTCCTCTCTCGCTTACGATGAACCCTAACAGTTTCCCTGATCTTACTCCGAACATGCACTTATTTGGATTCAGCCTTCGCCTGAACTTCCTTAACCTTTCAAACAATTTCAACAAATGAACCAAATGTTCCTCTTCTGTTTGGGATTTCACAATCATATCGTCGACATATACCTCAATCTCTTTATGCATCATGTCATGAAAGAGAGTGACCATCGCACATTGATAAGTTTCCCTGGCATTTTTTAGGCCAAATGGCATCACCTTATAAAAAAACGTTCCCCATGGAGTAATGAAAGTAGTCTTCTCCATGTCTTTTGGTGCCATCTTAATCTGATTATAGCCATAAAAACCATCCATGAAGGAGAACACTTTTGCTTGAGTTGTATTGTAAACTAGCACATCAATATATGGTAACGAGAAGTCATCTTTAGGACTTGCTCTGTTCAAGTCCCTATAGTCCACACACATCCTGACCTTTCCATCCTTTTTAGGTACTGGCACAATATTAGCAATCCACGGCGGGTAAGATGTCACTTTTAAAAACCCAGCATCAAATTGTTTCTGAACTTCTTCTTTGATCTTCTTAGACATCTCAGGGTGAGTCCTTCGAAGCTTTTGTTTAACAGGAAGACACTCCTCTCTAAGAGGTAGTTTGTGCATGACCATGTCCGTATCTAAACCAGACATGTCTTGATACTGTCTTCTACAGCAGCCCCAATCTTAACTTCTTTTCGGGCCTCTTCTGTTCCTAAGTTGATCAATCCAATGGTCTCTTGGTGTGGTTGAATAACCTTTTCTTCTGGCCTCAATAACATAACCAACTCTTTGGAAAGTTTGCAGTCCTCCTCAGTTTCTTCTTCAACTTGATATATTGGTTTTTCAAAGTCGTAGAGGGTTATAGCATAATCATTTTCGACATTTTCTGAGATTAATGAGGGACACAATCTGCATGGTTGTTTTTTAGTTTTAGATGTAAAAGAAAACAAAGTCTTGAATCTTATAAAAAGGAAATTCAGAAAGACAAAAAGTGAAACATTTGAAAACAAAAGACGTTCTTTATTGACGAATAAACTTGTAAATGAAAAACATTGTGGCCTTACAGCACGTCCGCTATGTCTTAGGTAGGACATATGGACTATTGCATGATAACAAAAATAAAAGAAAGTTACTCTTCAAAATGGGTGACTTCGATGATGTCTTTGGTGAACCAGTTGGCAGGCTTTTCATTCGGCCTGGTCGGATGAAGCCACCTATCCATCTTATAGTCATCTCCTTCACTTACTGCGTGAGCTTCTTCCTGGATGATTCCGCCACTAACGAATCAAATTGGTGGCGGGATACTTTGATCTTCAGGAGTAGCGAATGACCTTCTCTGATTAGTGACAAATCCTAAACCTTTATTGTCCTTCTGAGTAGGGAGATCTAACACTCTTCCCCAGCCTTCTAGATGACCATACTGAATGATTGCCTGTGCCTGGCGATAAGATGACATGGGGACTTCTGGCCTCTTGTCTTCTTGATGAAGAGTTCTAACAACTTGTACAGTTTCAAAAGCTTGACACGGTGTCTCATGGATTTCTCCTTCTATTTCAACATAGCGGAAAGAACTCAGGTGACTGATAATGTAATCTTCTTCGCCGAAGACAGTGACCACTTTTCCATTTAGTAAAAACTTGAGCTTCTGGTGCAAAGTAGAGGTGATGGCACCCACCCCATGAATCCAAGGGCGGCCCAGCAAACAACAATAGGAAGGATTTATATCCATGATAAAGAGGGTTGCTTCAAATACTTGAGGTCCTATCTTGATTGGCAGGTTGACTTCCCCGAACATAGTGCTTCTCGATCCGTCAAAAGCCTTAACAACCAAATCACTCGGCCTCAAAGAAATCCCCTCATAATCTAGTTTCAAAAGAGCAGACTTAGGTGATATGTTGATAGAGGAACCTGTATCAACCAACACACGAGACAAAGTAGTTTTTGCAATTTCCATAGAGATGTGTAATGCTTTGTTATGTTTCCTCCCCTCAGGGGGTAGATCGATGTTCGTGAAACCCATCCCGTTACTTGCAGAAATACTATTCCCAATTCTCTCAAACTGATTCACTGATATTTCTTGAGGGACAAAAGAAGTTCATAACAGCTTCCACAGTGCATTTCTATGGGATTCCGAGTCTCTGAGCAAGGTGAGGATGGATATTTTTTAGGGTGTTTGACTTAACTGGTCAATGATCTTATAGTCACTCTTCTTGATGTACCGCATTAACTCGGTTGCATCCTTAGACATTTCATCATCAAAAACAGGAACATGGGTACTTTGCCCCGGCTTATCGCTATTGACCATGATTTGCTTGCCTTTAGCCTTAGCTTCATCATCTATACTACTTTCAGGTTGCTCTAGCCAGGAGAAAATTCGACCGCTGCGAGTAATTCTGCTTTCATTGACGATATCGAGCACTGCAGGTTTCTCTTATTCAGTCTTATCTTCCTTAGACATCTGAGTAGTAACCTTTTTCCCTTGATATTAAAGTTCACCACCATAATTCCAAGGTACTGCCTTGTCGCTAACATACGATACCGAGCCAGGCGTAGTGATAAGTAGTGGAGATTTCTTAGTAGGTACCAAGATTGTTACAGGTACTCGGGAAACTTTTTGTTTGACCAGAATGGTTATTACATTGACTTAATTGTTATTGATCTCATGCTTCATGATCTTGCGATTAAACTAAAGAAACCCCTTTGTAATCAAATCTTGAACTGCATTCTTCAACAATTGACAACCCTCTGGATGTTTTAAACAAGTAGTACAATCCATTCTGCAGCCCAAGAATACACCTTTACCCGTCAATTGCTCTTTTACGAATAACAGGGGGGTAGTTAATTGATCAACATCCATGACTAGATCTAGGATTTCTTCTTTAATGATGGCATTGACAGTGGAACCTCCGTGGGTCGGTAGTGGTTGATTCGTGAAATTATGTGTTAGTCCAAAATTAATAGCTTGAGAGTCCAATAAGTCTTGTACCATGTGCTCACACGCTATGCAGGACTCAATGTTATGCCCTGGCGCTCCAGAATGAAACTCACATGTAGTGTTAGCATTGAAATTTGACGGCAGTTTATCCAGATTAATCTGCATTGTTCGCTTCTCGACCAACTTTAATTCCAGTAACTGGGGTAGTAATTCTGCATAGGGAACGGGAATTGTGTCGATCTTTCTGGGAGGTGGTTTTGACCTCTTTTGATAGCCTTGGCGAGGTGTATATGCTGGATGTTGAGGGGGAGCTATCGGAATTGTCACATCAGCATCTTGATGGTCTAATCTTGATACCTTCCCTTCCCTTTCTGAGGATAGATCGCACCAGATTCTCCTTCCTTTTTCTTTGGGTGGCCCCCGAAGGACTTTTTAGTATTTCCAGCACTATTCCCAACCGGGACATCTTGGATTTTTCCCAATTTAATTCCGATCTCAATCCGCTCCCCATGTGTTACCATCTCAGCAAAAGTACCTGATATGCTACAGGTTGTGTAATATTGGCCTTGCAGCGTACTGCTAAACATCTCTACCATTTCTCGTTCCAACATGGGAGGTTGCACTTTTGTAGCCATCTCTCGCCACCTCTAGGCGTATTCTTTAAAAGACTCATCTCGTTTCTGGGATAAGTTCTGTAGTTGGGTTCTTGTGGGCGCCATGTGAGTGTTATACTGATAGTGCAAAACAAATGCTTCAATCAATTCTCTCCATGTGCGGATACGACTACTTTTTAGCTACATGTACCATTCGAGTAAACCACCTATCAAACTGTCTTGAAATAGTGCATCAACAGTTTCTCGTCATTGGAATATGCAGACATCTTCCAATAGAAAGACTTAACATGGTTTTTGGGCAGGAAGTGCCTTTGTACTTTACGAAATCAGGCACCTTGAATTTTGGGGGAATCTTTACTCCGGGCACCAAGCCTAAGTCAGACATGTCAAAGCCTACTGCACCTTGACTTTCAAACTTACGCATCCGTTCTTCAAGCATATGCAACTTCTTGCTATCTTCAGTTGGTTCTTCCACATTAGTCATCCAGTCTTCCTAATTATCTTCTTCAACTGGCCTAACAGGAATGCGAACAGGCCTTGGTAGCATAGTAGGTTGTTTAGTGTTCTAATGAGCAGGAGTTAGTGGGGGAGGGTTTCCCATAGCTTGATTCCCAAGGATGCCTTGGATACCTGTAAGGTTGTTGAAATTTGCATGCTGACCATTTTGGGTATCCAAATCGATATTCACATTTCGTGTTCCTCCCGGATTCTCCAATGCGTTCTGAGCCCCTAAAATACTGTTAGGATTATTGATGACGACCCCTGGTGGACCAGCGTTCAGATTTTCACCCCTATTATTCAATGCTTCAGAAGGCCTCATAATCATAGCCCTCATTTCCTCCTGTTGACGAGCCACGTTCTGAATAATCTCCATCAGTTGATCGACTCGAGTATCCTTCCTGGTCCCCAAAGCCACAACATCTGCTTGAATTTGTTCCATCTGTCTTTTGGTGGAGCTTTGAGTATTATAACGAGGGGAATTCGTAGTGGCTATGTTCTGTAAAGGGGAGGCCCAAATCCAGGAATAAGAAGACCTGCCATAATTATTTTTCAAATTATGATATGCATGAATGCATGATTGTGTATGTGATGTTATATCATTTACAGGACATCCAAAGTTTTATTACCCCTAGGAATTTTAAACATGACAAGAGATAAAAATGGTAGGAAGAAATTTTGATTAACAATTGATCTCATTAAAAAACATCATTCATATGATCCAAAGGTAGCTTCTTACAAGCATGATTCAGAAACTGTAATGAAATCTAAATGACCTCGTCCAACAAACTGGTGGTGATCAAAAGGCAAAAAGAAAATAAAAGGGGAAAACAAGATAATCAACGGGGGAATCTATAATCTCTATGTAGTACAAAGGTCCTCCTTGCTGGAAGTACTCCTCACTCCATTCTTTGGTTTATTCAAATAATTTCTTTGTCTTTTCACGATCCCGTCCCCGAGGGAAGCTATCGATCACCACATCTTTCTGATATAGTTGTCCCTCTAAGTACACACATTGCTCTAGGAAGCGATAACATTCTTTACATTCTGGTAAAGGTATAGGCACAGGTGCTTCTTCCATTTCCTTGATCTTGTCTCAGAGTCTTGCATTCTCTTTTAGCACTTCGGCCATTTGATCTTCTTTTGCTTCCAACTCCATCCTAGCAGTTTTGAATTGGTTTCCCAATTCCTTGACCTTGGCTTTGTTCCTATTGTTGGCCACCTGAAATTTCAAAGTTTCTAGATGATTCCTTTCTGCATCAGCAAAGGCTATCTGATATTCTTCTGTAGACACAAAAGAGTTTTCATCTCTGAGTCATTTCTTGGAAGTACCTTCCCCTTCATACTCTTTCAGCTGACGGGCCAAGTCCCATTTCTTTTCTGTTAAGAAATAAATTTCCATTTTTTTGTCTTCCAAATTCTGGCGAAGGTCCATATTCTCCAATTTTACTTGATAGAAGTGTTCTTTAGGCACATGGTGCTGCAACTCGGTGGGTTGAAGATACAAGGAGATTTCCTTTTCAAAAGGCAACATAAGAGTTTTGACTCTTTCCTTCAACCAATCCACGTAAGGATCGAAAGCTAATACCTCTTTTGGTCCGAAGATTTCTTTTCCTTTGCTTCCAACATGTGCCCAAGCAATCTCCACTTTCTTCATCAATTCTGGGTCTTCTCCTTTTTTGAAAAACATAGGTTCGACCTCCTTGGCCGTGGGTGGGCGCCTCATGGCATAACCTAATTGGCAAAGAGAGAGTACTGGATTGTAGTTGATAACCCCTTTTGTTCCCATGAGCGGAACATTAAAGAAACCTGCACAGTGAGAGATGACTTTGGAGCTATCCACCTTAAGTTTGTAGCATTGGATATCGAAAGAGGTGAGTGTCATCACTTTGGATTCCCATGAACGAGGATCTTCTTTGAATGGCCCTTTGGTGGGTAACTGTGCCATGAACCATTTGTAAAACATAGGTGTACAACATACTACTACTCCTTTCTTCCCATGCCTGGAGTGGATGGCGTGGTAAGTATCTGCTAATAGCGTGGGTATAGGATTCTTATTCATGAAGAAGCAAAGATAAGCCAAGTCTATGATTTCTTTAATCTCAGGGAATAAGACAACTCCGTAAATGATAGCAGCCACCAAAGCGTAATAAGCATCCCAATTTCCCACGTTCACCATTTCCTTAGCCTTACTTACCAAGAAATCTACAGGAAGACCACAAGTGACTTTGTTACGTCTCCATTTCCCTTTTACATCGTTAAGGCTCAAATAAAGAACCTTAGCAATAGCCTCAAAGTCAGGTTCAAAAGGGACTCGAACAAATGGAACATGACTGGTGAGCTTAATGTGGAGAAGATGAGCATACTCCTCAAGAGTAGGTGCTAACTGGTAGTCTTGAAATGTGAAGCAACGCAACTTTGGATCATAAAATTGTAACAAAGTCTGTACAACCTTTTCGTCAACCCGAGCATCCAATAAAGATAGGAGATTCCCATATCTTTCAACAAAAATGCCCATTTGTTGACAATTCATGAGGTCTCTGAGCTCTTCAAGAGTGGTCCAGATACTAGGATGGAACTGATAGCTGAAGTTATCCCTTTTTGCCTTTAGGAAGATATCAATGTTGTTTGCCATTCTTTGGAGTAAAAGGAAACCCTGGAGAGATCCTGGAAATGACATTGCGCATGCGAATTAATTATTGACATATATATTTTTTTTGAAAAGTAAATATGCTATGATGTGTGTGCAAATGATCATGGGGTTACTACTTTCATGATACTGATTTCTGTTGTACTGCCTCTTCATATTCTTGTTAATACCGATATTACAGGTCTGAAACGTAACTGGAAGAAATCCATGAAGATCATAGTTGGATCCTCAGAAAATAAATCTGAGAACCTCATAATTGTTGGCAGAAATCCAAGATATAACCAAAAGTAACCGTCTGAATATAGTCACCAACTGTAACTGTGATAAGAAATCCCTCCCCACTCACGTGTGAAGACTAGGTCAGGGTGAGATAATGGTAACTCAAAAATCACGGGTTCGCCTAAAAGTAAAATCATCGCAACACAGACGTGCATGATGAAAGTACCTCCAATTGAACCTCATCCGAGCGTGGTATATGACATGACTGCACTAATCGGACCACGTCCTATAGCCGTCATGCCCCATCTATATTCCTAGGTGTCCTAGTGCACTCTGGCCTGGGTACTGGGCCTTTTACCTCAATAGTAACATCCCTACCCCATCAAGAAGCAGATCCAGTACAACAACAGTATTAGGAAGACAGTAAAGTGTAATCCATGCATATACACAGGTATATTTAAAATGAACGAATAAACTGAAAGAAAAAAAAATAAACACCCAAAAAAAGAAAGCAAGAGCTAGGAGCGACTCCGGGATGGACCAACATTTGGTCGACCTGTCCCCAGTGAAGTCGCCAGCTGAAACATCCGGCTGAAAATCATCAAACAATGAAGTCGCCATCAAACATCTTTTATCCCATAGGAAGGGAAAGGTAAACATCGAGAAAACCTGAGAAGGGAGAAGTCACGGTCTTGCGACCGAGAAATAAGGGTAAGGGAGTCTGTTACGCGAGGGGAAGGTATTAGCACCCCACACGCCCGTAGTACTCTACGGTATCCACTCTTGTTGCCTATCTTATGGGTGTGTTTGATATATGCTTACTATTTATTACTGCTAAAGGGAGAATGCATGCAAAGAAAGGAGAAAAGAATGTAGGGAAAATTAAAAGTTGTGCTCGCTTGGGCCCTACCCCAATGCCTACGTATCCCTTTTAAGGAATTAGAGCAACCATAGTTCGGCTCATGCTTTTGTTGGTTTGTATTTTTTAATGAACAATTTTAATTTCGCCTTCTGCCGCAACTCGACCCTTGGAGACTTACGCGTTAGCACATAAGTGAATTAACATGCTCTTTTGAAAAGGTTTGGAGAAAATGTGCTTGGGCGCACAAAAATGTTTGAATTTGTTTGTGTTTTAAATGAACAATATTAATTCCGCCTTCTACCGCAACTCCACCTTTGGAGACTTACGCGTCAGCACAGAAGTGAATTAACTTGTTCTTTCTGGAAAAAAAGTTTTTGAAGGGGAGGCCCGTAGGCAAAAGAGTTTGTATTGATTGGTATTTTGCTTTTAGATAACAGCTATTTGACCTCAAGAGGGAGATTTTAGCCATTTCCCTACTTATTCATGAAATGATTCTTTGAGATTTGAACCATGCCAAGGCTTAGAATGGAAAAACGATAAGATCGAGAAGAGACCCGCTTATCATCTCCCATGTTCAACAAAGGCACGATTCTCGTCAGTAATTTTAAGTATTTTTGAAGTTTGTGAGAAAGAAAAAAAAAGAAGTTTTTGTTTTTAAATGCATATTGGAAAAGAAAATGAAAAGCAAGGGGAGTTAGAATTTTGAGGGAATTCTACCTAATGTTTGCATGGTTGGATTTAGAATTCTAATGTCTAATTTTGGTTCAATTAAATCGAAGATTACATGCGAACCAAAATATCCTAAGGGGTCATGAAAGATTATACAAACAAGTAAAATTAGTAGCAAGTATTAAAATATTGCACACGATCCATACTAAAAGATTGCAAACAAAATACACGATACAAAAATGAATAACACTATTGTTGTACCCCAAAATTTGCCCTCCCATATTCTTCAAGATTTGCAAAGAGCATGCTTCAAAATCTCTCAAGGGTCGCACAGTTCAAGGGCCTCCTAAAAGTCAAAAACTAGGGTTTTGGCTCTGGCAAAGAAGTTGAAGTTCCAAGGGTCCAATCAAGTCCCACATGCCTACAAACATGGTCAGGCATCCACATACCAAGTTTCAAGACTTACAGCACAAAATTGCACAGTCAAAAACCCTAATAGCTCAGCAGTCAACCGCAGGGGCAAAATGGTCATTTGACAGTCAAAAGTTCAAATTTTTGGTCAACATCTCATTTTGAAGCCACAAACATCATTGGATCAATTCTTGATCATGATTCTCAAAGCATGGCTCAAAAAGTCTCAAGATGCAAAAGTTTCCATATTTGGACAGTTGAAAAAGTCAACTGTAACTTGACCAAGGCATAACTTCCACATGGTTTATCAGAAAAATTCCATCTAAATCTCATTTTGAAGAGAATGACATTTCCTACAACTCCTCTTCACACTTCAAGTCCAAGAAATGCTCTCACAAAAAGTTATCAATTTCAACATTATAGGTCATTTTAAAAAGTCAACAAAAAGGGACTTTAAGTCAAAGACCATAACTTGAGATTGGTAAATCACAATGACATGGGACCAAATGCATTGGTTAGAGGACTTCAAGACCTTTCCAAAATGTCCAAGAACATGATCAAAGCTTAAAAATTGAGCAAGATATGCCTTGTGGAAGTTGGGAAATTTTTGGGAATTTTGAAAAGTCAACTTTACTTCAAATGCCTCAAAATTGCTAATGGGCCACATTTTCTTCCAAGAATCATCATCCAAAGGTTATGCACGACCATTTGGCCCAAAGGGGAATTATTTCATCATTTTTTATTATTTATTTGAATTTTTAATCACTATTAATTCATTTAATGAAATAAAATATGACAAAAATAGAAAACCATGTTTTTTAATCCCTTTTTGCAGCATATTCTCTCCATAAAACCTCAAGATTTCGTGCACCCTCAATTTGGAAAGATTTGGCCATGATTGGTACCAAAAACACATGGAAAATATTTGAAAAGATGCCATTAAAAATCAAATATTTGATTCATGATTACAAGGGTTTTTGGACTTGATTCTTACCCTAATCCATTCCCATACATAAACAGAACTTAACCCTAATGCCAACAATCTTGGAGATGCGCCTAAAAACTAATACACACTTTGCTTTTTTTTCAATTTTTTCAAAACTGATTTCACACATAGAGCGTGATTCAAAGCTTCTAATCGATTCCAAAAGCTTTCTGAGGCATCACTGAACCTAACTGAATCCTTTTCCACGCTTCTAACGCAAAGAATTGGTAACATGATGCCGTCCTGTTCTTAACATTTGTCAAATTCGTGTTTCAATTTATACGCATCCTCATTGCATTTTTTCTGTTGATTTGTACTAATCCAATCATTCTAAAGCTAACAACATCGTTTAATTGAGTTTTCGTACCTTATACGTGAATCCACCATTGGAGCTCGCTAGGTTTTCTAAACTGTGAAATTAGGGCTTTCCTCTTCAGGAAAAATTGGCCAACAAGGCCTGGACCACTGAACTCACGACCTTCATACGAATTCATTGCACATATCACGCTCAATTTATGAGCAACGATGGCCTAATCGCTATTATCCTGTTCTTCATTTAGTGGGGGTTTAAAACCCCCGCTATCCATCTGTTTTTTTTTCAGGCCAAAGCAAACGAGTGGAGAAGAAGATGAGGTGTAAGCCAGCGGTTGGTGCGTTTGAATGTTTGGCGCATTTATCAGCGTAGTGGATGTTTTCCCATATTATGTTTTCTTATTATATTGCATACGAATAAACGTGTTAGCTCAGATGGCTGGATGTGTGTTTGGTAAGTCTTGGGACCTGGGTTCGATTCCCAGGTCCCCTCCCTTTCTCATATTATTTTGTTTTCCATGTTCCTACGCAGCGTGCATTCCAGGGGTTCACCATACACCCAATGCCAAGGCTTGCCAAATGTCCTGGAAGATGAATCTGAAGGTCAGGATGGGAGGTCCAGGAAACACCCCAGTCAACGCATATGCACGTGGCCAGAAAAGTCAAAAGAGGCCTCCAATAAATGGGCCAGATTGCTGGCAATTTACCTCCTAAATTGGGGTCAACACCCCCCATTGGTTTGCATTTTTTCCTCTTTTTATTTTTTCCTCTTATTTATTTTAATTACATTATTTGTTTTATTTGAATTCTTTAAATTAATTTTTTCTTTAACATAAAAAATACCAAAAAAAAATCAGAAACTATAAAAATAAAAATATGTTTTTTTTATGTTTAATTCACTAACTCTTTTTTGTAAATAAATTTTATTAATTAATTTAGTTTTAATTCTTGGTTTAATTTCAATGTCTTAATAAACTAAAAAAATGTAAAATTAGGGTTTTAAATACTTTTATCCTTTTTCTTTTCTTTTCACCGTATTTAATAATTAATTATTTATTTTGTAAATAAATTTGCCATTAAATAATTAGGTTAAAACTAGGTTAAATTTAAACATTTTTTTTAATAAATTAAAAATAGTTTAGAATTAGGGTTTTAATTTCATTTAATTTTCTTACTAAAATCCATAAATACAAAAAACTCAAAAATAATTTCCTTTTCTCATTTAACTTAATTAATTTATTAATTGTAATTTAATTTCTTTAAAAGGGTCCAACGCCCTCGCATTCCCGAATTTACTTCTTTTCGCATTTTTACTTTTATTTCTTTTTGCGAACATAATGTATTTATCCCGAAGCCGTGTAATAGATTAATTAGACATTTATCTTTCGGCATTTTATTTCAAATCGGGTCTTGGATTAATTTGGCGATGTAGACCCGCGCCTTTGTAATAGCGTAGGACTTTTAATTCCGCATCTTTTTAACTGTTAATAATTTGCATGAAAGAATGAATGTCAAAAATAAAAGAAACGCGTAGATCACCAATGCATGACAAGACAAAAATATCTGAAAACGACACACAAATCACACACCATCCCTAGGGTACGCCTCACTGTTGCCTTGCCCCTCGAAAGGTGGTCGTCGAGTAGAGGATGTTTTAGTAAGTCCTCATGTCCATGAACATGGCATGAGGGTAGCTTCTAAGGTGTCTTCCTATTGCTCCGGTGATCACCATGTCCCGAACCCTCGAATTGACCCGAACACCTCCAACGGTGGTGCTACCTACCTCTCAATGGTGGGATGGCACTATCTTTAAGGACATTTACACAGACGAATTCCTTAGGGTAGGTAGACGACTCGTAGATACTTGCTCTAATTTCAAAATAAAATCAAAAACTCTTTTCACACCGACACCTTTCAAAAAGCTTTCAAAAAGCAATTTTTCAAACACTCTTGAGGACTGATACAAGAGTCAAACTGAAATTTTCAAAGAAACTTTTTTAAACCCACAGTTGAAAAGCAAACAAACAATTTTGAAAACACAAATGAGCAAGTATCTAAGAGCCCATGGATAACCATGGATAGAAAGGGTGCTAACACCTTCCCTTTCTATAAATCTACCTCCCGAACCGAGAGCAATCTCTATAAGGAATTTTTCTATGCTTTTGTCCTTTCTATTTGGAGAAAATAAAAGACGGTGGCGACTCTTGCTTCCGCGACATTTCGCGAACCAGCGTTAAACATTCAGTTCCAGATCCACCGATCACAGAACTGGCGAATCTGCTGGGGATCCTTATAAAGTGAGGTGTACCTTAGGATAGTTCATAACTGTGTTTTCAATTGTATTGACTTGTTTGCTTTAAAATTGTGGTTTGCATGGGAGTTACATAGATCCTAACCCGGATCTGGGGATACCCTGTTGGGTAGCATAAGCTGTGAGGGACCTGTCCGGCGTAGACCGACATGGGTGAAGCAGTGGCTACGTTGGTGTGGCACCTTAGAACCTTAAATGACACAACCTGGCCATTAGAACAGTAGCAGTATGCTACGCCCATTGAGGCTAAACTCTCGTGATGGTTCTGGCCGCAAGAAAAGATTGCGATGCTGGAGTTATGACTGATTGAGGGTGGTCAATGATATTGGGATCCTCTAAGAACCCGGTTACTTTTGATAGGACAGGTATGAACCAACAAACTGAAAGAGGGTAATACCTAGACCTCATGTTGGCCAAAACTCTAAGGGTTTCTCTTGTGTGACTTGTGTGCCTTCCAACTTGGCTACTTGCATGCTTGTTATTTGACATCTGAATTTCTTGCAGGCTTTGTTCATAGTCCTTAACTAGGACTCATAACAGGGTTTACTGAATTTCTTGCAGGTTTTGTTTATGTCCTTAATTCGGACTCATAACAGGGTTTACCTACAGTACCCCATGCATAGCATAACATCATACCATTGCATGCATCTTACATAAGGACTAACCTATTTCAAGGATCTCAAGGGTCTGTGATGCATGTCATGATGAACCGACTGTCTAGCAAGGGGCAAAGGGGATTTATTTTCCTCTGGCCAAGAGTGATAACTTGAGTCAGGGGCTATGACCCACTGGATATGGTGAGCCTTTGACCGTTTGAAGAAGGACTCTCAATAACATGAAGCTCCTTCAATCAAGCCACCGGATTCAAGCTCTAACAAATTTCTTGTTTACCCCGCGAGGTCCTTGAAAACATTACATGCATGTCATACACATCATTGCATAACAGGTATCCTTGTTGCAGGTCACTTACCTTTCTCGCTGTCTATTTCAGCAATGGCTTCCCAACAAGATAACCAGGACTTCCATGCTCAAGAGACTCGGTTCGGGGAAATCCTCCTGAATCTATCCAAGGGGCAGGAGGAGTTGAAAGCACTTCTCATGGGGACTTTGGTCAGGAACAGCACTGAGGACGAACGACTGAAACATCTGCAAGCTGAAGTGGATGCATTGAAAGCCCAGATGCTGGGGCAGGCAACTATCATTCAAAACTTAGCTCAAAGACAAGATGAGCTCGGGGTTCTCGTCAACCAACTGCTTCGGAGTAACCAACGGGGGCAAACGTCTAAGGGTAAAGAGCCAGTCATCATTCAACCATCTTTGAGACAAGGAGATAAGGGGAGAGCTCCTCAAATGGCTCCAGTGTCATAAATTCAGCATCAACCTCACCAGCTTCAGCCAGACAAGCCCAGGAGGCAATTCACCCAGCTCAACATGTCGCTGTTTCAAGCTTTACAACGCCTGTTGAGATTGAATCTGATCACATTAAGGGCTCATCCCCGGAACCCCAACACAACATCTCCTACCTATCATCCCAATAAAAGGTGTGCCTACCACTCTGCCAGTCCAGGACATGATACAAATGAGTGTTGGGCTCTGAAGAACAAGATCCAGGACCTGATTGATGAAGGAGCATTGGAGTTCACACAAGATGGTCAGGCTGAGTTTTTCTACCATCCCTCCAAGGCTCACCATTTGAAGTAACAAGCCCTGAGATGAAAAGACTTTTGTTCATTAGGATTTTCAAGTTGTAATTTTCTTTTGTTCAAACATTTACTCATGTTAAACGTTGTTATTTCATTAATGCATCGCATATGTCTGTTTTGAAGCAATATATTCGTATTCACTATATGCAAATTATTTTCATATTTTTTCTGATGATCAACGCTCGATTAATAATTCTAAGCCTCTTGAGGGAGGATGACGAAAACGATACCACGATATACAGTATGCTTTTGAACAGACCCCGCTGATGAGGTACAGGCATTGTTTCAATCCCTAAACACTGGAGTTATAAGGAAGATAATCCCTCGTCAACCCCTTCGAGCCAAAGAAGTAGGAGTTTTTATTTTCGAAAATTAAAACCCTTAATCATAACCTGGGGCAGGGTAATCTTCTCAGTTGATTCAAGTGCATAACGAATGGCACCAAAGAAGTCCTTACAAAGAAAGACAGTGATGGTTCCGAATAATCAATAAAGAAAGGCAGTCATTATCTTTCAAAATAAAAGCCCAATAAGTCAAAATCTATGAAAGAGACTTACAAAACTGGGGCATCCCGCTGACTGTAATCCAAAAAAGGAAACAGTTCAGGCAAAAAAAAAACAGGGATAACAAAATCAAAAAGAAAGAGGTCCTACAAACCCTCGACCAAAAAAAAGGAAATGACTGCCTATTCAGAATAAATCATCAATATCTAAACCATCATTGGAACATCAGGACAAAGACTCAAACAAAGTCTAACGCACGATCAACTGAGCTTAGGTTTGAAGAACATCACGAAGAGTGGGTGGGTACGAATAATTTGAGCCTTTATCCTTTGTTTCTTAAACCATGAACCAGGCCACGTTATAACCCTTAAAAGTCCTAACTGAAGCATGGGTTAGTTCGAAAGCATATTGTTACGAAAGGTATCCTGACTCCTTAAGGCTTACGGTAAATACGGAGTTGACATCACGTTTTACAAACATCCACTTGTTTTATGAAAAAGAATGCATTTTCAAAATCTTCAAGACAGACATAAGCTTTGCATTTTTGATATATCATTGTTTGCATATGACTATTTGTTCGAACAGTAGAGAAATTCGCACAAATAATATCTAGTGAACAAAAGCACTTCCAATCAAGGGGCATGGCATGATCATTGTCCATCATCTGGGGCAGTTGAGTCAAGATTCGGAGAATCTCTCAAAAGGCCAACCAGCTTGGGGCAAATCTCCATCTGGATCACTTGGGGCATTGGACGATCAAACGAAGATCTTCTGGTGGTATGGCAACACTACACTACTGACAGGGGCACCTCCCTACATCCTGAGAGCGTGGACATAGTCGAAAAAATACTACGCAAAATCAAAGACCCGCTAGGTTGACACACCTAGGCAAAAATAAGGGCTTCCCGGCGAACCAAAAGGGTTCGGGCAAAATAAGGGATGAAAATGAAAAAATTTGTACACCCGGCAAGTCGAAAACCTGAAAAGGCGGCTTGGGCAAAAAATGGGTATCCCGGTGGACTGAAAACCCGAAAGGGCGGTCCGGGCAAAATTTAGGGATCAAAGCGTACGACTATGTCCTGTCATCTCGTCACTTGCCTACCAGAAGAAGATTTGTCAATTGGCAGTCATCAAACACCTTCACAGGTACCTTCTTCTCCAACAGAAACTGGGGCAATAATGAGTTGTCTAAGTGATCTGGTTGCCCTGTCCACCAAAGTATCAAGGTAGGTTCAGCCGAAGAACATAACCAGTATACCTTAATTCCCCAGAGAATGAGCCAACAAGTCAATGCACTCTCCCCAAACAAAGCTATACAGTCAGCCTTAAGGAAGTTGGGTATCCCCCGCAGATCTCAACATTCCCCGGCACAATATACGAACATTCCTAACAAGCACCCCCGGTAGTCTTGATCTAAGATTGTTCCCCGGCGGTCAACCAGACATTCAGTGGAGTTACTTCCAGTACATCTCAAAATTTCCCCAGGAGAGTCCAATCCAGTTTCCCCAGGAAAGTTGGAATTCCTCTCCCAAGCAGTAAGCTCATCCCCAGTAGATTCTGGAAGCTTATTCCCCGTAGAGCACGAACGCGTCCCC
Source organism: Vicia faba (assembly GCA_948472305.1). Classification (NCBI taxonomy): domain Eukaryota; kingdom Viridiplantae; phylum Streptophyta; class Magnoliopsida; order Fabales; family Fabaceae; genus Vicia; species Vicia faba. The sequence continues at coordinate 143,501,508 of OX451735.1, forward strand.
CGTCTTTATTCAAAGGTTATTTCCCTACCAGGATATAACTGGGTTATCCTCAGCCAAAAGCCATGGAAAGATCGTCCTCGGCGAAGTCTTCTCATCCCCAGCGAAGTCTATTAACACTTCCAACATCTTAACGATATCCCCAGCGAAGTTACCATCAACATTCCAGCAAAGTATCTCTCTCCCCACAGAGTGTTGTTCCCCAGCAAGATCGCTAGAATAATTTTCTCCCCGCAGGGTAATCCATTCGCCAAGTTTATTCCCCAACGAAGTTATCTTCTCCTACCGATATTCTTGCAACTATCATCCCCAGCGGAAGCAAAGATCTATTCTTCAAACATCAGCCCAGGATGTGACTTCCCGGCACCCGTCAAGGATTTACTTTCCTAGACGAAAAACATACATTCATAAACATCACATTTTCATACATTATAGCATGCATATACGCATCATATCTTACAAATCTCATTTATTTTGAGAACATCATCGCATGATTCATATCATGCCTTGCATATGACTGACCTTTACCTTTCAGGAAAGATCCAGTTAAGTTCTCAGCTATATTTCAAGACTTTAGTCTGGTTCAGTTAAATCGACCCTAAGATCTCCCTGTTTCTTATCCAATTGAAGATTTCAAGACCTTGTCCGGTTCAGTTAAATCGACCCTAAGATTTTCCTGTTTCTTATCCAGTCAAAGGCCTTCTCTGGTTCAGTCAGATCGACCCTAAGATCTCTCTGTTTCTTATCCAATTGAAGATTTCAAGACCTTGTCCGGTTCAGTTAAATCGACCCTAAGATTTTCCTGTTTCTTATCCAGTCAGAGGCCTTCTCTGGTTCAGTCAGATCGACCCTAAGATCTCCCTGTTTCTTATCCAGTTGAAGATTTCAAGACCTTGTCCGGTTCAGTTAAATCGACCCTAAGATTTTCCTGTTTCTTATCCAGTCAAAGGCCTTCTCCGGTTTAGTCAGATCGACCCTAAGATCTCCCTGATTCTTAGCCCAGTAGAAGACATCCAAGATTCTCTCAGCGTTACTGTTGAGGTTGAAGTCGCCCAAGATTCTCTCAGCGTTACTGTTGAGGTTTAAGTCGTCCAAGATTCTCTCAGCGTTACTGTTGAGTTTGAAGTCGCATATTGTTCTCTCCCCGTTACTGTGGAGGTAGTAATCGCCCCAAGGTTCTCTCAGCGTTCCTGTTGAGGTATTAATCGTCCAAGGTTCTCTTATCGTTCCTGTTGAGGTAGTAACCATCCCTGGTTCATTCATCACCGTTTGAAGTTCCAGATTCAATTCCTGTAACCAGTCAAGGCGCCTCTATACAAAAAGTTTGAAGACCAGCTCCTGTAACAGGTCAGGTAATCATCTTTCTTTTTCAGGTACGCAAGTTCTCACTAAGGAATCTCTTACGCGATCGACACCCAGATGGCATCTATAAGCCCATCCACTCATCCATCATCTCTCAACATGGCATCTATAAGCCCATCTTCCTATCCATCAATCTCCAAATGCCATCTATAAGCCCATTCCCACCATCACACTACTATGTGAGCGCAAATTTCTGGGCACTCTAGTGTCCAATCATCTTCCACCTTCGGATTACGAAAGGCACGCCAGCCAATCTACATCCTCAGGTCTAAGAAGATTGAACATGGGCAACTGTTGTACCCCAAAATTTGCCCTCCCATATTCTTCAAGATTTGCAAAGAGCATGCTTCAAAATCTCTCAAGGGTCGCACAGTTCAAGGGCCTCCTAACAGTCAAAAACTAGGGTTTTGGCTCTGGCAAAGAAGTTGAAGTTTCCAAGGGTCCAATCAAGTCCCACATGCCTACAAACATGGTCAGGCATCCACATACCAAGTTTCAAGACTTACAGCATAAAATTGCACAGTCAAAAACCCTAATTGCTCAGCAGTCAACTGTAGGGGCAAAATGGTCATTTGACAGTCAAAAGTTCAAATTTTTGGTCAACATCTCATTTTGAAGCCACAAACATCATTGGATCAATTCTTGATCATGATTCTCAAAGCATGGCTCAAAAAGTCTCAAGATGCAAAAGTTTCCATATTTGGACAGTTGAAAAAGTCAACTGTAACTTGACCAAGGCATAACTTCCACATGGTTTATCATAAAAATTCCATTCAAAGCTCATTTTGAAGAGAATTACATTTCCTACAACTCCTCTTCACACTTCAAGTCCAATAAATTCTCTCACAAAAAGTTATCAATTTCAACATTATAGGTCATTTTCAAAAGTCAACAAAAAGGGACTTTAAGTCAAAGACCATAACTTGAGATTGGTAAATCAAAATGACATGGGACCAAAGGCATTGGTTAGAGGACTTCAAGAACTTTCCAAAATGTCAAAGAACATGATCAAAGCTTAAAAATTGAGCAAGGTATGCCTTGTGGAAGTTGGGAAATTTTTGGGAATTTTGAAAAGTCAACTTTACTTCAAATGCCTCAAAATTGCTAATGGGCCACATTTTCTTCCAAGAATCATCATCCAAAGGTTATGCACGACCATTTGGCCCAAAGGGGAATTATTTCATCATTTTTTATTATTTATTTGAATTTTTAATCACTATTAATTCATTTAATGAAATAAAATATGACAAAAATAGAAAACCATGTTTTTTAATCCCTTTTTGCAGCATATTCTCTCCATAAAACCTCAAGATTTCGTGCACCCTCAATTTGGAAAGATTTGGCCATGATTGGTACCAAAAACACATGGAAAAGATTTGAAAAGATGCCATTAAAAATCAAATATTTGATTCATGATTACAAGGGTTTTTGGACTTGATTCTTACCCTAATCCATTCCCATACATAAACAGAACTTAACCCTAATGCCAACAACCTTGGAGCTGCGCCTAAAAACTCATACACACTTTGCTTTTTTTTCAATTTTTTCAAAACTGATTTCACACATAGAGCGTGATTCAAAGCTTCTAACCGATTCCAAAAGCTTTATGAGGCATCACTGAACCTAACTGAATCCTTTTCCACGCTTCTAACGTAAAGAATTGGTAACATGATGCCGTCCTGTTCTTAACATTTGTGAAATTCGTGTTTCAATTTATACGCATCCTCATTGCATTTTTTCTGTTGATTTGTACTAATCCAATCATTCTAAAGCTAACAACATCGTTTAATTGAGTTTTCGTACCTTATACGTGAATCCACCATTGGAGCTCGCTAGGTTTTCTAAACTGAAAAATTGGCCAACAAGACCTGGACCACTTAACTCACGACCTTCATACGAATTCATTGCACATATCACGCTCAATTTATGAGCAACGATGGCCTAATCGCTATTATCCCGTTCTTCATTTAGTGGGGGTTTAAAACCCCCGCTATCCATCTATTTTTTTTCCAGGCCAAAGCAAACGAGTGGAGAAGAAGATGAGGTGTAAGCCAGCGGTTGGTGCGTTTGAATGTTTGGCGCGTTTATCAGCGTAGTGGATGTTTTCCCATATTATGTTTTCTTATTATATTGCATACGAATAAACGTGTTAGCTCAGATGGCTGGATGTGTGTTTGGTAAGTCTTGGGACCTGGGTTCGATTCCCAGGTCCCCTCCCTTTCTCATATTATTTTGTTTTCCATGTTCCTACGCAGCGTGCATTCCAGGGGTTCACCATACACCCAATGCCAAGGCTTGCCAAATGTCCTGGAAGATGAATCTGAAGGTCAGGATGGGAGGTCCAGGGAACACCCCAGTCAACGCATATGCACGTGGCCAGAAAAGTCAAAAGAGGCCTCCAATAAATGGGCCAGATTGCTGGCAATTTACCTCCTAAATTGGGGTCAACACCCCCCATTGGTTTGCATTTTTTCCTCTTTTTATTTTTTCCTCTTATTTATTTTAATTACATTATTTGTTTTATTTTAATTCTTTAAATTAATTTTTTCTTTAACATAAAAAATACCAAAAAAAAATCAGAAACTATAAAAATAAAAATATGTTTTTTTTATGTTTAATTCACTAACTCTTTTTTGTAAATAAATTTTATTAATTAATTTAGTTTTAATTCTTGGTTTAATTTCAATGTCTTAATAAACTAAAAAAATGTAAAATTAGGGTTTTAAATACTTTTATCCTTTTTCTTTTCTTTTCACCGTATTTAATAATTAATTATTTATTTTGTAAATAAATTTGCCATTAAATAATTAGGTTAAAACTAGGTTAAATTTAAACATTTTTTTTAATAAATTAAAAATAGTTTAGAATTAGGGTTTTAATTTCATTTAATTTTCTTACTAAAATCCATAAATACAAAAAACTCAAAAATAATTTCCTTTTCTCATTTAACTTAATTAATTTATTAATTGTAATTTAATTTCTTTAAAAGGGTCCAACGCCCTCGCATTCCCGAATTTACTTCTTTTCGCATTTTTACTTTTATTTCTTTTTGCGAACATAATGTATTTATCCCGAAGCCGTGTAATAGATTAATTAGACATTTATCTTTCGGCATTTTATTTCAAATCGGGTCTTGGATTAATTTGGCGATGTAGACCCGCGCCTTTGTAATAGCGTAGGACTTTTAATTCCGCATCTTTTTAACTGTTAATAATTTGCATGAAAGAATGAATGTCAAAAATAAAAGAAACGCGTAGATCACCAATGCATGACAAGACAAAAATATCTGAAAACGACACACAAATCACACACCACCCCTAGGGTACGCCTCAATGTTGCCTTGCCCCTCGAAAGGTGGTCGTCGAGTAGAGGATGTTTTAGTAAGTCCTCATGTCCATGAACATGGCATGAGGGTAGCTTCTAAGGTGTCTTCCTATTGCTCCGGTGATCACCATGTCCCGAACCCTCGAATTGACCCGAACACCTCCAACGGTGGTGCTACCTACCTCTCAATGGTGGGATGGCACTATCTTTAAGGACATTTACACAGACGAATTCCTTAGGGTAGGTAGACGACTCGTAGATACTTGCTCTAATTTCAAAATAAAATCAAAAACTCTTTTCACACCGACACCTTTCAAAAAGCTTTCAAAAAGCAATTTTTCAAACACTCTTGAGGACTGATACAAGAGTCAAACTGAAATTTTCAAAGAAACTTTTTTAAACCCACAGTTGAAAAGCAAACAAACAATTTTGAAAACACAAATGAGCAAGTATCTAAGAGCCCATGGATAACCATGGATAGAAAGGGTGCTAACACCTTCCCTTTCTATAAATCTACCTCCCGAACCGAGAGCAATCTCTATAAGGAATTTTTCTATGCTTTTGTCCTTTCTATTTGGAGAAAATAAAAGACGGTGGCGACTCTTGCTTCCGCGACATTTCGCGAACCAGCGTTAAACAGTCAGTTCCAGATCCACCGATCACAACTATTGATTAAAATTGGCTAAAAGGTTAGCGAAAGAAGAAATATATTCTTAATTAATTTCTAAAATGCCTTCTAATATTTTTACCGTTTTTTTATTATTAATTTTTTATTATCAATTAAGAGAAAAATTAAACAAGAATAAAAACTGAAATAATAATAAAAAAAGGAAAATTAGAAGAGTCAGGGGGCGCAAGTTGAGCCATGGTGGTGCAGTAAGTGGTGATGAGCCCAATGCAGAATGAGTCCAGGAAGATCTTTTTCTGTTTTATCCTGGCTTTAGTTCAAAAAACAACGAATGGGCCTACCCAATATTGTGTTTTTCGTTGCCAATCTCTCAAACTACAAAAAAATCAACGGGCCTAAGGGGAAGTAGCTCGGCTCACATAATATTACAAGATGATCTAATTCCTTTATTTTGTTTAGATTTTATTATTTTCTATCAATAATACCAAAACTGAAAAGAATAAAATGTAAAGAAAAATGGTGGCGCATGGGATACTGGCTAGGGTTATACAACTTGTGGCAATTGGAATTCAATTGGGAAACAAAAATTCTTCACCTCCCTCGCCTCAACACAAAAACGCACTGCAGATAACCTCCCTCTCCTCTGGTGATCTCCACCGTGCCTCTACGAATAACCTCATCATCTCAACCTCTTCATAGCATCCGTTTAACCTTCTTTCTTTCTTGTTCTTGAGTCACCACCAATCAACAACCTTGGATGAAGAAAATTTGAACAACAATCCTAACCGAAATCAAACCCTGAGCCTAAATCTAACTTCTCCTTTCATCAATTTTCTTTAGTTCATCTACCCTTAACAGAGAGCTTTAAACCCTAAGTTGCTTCAAATCAAGATTTTAAAGGCGAATATGGAGCCTACGGCCATGAATCCATGAGGTTATAGTTCACTGAGCTCTGTACTCCATAATTGTAACAAAGGCTACGCGAAAAGAGGATGAAAAGAGGGAATTTGGGATTTACCTGTTGGAGATGAGTTCGGTTGTTCTCCAACACTATTGTGAAGATGAGAAATCCAGAGGTAAGTTCTTCACAAATTTCTTCTTCATCTCTTCTTTCTTTTTGCATTTCTCTGTGATTTCCGTGTGCGCGTATTGATGAGCGTTGATAGAAAGGAGCGTATGGTTGTTGCTGTTGTTGTTGTAAGTTGTTCTTGAGTGAGATTGCAGGAGGGTGATTCGAGTTTATAGAGAGATGATTTGTTGAAGATGAAGCAGGGTTTCAGAAGTAGGTGAATGATGAAGAGTGGGTTGAAGGTTGAAGAGTAGTGGTTAGAGAAGAATGAGAGAGCATTCAAAAATTTTGTGAGTTATGGGTGAAAAAATGAAGCGTGTTAATGGAAGAGCAAAGAAAAAATGGTGGAGAGAGGATGAAGTTTGAAACTGGGAAAGAGAGAATATGGTGCGTGTCCCCTGAAAGCTGGAGGGATTTTGGATTATATAGGTAGGGAAGTCTAAAATTAGTTACATGAAGAATGAACTTGAGCCCTTGGATGATGAGAGTTTGTTATGGAATGGAAGGTGGAGATTAAATTCGCTAAAGTCTGTTATGAGGTTAGCTTTTTTCTGTTATATCACTGTTAGAGTTAGTTGGGGGATTTAGAATTCTATTATGTGAGCTGGCAGGTTGGTTTTAAGTTAGCTATAAGCTGGAACTAAGTTTGTTAAAACTATAAGTTAGTTAGTAATTCTGTTAGGCTACTGTTAAGAGTGAGGTAAGGTCAGATTAAATGGAGGTTAAGTTAGCTATTGAAAGCTAGTTTATGAAAGTTAGTTAAGCAGTTAGGAAGTAAAGAGTTAGTTAAAAAATTGTTAGAAATTAGTTATAACAGTTGGGATTTGGTTAGGGGTTGTTAATAGTTAGGAATCGGTTGAGAAATATTAGAAAATTTTGTTTGAGTTTCTTGTTAATTGGTTACAAGTTGGAAACTGTTGGAGAATTTTGTTAGTGGCCCCTTTTTTTTGAGTACACAACCGGAGTAATGTATAAGGATGAGAAAAGATTCCTAACACATGATATGTAATGTATATCAGCTATCTTAGAATCGATGGATTAAGTTTGCTCAAATATGCAGTACAACTTAAATGATACCTATTTTGTTAGCATCATCCAATGCATCCTAATCTGGAGTCAACCGCACATAGGCTTTCTTTGTACCATCAGGCCTGATCAAAGTGTTCACTTTCTTGGCCTGAATATCGTACATTTTCTTCATAGTATCTTTAATTTTCTTCTTGTCAGCACGCAGGTCGACAATAAAAACAAGGGTATTGTTATCTTCAATCTTCTTCATTGCAAACTCGGTAGTTAGAGGAAATTTAAGTATTTGATAGTGGTCCAACTTGTTTCTTGGGGTTGCACTAATGCGAGGATACTTTAGGTTTTTGTCCTTCGATAGAGTCTTTGGCCGGTGAAATTTCGCAGTTGTTCTAATCTTCTTTCCTTTCTTCTTAATCACTTGGCCATCTGACTTCACATCCTTGGCTATCTTCAAGGCCTGAGCTTTAGGATCATCTTTTTGGTTTGTCCACCTTTGTAGGAGCCATTGCAAAATCCTAAAAGCACCTTGAAGATGGGGGGAAGGGTAGTGCTACGGGAGACACGAGGGTTTTGTGGCTGCAAGAAGGACAAAGCAAGGCCTGATTTGGTCTTTGATTTGTGGTGTATTTGGTTTCAAATAGTTTAGAACCCTTGGGATTTTAGGTTTAGGCATTTGTTGTATAACATCCTTTGAAATTGATGTACTATGCGTTTTTCTTTTTATGCAGGACTTTATGGCTAGCTTTGCAAGTATGGTAGATCTTTGAACGCAAAGAAAGGTCTGCACTCAAGAATTGACTCAGGAAGATTCTATTTAGGCTTAGAACTTAGAGCTAGCCATGCTTTTGCTTTTGTAATGTTCTTTTTTTTTTCTTTTTGTTCAAGGCTTCCATGGATGACTGTGAATGAAACAGATTTTTTTTTGAAAATTTGGATGTGTAACGAACGATAAATCGAAAAGGCCTCACATCTTGAATTGGTCCTTAAAAATATTGAAATTCACATGTTAAGAAAACTTGAGTCGTGATACCCATACTTTTGGAATTTCTACTTAAAATTCTGTCTTAAGAATGCTTGAAAACCATGAATGATATTGCATTATGGTCACTTGAACGGTGAATGAAATTTGGATTTGTGATCTTGAAATTTGAAATAGCCTTGAATAATTCTTGAACGCCCTTATGCATGCATAAACTTGACATTTGCTCTAAATTCCAAATAACTTGTTTCTCAAGAAATCTACATGAATCCTTTTCTAACCTTGCATGCTTGGTAAATGAACTTTAATCCAATTCTTGAACAAAACTTGAATTCACGTGATATTTCTCTCGAAATAATCTAAAGCAAACTCCGTGATCAGAATTCCACCTTCCTGAATGAACCCTAAAGCAAATGACCTATATCATAAGCCATGAAGCGAGCCCAATCTTCAATTTATGACCATGAACCAAATGTCCCCTAACATCACCCTATGTCCTTCATGAGAGAATGGATCCAACACGTTGATCCCCATCAACCTTGTATAAAAAATAATAAGAGAACCAAACTGCCTTGGTCTTAATGAATTTACAACGCCATCCTTATATCACGCCTTATCATCTGATGAACCTCCATTGAAGATGTTGATAAACCTAAGTATGATAGGATATAAATCCTAAACTTCCACAAAAAGCATTTAGATTTTGATCTTCAAAGCATTGAAATGAAATCCGAACAACATAGATTATATCGCAAGTAAGCCAATCGACCAGATGAAGAGCTTTGCATTATAAGGCATATGAACCCTGATTCGTGAAGAAGGTCCAGCTAAATCTTCTTTTCTAGAATAGAGTTGTTGCCCACATGACTAGAGATTCAAGTAATGATTTCCTTCTGATTTTTCAAAGATATATCAATTGAAACCCTGGTTATTCATGGATGATATCCCCTGATGATAGCCTTTCCTGATGATCACAACTTCCCAGAGAAACCTCTCTTGAATGGTACATGATTTAGAGAAATAAACCCTAATCAAAGGATGACGTTGAGCACAAGGAGATAATGAATGCCATATTTAGTAGCCCTTTAGATGACCTCGTAGAACAACTTGGAAATGAACATGCGGATACCGAAAAAAATATGACCAAGCTGACCATGACTTAGAAAACCTAATGAACCTCGGTTGATGAAATGTTGTCAAGCACAAACTTGGTGGAGAAACACTATCACTCTTGTCTTGAATGAATATGAATGAGTAATAACCCCCTCAACTTGAAGATAACAGAACCCTCAATAAACATAGGTTGCAATCCTAAATCCACACTTTGCTGCTTGAAGGATAATCAGAAGAATCAAGCTTTATTGGATATGAACGCCTTAACCGCTGCGAAATCCTAATATCGTGCGACCACTGAACTTCGAACCTCAAGCGCTTTATTGAATGAAAATGTATGTTAATGACCTAATGAAAAGATATGAATGTAATGCTAAACCTAAGCCAAATATAAGAAACTAGGAGGGAAAATTTTGGGGTGCAACAGAGTGCCATCTCATATTCAGAGTATGCGAAGATCATAAACGGAGAGACAACTAAAAATATGTTTGATTCTCTGAGAATGACGCATTAAGGAAACATGCAAGTTAAAGAAATCAAAGCCCTTGCACTCATTCAGAAGTACGAAGCCTTCAAGATAGAAGAAAGTGAAACCAATGAAGAAATGTTTTCAAGATTCCAGATTCTGGTTGCTAGGCTGAGAGTTCTAGAAAAAGGGTATTCAGCTGCTGATCATGTAAAGAAGATCATCAGAAGTTTACCGAAGCAATGGAGGACCATGGTAAGTGCTCTTATGCTGGAAAAAGATCTTAACAAGATATCTCTAGAAGAACTTGTCAGCTCACTCAGATGTCATGAGATAGATTTAGAAGATGACGAACCTCAGAAGCAAGGTAAGCCTATAACTCCAAAATCTAACAAAAAATATGATTCTAAAGTTTTGCAGGCTATGGAAGAAACCTCTGATGGATCCTCTTCAGAAGAAGATGAATTGTCTCTTCTCTCTAGAAGAGTCAATCAGTTGTGGAAGCAGATGCAAAGAGAATTCAGAAACTCCAAAAGAATAGGGAATCAGAATGAATCATCCTCTGGATACATAAATTCTGAATCCTCCTCTAGACACAGAAAGTCTGAATCTTCTTCTGGTCACAGAAAGTCAAGCAACAGGGACATCGTTTACTATGAGTGCAATAAACAAGGGCACTACAAAAGCGATTGTCCAAGGCTTCAGAAGGAGAAACCCAAAAATAAGTTCTTCAAGGAGAAGAAGAAAAATCTCATGACAACATGGGATGACTCTGATACTTCTGACACAGACATAGAGTCAGAAGATGAAAGAGCAAACATTGCTCTTATGGCTAACATGATAGAAGATAGTGAATCATCTGGGTCAGAATCAGAATCATACACATAAGAGGTATTTCCTGGCTTTACTGTAAACTTTACTAAATATGAATGAGGAGAAAGTATGAGTGAAATTATGGAAAGATATCAGCAGCTTCGAGTCAAATTCAAGAACTTGAAAAAGGATCTTGTTTGTGACTATGAAGATACTGAGAATCTGAGATTAGAAAATTCTGAGTTAAAAGAAAAGATTTCAAAACTTGAAAATGATTTACAAAACTCTCATAAGGAAACAATCTCAGAGGTTCCCAGTAATTATGATAAGATCATAAAGGAATATGATCATAGCTTTCAGAAGTTTCTGGCTAAAAACATAGATAGAAGCAAGATGGCTTCAGTGATCTATGGAGTTAGCCGAAATGGAAGAAAAGGTATAGGATACAAAGTTAAAGTATCTCAACCTAAGAAAGTAATGGACTTAGTTATTAAACTCACACCTTTAAAATCTCACTTTACTTATGGGCACACACATGAGTTGAAATATACCAGTAATGAGTTTTCTGCTAAACCAAAATTCAAACAATATTTTGGTAACACTAACAAACAAGGACCCAAAAATATATGGGTACCTAAGGAAAAAATTATATATGTAGTAGATATCTTTGACAGGAAGAATAAAACACCAGTCATGGTACCTGGACTCTAGATGCTCTCGACACATGCGGGAAGAACGAATATGTTCCAAAGTCTGGAACTTAAATCTGGAGGCTATGTGAGTTTTGGAGGCTATCAGAAAGGGAAGATCATTGGCTCTGGAACTGTAGGTAACAGTAACCTTCCTTCTATTAATAATGTTCTGTTAGTAGATGGATTAATGCATAACTTATTATCCATACGTCAATTAAGTGATAACGGTTATGATATAATCTTTAATAAAAATTCATGTAAAGTTGTTAGTCAGAAAAATGGATCTATACTATTTAATGGAAAGAGGAAAAACAACATTTAAAAGATAAAACTTTATGAACTAAAGAGTTAGAACATAAAATGCCTTCTGTCTGTTAACAAAGAGCAATGGGTATGGCACAAAAGATTGTGGCATGTTAGTATGAGAAGAATATCTCAGATTAACAAACTCAATCTGGTTAGAGGACTTACTAATCTGAAGTTCAGCTGAGATGCTCTGTGTGAAGCATGTTAGAAAGGCAAATTTGCAAAACCTCCTTTTAAAGCAAAAAATGTTGTTTCTACCTCTAGACCATTAGAACTTCTGCACATAGATCTATTTGGACCAGTATAAACTACATCCATTAGTGGCAAGAAGTATGAGTTAGTGATCGTAGATGACCATAGCAGATGGACATGGGTAAAGTTCTTAAGACACAAGGACGAGTCACATTCTGGGTTCGTTGCTTTTTGTAACCAAGTTCAGAATGAGAAAGATCTTAGAATTGTCAAAGTCAGAAGTGATCATGATGGGGAATTTGAAAACAAAAAATTTGAAATATTTTTTAATGAAAATGGAATCTTTCATGATTTCTCTTGTCCTAGAACTCCCCAACAAAATGGAGTTGTAGAACGAAAGAACAGAAATTTACAAGAAATGGCCAAAACCATGATCAACGTGACTAACATTGCTAAGATCTTATGGGCAGAAGCAATTAACACACCATGTTACATTCAGAATAGAATCTCCATAAGACCTATTCTGGATAAGACTTCATATGAACTGTGGAAGAACAAAAAGCCCAACATTTCGTATTTCCATCCTTTCAGATGTATTTGTTTTATTCTTAACACCAAAGAACATTTGAATATGTTTGACTCTAAAGCACAAAAGTGTATTATGTTAGAATACTCTGAACGCTCAAGAGGCTACAAAGTATACAATACTGAAAGAAATATTGTAGAAGAGTCAATCAGTGTTAGATTTGATGACAAGCTCGGCCCTCAAAAGTCAAACAAGAATGAATCTCTTGCAGATATAGAAGTTTAGTTCGCAGGTACTAAAAGCAATTCATCAGAAGTTCCCAACAAAGACGCCCAAACAGCATCAGAAGGAAATGTCACAAGCACTACAACAACTTTTGAAGAACCTCTCCATAAAAGACTATTCAGAAGCAACTTAGCTCACCCTGAAGACAAATTTCTGGGAAAGAAGGAAGATCCAATCAGAACAAGATTAACATTCAGAAATTCTGAAGAATCTCTCATGGGATTGGTTTCTCTGATTGATCCAACCACCATTGATGAAGCTCTTCTGGACAACAAATGGATATTGGCTATGTAGGAGGAGTTAAATCAATTCACCAGAAATGACGTATGGGATCTGGTTCCAAAACCAAAAGGATTCAACGTCATTGGGAAAAAGTGGGTATTCAGAAACAAACTGAATGAACAAGGAGAAGTCATCAAAAACAAGGCATGTCTGGTTGCACAAGGTTATAGTTCGTAAGAGGGGATAGACTATACAAAAACCTTTGCTCCAGTCTCTCATGGGATTGGTTTCTCTGTTTGAGCCAACCATCATTGATGAAGCTCTTATGGACAACGAATGGATACTGGCTATGCAAGAGGAGTTAAATCAATTAACCAGAAATGACGTATGGGATCTGGTTCCAAAACCAAAAGGATTTAACGTCATTGGGACAAAGTGGGTATTCAGAAACAAACTGAATGAACAAGTAGAAGTCATCAAAAACAAGGCATCACTGGTTGCACAAGGTTATAGTCCGCAAGAGGGGATATACTATACGAAAACCTTTGGTCCAGTATCTCATGGGATTGGTTTCTCTGATTAAGCCAACCATCATTGATGAAGCTCTTCTAAACAATGAATGGATACAGGCTAGGCAGGAGGATTTAAATCAATTCACCAGAAATGATGTATGGGATTTAGTTCCAAAACCAAAAGGATTCAACATCATTGGAACAAAGTGGGTATTCAGAAACAGACTGAATGAACAAGGAGAAGTCATCAAAAACAAGGAATGACTGGTTGCACAAGGTTATAGTCCGCAAGAGGGGATAGACTATACAAAAACCATTTCTCCAGTCTCCAGGTTAGAATCTATCAAACTCTTAATCTCTTTTGCTGTGAATAATGGCATCACTCTATATTTGATGGATGTCAAAAGTGCATTCTTAAATGGATACATTGATTAACAGGTTTATGTGCACCAACCCCTTGGTTTTGAAAATTCCAAACACCCAGAATATATTTTCAAACTAAAGAAATCACTTTATGGTCTGAAACAAGCTCCCCGAACTTGGTATGAAAGACTAAGTAACTTTCTGTTAGAAAAGGATTTCACCATAGGGAAAGTGGACAAAACCATGTTCTCTAAAACATTTAAGAATGACATTTTAGTTTGTCAAATTTATGTAGATGATATAATATTTTGATCTTCTAAATCTTCTCTGGGAAGAGAATTTGCTAAGTCTATGCAGGCAGAGTTTGAAATAAGCTTGATGGGAGAACTCAAATTCTTTATGGGAAATCAGATCAATCAAACTCCAAAAGGAACCTACATACACCAGAGCAAATACTCCAATGCATCCCACATGCATTCTTGAAAAGGAAGAAGTAAGTAAAAAGGTAGAACATAAGATCTACAAAGGTATGATTGGACCTCTCTTATATCTTAAAGCTTAAAGGCCTGACATTCTATAAAGTGTTTGCTTATGTGCCAGATTCCAATCAGATCCTAGAAATATCACTTAACAGTTGTTAAGCAAATTTTCAAGTATCTGAAAGGTACTACTAAATTGGGTTTATTTTATAGAAAAACCAGTGAATACAATTTAGTAGGGTACTGTGATGCTGACTTCGCTAGAGACAAAGTAGAACGAAAAAGCACTTCTAGAAGCTGCCAGTTTATGGGAGATCATCTGATCTCATGGACCAACAAGAGGCAATCCACAATTGCTTTGTCAACAGTTGAAGCTGAATACATAGCAGCTGCTGGATGCAGCACACAAATGCTCTGGATGAAAAGTTAGCTTGAAGACTTTAACATATTTGAGAGTAACATTCCTATATTCTGTGATAATACTTCTGCAATATGTTTGTCTAGAAATTTAATTTTGCATTCTAGGGCTAAGCATATAGAAATAAAACATCATTTTATTAGGGACTATATTCAGAAAGGAATCCTTACTTTAAAATTTATTGACACTAACCATTAATGGGATGATGTCTTTACTAAACCACTTTCTGAAGATAGGTTCAATTTCATTCTGAAACATCTCAGCATGAAATTATGTCTAGAATAAGATTTTTATTTATATATTCTATAACCTCAAAAATTTATGTTTTCTTTGTGAACATCTTATCAACAAGTCTTCAGAAGTTAGAAGAACAGTTGCATCAGAATATATCTACGAAGATCTGATCCTTTCATTTTAAAGATAGAGGTGTGCAGTTCACATTATCAACATTTTTCATCCTCTCACAAGCTACCTTCTAAGGCTGAACACACGTTCAAATTCTAAAGGGTCTAAGGCTTTGATTGGGTGCATTGAGACGCGTGTCATTGGTAATTGTTTCTTATCTCCACGCAAAGCCCTATTTTCAGGTTTCATAATTGCAGTGTAATCATTAATTTGTTTTCTCTTTCTTATTGATTATGTTTTCAAATTGATTATAAATACACAATCACTATCACATTCACTTCTTCTCGCTTCTATTATTCTCTATAGTTTTCATTTTGCAAAAACCCTTTTTCTCGGAAATCTCATACAGTAAACGTGAACAATGGCATCTTCCTCAAGCGCTAAAAATCTTCAAAGTGCTCCTGGTTAATCATTAACAGTAGAACAGTACGAATAACCAATAAGAACATTGCTCACTCCAGTTGATTATCTTTATGTTCTCTGTGAGCTTATCATCGATTTTGAAAGCTTGAAGGAGAATGGGTTTGATCTTTCTGCAGATGTAATTGCTCAAGGCTAGAACTGGTATTTAAATCGTCTTCTAGGTCCAATATTCTCAATTCTGGTAAAGGAATTCTGGATTCATGCAACTTCCTCCAATCATCAAGTGACGTCTTATGTAATGGGCAAGAAAATTGCAATTACTGAAAATTTGATTGGAAAGCTGATTGGGTACAATGGCGACATAATTAGGTGCAACGACATGGCTGAGAAATTTTCTTACCTAAAAGCCATATCAAGAGTTACCTTCACTTATGGACAACCATCCAATAAGATTAGGGATCTGAAGGATTACTACAGAATCTGGGCTAAGATGATTCTGGGCTGTATAAACCACAGGAAGCCAACAAGCTCTCTTGACTACATCAATATTGATCAACAATTGCTGCTTTATTTCATTTCAAAGAAGACAAGAATAAACCTTCCTCACTTGCTTTTCAATCATCTGAGAACAAGCGTAAAGGAAACAAGAGAAGAAGAAAGGACCAAGAGGGATTGGGTTCCAATGGGCAGGTTAATTTCTAATATTCTGAATAAGAATAGGTTGATAGAGCATTTGACAGAAGCTCAACAGATAAGCACGCTAGAGGCATGTGCTAGAAAACCCCTTAATGCCAAGAATTTGAAAAAATATGAAGATTATTGACAACATTAAGAAGAAGCCAATAATTTCTACTCATGAAGTCAACACATCAAGGAGAATCCCTCTGAAAGATTTCCCTATATTTTCTGAGATAGATGCTTCACCTGAAATAGTTGTCATATATTTAGAAGCATGCAAGAAGGATGGAACTGCTCCAGAACTTAATATTCGTGATTTGTATCAGCATGCTCCAGATGTTGTCTTAAAGAAGTCCAAAAAGATAAAATATGCTTGAGAAGGATCTTCCCAGAGGACTCCAAAAGATGCTAAAAAGAAAGGCAATTCATCAGAAGTTCCCAACAAAGACGCCCAAACAACATCAGAAGGAAATGTCACAAGCACTAGAGCAACTTCTGAAGAATCTCTCCATAAAAGACTATCCAGAAGCAACTTAGCTCACCCTGAAGACAAAATTCCTGAAAAGAAGGAAGATTCAATCAGAACAAGATCAACATTCATAAATTATGAAGAATCTCTCATGGGGTTGGTTTCTCTGATTGAGCCAACCACCATAGATGAAGCTCTTCTGGACAATGAATGGATACTGGCTATGCAGGAGGATTTAAATCAATTCACCAGAAATGACGTATGGGATCTGGTTCCTAAACCAAAAGGATTGAACATAATTGGGATAAAGTGGGTATTTAGAAACAAACTGAGTGAACAAGGAGAAATCATCAAAAACAAGGCACGAATGGTTGCACAAGGTTATAGTCTGCAAGAGGGGATAAACTATACATAAACCTTTTCTCCAGTCGCCGGGTTAGAATCTATCAGACTCTTAATCTCTTTTGCCTTGAATAATGGCATCACTCTATATCAGATGGATGTCATAACTACATTCTTAAATGGATACATTGATTAAGAGGTTTATGTGCACCAACCCCCTGGATTTTAAAATTCCAAACACCCATAATATGTTTTCAAACTAAAGAAATCACTGTATGGTCTGAAATAAGTTCCCAGAGGTTGGTATGAAAGACTAAGTAACTTTCTGTTAAAAAAGGAATTCACCATAGGGAAAGTGGACACAACCGTGTTCTGTAAGACATTTAAGAATGAAATTTTAGTTTGTCAAATTTATGTAGATGAGATAATATTTTGATCTACTAAATCTTCTCTCGAAAGAGAATTTGCTAAGTCTATGGAGGCAGTGTTTGAAATGAGCTTGATGGGAGAACCAAAATTATTTCTGGGCATTCGGATCAATCAAACTCCAGAAGGAACCTACATACACCAGAGAAAATACTCCAATGCATCCCACATGCATTCTGGAAAAGGAAGAGGTAAGTAAAAAGGTAGAATAGAAGATCTACAAATGTATGATTGGTCCTCTCATATATCTTACAGGTTCAACGCCTAACAGTTTATACAGCGTTTTCTTATGTGCCAGATTCGAATCAGATCCTTGAGAATCTCACTTAACAGATGTTAAGCGAATATTCAAGTATCTGAAAGGTACTACTAACTTGGGTTTTTTTTATAGGAAAACCAGTCAATACAATTTAGTAGGGTACTGTGATGCTGACTTCGCACGAGATATAGTAGAACGAAAAGGCTCTTCTAGAAGCTACAAGTTTCTGGGTGATAATCTAATTTCATGGACCAGCATGAGGAAATCCACAATTTCTTTGTTAACAGCTGAAGCTGAATACATAACAGCTGCTGGATGCAACACACATATGCTCTGGATAAAAAGTCAGCTTGAAGACTTCAACATATTTGAGAGTAACATTCCTATATTCTGTGATAATACTTCTGCAATATGTTTATCTAGAAATCCAATTTGGCATTGTAGGGCTAAGCATATAGAAATAAAACATCATTTTATTAGGGACTATATTCAGAAAGGAATCCTTACTTTAAAATTTATTGACACTGTCCATCAATGGGCTGATGTCTTTACTAAACCACTTTCTGATGATAGGTTTAATTTCATTCTGAAACATCTCAGCATGAAATTATGTCCAGAATAAGAGTTTTATTTATATATTCTATAACCCTTAAAACATTATGTTTTCTTTGTGAACATATGATCAAGAAGTCTTCAGAAGTTAGAAGACCAGTTGCATCAGAATCTATCTAAGAAGATCTGAACCTTTCATTTCAAAGATAGAGGCGTGCAGTTCACATTATCAACATTTGTTATCCTCTCAAAAGCTACCTTCTAAGGCTAAACACGTGTTCAAATTCTGAAGGGTTTAAAGGCTTTGATTGGGTGCATTGAGACGCGTGTCATTGGTAACTGTTTCTTATCTCCACGCAAACCCCTATTTTAAGGTTTCATAATTGCAGTGTGTTGTACCCCAATTTTTCCCCATGTGATCCCTTCATCATACCATGTTGATTTATTCACAACAAGATCACACTAGGATTCTTTGTTCCCCTCCCTACATTTAATTTTTCCTTTTTGAGGGATTACCAAGCACCCTGAGTTATGTTCCTTTTGTGATATTGAATATTGTTTTGTTTTCTTCATTTAACTAATAAAAATGCAATGTTGGTTTGTCTTGCTTGTTATCCATGTAGGTGAAGGCAATGAGATTTAACAAGCTACCCCATGAGTTCATGAGTTTATTTCCATTCCCAAGTCAATATAGTTTGAGAAGTTCAAACCTCATCACTGGATTGGTTTTCGAAGAATTAACATGGCAAGGTTTCTTTGGTTCATCACGTTTCAAGGTTATTTGATTTGACCCAAAAGTACAAGGGGTTGATTGGAGAAGTTGTCATGTTTGGACAATGCCTTGTTCCTATTGGTCACAAGAGCATATTTCTCTCAAATTTCAAGAAATGGAAGTGGTTTTGGTGGCTATGAGTCTTCATTATCATCCTCAACAACTTCTATTCACAAAGTAAGACTATTGGTACAAGAAGTTTCTTCAAACTTGTCAAAGTTCCTCAAGGAATTCTCTTGATATAGAAGCTAGGGTTTTAAACTTCAAAGGAGTATATCTTGCTCAACTTTTGGTATTTTTGAGTGATTCCAAAGACATCTTTATCTTTAAAGGGTTATCAACAAATCACTTCAAAAGTTCCAAGGAGTTTTCATGTGGAAGAAACTTGGTGAAGAAGAAAGATTACAAGTCATCCAGATGAATCCACAATTTTACATATGTGACTTCAAATGATCATAACTTGGTCAATTTTTATCACCTTCAGTCCATTCATTTTCCATAATGATCTTGAAGATGTTAACTTTATGCCTTCTTTTATGTGAAATGTTGGAAAATGGATGGAGGTTGCATTAAATATGCAAAAGATTATAGGTCATTTCATGAATTTTGGCCAACTTCAACAAGTCATAAGTTGCTCAATTTTTGGATATTTTGAATGGTTCAAGTTTCAAAATTTCATTCAAGAGATCTAATTCATTCCATCTTTTTTGGTAAAGAGAAAATTCTAAGTGGAAGGCCAAGTTTGGATGCAAAAGATTATAGGTTATTTTTGAAGAAAAACTTGAAATATTTCTAAGTATGGAAAGTCAACCCTTTTTCTTCAACTTTGACTCAATGTAACTTTCATCTCAAGCATCCATTTAACTCCATTCTTTTTCCATTTTAAATCTTGTAACCTCATATTTCTAAGGCATCAAGAATCATGCCCTAAGACCCCTTGAGTTGAAAATGCCATTGGTCAGAAGCTGTCACTTTGAAATTGAATTTCTCACCAAGTCAGAATTTTGAAATCCATAGTGTCGCCTCTAATCATAAGTTTTCCACGCAATTTTGCCTCTTAACATGTTTAGTGAAGTTCCATATTTTTTAGCACATAAAAACACAAGAATTGGATGAGTTTTGATGATGTTTGTATCACACTTCACTTGTGCATCAGGTGTGCATGATTTCCATCCAAAATGCATCATTCACCATTCGTTTTGATCCCATTCACTTCTCCTATAAATACATGAACTATACCGTTCAATTGCCCAAGCTTGGATAGCCAGAATCACCCTGCCAAACTTTTTTCACAACTCAGAAATATCGTGCCCTATATTTCTCCATAGAAGTCCAGTTTCAGAGCTCTGCAACTCAACTTCAATAGGTAGATTGCTTCATCAATTCTTCAAAACTCTGATATCATTGTCTTTCTATCATTGCCCTGGTTCTAGCCGTAACACTTACCTTTCACTGGAAACACGTTTTGACCATGAAATTTCAAATCCATTTTCAAAACTTTCTTTCCAAATTGCTTGGCCTACAATTTATATAAATTTGGCGCGAGGGTGTGGTTATCTTCGTCTTGAAGAGACGAAGTGAATGACATAGATCTGAGCTTCTGATTTTACAATTTGAGAGACCTGTAATTCGTGATGGATGGAGGTTGAAGATGGCCAACGTGTCATCTTCCAACCAATAAAGGCGCGCCATCTGTTTTTTTCAAAATCTGATTTAATTAATGATTATGTACATTATTCACTAATGACCATGATATGCACAGCGCGCCAGATCCCTTGGATTTGATTACTAACGCGTTTTGACTCTCACCCAATGGTCCACATATTTTACTTTTATTTTCTTTTTTCTGATTTTTATATTTTAAATGTTTTAAATTTCAAAAAATCATAGAAAATTCATTTTTATATTTTGATTATTCTCTTTCTGATTTTTATTTTATCACAATTTAATTTGGTGTTTTGGTATTTTTTATAAATTTTACACTTATTTGATTTATTTTAAATTTTTAAAAATACTTTTATACATTTTTAAATCCTGGAAAATTTTTGGAATGATCCAATGATATTGTGACAAATATTGGTGACCTTATTTTATTTTCCTTTCGGACTTTAATATTTTTTACTATTTTTTTTTATTTTACCCATTTATTTTAATTTTAAAAATAGTTTCTGACTTTAAAAAATTATCAAAAAAATTTGTAAAATTACTTGCCCCTTTTTCTGATTTTTCTATGGTCCGACTTTTCATTTCTTGATTAATTTGAACATAGTTGGTATTTTTCTCATTATTTTCTATTTTTAAAATCCTTTTTTGTGTATATTAAATTTGATATTATTTTGTGATTATTTTCTGGATGATCTTGGGTTATATTTTGGATCATGAACTTTATTAACATCATTGGATCCATGGTGTTGAGTTTAAAGCGTGATAAAAAGTCTGAATGCTCTTTCAGAACATGCTGGAAAGCCTGAGGACCCCTCAGAGCTTGCTGAGGCAACAGGATACTAAGATTAGAACTTGGATGCGTTGTTTTGGACTATGCTAAAATAGAACTTCTGGCCCAGATTTAAGTAATGATGCAAAATCTCATATTACAAGATTTTTGATTTTTGACAAATCCCATCATCATTTAATGCTCATTAATGCTCACAACCACTTTTGAGTCTTTGTCCAGAGGGTCTCTCCATGTGTAGCATAGAAATACCTTTGTACAGATTTAGGTATGTGTCCATGCACTACTTTTTCTCTTATGGGTTTCACTTTTCCTTAATCCCTTCTTACTAATCCAGCCTAGGCTAAAAACTGTCAACTATCACACCTTTTCTGGAACTTTCTTCAAGAGCAAGTCAGCATCTAGTGCATGATGTTGGGGCCACTTGACATTTTAAAACCCACAAATCTTTGCCTATAAATAGAAGGCCCTTGGTCACTAAAAAGAGGTCGAAAGTTTGAGCATGAAAAAACCTTGAATCTCTGCCAAAATTCCTAGAGTTTCAAAAAACTGTAAACACAACACACAAAAACCTGTTAACTTTGGATCCCTTGCTTTCAAATCCATTTGTTCTCAAATATTTCTTAACTAAAAAACATCCATACATTTTCTGATCCACACATTGGAAACTGCCATAACTTTTGTATTCACACTACTACATATTCTTCATCCATCCATTCAAAGAAGTCAGAACATCACTCCCTTGCCATCCCCAG
The DNA here is from genome assembly GCA_948472305.1 of Vicia faba. Lineage (NCBI taxonomy): Eukaryota > Viridiplantae > Streptophyta > Magnoliopsida > Fabales > Fabaceae > Vicia > Vicia faba. The sequence continues at coordinate 143,523,753 of OX451735.1, forward strand.
AAGTTGGAAACTTCCAGCTTACTGAGTACGTGAAGGAGCTTTTCAGAGCGTCATCAGATTTGAGGTTAACTCTAGGGCACATAACTTCTTCCTGCTGTAAGGTAAGTTTCTGCTGACTCTTACCATATTACTCAAGCATTACCAGTTCTACATGCTCAAAAGTACAATTTAGACATCGTGTTTCTGATGTTGTACATACTCTGAGATTTTCATGCATCTGCCTGCTTAAATAGAGAATGAATCAGTTCAGAACTCTCTTGAAGAAACTAAAACTCAGAGTTAGGATTAGCAAAGGCATACTTGCCTCTGATTTATGGTTCTGATATTTCTTATTTCCGAAACACTATGACACCTGTTGTAACTGTCCTATGCATGTCTTCTGTTTTTTGGAGAAATAACCAAATTGCAAATGTTCTGACTAACATAGAGAGAGAGAGATAGAAACCATGTTCTGTCAGTGGCACCAGCGTTTCTGGAGTCTGTTTTGTTACCAGTAATGTCATAACTTCTGAAAATTACTATGGTCCTAGTGGGTTCAGAACCTCTGACCTCATACATTTTCACTAACAGGTTTCTATTTTGCAGCATGCCAGGGTCAGAACCTCTGACCTCATACATTTTCACTAACGGGTTTCTGCTTTGCAGTGCACCAGGGTCCGAACCTCTGACTTCATTTTTATCAGCAACACACTGATTCTTTTTTCCTTTCCTTTTTTTATTATTTTTGCTATCACTCTCCATTCCATTTAATCAACAAACATCAAAAGTATTTCTTTCACACTTTATCTTATTTCTTAAAACAAAACACCAAAAATATTTTCTTAAAACAAAACAAGTCCATTTCATATTTTCTTGTAGACTCCTATGCATTTCAATATGGTTGTAATAGTAATTTAGGACTTTACTTTCATTTGCAACCCCCATTCATAAACTTGTATCCCCATCCCCTAAATATTGTAATAGCGTAGGACTTTACATTTCTGTAATTTATCGCTTTCAAATGTGAAGGCTAGTAATTAGGCGTGTACGGTAAGATAAAACCAACAAGTAGACTACCAAAAGTAAAATGAAAATGCATGCAATCAAACACACTTTGCACACATGCACCCTTAGGGTAATCTCACTTGTTGCCTTATACAAAAAAAATAGCCATGTTACGCATGCGAAGTATCTTGGCAAAACAAACAAATATAAGATCATAGTCCCTCGATGACGCTATTCTAAGTTTCCTTACAAAATGATCTTGGTCCCTCAAAAATGCTAAGATACTTTGCAACATTGCTAAACATGGTTATACGATGACCTGCACCCGTCCCGTTAACATCCAAAGATAGGGTTGCTTACCAAATCAATGGTAAGACAACAATGTCACAGGAATAGAAAATGAACAAGAAAGACATGTGAGCAGGTAGTTTGATCTTAATTACTTTCTCCACTTCAAACAAATATCCTTGTTATTTTAAAAACAAACACACACATTACCAAACATCTTACAAACATTGAAAACATTTTCAAAAAGACAAACATCTTTGTATACATTCTTACGAACGAGAATCATTACCAGGATTGCCTAAACGATGGCCTCTTTTTCAAAATACTTTCAAAAACCACACAAAGCACAATTTCAAACAAAAGCAAGTGATCGAGCAAGTAACTAAGAGCCCATGGAAAACCATGGATTGAAAGGGTGCTAACACCTTCCCTTTTCATAATCTTCCCCCCGAACTCCAGAAAACATCTCAAAGGTCTTTCCTATGCTTTTTCACCTTTCCTTTTGGATAAAAGAAAAGTCGGTGGCGACTCTTGTAAGCCGCAACATTTGCGATAAAACGCAAAACCTCAAGTCAGTTCTCCCACCGTATCACAGCTGTAATAAAAAAAAGACTGGATAAGCAAGAAGACACAAGCAAAGAAATCAAGGAAATGCTGGGAAAGTAAGAGGAATCAAGCACTCAGATTAAGAGCTTTTTGGAAGCATTGTTCATACGACTTCCCCCTACTCAATCTTAGATTTTGTATAACTTGTTTTCTGCATCCATTATCTTGTTTCATCTGGCTCTGAAAATGTTATTGAAATCTGTTTTAATATAAATCATCTTTTTGACTCTGAATATTAGTGATTATATTTCTTTTTGATTTCTGACAAAAAGGGGGGAGAACGTAAGATATTTTCAATAACAGTATATCGGGACAAGGTCTCAAACATTTTGAATATCTTAACTTCTCGTTTTTTTTTTTGAAAGAAAAACAGGAACAAAACTCTGATGAAGACAAAAGGAGATGCATCAAAAGCTCTGATCAGAATGAACTTTAGGGAAGTAATTAATCTCTATCTAAGTACTCAACTCAGGGGGAGACTCTCTAAAGCTTTATGTTCTGTCTATTTTAATTGAAAAATCCTAGTTTTTGTCATCATTGAAAAGGTGGAGATTGTTAGAAGATAGTTTGATTCTACAACCCTCGTAAGAGTTTTGATGATAACTAACACAAAGAACAAATATGCACTCTAAAATTATGTTCTATTATGTACAGAAGTTCTGACGGAAGTGTATCAGAAGTTAATCTACAAGGTTGTGCCTGCTGTGAACGTAGAATGATATCAGAATGTTCTGATGAATGAAGATCAGAATTTGCGCTAAAGAGAAAGACATCTTAACTCTGAACAAAAGTCTAATGCTGCAAACAGGACCTTATGACTCTGACCTTCCAAGTTCTGAAGCAAAGCAGCAAGAAGATTTCTTAATGTTCTGAAGCGTTACTATTTCATCATAGCTGTATCAATTTCAACAGCTACAAACAAACAAAGATCTTCTAATTGAGGAAAGTGCATTAACTATCATTTATCAAGTTTCTTATTACTCAATATTGTTGTGCCTATTTAAACAAGAAACAAGGTTAAAAAATTCACGATTTACAACCCTGCTATTCACAATTTCTCAATGCTGCAACTCAATATTCAAATTATTCTGTAAATTGTGTAATACATCACAAGTTTGTGATACCGTTTTTGTAATGAAAAACATATTGTACACTGAATTGTTCTTACTTTTGTTAGTAAAATTCCTTGAGATAAACCGGGTTGTGGTTGTACTCAAGAAGACTTTGGTAGTTGTCAAAGTAGAGTTGTAATCAGTTTGATTAGTGAATTAAGACCTAGTTGGAGAAAGGCGACATCACCTTGGTGGGTGGACTGGAGTACTTTGAGATCAAATGAACCAGGATAGAAATCATCGTGTCATTTGCAATGATTTTTAAAGTTACAATTCAACCCCCCCTTCTTGTGGTTTTCACTTCTTCAAAAGGTCCCCCAATTCTTCTTCCAAACTCATCTAAATAGTGCTCAATCCATTTGTCTTGGTCACAAATGCCCAAAATGCCCATTTGGGTCCCAAATCATAAAAAAATAATAAAAGAGATCAAAATCAGCATCCTGGCCAACACAAGCCGTGTTACCTGACACAGGCACCTGTTTTGGCCTCTATCCATTTCTCCACAAACCTCTCTCGCTCAAACCTTCTGACACGGGCCGTGTCAGTTGACAGGGCACCCGTGTCAGCCTCTGCCTCTTCTCCCAAGTCGCGGTTATGCTTCTTTTCCTAGCACAACCTGTTTTAGGTGACACAGGTGGCCGTGTCAGGCACCCTGTAGCTTGGTTTTTGAAACTTCCTCCAAAACCCCAAATTTTCACTTTTTGCACTAATTTTCTAGGTTTATTTTCTCTGAGCCTGAAAATAACAAAATACACAACCGACACATAAAACATAGAAGAATGAAATAAAACACTTAACACAATAAGGAAACTATAACTAAAATCAACTGTAAATAAAGGTGGAAAAACCACTGATAAAACTCCCCCCAACTTAAATTGTTGCTAGACCTCAAGCGACCATTACAAGTGCTCATGAAAATCACCAAAGCCTAATACTCATACTTAAGACATCCGTTAAAATTTATCATAAAGCAATTTGTCTAATGTTCACTCGACGAGAGGAGTTTGTGTAAGAACCTTGAAACCTCAAGCTTCCTATTAAGATACCACTCTAAATATGCTTTGTTCTTAAGTATTTTTCTGATTTTCCTCCTCTTTCATTTGGACATTCAAATTAAGTCAATGAGAATTTTTGATGATCATCACAGGCACAAGACTGATCATGAAAATTTGTGTTCATGCAAATAATAATATGAGCTTTTTCTCTTTTTTAACTTCAAATTAAATTTTCAATGCTTTTTAGTTTATATATTGTCCTTTACGGACCACGTTTGGGGATAAACCCCATTTGGGCTTTGTTATACCCCGACTTTTGCCCATAAGATCTCTCATCATTTCAAGGACAACTCAATCACATCAAGATCACACACTGGTTCTTCTTCATATCTTTAGGTTTGCTCATGTGGGATCACCAAGCACCCTGATTTCACTACGCCAAAAAAGACATATGAAAGCGCTTTTTTTGGCCTTTAAAAGCGCTTAAAAGCGCTTTCTAAGGTGGCGCTGCTATAGGTTTTAGCAGCGCTTTTTGTTTAATGAAAAGCGCTTTCGTAGGTCTACCTATGACAGTGATTTTTCTAAAAAGCGCTCTCTTAAGTAGGCTTTTGGCAGCGCTTTTTTATGAAGAAGCGCTTTCATTGGTCTACCTAAGGTGGCGCTTTTTTCTGGAAAAGAGCTTTCATAGGTTGTCTTTTAGCACCGCTTTTTCCTGGAAAAGCGCTGTCATATGTTTACCTTAGACAGCGCTTTATGTGAAAAAGCGCTTTCATAGGTCTACCTAAGGCAGCGTTTTTCTTTAAAAAGCGCTGTCATAGGGTGTTTTTTTTAGAGGTATAATTTATATAATTCATATACCTGCATTGTTTGCAGCATATTATTTATATAAACCAGTTGCCATAACCTGTAATTCATAAACCGCAGTAATGCATTGTATACCATTGTAATCCAAAATATGTATACACCATTTTTGTACCTCAAAATATATATAAACCATTGTTATCAGCATGGTAACTCAAAATTAGTCTTACAAAATCAACCCTAACAACAACTAAACCAGTCCTTATATGATTCTCTGCTCAATAAAATATTGACACAATTCCTCTTTGATTTCTTCCAACTGAAGTTTCGTGTAATATGCACATTTGTACTCATCGAAGTACTACATAACAAAACATAATATGCATGATTTAGTTAAAAGTAAAAAATTATATGAAATATATGAGAAATAATAAAACAAATCCTAAGTTATAAATCCATACCGTGACTGGAATCTTTATTTGATTCAGTTGAATGATTTCTTTGATAAACCACATAACGAAGTATCCGCAATCTATACCGATTTGCTGTTGAGGACACTACATAGAAAAACAAATAAGAATATATAGTTGTATTGTTTTATCAAATAGCATAAATATTATAAGCAAAATAGTGGAAATTAATATACCTGCACTTTGATCCAATTAATGTTGTTTGATTTAGACCGTCTTACCCGAGCTTCTCTTTGACACCGGAATACTTGTATCGCTCTAACAAAATAAAAATATATATTTAGAACAATGTCACATAAATAATTAAATATATAAATACACACAAATATTTTGAATAATCTCACTTACGTATCAATCATTAACTTCATATCCGGATAATTTGTCCAATCACCGTCAACCGAATTTAGAAAATAGACCACTTCTTTTATAGGATCGATAGCAACCAACAACCAGTGACGTCTATAAATTAAAACAACAATTTAGAAGAAAATTTTCTATGCAAAAATTACAAATATTAAAATGAACTTAGAATGAAAATCTAACCCTGTAGGAATAGTATTATACGACCAAAGATATAAGCTTTATGTACTTCCAGTTGCCATGAATCTTTCGACTAAGTGCTCTCTTACTGATTCCGGTTCCCTACCAATTGTCGCTCCGCTAACACGGGAGGAAGACACGAAATGGAATCTGTTTGACAATTGATTCCCGCGCATCAATTTGTCATATAACAGCCTTAAATAAAAACATAATTAATATTAGACTATATTCATTGAAATGTTTAAAAAAGATTTCAGCTAATTACATAATATAAAGATGGGGTTACCGGATGTATGCGTGCATAATACTGACGCCCAATTCTTTATGACGGAAAATATGTTCCACGTCCTCATGTCCAATTATTTCGGTGCAACACAAACAAGGACATGTCATTCAACTGGGGTCTTCGGTGTACGCAACAACAAACTTAACGAATTCCAATACCTCGTTCTCGTACTCTTTCAACAATCGATTGGAATACATCCATGTCTTATCCATGGTTTACGGTTTCTGAGTCAATCTGAGCTAAATGATAAATTAGAAAACAAAACCAATACTCAAAACTTGCACTTGCTCTTGCACAACCGTATAACAAAACCAATACTCAATACTTTTCACTAAATTCATTTTATTCTATCAACTACTTTAGTACACAAGTATAACACAAGAAACCATAAACAAGAAACTATCATTGCTCAAAATCAATCATAAAAAGCACACGAAAAAAACAATATATTAATAGAGTTAACAATATATATATGGCTACCTTTATTAAATATTTTGTTACGCTCTCTATTATTTCTCTCTTAGCTTGTTTTACCAATGCACAACTTGTTAATATAAATGATGTTTGATAAAATAAAAAGCACATGAAAATGTGTTGTTTTCTACTAATATCAGGACCATAGAATTTAAACGGATTAGATCAGCACGTAAGGAAGAAAATTAATTGTATGTAAATATAATAAATTAGAATCAAAGCAAGCATAGAACAATTTATTCATACAAAACTATACTAGAAATTGAAATACCTAGAGCTGAGTTGTGTAACTTTGTGTTGTATATTGTTGTGATTTCTGATGCAGCAAACTTTGTGATTTCACCTTGCGTTTCTCCTGTGGCAAGTGGTGGTCGTTGTTCTCTCTGCAGATGTTAACGGAGGCAGAGGTCCTGATGAAGAAGTCCTGAAACTGCCCCGGTGGTCCTGAACAAGAAGACGGAGGCAGAGGTCCTGATGACGAATAGAAAAGTGGCAAGTGGTGATTGTGACGAAAATCTGCTCGTAGATGCTAACAGCGGCAGAGCTCTGGTTTAGGGTTTTGATGATATCGTGAAGAACAATAGAAAAGTGATGATACAAATTTTTGATATTTATTATAAAACTACCTACGAAAGCTCTTTTAAAAGCGCTTTTTAAAGGTCATCTATAACAACGCTTTTTAATGTAAAAGCGCTTTCGTAGCATATCTTATAGCAGCGCTTTTAAAAGCGCTTTCTAAAGGCCAGCTTTAGCAGCGCTTTGTAAAAACGCTTTCTAAGGCTAACCTTTAGCAGCGCTTTTTAAAAGCGCTTTCTTAAGGTACCCTCTGAAAGGAACCCTTTAGCAGCGTTTCTCAAAAAGCGCTTTCTAAGGGTGACCTTTAGCAGCGCTTTTGAAAAGCGCTTTCTTAAGGCACCCTTTGAAAGCGCTTTTTTTAAGCGATTTTTTTTTAAAACCTACAGCAGCGCTTTTTCCTAAAAGAGATTTCGTATGTGTGCTGCTAAAACTTATTTTTGGAGTAGTGTTTATATACCTTGTGTTGATTGACTTTTAACTGACAAATACAATGTATTTATATTTGCTCTATGGATGTCGGTATTATAGGTGATGGAACAACACCTTTCATTAGGATGATTCATAGATTCATGAGTTTATTTCCATGCTTTCTTCAACAAAGCTTCTTTGAGATTTAATCTTCATCTTTGTGTGTGTTCCAAGATAACATAATTTCAAAGCCTACTATGTCTCATCATGCTCTACTTTGCAAAGGAAAGTCAATAGATGCAAGATTGATTCAAGAAGTTTGACCTAATTTGACAAGTTCTTGATTACAAGTGCATAACTTTCTCAATTTTCAACATTTGGAAGTGATTGTTTTTGCTATGGGTGCTTATTATCATCCAAAAAAAATATTTTCACATAGAAAAAGAAATTATGTAAGAAAGATTCTCAAAGGTTGAAAGGGGTCCCAAGTCATTTTTATGCTTTAAGAGCTAGGGCTTTAAACTTCTAAGGGTTATATCTTGTTCATCTTTTGAGATTTTTGAGTGATTCCAAAGACATGTTTCTCTTTAAAAGGTTGTTAACAAATCACTTCAATAGTTTCAACAAAACTTTATATGAAATATCACCAATGATTTAGAAAGATTACAACTCCTCTAGATAGACGAACAAATTCTTTTATGTGACTTCAAGGGGTCATAACTTGGTCAATTTTTATCATCTTGAGCTCATTATTTTTTCACAATGGTCTTAAAGATGTTAATTTTAACTCTCTTTTTTGTTAAAATCTTGTAAATTATTGCAAGATGCTTTTTGAGTTTAAAAGATTATGGGTCACCTCGTGGATTTTCATCAATTTCACAAGATCATAACACGTTCAATATTTGAAATTTTGGAGTAATATAAGTTTCACAATAATCTTTAGGGAGTCTACTTCAAGATAGCATCAATTATAAACGCTCAATTTTGAAGGAAGACCTTGTTGGGAATCAAAACATTATAGATCATTTTTGAAGAAAAAACTTAGAACTTTTCTAAGTATAAACATCGGCGCATTTTTCTTGATTTTGACCAAGCATAACTTTCATCTCAGGCATCCAAATGATTTTTTTCTTGGCACATTATAAAGAATGTTACATGATCTTTCTAATGCTTCAATAATCATCCCATAAATGCCCCTGAGTAGTGATTTATACATTGTTGAAGTTGGCTCAATGAAATATGTTTTTGTTTCAAGTCCAAATTTTTTACCACCAGTAAACTTGGATTACAGGTCAAATTACTCAAGATTTAGTAGCTAAACACATTTAACTAATTGTCAAGATGCATTTTAACAAGAATTGCACTTGGTATGAGGTCGTTTTGGGTCATTTAAAGTCACATGTTTGGCATGATCACAACTGGTTTGGTTTACATGATTTGCTCACAATTTCTCTCACATCTCATCATCATTCACTTCCCTATAAATAGAGGGTTCTATGTCTCTGATTTTCTCAAGCTTGGCAGCTAAAATCACCCTACCAAACACTCTCCATAACTCACTTTTCTGAGTTTTAGAATTCATCTTTTCTCCACTTTTCAATCCAATTTCCTTGTTGATTCTTCATCCTTGAAGTTCACTGAAGCTAAAAGAAGAAGAACCAATCTTTCAGGTGTCCTAAATCGTTCCAGCCAAGTCCAATTGCAGAGAAAATTCATCTGACTTTGTTCACATAGTTTAAGGCACCAGATTTTTTAACTCAAATTACTTGAATGGTTTATCATGTTCACTGATGCTTGCTATTAACTCATTTTTGGTGAATCAATGCATTTGATGCTTTTGTTTTTTATTTCAAAATTTTCAAAACATATCTGGTTTTTTCCAAATCGAGTAAGGTGTGTTTTATATAAATTTGGAGCGAGGATATGGTTGTGATCATCTTTAACAGACGCGTCTAATGATACCACTATGAGCGTCTAAATTTAGAGATTTAAGAATCATGATCCCGCCCTGTTTGCAGGGTACTGGATGTTGAAGATGAACTTTGTGGCTTCTTTAACCAATGAGAGCATGACAATTGAAATGTTCTGATTGGTCTGACTATCGTGACTTCAGTTCACGCTTGTTGACTGTGGATCACCATACATCATCACTCTTGAGCCATTAGATGTGCAAGTGTGTTTTAATGAACTGGATCCAATGCCTCACATTATTTCTGATTTATTTATTTTTACAAAAATTGTTTTAAATTTGTTTTAATTTCAAAAATTCATGACTCTCTTATTTTGTATTTGAAAATTATGAAAAAATATACAAAAATACTTTGAATTATTTCTAACTTTGTGAGTATTTTTTCATATTTTTATTTTGAAGTTTGATATTTCTCATATTTTTTGTATTTTTTGCGTTATTTTAATTATTTTAAAAACATTTTCTGGTCTTTTTAAATCTTGGAAAAATTATGAAAGAATCCAATGACCTCTTGAAAAATATTGGTGACCTTATTTTATTATTACTTTTAATTTTACTATTTTTAATAAATTTTGGTTTATTTTTCTGATTTCTTTAAATTTTAAAAAAAAAAATTTGTCTTTAAAAAGCATTGAAAATTTTTGTCAACTATTATAGACTCATGTTTGACCTCTGACTATTTTTTAGGATTTTTATTTGGTATTTTAATATACTTTGTGTATTTTAACAATTATTTTCCTTTTATTAACGATTTAAATATTGTTTTATTAAATTTTATTTTATTATTTTTGTTTGGTCCAGACTTGGATTTCAATTAGTGACAAATTCCTCAACCTCATTGGATCTTGGGTGTTGATAGGTTGAAAAACCAAATCCACCAAAATTGATGAATGATGTTGATTATATTTGAAACCCTAATTTCATCTAATAAATCCCCTCCCTCTTCATCTAATCCATTTCTTACTTTTGCTATGTGTTGTTGGAGAATGATCTACATATCATTTCTCTAAACATATGATACATAGATTTCCATTGATCGACCTTAAAATAGGTGCGACTTCTACATAAGTCCACTTACGATTGCTTAACATAGCGCTAAATATTGTCCTGGTTTGAGAAATGACCATTCGTGGCCCAAACCCATGTTTGCAAGCCTAAGTTTGTTTAATTTGAAACCTTTTATCCAATAACCTTGAGGTTCATGGTTAGGAGGCTTCGGTGTTATCAATCCTCTAATGAATCATCATAAACTTTTCTCTAAGTGAATTATTTAAACGTCGTTGATCATATGTTGTTCACTCGAGAATTTGAAACGAATGATATACTTGAAAAAAAGAAAATGGAACTTGTTGAGAAGCTTTGATTTTATCAATTTTCCAATGAGTTTTCAAATGAATGTTTCAAGATGGTCATTCCACTAACCTCTAATCTCTATCGCATTAACAATTGACTTTTAATTTATGTTATTACTTTATGTCTTTACTTTTATGTACCATATACTTTGGCATTTACATTTCATGTAATTTTTTATTTTTGCTCACATAGGCATTTATCTTTATATCATTTTTGTGTTGCTAACTTGATCTTTTTCATTTTCTTTTTGAATATACTTAATAACCAACTTGATCATTAAAAAACCTTAAGGTTACTCAGAGTATTTGGTTACTATCCCTAGCATAATGGAGTTGTGGATTTCTCGGACTTAGGATTAAAAGCCTTTGATACCTTTAAGACCTTGTGACTTTGATTGTTATTTTGTCTGGAGTTCTTGGGGTTTACCACAAGTCATTGGGTTGATTTTGTTTATGTTCAGGTTATTCTGATTATATGCATTGTTTGTGATTGTGGAATCCTCTGCATACAGCGGTTACTTTGCCCAATTTTTATGAAGACTTATTGCATCTCAAGCTTGGTATTCTTAAGAGGTTTAGTATCGTTGTTTGCTTGGTTTAAATCCAAAGGATGGGGATTCTACATTAACTCAATGTCTTAAGTGTTGACCTTTTTTTATTTAGACGATTCTTTCCCTTAGCTTTTATCTTATGCTTTAGGATAGTCCCTTCATCTCCTCCTACCTTCTTTAATTTCAAAAACATCCTCCCTCCTTTTTCCAAACTCTTATTTTTTTCTAACTTGAAGCTCTTTCATAATAAAAATGGACTTAGGTCCATGCATTTTAAAAAATATTTTCTTAATCAAACTTTAACCAACTTAATCATACTTTGATATTTTTTTGTGAGAAGACCAAAACTCAATCAACCTCATTCAAACCATTATTTTCCGTTCTGGCTTTTTACCTTCAAATTTTCTTAAGAAGATTAGACTCTTGTCAATCCTTGTAGTGATGTGAGCTACTATACTTCTACAATATATAGTGATGCGAGATATTTTCCACTTGGGTGTCGAGTGAGGCTTTGTCGATTTTAAAATCCAAGCCATATCCTCCATTTTGAGATGATATAAATTCTACTTTTTCATAATCATGGGTAGTAAGTATGTTTTTCCACTCAGATAAGACAATGATGTATGTTCTCTTAAAAGTAACCAACACACTTGTATTTTAAAATTTTTAAAGGAGAACTACGAGTACCCTGATCCCTTATTAACCGGAAGGTGGTACACAGGAACTAAAGAATCGCAACCAAGACGGGTGAAAAATTGTAAAAAATACTTGTTTTCTCATATCCACCATCTATTTTTATATACAACACTTATAACAAAAATACACAAATTTTCAAAGAGGTTCTTGCGGAGTACCATAGGTGTTTAGGGTGCTAATACCTTCCCTTTGCATAACCAACCCCCGTACCTAGATTCTCTCCCCCTCTTTATTTGGTTTATTTGCTCTTTTCCCATTTCCTCTGGAAACAATAAAGCGCTGTGGCGATTTTTATTTGATATGTGTGAGTTAAGACAATCCAATGGCTTAGTCTCAAAATTTCTACCGCTACAGAATAAATGGCGACTTCACTAGGGACAAATTAACGAAATGATGTTCCATCTCTAAGTGGGTTGTGCCTATCATTGTTTATTTGTGTATGTGTTATTATTTTTTGTATGATAAGTGTTGTATATATGTTTGTCTGTATTTTCTTGTTTTTAAAGGGTACTTGGTGATTTCTCATAATTCCTCTACCCGGACTTGGGAAAACATAAGATAGGACGGGTGGTATAGTCATGTTAATTTTGAGGGAGGAATCCCAAAAAATGAGACATGAGATCCCCCACTCAGTAAATGCCCCTTTGACTATCGTATTTGTTTACCGAGAAATCTGGAAGACATGCTACTTTTGAGTTAGGATCCTGTTGAAGTTAATAACCGTATAACCCTTAACCTATCTTGGACTTATAGGTGAAGTGAGGAAACAATGACGGAGCAATCCGGAAGTGGCTGTCAGGAGAAACTACACTCAAACGAGTTTTCCCTTAGAATATTACTAATTACTGAATTAAATGGGACGTTGGTAATATCTGCATGAACGATGTAGACTCTAGGAACCTTTTAGAACCTTGTTCGGAAGGTGATAAACTATTAGTCCATACCTTATGGGTAGTACCTTTGACTTCATTCTCATGACGTCGAACCTATGAACCCCCTATGTTTGTGATCTTGTGTGTGATTGTTGTATCATGCATTCATTCACCCATAAGCATTCTTTAAATAAATGTTTCAAAGGAACTTGAAGTTGACTTTTGCAAATATCTCAGGTAGTTTTGACCATGGATTTTGGAAGAAGAAATACTCAAAAATACATATTAAAAGATCCTAAGATAGAGGAGTTCATGAGTTTGACTCCAGAGATTGAAAGCTCCACAAATTTTCGGAAGAACTATGGAGTTGTCATGCCTCTTATAAAGCTTAAGATGAAAGAGGGTATTCTTTCTACATTGGTCCAGTTTTATAATCCATTGTGCCGTTGTTATACTTTTCCTTATTATCAGTTGATGCCCACATTGGAGGAGTATTCTTACATATTTTGCTTACCTATTATTGATCGTGTTCCTTTCACCAGATTAGAGAAAGAACCTAAATCTCATGAGATTATTGCTATGACCCATTTGAAGAAGTCTGATATTGAGGCTACTGTGACTACTAAAGGAGGAATTAGGGGTTTACCTACTCAGTTTCTGTTAGAGAAAGCTCGTTACTTCATCAAGATGAAGAGTACGGTTGCTTTTGAGGCTATCTTTTCTTTTCTCGCCAATGGTTTGTTCTTGTTTCCTAATGTCGTTAAGTTTGTGGATGTTAATGACATTAGGATCTTTATGATTGGGAATCTGATCCCTACGCTGCTAGGGGATACTTATTAATCTATCCATCTTTGACATTTCTATCAAGGAGGGATTATCATATGTTGCATGTCGTTATTATATGAGTGGTTTATTTCTCACTTACCTAGGTTGGTTGCCTTTTGGGATACCAAGAAGGAACCTTGTGGGGACCTGAAGATCATTTCCCTCACTCACTCTGACATTGTTTGGTATCATCATGTTTATTATGACGTGGTGATTATTGATAGCTATGGTAGTTTCCCCAATGTACCTCTTCTTGATACAAATGGAGGAATTAACTATAATCTTGTTCTTACATGCTTTCAACTTGGATATCCGGTAATAGACAAACCAAATATTATTCATTTGAGTGGTTTCTTTCTCAAAGAAGGAGAAGGTCACAAGGAGGCTAAGAAATAGATTCAGAAGGCTTGGCTCCATATTCATAAGAAGAGTAGAAAAAATTTGGGACTAAAAGGCTCTATTTATTTAGAACCATATTTGCATTGGGTACAAACAAGGTAAATTTAGTTGAAGATTCCTTATTCTCGTGAAGAACATATATATCATATGTTTGTGATCATTACTCTTCCTCTTTTAGATGATGTAGAAGAACTTCAACTTTCCCTAGTTAGGATGCAGCAAGAGAAGGAAGCATGGAAGAATAAGTACTAGACTTTGGAGGTATCCTACTCAACAGAATTGAAAGAGAATGATGACTTGATTGAGATTCTTGAGAGCCGTGTTGTGGAGATGATGGAGAAGCAAGAGGATTTATTTTCTTCTAGAGCTCGGCCAGGACCTAGTTGCTTACTTTCTGACTTTGGTGGTTGGAAAGAAGTCTGAGATGGGTATGCAGAGGAGAACAAGCAGTTGAAGGCTTAGATTGCAATACTTATGGGAAAACGCCAGTGTGTGGAGAGATCTTCATCACCGTTGGCTCCTTAAGATTTTAGATTCCATCTTTATTCTCTTGTACTTAGGATAATTGAAACTTGTACTAAAAGTTTTCATACATTCAGTTATTATAACAAAAATTCAGTATTTCAAAATGTATTAGTACTTTAATATTTGCAATTTCCTGTAATTCTTTGAGTTCCTTGAAAGAAAAATAATGATGAATAAATCATATGCATTGTATATCATGCATCAGTTTGCACATATTCGTGCATTACTGTTCATACCCAAGTGTCTTACTATATTTTTCTACTTCGTTCATCCGGCAAGTGGTCTCATCAATATAATACTCGGGGTAATTCCATGAAGAAAATGGAGAATTTTAACAAGAGAATCACGAGTTGCACGAAGAAGTAACTTCTTTGAAGACCACTATGGCTAATATGACTACTTTGATGGAATCATTGGTGGCCACTAAGAATCACCGACCACTTGCTCTTCCGTATCCTCATGTTTCTCACCCACAATAAATGACTATTATTTTCGAAGTTCTATCAGTTCTCGTTTCTGTTACTCCAATTACTGCTGCTCAGAACCGTATGCCTCAAAGTTACCCGTGGGGAATGGATGAAAATTTTATTCCAGAAGGTTACAATCCTGATTCTCAAGTTGCTCCATTTTCTCAATTGGTTGTTGTTACAACGCCTCTTGTGGTGCATGAGGCTCCTGCTGCTAGAAATGAGATTCATTATGCTGCACCTCCCTTGGTGAATGTTGTGCCTTTTATTAATGATGAAGTTTATCGTCCTATTCCTCCACCAAGTTAAAGTGTTGGTTTCTATGATCGACAAGATGATATTCAGGACCAATTCAATGAGATGTAGAAAGAAACGAAGGCTCTTCGAGGAAACGAATTATTCAGGCAGAACATTAGTGAACTCTGTTTAGTTCCTAACATAAAAGTACCAATGATGTTTAAGGTGCCAGAATTTGAGATATACAAGGGCAACTCTTATCCCCGTGACCACCTAGTGATGTATATCAGAAATATGTCCACTCATATTAATGATCATTGTTTGCTTCTTCATTTCTTCTAGGATAGTTTAGCTGGTGTTGCATTGAAGTGGTAAATGGATTTGGACAGTAGCAGTATTCGTACCTTAAATGATTTGGGAGAAGATTTTATCAAGCAGTACAAGTACAATATGTTTATGGCACCTGACCGTGACCAACTGAGGGCGATTTCTCATAAGGATAAAGAGTCATTTAAATAATATCCACAACGTTGGCGTGAGATTTCTGCCCAAGTGGTACCGCCAATGGGAGAACAATAATTGACCAAGTTCTTTCTTAAAACCTCCGAATCATTTAACTATGAAAGGATAATTGATAGTGCACCAAGTGATTTCTATGAAATGGTAAGCATGGGTGTTCGTCTAGAAGAACCTATTAGGGAAGGACGCTTGACTAAAGATGAACGAATGAAGAAATCATTATATGTGTTTTCTAGAAAGAAAGATAGCGAAACAAATGTTGTCCTTGAAGAAATAAATTTTATACTACCAAGAAGACGTCATCAGAACCAACAAGTTGCTTCCGTGACTCTAGTTGTAAATATAGCTCTCACCATTGTTTCCTATCAAAGACCACCTCCTAATGGAAATCAAGGGCAATGGCAGAAGATATAAGCTTTTTACTCTATTCCAATGAGTTGTGCAGAGTTGTTTTCGGCCTTGATTCAAAAGAAGTTGGTATAGACTAGGCCTCACCTATTATACCTTCACCTTTACCATGGTATTATAAGGCGGATCAGACTTGTGCTTTCATCAAGGAGCCCCTGGGCATAACATCGAAAACTGTCATCCTTTGAAGTCTAAAGTACACAAGATGGTGAAATCTGGTCTTTTATCTTTTAAGGATGGTGGTCCTAACTTAAAAGATAATCCACTGCCCAAGCATGGAATTGGAAGTGTTGTAAATATGGTTGTTGGTCGTCCTAAGGACTTCCAAAATTTGAAATCAACCTAGTTAGAGGTGATTTGGTGAAGATGCATGCCGATCTCTATGAATTTAGCTATTATACACATGACCATGTTGGTTGTAGTATTTGCAGTGTAGACATCCATGGATGTGATAAGGTGAGAGATGATCTTCATGAGATGATGAATGAAGGTCTTATCCATATAATAAGGCCAAGGGATGAGTACGAAGAAGAAGTAAATAGGGTTTATGGATGCCCCAGTGAATTTTGGATTTTTTATGTGAATTATATTAATGGCGATCTGGTATAGTTGTACGCTACATTTTGTCACATGGATGGCCAAGAAGAACACCATTATGGGTATTGTCATATCTGCTGTAGGGATCACTGGGGTTGTTCTATCGTAAGAAGATGTGTTAAGTTATTGTTAGATAATGGTATTATCAAAGTCACATGCAATAATGATGATTCCAATAGAGTTAATTTGATTGAAGATTACTCTGTTGAGGCCATGTCTGATGATGAATATGATTCTACTGATGACTTATTTCCTTCTGAAGAAGACATGTTCTTAGAGAACAATTATGTGATGCCTAAATATTCTAAAGTAGGGGTGAATGTCATTGTGTCAGGTTTTGTTGCTCTCGCTCCTGTAGAGATTAAGTATCATAGCAATACTATTGTTGCTCTAATGGTTATTTGTCTGCCTGGTCCTGTCGCATATGAATCAGACAAAGTTGTATGTTATAAATACAATGTGACTATCCTAGAATATGGTGTGGAAATCCCTATCCAACCTTTGACAGACGTCAAGAATATTGGTGAAGCCAGTCGGGTAACCTGCATTGGTCAAGTAGTTGCCCATACTTTTCGAGGGGACATTAATTCTGATAAAAATATTGTTGAGAATACTGTACCTAAGAAAGTGGTGAGAGAATATATTTCCACTACTTTGGAAAAGGATGTGGATGACTTGTTTAAAATTATCAAGATTTTAGATTAGTTATTGCAAACACAATCTAATATTTCCATCCTAGCCTTACTTATGAACTCTTATGCTCATCTGAAATCTATGATGAGAGTGTGGAATCAAGCTTTTTTTTAAGTGTGAGATGTCTCTAGATGAGTTCAACAGTGTTGTGAGGAATATTAAATCTTGTAATAATTTGAGCTTTTATGATGATGAGTTTCCTGATGAAGGAAGAAACCATAACATGGTTCTCCATATTCCTATGAATTATAAGAGTGACTCTTTGTCCAATGTGTTGATTGACAATAGGTATGTAGAGGTAGAAATGTTGAGACTAAGCCATTGGATTGACTTAACTCTCACAAATCAAAATAAAAACCGCCACTACGCTTTATTGTTTCCAAAGGAATGTGAAAAGAGAGAATAACCCAAAAAGAGGGGGGAAATAATCTAGGTAAGGGGTTTGGTTATGAAAAGGGAAGGTATTAGCACACTAAACTTCTACGGTACTCCGCAAGAACCTCTTTGAAATCTGTATATTTTGACTATAAAATGTTGTATACAAAAATAGATTATGGGGATGAGAAAAGAAATATTTTTTATAATTTTTGCACCTGCCGCATTTGTGAACCTTTAGTTCCTATGTACCACCTTCCGTTCAATAGTGGATCAGGGTACTCATAGTTCACCTTTTAAAAATTTTAAAATAGAAGTGTGTTGGTTAATTTTTAAGAGACAAAACATCATCGTCTGATCCCAGTGGAAAACATACTTACTACCCACAATCATGAGAAAGGAGAATTTGCGTCATCTCAAAGTGGAGGATATGGCTTGGGTTTTAAAATCTACAAAAGCCACACTTAACACCCAAGTGGAAAATATCTCACTTCATTACATATCGTAGAGGTATAGTTGTTTGCATCACTACAAGGATTGAGAAGAGTCTAATCCCTTGAAAAAAAATTTAAAGATAAAAGCCAAAATGGAAAAATAGTTTGTATGAGATTGATTTACTTTTTGTATTCTCACAAAAGTGTCCAAGTATTATTAAATTGATTAAAGTTTGATTAAGAAAAGGTTTTCAAAATGCATGGATATAAGTCCAAGTTTATTATGAAAGTGGTTCAAGTTTAGAAACAACAAGAGTTTTCCAAAAGGAGGGAGAAGATTTTGAAATTAAAGAAGATGGGAGGAAATGAAGGGACTATCCTTAAGCATAGGGTAAATGCTAGGGAAAAGAACAATCTAACCAACAAGAAGCCAAAATTTGACACAATGAGTCAATGGAGAATCCCATCCTTTGGATTTGAAACCAAGCAAACAGTTACAAAAAAAGACCTCTTAAGAAAACCAAGCTCCATTTGCATTAAGTCTTCAGAAAAATGGGCAGCGTAACAGCTTTATACAGATGAATTCCAGATCACAAACAAAGCATGTAATCACAATAACCTGCACACAAAACAAACAAACAACCCAATATCTTGGGGCAAACCCCAAGAGCTCCAGACAAAATAACAATTGAGGTCACAAGGTCTCCAAGATAGGTTAAGGTCTCTAATCCTAAGTCCAAGAAGTCCATGTCTCCAAAATGCAAAAGATAGTAACCAAGTCTTCCAAGTAACATTAAATTTTTTTATGGTTCAAGTTGATTATTAAGTATCTTCAAAAAGAAAATAAAAATCTCAAATGAGAAAAATAAAAAAAATGACATAAAAGTAAATGCTCGACTGAGCAAGGATCAAAATAGCATGGAATGTAAATGCAAAAATAAATGTTCTTAAAGTAAAGGCATAAAGTAAAAGCATAAAATTAAGTCAATTAATAGAAATTAGTGGTTAGTTGAATGACCATCTTGAAACTTGCATTAGGAACTCATTAGAGGATTGGTAGAACCAAAGCCTCTCAACAACAAGTTGCATTTGCTTTTTGTCAAGTATATACTCCATTTAAGAATTCTTAAGGCAACATTAAATGATCAAAAATGTCTAAGTGATCCACTTTGACCAAAGTTGATGAAAATTCATTAGAGGATTGGTAGGACCAAAACCACCTAACAATAAATCTCAATGTTATTGGATCAAAGGGTTAAAATTAACATACTTGGGCTTGCAAACATGGGTTTCGGCCACAAATGATTATTTTCTCAAATCGGGACAAAATTTAGCGCTATGTTAAGCAATCTTAAGTTGACTTATATAGAAGTCGCACCTATTTTGAAGCCGGTCAATAGCAATCTATGTACCCTATGTTTTGAGACATGATATAGGAACCGTCCTCCAATAACGTTTAGCACAATAAGAATGAGATAAGATGAAGAGGGATAGGGTGAGAAATAAACCACATTTGAACTAAAAATTTAATCAAACTATTATTAAAATCATTCATCCATTTTTATGGAATTAGACTCAACACCATAGATCCAATGATGTTAATAAAGTTCATGATCCAAAGTTCATAGTCCAAGATCATCCAGAATATATATAAATAAAATAAAATTGTATTTAAAATAAGAAAATAAGATTTTAAATAATAAAGAAAAATTAAACAAGACCATTAGAAAAATCAGAAATGATCTCAAATATTTATATAAAATTTTTTGTAATTTTTTGAAGTCGGAAACTATTTTTTAAAATTAAAAGAAATAGACAAAATAAACAAAAAATGAAGAAACATAGTAAAGTCAGAAATAAAAAATAAATGAGGTCACCAATATTTATCAAAAGATCATTGAATCCTTCCCTAATTTTTTCAGAATTTCAAAATGAAGAAAAGTATTTTTAAACAATTAAAACAATTCAAATAAAGTGAAAATTTTTTAAAAATATCAAAACACAAAATAAAATTGTGATAAATAAAAATCAGAAAGAGAAAAATCAAAAGTATTTTTCATAATTTATTCATATTTTTAGAAGTTGAAATGGATTTTTTATGATTTTTTGAAGTTTAAAACAATTTAAAGATAAAAATCATAAAATAAAATAAAGTAAAAAAAAGTGGACTAATGGATGAGAGTCAAAATACGTTAGTAAGCTAATCCAATGGATCACACGAGTTGTGCACATCATGGTCATTATTGAATAAAGCACTGAATCAAATATTAAATCATATTTTTGGAAATTCCAAATTGCATGCTTTTATTGGTTGAAGGATGACACGTTGGTCATCTTCAACCTCCATCCAATCTCGAAACCAAGTTCCCCAAACTATAAAATTATAGCTCGAGATCGGTACCATTCACGTCGTCTCATTAACTCAAAGACAACCACACCTTTGCGAAAAATTTGTATAAATTGTAGCTCAGTTGTTTTGGAAGAGAAGTCTTGAAAAGGATTTGAAATTTCATGGTCAAAACGTGTTTCCAGTTGAAACAAAATGTTGCGACTAGAATCAGGATGATGAGAGCTTCACAATAGTATCAAAGTTTGAGAGAATTGGTGAAGGAATCTATCTATTGAAGTTAAGTTGCAAAGCTCTGAAACTGGACTTGGCTAGCATGATACATGGAGGTTTAGAGCTTAACTCTTCTTCTGTTAGCTTCAGTGAGGATCAAGGAAGGTGAATAGACAAAGGAAAATGATTGAGAAAGGTTGTAAGAGAAAATTCGAAGTTGCAGTAAATTGTGTTCAAGAGAGTGTTTGGCAGGGTGATTCTGGCTTTCCAAGCTTCAGAAAATGAATGAGGGATGATCCTCTATTTATAAGGAAGCTGATTGAATGCTCAAGCATGTGAAATGATAAAGTTTGGAGGGAAATTGTGTGAAGTTGCAAACAAGAAAAGTGGGAATTGTAATTTGATCAAAACTCATCCAATCATTACGTTTTATCATGCTAGTCACTTCTGGAGGTTCACTAAATGTGATTAGAAGCAAAAACGTGCAACAATTTTGTGTTTAGAAGCCAAAACAAGGATTTCAAATTCTGACTTTTGGAGAAACTTTAGTATCAGGTTACAAAATCAAAATCAATGGCATTCTCAACTCAAGGGGTATTAGGACATGATTCTTGAAGCTTTAGAAAGATGAGATTAGAAGCTTTAAATTGTGTAAAAATGGAATAAAATGGATGCTTGAGCTGAACGTTGTGATGAGTCAAAGTTGAGAAAAAGAGGTTGACTTTCTATACTTTGAAAATTTCTAAGTTTTTTCTTCAAAAATGACTTATAATCTCTTGCATCCAAACATGGCCTTCCACTTAAAATTTTCTCTTGACCAAAAAAAAATGGCATGAAGTAGACCTTTTGAATGGAAATTTGAGACTAGAACCATTCAAAACATCCAAAAATTAAGGAAGTTATGACTTGTTGAAATTGGCAAAAATTCATAGAATGACCTATAATCTTTTGCATCCTTAGGGCATTTACCATCGATTTTCACCTTTTGCACTTAAAAGAAAAGTTGGAGTTAATATCTCTAAGATCAAGGTGGAAAAGTAATGGGCTCAAGGTGACAAAAATTGACCAAGTTATGACCTTTTAAATTGACCAAGGTGGAAAAGTTGACAAAAATTGACCAAGTTATGATCTTTTAAATTGACATAAATTGACAAAAATTGACCAAGGTGGAAAAGTAATGGGTTCATCTGGAGGACTTGTAATCTTTCTTCATCATTAAGTTTCTTCCACACAAAATTTCCTTAAAAATTTTGAAGTGATTTGTTAATAGCCTTTTGAAGAGAAGCATGTTTTTGGAATCACCCAAAAATAAAAATTTTTTTTGCAAGATATACCCCTTTGAAGTTTAAAACCCTAGCTCCTAGAGCAATAAAATGCCTTGGGACACCTTTGGAATTTTCACTAACCTTGTTGGACGAAAACTTTTGTCATGTGAATATAAGTTGTTGAGGATGATAAGGAACAACCATAGCAACCAAAACCATTTTAAAATCTTGAGAATTGAAGGAAATATGCACTTATGATCAATGGAAACAAATACTTGTCCAACTATGTCAAACTCCTTGAATCAACCCTTGTACCTTTGAACTATTTTTGACAACATGAGGCATGATGAATCATAATAGACTTTGTCATGATGTTATTTCAAAATATCTTCAATAATGGAGCTTGAACCTCAATGAAGCTTTGTTGAAGAAGGCATGGAAATAAACTGATGAACCTATGGATCAACTTAATGGGATGCATTATTCTTTCACCTACAACATCATAAATTAGGGAAAACATTCCTTATATTTGTTAGTAAAAAGTTAATCACTACAAAACATAAATGATCATGAAATACTAGTCAAGGTGCTTGGTGATTCCCCATGAGCAAAGCTAAAGTTAAGGAGAAGAACAAAACCCTAGTGTGATCTTGTTGTGATTAAATTTATGTGATGTGATAGAGGGATCTTAGGGGCAAAAATTGGAGTAGATCAGCTTCCCTTATTTAAGTGTCTTCTATCCGAAGATGCGAAGGTTAAAAATCTTCGTGTCGACGCAATTGAATATACTTAAATATAAAACAAACCCTATTTTTGGCCCTAAGATGCCATGCAATGCTCATGACTATGGATGCGAATGAACAAATTCAAAAGGGTACAAGACCCCCACTAGGGATATGGTAAATAGAACAGGCCGAAAATGGAAAACTAGACCTAGGAAATTAAATCACTGGTGTGAAAAAGATCATACTCTTTTACGATTAAGCCCAAAAGAGGAGATAAAGCTTCTTCAAATAAAAAATTTAGGAGAGAAAATTAAGGACAACAACGACCGACAGATGAATGCGAACTATCTACTCACTGAAGAGATAGCAATAAAAGTAATGTCAATCCACCAGGGAAAGAAATGGTAAAATAATACCAATAATTTCAATATTAAGGTAAGAAGTCAATACTCATGACTGAAAAAAGATGAACTTCTTCGGAGCAATAGAGTCTCAACAACGAACTACCTTTCAAAAAAACAAGGGTACCATTCATCGGAAAAAGATCTCAAAAATGAACTACTTTCCATAATGACAAGGCTACCATTCACTGGAGTAACAAATATCAACAACAAACTACCTTCCATAATGACAAGGCTTTCATTCATTGGAGTAACAAATCTCATCAATGAACTACCTTCCATAATGACAAGGCTACCATTCATTGGAGTAACAAATCTCAACAACGTACTACTTTCCATAATGACAAGGATACCATTCATTGGAGTAACAAATCTCATAAACGGACTATCTTACATAATGACAAGGCTACCTTTCATTGGAGTAATAAATCTCAAAAACGAACTACCTTCCATAATGACAAGGCTACCATTCATTGGAGTAACAAATCTAATCAATGAACTACCTTCCATAATGACAAGGCTACCATTCATTGGAGTAACAAATCTCAACATCGAACTACCTTCCATAATGACAAGGCTACCAT
Source organism: Vicia faba (assembly GCA_948472305.1). Classification (NCBI taxonomy): domain Eukaryota; kingdom Viridiplantae; phylum Streptophyta; class Magnoliopsida; order Fabales; family Fabaceae; genus Vicia; species Vicia faba. The sequence goes on from OX451735.1 coordinate 143,547,747, forward strand.
TAATTGGAGTAACAAATCTGAATCTTCTCTGGGAGCTATCAAATTAGGGAAATACATGTTGCTCAAATAAAGAGACCTGGTATTTGCTGTTATGATTAGGAATTGCAATAATGATTTCCTGGCGGAAGAAATATGGTTTCCTGGTGAAAGAGATAGGACTTCCTGGTGAAATGCCAATATGTTCCTACTGAGGAGATAAAATCATCACGTGTGAAATAAACGCACATTCTCAAATACGGGGTCGAAGCTTGCAGAAATCAAAAATAATAATATTACTGCTGGGGACCCTAAATTCAAACCTGAAATAAACTAGAATGAAGAAGTCAACCAAAATAATGTCTCATGTGAAATAAACCAACAAGGAAACACATTATATCCAGACAAATAGTTGAACAGGAAGGCTATAGCAAAATACTTCCATGAGAGCCAAACTCAATGGGGAAATTGAAAGAGTATACACTTTCTGCTTAAGGTTGACACTCTATTGGAAAGAGGATAACACAACTCTGCAAAACAGGGTAATATTCCAACAAGATATTAATGAATGCGAATGAGCGATGATTTGTTAAATCCAGGTAAGAATGATGTATGTATGAATGCATAAATGTTATTATTTATATGCTGACAAAACAGATATATAACACTTGGGATAAACGGGCAAAAATAAGTAGGTACAGTCAATACTCGGCTAAATCATATCCAAGATGGAATTTCCATGAGAAAGTAAGCATAAAAAAATTCCTATTTCAGAGCTTAACTTTATTGGGAAGGAACAAAATCATAATAGTAAATGAAAACAAACATAATGATATAACATCTTCCTCCGGGCTCCACCAAGGAATAACACACAAACTTCAATGGGGAAAAGAAAAGTTTCAAGCTCTATATTCCTGCTGGGGATGACATATTAACTTCATTGTGGAGCACAAAACCACCTCATCGAGTGGAAACAAGAATGCGTCCTTCACAACTAAGAGTAATGACTAAACCAACCTCTATAGAGAAAATATAAAACCTTAAGGGAAAAACAAATTCCACCGAAAGATATCGCCTCAGCTTTACTTGAGGTTTCAAGAGGTCCAACATTACATCATGAAATTAAACTTATGGGAATTTTAAATCAAACCCAGCACTTGGCGGGAGAAAACCCAAAAGGTCGGCAACTATTTCGACACTTCTTAATAAAGGCATTTCCCTTGCCTGGTTACCGGGAAAAAAATGCTAGTACTGCAAAAAGGGGGATGTTTTTGCTAATGATTCCAACTCAGCATGCATGGAGAGAAGAGACTTCCAATACATGAGTGAAGACCTTATTGGGAAATCAGAGATAAAGACTTCATATCAGGAAAACCCGAGATCTCAATGTACCAAGACTTTACTGGGGAAGATGGGATCACAAACCCAACATCGCGACATACACCAATTGGTCCCATTGTCAACTAACTAGGAAACACATGAAGATCATACTCATTCCAGTACAAGTGTCTTGGGAGAATTTTTTGGGGAAAATCAAACTTTCAGAAATTTATGAATTTGTCTGTCACTGGATTCATTTTTTTTGTTCGCCTTGAGTCACAATATCTAAATAAATAAGTAATTTGTATATTCTTTTCAAAAAAAATTTTTGTTATTTAATCTGTTTGCTTTGATCATTACTCAATAATAAATAAAGTCTTTGTAAGCTGAATAAAACAAGAATTGCAAGGCATTCGATAAAAGTTCAAACTTTATTGGTAGGATGGTAGTCTGCGAATGGCTAGGCTCCATAGATGATTACAAAGTTTGGAAAATGGTAATACTCATTGGAAAAGATATATTAAAATACAATGACCATTATTCTCCCTATCAACTTTGAATTCCTGAGCAACGACTGAAGCTGAAGAGTTGTGAGGATCCAAGAAGATTGTTGCTTCAATGATCAAGTCTTGTCTAATGCAGTTACTTGCCAAGAAATCCCTAACTTTTTCCTAAATTTCCCCTTCGTGTTTTCATCCTACTAGGAAATTTTAATCTATTTATGTCTCTAATTTTTTCCTAGACTGCCCTTTCGGGTTTTCAGCCTACCGAGATGCTCCTTTTTTGCCTAAGCCGCCCTTTCGGGTTTTCGACTTAGCGAGCTATTCTTTTATTTATTTAGGCGAAGTGGTTCTTGATTACATCAACATTCACAGGACATGGGAACTCCTAGCCATCCATTGTTTCAAGAATAAATGCACCGCCAGAGAAGGCTATCTTGACAACATATGGGCCTTAAAAATTGGGAGTCCACTTGCCCCTAGAATCAGCGTTAAAGGACATGATCTTCCTCAGCACGAGGTCACCTTCTCTGAATTCACGAGGTTTGACCTTCTTATCAAAATCTTTCTTCATTATCTTCTGGTATAAATGACCATGACACAAGGCCGTCATTGTTTTCTCTTAAATTAGATTCAGCTGGTCAAACCTATTTTGAACCCATTTAGCCTCTGACAACTAGGTTTCCATTATCACGCGTAAAAAGGGAATCTCAACTTCAATGGGGAGCACTGCTTCCATGCCATACACAAGATAGAAAGGGGTTGACCATGTTGAAGTGCGGACAGATGTTCGATACCCATGCAAAGCAAAAGGGAGCATCTCATTCCAATCTTTATAAGTGACAACCATTTTCTGAATGATCTTCTTGATGTTCTTATTATCAGCTTCAACAACCCCATTCATATTTGGCTTGTAGGGAGATGAATTATGGTGGATAGTCTTGAATTCTCGCAAAGTTCTGTCATTATCTTATTATTCAGATTTGAGTCGTTGTCGATGATATAGTCACATTAGCATACAGAGCTGCTTCCACCCTTTGGTGAAATAGTCAATTGCCACTAATATGAAACAGTGTCCATTTGACGCCCCTGGTTCAATCATTCCAATCATGTAAATACCCCACATAGAGAATGGCCATGGGGAAGAAATAACATTGAGAAGTGTTGGAGGCACATGAATTTTGTCAGCATAAATCTGGAATTTATGGCACTTCTGTGCAAATATGTAACAGTCAAATTCCATTGTCAGCCAATAGTAACCTGCCCTAAGCATCTTCTTCGCCATAGAATGTCCATTGGAATGAGTATCGAAGGAACCTTCATGGACTTTATGCATCAACATGTCTACTTTCTATCCATCCACCCATCTGAGCAAGACCAAGTCATAATTTCTTTTATACAGCACATCTACATTGAGGAAAAAACTGCATGCCAACCTTCTCAATGTCTTTCTATCTTTATTTGATGCGCCAATAGGGTATTCTTGAGTCTGGAGGAAGTGCATGATATCATAATACCAAGGATTTTTGTTAGCTATTTCCTCTACCGCATACACATGAGCCGGCCTATCCAAACGTTGCACTATGATATGAATCACGTCATTCCAAGTATTCACTTGATACATAGAAGCCAGAGTTGCCAAAGAATCCACCATCTGATTTTTATATATGGGAATATGATGGAATTCAACTTTGTTAAAGAATGATAATAGTCTTCTAGAATAATCTTTTTAAGGGATCAAGCCAGGGTGACGAGAATCACATTCTCCTTTAATCTGATTCACTACCACAGCCGAATCACCATAAACATCTAGAGCTTTGATTCTAAGATCAATGGCTTCCTCGAGACCCATGATACAAGCCTCATACTCTGCCATATTATTGGTACAATCAAATGTTAGTCTTGCAGTAAAAGGGATGTGTGGTCCATGGGGAGTGATAATCACATTAACAATTTGTTTTCCGTAACCATTCATAGCTCCATCAAATACCATACGCCACCGGGATTCAGGATCAGGATTTCCTCAGGCAAAGGTTCATCACATCCTTTCGCTTTTAGAAACATAACATCCTCATCAGGGAACTCATATTTAAAAGACTGATAATCATTTACCGGTTGGTGAGCAAGATAATCCGCCAGCACACTTCTTTTTATAGCCTTCTAAGTGCGGTATTCAATATCATATTTAGACAATTGCATCTGCCAATGAGAAATTCTCCCAGTATGAGCAGGCTTTTCGAAAATATACTTAATCAAATCCATTTTGGAAATCAACTAAGTAGTATGATTCAATATATATTGCCCCAACCGCTTTGTCGCCAAGGCCATAGCACAACATGTCTTTTCAAACATAGAATACCTCGACTCACAGTCAATAAATTCATACTAAGATAATATATGGCATATTCTTTGTTTCTTGTTTCATCCTGCTTTCCCAAAATAGAGCCCATAGAACTATCCAACATTGGTAGATACATGATCAATGGTCTTCCTTCAACAAGATGGAGTAAGATGGGAGGTTCAAGAAGATATTCTTTGATACTTCCAAAAGCCCTTTGGCAATCATTTTTCCACACACAACTCTGATCTTTCTTTAACCACTGAAAAATCGGTTCACACATTGCAGTCATGTGGGAAATGAATCTGGAAATGTAATTCAAATGCCCAATGAAGCCTCTAACTTTCTTTTTAGTTCTTGCTGCCGACATTTCATGAATTGCTTTTACTTTATATAGGTTAACTTCAATCCCTTTTTGACTTATAATAAAACCCAACAACTTCCCTGATTGGCCACTAAAGGTGCATTTGTTTAGACTCAAACGGAGAAGATACTTTCGCAAACCCTGAAAAAACTTTAATAAATCTTCCACATGCCCTGCTTCGGTCTGTGATATGGAAATCATGTCATCAACAAATACCTCAATTTCCTTGTGCATCAGATCATGGAATAGGGTTGCCAAAGGCCTCTAGTACATTGCACCAATGTTCTTCAACCCGAAGGGCTTCACTCTGTAACAAAATGTTCCCCAGGGTGTGATAAACGTTGTTTTATCCATTTCCTCACGAGCCATTTTGATTTGATTATATGCGGAAAATCCGTCCATGAACGACAATACTTATAATTTTGTTGTACTATCAACTAACTTATCAATATGCAGCAATGGAAAATCATCTTTTGGACTAGCTTTATTTAGATCTATGTAATCTATGCACATGCAAACTTTTTCGTATTTCTTTAGTACAGGGACAATATTGGCAATCCACTGAGGATACACTAATGTCACCAGAAAACCGACATTTATCTGCTTTAACACTTCTTTTTTAAATTTTACTGCCATATCATGGTGAGTTCTTCTCAACTTCTTCTTGACCGACGGGAATTTTGGCTTCAAAGGCAAATGATGCTTCGCAATATTAGTATCTAGACTAGGCATATCTTGGTACGACCAAGCAAATATGTCCACATAATCTTTCAATGGTCCAGTCAACCTGCTCTTCTTATCGGGATGCAACAATGCTCCAATTTTGACTTCCTTTGGCTCCTCCTCTGAACCCAAATTGATGGTCTCCAATGGCTCTTTATACGGTTGAATGGCATTTCCCTCGCACTCGAGCAACCGTGAAATCTCCTCTGGAATCTCATCATATTCTTCTTCTTTCATTCCAAACACAGGGTATTCAAAGTTGGGAGAGGGTGCAGGGTCATTGTATTCAACATGTTTATTAATTAATCTACACATGTGATTTACGATTGCTTTTTAGAAACTAACACATACATCAAGTGATCATGCAGATTTATCTACATTTATTATTTATTCTAAAAAGGGTTTTATCTAATTACCATTTTCCAAGAAAAAGAATAAAATAAAACACAATTTGAGAATCAAAAACATATTTTATTAATAATTTTAATGAGCAAGGCAAAGAGATAAGCCCATACAATATTAAATTTCACCTTGTGCAGAGTGAAATCTCTTCGCAAATATAAACAAAAAAAAATTACTTTGAGATATGGATGCAAGAGGGAACATCATAAGTGACCCAGTTCTAGATTTTGACTCCAGGCGTCACATAATTTGGCATCTCCTGTTCTTCTCCATCCTCTACAATGGCATTAACTCCATAAGCGGTTGGATGGAGGTAGCCTCCGCTGCGAAAAATATCCTGATAGATGCTTTCTGTAGACTTTGACTTTAAACTCTCAACATTGCCATTCTTTGTAGAGAATCCCAAACCATCCATGTTCATGTTTACCAGAAGATCAGCAATATGCCCCCATACTTTACTTGGACCAATGCGCACAACTTGTTGAGCATCTTTGAACGAAGTCATGGAATTCTCATTCTCTCTTACGTTATCAATGGATAGAGCTTGGAACTGCATCCCAATAGCAGCTTCATCTGCCTCTACAACACTGAAAGATGATAGATGAGATATCAACAATGCTTGCTCTCCATTTATAATAACCACTTTGCCCTCACGCACAAACTTCAGCTATTGGTGAAGAGTTGAAGTGGCTGCCCCTACTTCGTGTATCCATGGCCTTCCTAGAAGATAACTATACGTGGGCACAATATCCATGACTTGGAAAGTAATCTAAAACAAGTGTGGGCCTATGTGAATAGGCAGATCGACTTCCCTAATATCTTTCCTTGATCCATCGAAAGCTTTGAAAATAATACCACTTGGGCGCATGGGAGCCCCTTAATATTTCAACTTCACCAGTGTACTCGTTGGTATAACATTTAAGTCAGACCCATTATCAATCAGCACATTTTATAATGAATCATTTTTATAGTTCATAGATATATGGAGAGTTAGGTTGTGATTCCTCCCTTCGTCAGGAAATTCATCATCGCAAAAGCTTAAGTTATTACAAGATGTAATATTACCTACCACACTGCTGAATTGATCTAATGGCATATCACACTCCACGAAGGCTTGATCCAACACCTGCATTAAAGATTCCCTATGGGCAGCAGAATTCATCAACAATGCTAGGATATATATCTTTGAAAGAGTCTGTAATAGCTGATCTACAATTCTGTAAATGCTCATTTTGATAATCTTCAAAATATTATCTACATCTTTTTCCAAGGTAGCACCACTGGACTCTCCTACAACTTTCTTATTCTAAACACCTTCTGTAACTTTCTTCTTAGCACTGATGTTTCCCCTAATAACTGGTGAAAATACATGACCACTGCGGGTCACCCTACTAGTTTCAGCAATATTCTCAATACTAGACAAAGGATGGATGGGAACTTCCACACCATCCTCTAAAATAGCAGCATTGTACTTGTACGATACAACATTATTTGACTTGTAAGGAACGGGCCCTGGAAAGAAAATCACCACAGAGGCAATAACTGGCTTACTACATTATTCAATTTTAACATGGGAAGAATCATTGACACAAGGCACAATCACATTGACACCTTCTTCTGATAATTTGGACATCAAATAATCACCTTTGGAGAACATATCCTCATATGAAGAAAATAATTCATCTACAGAAGCATATTCATCATCGGCTTCATCCTTAGGCAAGAAAACCTCGATCATATTAACCTCACGGTAATCATCTCTTTGGCCTGACACCTTGATTGTTCCATTATCCTATAACAACTGAATAACTTTTCTTACAATGGAACATCCTTGGGAATCCCTACAGCAAACCTGACAAGACCCATAGTGGTGCTCTACCTAACCCGTCATGTGGTAGAAAGTATCATGCAATTTCATGAGATCATCATTCATATGGTTCACATCAAAGATCCTGAACTCTCCAGGACACCTGAAGACCATGTTCACTTCCTCCTCATATTCTGCCCTAGGCCTGATTATATGGATGAGGCCCTCATCCATCATATCCTGCAAATCAACCTTTATCCTGTCACAACCTAGTATATTAGTACTACAGATACCATAACCAGCATGGTCATGAGTATAGTAATTAAACTCGCAAAGATCTTCATGCATCTTTACCAAGTCTCCTCTAACCAAATTAAGATCATAAATGCGGAAGTCCCCTGGACAACCAGCAACCATGTTGACAACATTCGTTCCTCTATGCTTTGGCAGATGATTATCTTTTACATTAGGACTGACATCTTTGAAGGACAAAAGGCCAGATCTAACAATTTTTTCTACCTCAGATTTTAAAGGATTACAATTTCCACATTATGCCCTGGTGTACCCTAATGGTAAGTGCATGTCTGATTTGCCTTATAGTACCAAGGCAAAGGGGATGGTATAGCAGGGGTGGCCTAGTTTGGAACAAATTTTTCTGGATCAATGTTGGGAGTAGCGCTGCATAACTCATAGGGATAGGGTCAAGAGGATCTCTTCTCTGATTCTTCCCTTGACTTCCTTGAGGGGCTGGTCTTTGATAAGCGACTATAGTCGAAGGGCTGAACGTAATTGTTCCTTGTTTCAATGTTTTCACCCATGTCGATATTGAACATTGTAGCAAGCCAGTTGTTGCTCCAGTAGTGATTTTCTTGTCGGACCTGTTCCTTACAAATCAAACAAAGTCGTATCGTACAAGTACAATGCTACAATTTTAAAGATGGTGCGGAAATTTCCATCCAGCCTTTTTCTAATGTCGAGAATATTGTTGAGGCAAGTAGAGTGACCCGTAGTGGTCGTGTGTTTGCGCCTTTTATTCGAGGAAATGGTAGTGTCGATAAGAAGGTTGTTGAAAATAAGAAAATACTAATGGAGTCCAGTGGTGATACTCCAAAGAAAGAGGTGAAAGATATATTGAAGATTATTACGATGAGCGACTACAAAACTGTAGATCAGTTGATGCAGACACCTTCAAAGATATCAATTCTGGCCTTGTTGATGAATTCTTCCGCCCATAGAGAATTTTTAATGAGGGTGTTGGATCAGGCCTTCGTGGAAATTGATATTCTGTTAGACCAATTCAGCAATGTGGTAGGTAATATTACATCTTGCAATAACCTAAGCTTCTGTGATAACGAATTGCCTGATGAAGGAAGGAATCACAATCCGGCTCTCCATATATCCATGAATTATAAGAACAATTCACTGTCGAATGTACTGTTTGATAATGGGTCTGCCTTAAATGTCATATCGAGGAGAACACAAATGAAGCTGAAGTATCAAGGATCTCCTATGCGCCTAAGCCGCATAATTGTAAAATCTTTCGATGGATCAAGGAAGTCTGTTATTGGGGAAGTGGATCTTCTTATTCACATAGGCCCACACTTGTTTTATATTACTTTCCAAGTCATGGATATTATGCCCGCATACAGTTGATTATTGGGACGGCCATGGATACATGAAGCAGGGGCTTTCACTTCATCTTTGCACCAAAAACTGAAGTTCGTGCATAATGGAAAAGTGGTTATCTTAAATGTAGAGCAAGAATTGTTAATCTCACATTTATCTTCTTTCAGTGTTGTAGAAGCATATGAAGCTGCTGTTGGAACTCAGTTCCAAGCTTTCTCCATTGATAACATAAGGGAGAATGAGAATTATATGGCTTCATTCAAAGATGCTCAATAGGTTGTGCGTAATGGCCCTAGTAAAGTATGGGGGCAGATTATTGATCCTCCAGTGAACAAGAATAACACTGGTTTGGGATTCTCTACGTAGAATGGTAAAGGTGAGAATTTGAAGTCGAAGACTGCTCTGGGAAAATGTCAAGATATTTTCCACAATAGAGTTTACCTCCATCCAACTATTTCTAGGATCAATGCAATTGTGGAGGATAAAAAAAAGCAGGAAATGCCAAATTATGTGACGCCTGGAGTCAGAGTCCAGAACTGGGTCACTATTGGTGTTCCCTCTTGCATCCATGTCTCAAAGTAATTTGTTTTTGTTAATCTTTGCAAAAAGCTTTCACTCTTCCTAAGATGAAAGTTAATATTTTAGGGGCTTATCTGTTTTCTTTACTCATTAAAATCATAAGTAAAAATTTCCTTTGAGTCTCAAATTGTGTTTTTATTTTCTACTTTTTCTTGGAAAAATGGCAATCAGAAAAAAACTCGTTTGAATAAATAATAATTGTAAATAAATCTACATAATCACTTAATATATGTGTGAGTTTCTAAAAGAAATCATAAATCATATGTGCAGATTAAATAAAAAACTTGTTGAATACAATGACCGTGCACCCTCTCCATACATTGAATATCCCGTTTATGGGGCCGCAGAAGAAGACTATGATGTGATTCCAGAAGACGTTTCACGGTTGCTCGAGTGCGAGGAAAGTTCCATTCAGCCGTATAAAGAGCCATTACAAACCATCAATTTGGGTTGAGAGGAAGATCTGAAGGAGGTCAAGATTGGAGCATTGCTGCATCCCAACATGAAGAGCAGGTTGACTGAATTGTTGAAAGAGTATGTGGACATATTTTCTTAGTCTTATCAAGACATGCCTGGTCTAGATACTGATATTGTGGAGCATCATTTACCGCTAAAGCCATAGTTCCCGCCAGTCAAGCAAAAATTGCGAAGAACTCACCCTAATATGGCAGTGAAAATTAAAGAAGAAGTGTTAAAACAGACTAATGCATCTTTTCTTATGACATCAATGTACCCTCATTGGATTGCCAATATTTTCCTTGTACCAAAGAAAGAAGGAAAAGTTCGCATGTGCGTAGGTTACAAAGATCTAAATAAATCTAGTCCAAAAGAAGATTTTCCATTGCCCCATACTTATATGTTGGTTGATAGTACATCAAAGTTTAGAGTATTCTTGTTCATGGACAGATTTTCTGGATATAATCATATTAGAATGGATCCTGAAGACATGGAAAAAACAACGTTTATCACACCCTGGGGAACATTCTATTAGAGTGATGCCCTTCGAGTTGAAGAACACTGGTGCAACGTACTAGAGGGCTATGATAACCTTATTCCATGATCTGATGCACAAGGATATTGAGTTATATGTTGATGATATGATTGCGAAATAACTGAGCGAAGAAGGGAATGTAGATGATTTGTTGAAGTTTTTTTAGCGTTTGAGGAAGTATTATCTCCTCTTGAATCCAAAATTTTTTACCTTCAGTGTTTGATAAAGTAAAAGAAATTCAAGGAATGCCGGTGCCAAGAGCTGAAAAGCAAGTTAGAGGCTTCGTTGGGCGTCTAAATTAGATTTCCAAATTTATCTCCCATATGACTGCAACGTGTGAAGCGATCATTAAGTTGTTAAAGAAAGATCAGGGTTTTTTGTGGATAGATGATTGCCAAAGTGAATTTGAAAGTATAAAGGAGTATCTACTTGAACCCCCTATCTTTCTCCCTCCCGTTAAAACAAGACCATTGATTATGTATCTGACAGTGTTAGATAATTCCATGGGCTTTATTTTGGGACTACAAGATGAAACATGAAATAAGGCATATGTCATTTATCATCTCAACAAGAAGTTTACTAATTGTGAGTCACGGTATTCTATGCTGGAAAAGACATGTTATGCTCTAGCCTGGGTGGAAAAACCGTTGGGGAAATATATGTTGAATTATACTACTTGGTTGATTTCCAAAATGGACCCATTCAAGTATATTTTTGAAAAGCCTGCTCTTACTGGGAGAATTTCCCATTGGAAGATGTTGTTGTCTTAATATGATATTGAACACCGTACTCAGAAGGCTATAAAAAGAAGTGTGTTGGCGTATTATCTTGCTCACCAACCGATTGATGATTATTAGTCAATTAAATATGATTTCCCTGATGAGGATGTTATGTTTATGAAAAGCCAAAGATTGTGATAAACCTTTTCCAGGGGAAGGTCCAGATCCTAAATCTCGTTGGGGTATGGTGTTTGAGGGAGCTGTAAATGCTTACGGAAGAGGAATTGGTGATGTAATTATCACTCCTTATGGATCACATATTCCTTTTACTACAAGGATGATATTTGATTGTATTAATAATATAGCAGAGTATGAGGCTTGTATCATGGGTCTCGAGGAGGCCATTGATATCAGAATCAAGGTTCTAGATGTATATGGCGATTAATCTTTGGTAGTAAATCAGATTAAAGGATAATGAGATACTCGTCACCCTGGCTTGATCCCTTACAAAGACTATGCTAGAAGATTATTACCCTTTCTTTAACAAAGTTAAGTTTCATCATATTCTTAGATATGAAAATCAGATGGTGAATGCTTTGGCAACTCTGGCTTCTATGTATGAAGTGATTACTTGGAATGATGTGCCTCGTATCACAATATGATGTTTGGATAGACCAGCTCATGTGTTTACAATAGAGGAAGTTTCAGATGAAAAACTTTTGTATTATGATATCAAGTATTTACTACGGACTAAGGAATACTCGGCTGATGCGTTAAATAAAGATAGAAAGACATTGAGAAGGTTGGCAGGTAGCTTTTTCCTCAATAAATATGTCCTATACAAAAGAAACTATGACATGGTCTTGCTCAGATGCGTGGATAGACACGAAGCAGATATGTTGATGCATTAGATCCACGAAGGCTCTTTTGTTACTCATGCCAATGGACATTCGATGGAGAAGAAGATGCTTAGGGAAGGTTTTTATTGGCTGACAATGGAATCAGACTGTTACAAATTTTCAAAGAAATGCCATAAGTGTCATATTTATGCTGACAAGATTCATGTTCCCTTGACGCTCCTCATTGCCATCTCATCCCCATGGCCTTTCTCTATGTGGGTTATTGACATGATTGGAATGATTGAACCAAAGGCATCGAATGGACATCGTTTCATTTTAGTTGCATTTGACTACTTCACCAAATGGGTGGAAGCAGCTTCGTATGCTAATGTCACTAAGCAAGTGGTAGTGCGCATTATCAAGAATAATCTCATATGTTGGTATGGTGTGCCAAGTAGGATTATCCTTGTCAACGGCTCAAATATGAATAATAAGATGATGACAAATCTTAATATTTTATAACCCCTTCTATAGTTGTTACTTGATATTTTGTTATATTTTTTTCTTAAGTGCTTAGGTATTTATCCTAATTGTAAGCATGTTTATGTGATACTTTATTTCTCTCTTATCTAAGTGTGATTTCTTGTTTATTCCTCTTATTTTTATCTTTTATGAGATTGCCATGTTCCTCATAGAATCTTTAGTTCACTCTTCTCTAAGTTTGAACTAAATATACATTAGGATTTCTATCCATGCATGACAATATTAGGTAGATGCTTCCCTCCTATCCCAACTATAGGACAGACATTGCATGACAACTTTAGGGATATTTTTGCTAGTTTCCATTTATACTTTTTCTTCCCTTTTGCATATCATTAAAACTAAAACTTCTTCTTTTATTTTCAAACATAAAAGACACAATAAATATTTGAGGAGAACCACACCTTCTAGTGTCTTTAGTAATGGAAAGGATGATAAGATATCGACTTTCACTTATACTTCTTTAATTCATAAGACTCTGGTGTGATTTAAATCCCAAACTTTTTTTTAATAAGTAGAGGATGTTAAGTATCCCTATATGGGGAAGTCGTTTATCACTTAATCTAAAAAAATATCAACCAATGTAAACCATATTTTTCTTTGGACTTTTTCTTTTAAAACCTTTTCAAAAGGACATGCTTCTCTAGAATTGTTCATAAGAAACACACAACAAGCATAAACTATTGAACCAAACTACGGAGTTCTGATTCCTTAAAAGGGATACATAGGAATCTGGTCATAGGGGCTCAACCGAGCGCAACTTTGTAAATATTTCCTTCTTCTCCCTGTGTTTTCTTTTGCATGCATTTCCTCTTTGCATTTTCCATTTTAACATTAAGCTTTATACATAGATTAGACGCAATATTAGATTAGAAACAAATTCAAACGGATCATGTGGAGTACCATAAACGTGATGTGTGCTAATACCTTCCCCTCGTTTAACCGAATTGCTTACCCTTTTATCTTTGTTGCGATGACTATGATCCTTTCCTTCCCTCAGGATTACTAGGTGTTTCCTTTCCACTTGTTGGGATAAATAACATTGATAGCGACTCTTCTGTCTCTTTCCCCTCTGTTCGCGCTTCGATGAAAATCCTAAACGCGACACAATGTGTATGAATAGGTTAGAGGTCGAAGATGAAGAGAAATGTATACTAATTTTATGGTATCACCAAGTTAATAATGAGGTATGAATGAGTATTTATAGTTGTTATACCCCAATTTCCCCCCCTAAGATCCCTTCATCATACCATATCGATTCAATCACAACAAGATCACATTAGGGATTTTGGTTATCCTCCTTATCTTTAGATTTGCTCTTTGAGAAATCACCAAGCACCTTTACTTGTTTTTCTTTTGTGATCATGCATGTTTTGTTTTGAATTTCCTTTTAATTAATAAAATTCAATGTTGGTTTGTCTTACTTGTAAATAATGTAGGTAAAGGAAATGTGGCTTAGCAAGTTGATCCATGGGTTCATGAGTTTATTTCCATTCCCTAGTCAATAAAGCTTGAGAAATTCAAACCTCACCATTGAAGTTGTTTGGGAAGAAATGGCATGGCAAGGTTTATTTTGGTTCACCACATTTTAAAGTTACCAAGATTGATTCAAAAGCACAAGGGGTTTGTTGAAGAAGTTATCATGGATGGACAAGGCCTTGTTCCCATTGGTCACAAGTGCATATTTATCTCAATTCTCAAGATATGGAAGTGGTTTTGGTTTATATGAGTTATCATTATCATCCTCAAGAACTTCTATCTATAAAGAAATATTGTTGGTACAAGAAGGTTGTTTAAAATTGTCAAAGTTCCTCAAAGAATTTTCTTGATCTTGGAGCTAGGGTTTTGAATTTCAAAGAAGTATATCTTGCTCATCTTTTGGTATTTTTGAGTTATTCTAAAAATATCCTACTCTTGAAAGGGTTATTAAAAAATCACTTTAAAAGTTTCAAGGAGTTTTCATGTGGAAGAAACTTGATGATGAAGAAAGATTACAAGACCTCTAGATGAAACCCCAACTTCCCATGTGTGACTTCAAATGATCATAACTTGGTGAATTATTTTAATCTTGAGCCCATTCTTTTACCAAAACAATATTGAGGATGTGAACTTTATTCCTTCTTTTATGTGCAAAGTGAGAAAATGGATGAAGGATTCCTTAAGGATACAAAAGATTATAGGCCATTTCATGATTTTTTGCCAACTTCAACAATTCTCAACTCTCTCAATTTTTTCAGATTTTAAATGGTTCAAGTTTCGAAATGTTATTCAAGAGGTCTATTTCATGCCATCTTTTTAGTCAAGAGAAAATTCCAAGAGGAAGGCCATGTTTGGATGCAAAACATTATAGGTCACTTTTGAAGAAAAACTTGAAATATTTCTAAGTATGAAAAGTCAACCTCTTTTTCCCAACTTTGACTCATTGCAACTTTAAGCTCAAACACCCATTTGATTCTATTCTTTTTCCATTACAAATCATGTAATATCATCTTTCTAAGGCATCAAGAACCATGCCCTAAGACCCCTTGAGCTGAGAATGCCATTGTTTAAAAAGTGGTAACTTGGAGTTGAGGTTTCTCCAAAAGTCATAATTTGAAATCCTTAATTTGGCTTCTAAACACAAAATTGTTGCGCGTTTTTACTTATAAACATGTCTAGTGAACTTCCAGAAGTGACTAGCATAGCAAAACACAAGGTTTGGATGAGTTTTGAATAAAATAGAAGTCACACTTTTCTTGTTTGCAACTTCACACGATTTCCCTCCAAACATCATCATTTCACACGCTTGGACGTTCCATCAGCTTCCCTAAGGTCCATATCAAGAACAATGTGTTTGGTCCATTGGATCAGCTTACAAACGCGTTTTGACTATGATCTGATGGCCCACATCTTTTTGGTTATATTTTATTTTCTGATTTTATATTTTAATTGATTTAATTTTCAAAAATTCATAACTCTTTTATTTTTTATACAAAAATTATGAAAAAAATTCAAAAAAATACTTTGAATTATTTCTGATCTCATGACTATTTTTCCTCATTTTTATTTTGAAATTTGATATTTTTTATATTTTTTGCATTGTTTGCTTTCTTTTAATTATTTTAAAAATACTTTCTGATATTTTTTAATTCTAAAAAAATTCATAAATATCATTTTACATAGTTCTGACTTTTTGAAAATTTTATGGAATTTTATATTGATGTTTACTATTTTTTGATCTATTTACTATTTGTTTGACCAATTTTAATTAGTTTAAAAATAGTTTCTGACTTTAAAAAATTACCAAAAATTTTATAGAAATATTTGAGTCTATTTCTGATTTTTCTATGACCTTATTTCTTTTTTTATGAATCAATTTGAATATAGTTGATATTTTTTTCTTTTATTTTCATTTTTATTCATTTTTAAACCCTTTTAAACTTATATATATTAAATGTAATATTATTTTGTGATTATTTTCTGGGTGATCTTGGGTTGATTTTTTTATCATGAACTTTGTTAACATCATTGGATCCATGGTGTTGAGTCTAATTCTATAAAAAATGGATGAATGATTTTAATAATAGTTTGATTAAATTTTTATTCAAATGTGGTTTATATATTATTTCCCACCCTTCTTCATTTCATCCCTTTCTTATTGCACTAAGTGTTATTGAAGCATGATCTTTATATCATGTCTCAAAACAAATGGTGCATAGATTGCTATTGACCGGCCTCAAAATAGGTTTGACTTCTATATAAGTCCACTTACGATTGCTTAACATAGCGCTAAATTTTGTCCCGATTAGAGAAAATTATCATTGTGGCCCAAACTTATGATTGCAAGCCTAAGATGTTAATTTGAATCCTTTGATCCAATAACCTTGAGATTCATTGTGTAGAGGCTTTGGTTCTACCAATCTTCTGATGGATCTTCATCAATTTTGGTCAACGTAGATCACTTAAACATCATTGATCATTATATGTTACATTGAGGATTCTTAAATGGATGATATACTTAACATAAAGCAAATGCAATTCATCGTGTAGAGTCTTTGGTTCTACCAATCCTCTAATGAATTCCAAATGAAAGATTAAAGATGGTCATCCAACTAACCACTAATTATTGACAATTGATTTCAAATTTTATGCTTTTACTTTATGCTTTATTTTATGCTCTTTACTTTATGCACCATTTAGTTTGGCATTTACATTTCATGCTATTTTTCATCTTTGCTCACTTGAGCCCCTTTGTATTCTTGTCATTTTTTATTTTGCTCACTTGAGCTTTTCTTTTCTTTTTTAAGATACTTAATAATCAACATGAACCATAAAAAACTTTAATGATACTTGGACTATTTGGTTACTATCCTTGGCATTATGGAGTATTCGACTTCTTGGACTTAGGATTAGAAACCTTGGCCTATGTTGGAAACCTTGTGACCTTAATTGATATTTTGTCTGGAGTTCTTGAGGTTTACCTCAAGAGATTGGGTTGTTTGTTTGTTTTGTGTGCAGGTTATTATGATTACATACTTCGTTTGTAATATGGAATTCACCCATATACAACCGTTACTCTGCCTAATTTTTGCGAAGACTTAATGCACTTGAAGTTTGATTCCCTCAAGAGGTCTAGTATATTTGCTTGCTTGGTTTCAATCCAAAGAATGGGAATTCTATTTTGACTCATAAAGTCAAGTATTGGCTTCTTGTTGGTTAGATGGTTCTTCTCCCTAGCTTTTACCTCATGCTTTAGGATAGTCGCTTCTTCTTCTCCCATCTTCTTTAATTTCAAAATTCTTCTCTCTCCTTTTGAAAACTCTTCTTGCTTTTAAACTTGAACTACTTTCATAATAAACATGGACCTAGGTCCATGCATTTTCAAATCCTTTTCATAAATAAACTTCAATCAACTTAAATAATTCCTTGACATTTTTTGTGAGAAGACTAAAAGTCAATTAATCTCATTTCAAACCATTTTTCCACTTTGGCTTTTTACTTTAAAACTTTTCTCAAAAGATTGGACTCTTGTCAATCTTTGTAGTGATGCAAACAAGTATACTTCTACCATATGTAGTGAAGTAAGATATTTTCCACTTGGGTGTTGAGTGAGGCATTGTTGATTTTAAAATCCAAGCCATATCCTTCACTTTGAGATGATGCAAATTCTCATTTCTCATGATTGTGGGTAGTAAGTATGTTTTCCACACGAACAATGACGATGATGTCTTATCTCATAAAATTAACCAACACATTTGTGTTTTAAATTTTTTAAAGGTGAACTACGTGTACCCTGATCCCCTATTGCACGAAATGTGGTACGAAGGCACTAAAGGTTCGCAAACGTGGAGGGTGCAAAAATCATAAAAAATACTTCTCTTCTCACCCCGACCATCTATTTCTATACAACACATTTTATAGCCAAAATTTACAGATTTTACAAAGAGGTTAGGGTGCTTGGTGATTACTTATAAGTCTTTGTACTATTGTTTATATCTGTTTATGTACTATTGTTTGTTATATATATCATATGTTGCATATATGTTTGTCCGGATTTTAGGGTGCTTGGTGATTACTTATAAGTCTTGTACCCGGACTTGGGAAAACTTTAAGATAGGACGGGCGGTATAGTCATGCTAACTTTGCGGGAGTAATCCAAAAAAAGGAGGAATGATATCCCCCACTCAGTGGAGGCCCCTTTGATTGTAGTGTCGTTTACCGAGTAATCGGGAAGATGTACTACTTTCTACCTGGGAGCATGCTGAAGCTCAGGACCATAGAATACCTAACCAATCTTGGCCTTTTAGGTGTAGTGCGGAAGCTATGACGGAGTAATTCAGAAATAGTTGTTATGCGATACTACGCTCGAACGAGTTTTTCTTGAGAATATTACTAATTACCGAGTTAATTGGGAATTTGGTATTATCCAAAGGAAGGATGTATACTTTGGGAACCTCTATAACCTTGTTCAGCAGGTAATAACTTTTATACCATACCTTATGGGTAGTACCTTCGACCTCATGCTCGTTACGTTAAACCTATGAACCATATGTTTGTGATCTTGTGTGTGATTATTGCGTCATGCATCCATGCACTCATAAGCATCTTTTGAAGAAATTTTATTTCAAGGGACATGAAAGTTGACCATTTGTAAATATCTCAAGTACCTTTTGACCATGGATTATGTAAAAAGAAAGACCGGAAAATACAGTTTCAAAGATCCCAAGATAGATGAGTTGATCAGTCTAATTACCGAGATTGAGTGTTCTACAGATTTTTGGAAGAAGTATGGATCCATCATTCCTCTCATGAAGCTTAGGGTGAAGGAGGGTATTCTCTCGACCTTGGTCCAGTTATATGATCTTATGTATCATTGCTTTACTTTCCTTGATTATCAGTTGATGCCTACACTAGAGGAGTATTCTTATCTGTTGGATTTACCTATTACTGATCATGTTCCTTTTACTGGTTTTAAGGGTGAGCCAAAACCACACGAGATTGCTACTTTGATCCATCTGGGGAAGTCTGAGGTTGAAGCCCATATGAATACTAAAGGAGGGACTGGAGGATTACCAGCTCACTTCTTATTAGAGAAAGCTCGTTACTTTTCCAAGATGAAGAGTACAGTCGCTTTTGAGGCCATCTTTGCTCTACTTTCTTATGGGTTATTTTTATTTCCTAATGTGGATAAGTTTGTTGACATTAATGCTATCAGAATCTTCATGATTGGAAACCCATATACTACATTGTTGGGTGATGCTTATTACTCTATTCATCTTAGGAATTCTTATCATGGGGGGATGATTATTTGTTGCACACCTCTGTTGTACCAGTGGTTTATTTCTTATATGCCACAGTCTGATGCTTTCTGGGATGTCATGAAGGAACCCCGTTAGGATCCTAAGATCGTGGCACTTACTCACTCAGATATTGATTGGTATCATCGTGCTAAGCATGATGTAAAGATTGTTGATAAGTGTGGTAGTTTCTCCAATGCACCTCTTCTTGGTACAATGGGAGGAATTAACTACAACCATGTTCTTACACGATGATATCTTGGTTATCCGATGAGGGATAAACCAAATAGTATTCATTTGAGTAGTTTCTTCCTGACGGATGGAGAAGACCAAAAGGAAGCTAGGGAGAATATTGCAAAGGCCTGGCGTCACATTCATAGGAAGAGTAGGAAATACCTGGGACCTAGGGGGGATATTTCTTTGGAGCCTTATCTTCAGTGGGTCCAAACAAGAGCTATTCAGTTGAAGATTCCATATTTCCTAGTTGCACCCATGCTTGACTTATTTGTGAAGACCACTCCTCCCTTATTGGATGAAGTGGAAGAGCTACAACTTGCTTTGGTCATTATGCAACAGGAAAAGGATGCTTGGAAGAATAAGTGCCAAACTTTAGAGATTTCCTATAGAGCAGACTTGACGGAGACTGATGACTTGATTGAGATTCTTGACAGTCGGGCTATAGAGATGATGGAGAGGAAAGGGGATTTATGTTCTCCTAAGCCTCAGTCAGATGTTAGTTGCTCACAACATGATTCAGGTTATTGGAAGGAGGTTGCCAGGCTTACAGGGAATCGCTAGCGTATAAAGTGATCTCTATCAACTTTACTTCTTAGGGTTTTAAACTTTATTTTCATCTTGTACTTGGGATTATTGAAACTTGTAATCCATTTTGAAGTTATTATAATAAAAAATTTCAGTATTTCAAATGTGTTATTACATTGATATTTGCAATGTGTCTATAAATCTTTAAGTCCCTTGAAATATTAATAAAATAAATCATGTGAATTTCATATCATGCAACATATTGCACATATTTCTTGCATTTATTATGCATATCCATGTGTCTTACCAAGCTTCTTTACGTGGTTCAACAAGCTGTCTCACCACTACAATACTCAATCTAATTTTAGAAGGAATATGGATAACTTAGAATAAGAGAATTGCGAGCTGCATGAGGAAGTTTCTTCTCTGAAGGCGGCATGGCCAATCTCACTTCTCTGATGGAATCTGTGGTGGCTGCTCAGAATCAGCCACTGAGTGGTCAACCACAATAGACAAAGGTTACTACTGAAGCTCTGATTGTTCTTGTGTCTGCCATTCTAGCTGTTGTTCAAAATCGCATGCCTTAAGGTTGTCCATGGGGAATGCTATAGAACTTTGTTCCTGAAGGTTTCAATCTTGGTCCTCAAGTTACTCCAGTTGTTCATACTACTGTTACTCTTGCACCTCCTGTGGTGCATGCTACTCCGGCTGAACCTCCTTTGGTGAATATGGTCCCATTTGCTAATGATGATATGTATCGTCCCTTTCCTCCACCAAGTGAAAGCTTGGGTCTCTAAGATCGAATGGACGATTTTCAAGATCAGTTTGACAAGATGCAGAGGGAGATGAAGGCCCTCAGGGGAAAGGAATTGTTCAGGCAGAATGTGAGTGATTTTTGCTTGGTCCCGAATGTCAAGATACATGCGAAGTTTAAAGTCTTGGAATTCGAGAAGTACAAGGGCAACACTTGTCCACGTGCTCATCTTGTGATGTATATAAGAATAATGTCTACCCACACTAATGATCAATGCCTGTTGATTCACTTTTTTCAGGATAGTTTTACTGGTGTTGTGTTGAAGTGGTATATGAGTTTGGATAGCGTCAATATCCATACTTTCAACGAATTGGGAGAAGCATTTATCAGACAGTAAAAATACATCATGGACATGGCGCATGACCGTGATCAACTCAGGGCCATGGTCCATAAGGACAGGGAATCATTCAAAGAATATGCACAGAGATGGTGTGAGGTAGCCGCCCAAGTGATTCTTTCCATGGAAGAAAAGGAGATGACAAATATTTTCCTGAAGACTCTGGGTGCTTTCTACTATGATAGGATGGTAGCGAGTGTGCCAAGTGACTTTACTGAAATGGTGGGCATGTGTATCCGTTTAGAAGAGGCTGTAAGAGAGGGTCGTTTAACAAGAAGTGAAAATTCCGGAAATACGAAGAATCCATCCTATGGGTTTTCCAAAAATAAGGAAGGAGATACAAATGTTGTTATGCAAGAGAGGAGGGTTAGTCCTCCTATAAGAAATTATCAGCGTCATCAGCAAGTCGCCTCAGTAACTCCAGTTGTTGGTGTAGCTCCAACCACCATTTCTTCTCAAAGACCATCCCATCAGGGGAATCAAGGGTATAATCAGAGAAGGGAGAGTTATGACGCTATCCCTATGAGTTATGCAGAATTACTCTCGGCGTTAATTCAAAAGAAGTTGGTTCAGACCAGACAACCTCCCGCCATACCATCACCTTTGCCTTGGTATTACAAGGCAGACCAAACATGTGCTTTTCATAAGGGAGCACCAGGGAACAATGTTGAGAATTACTATCCTTTGAAAACTGAAGTACAAAAATTGGTGAGGACTGGTATTTTATCATTCAAATATGTTGGCCCTAATGTGAAAGATAATACTTTGCCAAAGCATGGAGGAGCAAATGCTGTGAACATGGTGGCTGGTTATCCAAGCGAATTCCAGATTTTCGATAATAATTTGGTTAGAGGAGATTTGGTAAAAATGCATGCAGGCCTCTGTGAATTTAGCTACTATACGTATGACCATGCCGGTTGTTATATTTGCAGTATGAATATACAGGGTTGTGACAAGATAAAGGTTGATTTGTTGGAGATGATGGATGAGGGCCTCATCCATATAATTAGGCCTAGGGCAGAGTATGAAGACGAAGTAAACATGGTTTATGGATGTCCTGGAGAGTTCAGAATATTTAATGTGGAATATTTGAATGAGGATCTTATACAATTGCATGGTACTTTCTGCCACACGGCTGGTCAGGTAGAACATCAGTATGGATCTTGCCGAATTTGCTGCCGGGACTCCCGAGGATGTTCAATTGTAAGGAAAGGTATTGAGTTGTTATTGGGTAATTTAACTATCAAGGTTTCATTCCAAAGGGATGATTACTATGAGGTTGATGAGATTGAGGTTTGTTTGGCTGAAGAAGAGTCAGATGATGAGTATGCCTCTGCGGAAGAGTTCTTTTCCTCAGATGAAGATATGTTTTCCAGATATGACTCTGTAATGACTGAATTTGTTAAAGAGGGAGTGAATGTTATTGTGCCTTGTTTTGGTGCTCCCACCCATTTTGAAGTTAAATAGCATGGAAAGCCAGTTATTACTCAATTGGTGATTAGTTTGCTGCATCATGTCCTCTACAAGTCAGACAAGGTTCTGCCCTCAAAATATAATGGTACAATTTTAGAGGATGGTGTGGAAGTTCCCATCCATCCAATGCCTAATGTTGGAAATATTACTGAGACTAGCAGAGTGATACGCAACGGTCATGTATTTGCACTAGTTGTTTGTGGAGATGTTAGTAATGTAAAGAAAGTTGTGGAAAGTGTTTAGGAAAAGAAGATTACGGGTGAATCTAGTGGAGCTTCCCTAGAAAAGGAGGTAGATAATTGAAGATATTCAGGTTGAGCGACTATAGAATTGTAGATCAACTACTGTAGACTCCTTCAAAAATATATATCTTGGCTTTATTGATGAACTCCTCTACTCACGAAGAATCTTTGATTATGGTATTGGACCAAGTTTTCGTGGAAAGTGATATTCCTGTAGACCAATTCAGCAGTGTGGTAGGGAACATTACATCATGTAATAATATGAGTTTTTGCAACGATAAACTGCCCGATGAAAGAAGGAATCACAATCTGGCCCTCCACATCTCTATGATTTGCAAGACTAATTCATTATCCAATGTGATGATTGATAATGGATCCATATTAAACGTTATACCATGGAGCATACTTATGAAGTTGAAATATCAAGGAACACCCATGTGCCCAAGTGGCTTTATTGTGAAAGTGTTTTATGGATCAAGGAAATCTGTTATTGGTGAAGTGGAATTGCCTATTCATATAGGCCCACATTTGTTTCAAATTACTTTCCAGGTCATGGATATTATACCTGCTTACAGCTGTTTGTTTGGACGATCGTGGATACATGAGGCAGGGGCTATCACTTCGACTTTACACCAGAAGTTGAAGTTTGTGCATGAAGGAAAAGTGGTAATTATAAATGGAGAACAAGAATTATTGATATCTCATATGTCCTTTTTTAGCATTTTGCAGGCGGATGAAGCTACTGTTGGAACGTAGTTCCAAGCTTTATCCATTGATAATATAATAGGAAATGAGAATTCTATGGCTTCGTTTAGGGATGCTCAGCAGGTTGTGCGTAATAACCATAGTGAAATATAGGGACAAATTGTTGATCCACCTGTAAACAAGAATAGAGTTGGCTTGGGGTTCTCTGTGAAGAATGATAAAGGTAAGAGCATGAAGCTGAAGTCTGCTGCATGCAATTATTAAGACATCTTTCGTATCAGGGGTTATCTTCATCCAGTTGTTTCCGAGATTAATGCCATTATGGAAGATGAAGCAGAGCCAGAAATGCCAAATTATGTGAGGCAAGGAGTTAGGGTTCATAACTAGATCACCATTGATGTTCCCTCTTGCATACATGTTTCGAATTAATTTGTTTTTTTAATCTTTTTGAAAAGCTTTCACTCTACCCGAGGTGAAAGTATTAATATTGTTTGGGCTTATCAGTTTGCTTTGATTTTTAAAATCAATAATAAAAGTTGTCTTTGTTTCCCAAATTGTGTCTTTATTTTTTGTTTTTTCTTGGAAAATGGTAATCAGAAAAAACCTTTGAAAATAAATAATAAATGAAATTCAATCTGCATGATCATAATGGAAACCAAGTTGTCAGAGGCTGAATGGGTCCAAAACAGGTTTGACCAATTGAATTTGAACGAAGAGAAGATAATGACAACTTTGTGCCATGGGAAGTTATATCCGAAGAGAATGAAGAAAGCTTTTGATAAGAAGGTCAAGCCTCGTGAATTCAGAGAAGGCAACCTCGTGCTCAGGAAGATCATGTCTTTCCACACTGATTCCAGGGGCAAATGGACTCCCAATTTTGAAGGCCCATATGTTATCAAGAAAGCCTTCTTTGGCGGTGCATTAATTCTTAAAACTATGGATGGTAAGGAGTTCCCACGTCCCATGAATGCTGATGCAGTCAAGAAATACTTCGCCTAAAGAAATAAAAGAATAACTCACTAAGTTGAAAACCCGAAAGGGCGACTTAGGCAAAAAGGAGCGTCTCGGTAGGCCGAAAACCCGAAAAGGCGGTCTAGGCAAAAATTAGAGACATAAACAGAATAAAATTTCCTGCTAAGTTGAAAACCCACAAGGGCAGCTTAGGGAAAAGTTAGAGACTTTCATGGCAAGTAACTACATCAGAAAAGACTTGATCATTGAAGCAACAATCTTCTTGGATCCTCACCATACTTCAACGAAAGTTATTGCTCAGAATTTCAAAGTTGTTATAGGGAATAATGGTCATTGTATATCAATGTATATTTTCCATTATATATTACCATTTTCTGAACTTTGTAATCATCCTTGGAGTCTCGCCATTCGCAGACTACCATTCTATCAATAAATTTTGAGCTTTTACCCAATTCTTTGTATTTCTTGTTTTTATTGAGCTTACAAAGACTCCATTTATTATTGATAATAATTTTCAAAGCAAAAAGATTAAATAACAAAATTATTTTTCAAAAAGAATATACAACTTACTTTTACTTTAGATTTTGTGATTCAAGAGGAAAACAAAAGTGGTGATCCCAGGAATGGACGAACTCCAATAATTTTGGGAAGTTTTGTTTCCCCCGGGAAGGTTTTCTCAGGTCGTTTTCTATGGTATGCATGTGATTTTTTTATATTCAAGGCTATACCAATTGGCATAAGGTGAAGTATTGGGTTTGTGATCCCAGTGTCCTCAATCATGTCTTGGTTCATTTTTTTGATTTTTGGGTTTGCATGGTCTGAGGCCTCTATCCCAGATTCCCCAGCGAAGTCTTCCCTCATATGAAGAAAGGTCTTTTTCCCTTGTTGTACTGAGATGGAACTATTTTCAAAATGTCTCTCTTTTTGCAGTATTGGCATTATTGTTGGTATTTATTTCCCAGGCAACTAGACTAGGGCAGTATATTTTCTAAGAAGTGTAGAGACAGTTGTCAACCCTTTGGGTTTTCACGCTCTAAGTGCTGGGTTTGACTTAAAATACCCATGAGTTTGACCTTTTTCTATAATGTTTACTTCTTGATTCCCTAGGAAGGCTATCCCGGGGCATCTTTTGTTGGAATAAGTTTGCAAGATATGAAGACTCAATCTAAGATTCCCCAATGAAGGCTTCACTATTTAATAGAAGTCTTTTCTCCCCGTGCATGCTGAGATTTGATTCATTTACGAAGCATCTCCCTTTCGGCACTACTTGCATTTTGTTTGATTGCCCGATAATCAGGCAAGGGCAATGTTTTATTTAAGAAGTGTTGAGGCATTTGTTAGTTTTTTAGGTTTTCACCCACCAAGTGCTGGGTTTGTTTTAAAATCCCCCTAAGATTGATTTCTTTTTGTAATGTTTGACTTCTTAACTCCCTAAGTTGTTATCTCCATGAGGTTTCATACTTTTTCCCAGAGAAGTTGGTGCAATACATACTCTCAATATTGCAGAACGTATCTTGGTTTCCCCTCTTCGATGTGGTGTTGGCCTCCCCAATAAAGTCAACACGAGGTCCCCAGTTGATGTCTCGATGATGAGGCGTTATCTCCTATAGTGAAGTCTGTATGATGTTCCCCCAATGAAGTCAGGTAGAAATCCTCAGTTGATGTTTTGCCAATATGGTTTCCATCTGCCTTATGGAATGTTCATCTTGGATGTGATTTATCCGAGTGTTGATTGTGCCTGAGTTGGTTTTACCTGGTTACTCCCAGTGTTATATGTTTGTTTTGTCAACATATACATGATAACACTCATACATTCATACATACATCATGCATAGTTAAATTTAGAAAATCATCGCTCATTCACATTTGTTAATATTTTGTTGACATATTACCCTGCTTTGCAGAGTTGTGTTGTCCTATCTCCAATAGAGTGTCAGCCTTAAGCATAAAGTGTATATTCTTTCAATTTCCCCACTAAGTTATCCCTCGTGGATTATTTTTTCTTTAGCCTTCCTGTACATCTCTTTGTCTGGATAGAATGGGTTTCCCACTTGAGTTTATTTCTCAAAGGATGTATTTTGGTTGATTGTTTCACTGTAGTTTATTTCTGGTTTGAATCTTTGTTTCCTGGAAATATTATTACTTTGGATTTCTGGAAGCTTCGAGCATTGGTTTGAGAATGTGCATTTAATTTGGCACGAGAAAATTTTATCTCCTCAACATGAATATGTTCGCATTTCCCCAGGAATTCATAATTCATTCCCCAAGAAGCCATATTTCTTTCCCCAAGAAGCCATATTGCTTTCCCCAGAAATTCATTTTTACAATCATTCCTATAACAACAAGTGGTAGTCTCTTTATTTGAGATAGCTTATATATTACCCTTTCAAGGCACTATGCCTTGGTTAAAGAAGAAGTTGAGACCCGTTTCAGGTAAAACGCCAGAATTTTGGAGAAACTTGTTATTCTTTTTTATACCTTCAATGAATGTTGGTAGTTCACCATCAGTGAATGTTGGTGATTGCTATCTTTTTTCTACCTTCAATGAACGTTGGTAGTTCACCGTTAGTGAACATAGGTGCTATGATATTCCTTTTCTACCTTCAGTGAAAGTGTGTAGTTCACCATCAGTGAACGTTGGTGATTGTTATCTTTTTGCTACCTTGAGTAAACGTTGGTAGTTCACTGCCAGTGAACGTCAGTGCTATGATATTTCTTTTCTCTCTACCTTCAGTGAATGTTGGTAGTTCACCATCAGTGAACTTTGGTGATTGTTATCTTTTTTATACCTTCAGGGAATGTTGGTTGTTCACCGTCAGTGAACATCGGTGTTATGATATTTCTTTTCTCTCTACCTTCAGTGAAAGTTGGTATTTCACCATTAGTGAACGTGGGTGATTGATATTTATTTTTTCTACCTTCAGTGAACGTTGGTAGTTCACCGTCAATGAATGTCGGTGCTATGATATTTCATTTCTCTCTACCTTCACTGAAAGTTGGTAGTTTAACATCAGTGAACATTGGTGATTGTTATATTTTTGCTACCTTTGGTGAACGTTGGTAGTTCACCGTCAGTTAACGTCGGTGCAATGATATTTCTATTCTCTCTTCCTTCAGTGAAAGTTGGTAGTTCACCATCAGTGAATGTTGATGATTATTAATTTTTGCTACCTTCAGTGAACGTTGGTAGTTCACCGTCATTGACCGTTGGTGCTATGATATTTCTTTTCTCTCTACCTTCAGTGAAAGTTGGTAGTTCACCATCAGTGAACTTTGGTGATTGTTATCTTTTTTCTACCTTCACTGAATGTGGGTATTTCACCGTCAGTGAACATCAGTGTAATGATATTTCTTTTCTCTCTACCTTCAGTGAAAGTTTGTAGTTCACCATAAGTGAACATGGGTGATTGATATTTATTTTTTATACATTCAGTGAATGATGGTAGTTCACCGTCACTGAACGTCAGTGCTATGGTATTTCGTTTCTCTCTACCTTCAGTGAAAGATGGTAGTTCACCATCAGTGAACGTTGGTGATTGTTATCTTTTTGCTACCTTTAGTGAATGTTGGTAATTCACCATCAGTGAACGTTGGTAGTTCACCGTCAGTTATTGTCGGTTGTTGTACCCCAAAATTTTCCCTCCCATATTTCTCAAGACATATCAAGAATAATCTCCAAGTGACTTAAGTTGGCTCAAGAATTGGACAATCAAATCATCTCCTAAGGCAGTCAATTCAAATTAGGTTTTGTGTTGCATCAGGGTCCTTACATCCAAATGAAATCAAGTGCTCCCCAATTTCCTAATATGTTCTCAAGTTCATCCTTGTCAAATTTCAAGCCTTGCAGAGGATGTTTGGTCAGTCAATTGCTCAAGAGGCCCAAAAATCGACTTTGCTAGGGCAAAAGTCAACTGTGACCTACAAATAGTCAAACCTCAAGATTTTTTTTCAAAATTCTCATTTTGAAGGATAATTCCTCATTTTATCAAGGGTTGATCATGATTCATCAAGGATTGCTCAAGATTCATCAAGATTCAAAAGTTGCTAAATTAGGGTTTTGTAGGAAAAGTCAACTCAACTTTGACCAAGCATAACTTTCTAATAATTTATGAGAAATGAAACATCCAAATATCATTTTTAAGAGGATGCAATTTCCTACAATCCATCTTCACACCACAAGTTCAAGAAATACTCTCACAAAAAGTTACAAATTTGGACATTATAGGTCATTTTTGAAGGTCAACAAAAACACCTTTTTAGCCAAAGCTTATAACTTGAGCATGGAATATCAAAATGATATGATACAAAAAGGGTTGGTTAGAGGACATCTCAAGGTTTCCAAAAAGTCCAATAACACCTCCAAAAGTTCAAAATCGAGGAAGTTATGCATTGTTGAAGTTGGACATTTTTCCAAAAGTGCCAAAAGTCAACTATCCCCAAAACTCCAATTTTTAACAAAAGGACCCACTTATTTCCACTTGATTTGATCTTGTAATACCACACACGTTTCCTATGTTCAATTTCATGACCAATTATTAATTTTTCTATTTTATTTGATTTTTATTGATTTAATTCATTTTAAATCAATATTAATTCAAATAAAATCCAAAAATTGATGGAATAAGATTTTTTTTGATCATTACAAGTCTTCATTATCATGATACACCCAATCAAATTCGTACCAAGGCAAATCATGGAGGAATCAAATCATATCTTAATTCATCAATATACATGGATTCAAGCCCAAACTTTTAACCTAATGCATTCCTTATTATTCACACAAGTTAGATACATCAAAAACACGACCTAAGAGCAGCAGAAACGGAAAAAACCAAAATTGAAAAAATCTTGAAAAAGTTGGAGATCGAAATCCATATTGGCGGCGTTCTCAAAGCAAAATATCCACATAGCCTTCTTGCCTGACGTCCACTAGAGCTCAAGCAATCAGAATCAAGCCCTAAGACATCCCCAATCGCACTGTAAGTCCTCATGAACATGGCTCTGTACACGAGAACATAACCTCTGAATCTTGCATTTTTTTTGCCAAAATCTTGACACTATCATGTTAATCGATTCATTTAGAGCATTTCTGCATTATTTAATTTTGTTTTCATGACTTATAACCCTGTATCCGAAGCTAGTGTTTATGTTCTTGTTTTTTTTGGTATTTTTGACACAGGCAAAATCAAGACAAATAATGGCCATGGTTGTATTCAGGGAAGAGAGACGAACACAATGATGGTCTTAGTTTGTCTTTATGTGGCCTGGAATTCATTCTAGAATCGAGCCATGGATTTTGATGCGGAAACAAATCTGCAGGAAAAAATACAAGTTTTGTTGAAGAAGATGAAGACGCGGCTCGTCTTCATTGGCCTGTTTAAATAAATTCCGCGCGTTTTTTTTATTTCCAGTAATTTTCTTGCTTTTCACATATAATAATCAGCGTGTATTTTATTAACAATAAAGCATCATAGCTCAGTTGGTGGAGGTGTGAGTGGAAAAACCAATGGGACCTAGGTTCAAATCCCAGGTCCCCCAAAACATTTGTTTAATTTTTCTTCAGGTACTCTCATGCAATGCACAAAGTGTAGTACACCATATGCCTCAAAGATCCACATGCCAGATGGCCTCTAGGCCAAATCTAAAGGCCCAGATTGGAGGAGCACCATACACTCAAGTCAACAGGCGCGCGTGGGATTCCAAAAGGTCAAAGCAGGCTTACAGTAAATGGGCTTGGAATTGCAATTCAAACACCCAGATTTGGAGCCCAACACCCCCCTTTGGTTTGTTTTCTTTTACTTATTATATTTATTTATTTGATTTATTGTTTTAACTAATAATTATTAATTATTAACCAATTAATTTATTTTTCTCATAAAAATCAGAAAACCTAAAAAATATTATTTTTATTATTAATTTCATTATTTTATTTTTGTAAATAAATATTAATTAATTAACTTAGTTTTAAATAGGTTTAAACATTTAATATTTTTTGCAATAAATTAAAACTAATGTAGAATTAGGTTTTTAATATTTTTAATCAATTTTATTCTATTTCCTTAAAAACTCAAAAAAATCCAAAAATATTTTCATTATTTAATTTAATTTAATTGTTCATTTAATTTTAATCCCATGTAATTCAAAAAATAAGCAAAAATCTTTTCTTTAATAAAAAGGGTCAAAACCCTAAAAATGCGGCGTCTTAATTTTTCGCACGCGATCCATAGTTCCAATATTGTAATTGCTTCCAGTATGTAATAGCTTTTAATTAGGACATTAATTATTTATTGCTTTATTTTACTTTCAGCAATTTAAATCAAAGGGTTTGTTTTTGGCGATGTAAATACCCAACGCCTTGTAATAGCTTAGATTTAATTTCTGCAAATTTAAATTCCGCAAATATTAACTGTTAGATGTTTGAATAATAGGGAATGCATGACAAGATCAAATGTATGAATTTAAAATCAACATATCTCACCCATAACATGTACAGATAAAATTAACAGAACTAACACACTCGCACATGCGCACTCTTAGGGTACACCTCACTTGGTTGCCTTCGAACGTGGTCATTAAGTATAGGAAGTTTTAGAGGTCGTCCTCTTGTCTAAAGATCATAGTTTCCTCAAAACGGTTGCCTCGGATAAAATGATCTAAGACATTAGGGTTACCGCTAAGGCGTCCTAACATTGCTTTAGTGACCACACGTCCCTTAATCGAATTGACCCTTAAACTCCAACGACGATGCTACCTACTCATCAATAGTGGGATAGCATTATCTAAAGGACATTCGCACAGTTTAATTCCCTTTTCGAGTAGGTAGATGGTTCTTAAGTACTTGCTCCTTTTAAAACAAAACAAAACTTTTCGCACTTACACTCTTTTCAAAACAAAAACTCTTTCAAACCCACAAACACAAAGAAAAGCAAATTTTGAAAACACAATGAGCAAGTACCTAAGAGCCCGTGGATAACCACAGATAGAAAGGGTGCTAACACCTTGCCTTTCTATAATCTACCTCCCGAACCCGAGAAACATCTCGAAAAAGGAATTTTTCTGTGCTTTTGTCCTTTCCTTGTTGGATAAAATAAAAGACGGTGGCGACTCTTGCCTACCGTGACATTTTGCGAATACGAACGCAAAACGCGAACCAACATTCCAAAAACAGTCAGTTCTCATTCCCACAGATCACAGAACTGGCGACTCTGCTGGGGAATATTAATAAGTGAGGTGTACCTTAGGATTAGATCATTGTGTTTTCAATTATATGCTTTGTATGATTTATATTTGTGGGCTTGTATCGGAGTTCTATAGATCCTAACCCGAATTTGGGGATACCCTTTAGGTAGGTAGCAATAAACTGTGACGGAACTGTTCGGCGTAGACCGACACAGTTGAAGCAGTAGCTACATTGGTGTGACACTTTAGTCTGTACCGATATCCCTTATGTTGGAACAAGGAGAATATGGGTCTTCTAAGGGGTCATTGAGCACCAACTGACCTTAGAACCTTAAATTGACCAACTTGGCCATATATCAGTAGCAGTATGCTACACTCATTGAGATTAAACTCTCGCGATGATTCCGACCGCAAGAAAAGGTTGCTAAACTGGAATTATGACCGATTGAGG
The DNA here is from genome assembly GCA_948472305.1 of Vicia faba. Taxonomy (NCBI): domain Eukaryota; kingdom Viridiplantae; phylum Streptophyta; class Magnoliopsida; order Fabales; family Fabaceae; genus Vicia; species Vicia faba. The sequence continues at coordinate 143,580,182 of OX451735.1, forward strand.
GTAGTCAGTGATATTGATATCCTCTAGAACCCGGTTACTATTTCTAGGACAGGTTTAAACCAACTGAACTGAAAGAGGGTAGTACATAATCTCCATGCCAGCCTGAAATCTAAGGGCTCTCAGTGTGACTTGTGTGCCTTTACCATGTTTGCTTTTTGTGGATACTTGTGGTGTGCCTTTATCTTGACATCATGGCATCATAACATTGCATACATCTTGCATTGGACTAACCTATTTCAAAGACAAGAGGGTTTCATCTTTGCTCTGTTTTGTAGGTCATCATGATGCCTATGCGTAAGAATACCATCCGGATCAACTTTGTCCAAGTCCCTACCTTGCTCAAATATCTGATTGCAAAGATGCCTGATACTACTTCCTTCATCAGGAGGCATGGTTCCCTTCTCAGTTTGGTCACTTCTAAATTGGACGAGCAGATGATGAGTGTCCTAGTCCAGTTCTATGATCCGTTGTACCATTGTTTCAGTTTTCAAGACTATCAGCTGGTTCCCACCCTAGAAGAGTTCTCTGAGCTGCTCGGTATCTCTGTTCTTGAGCAGACCCCAATTACTGGTTGGGAGAAGACTCTTAGGCCCGAAGAAATTCTTGCAGCCCTTCATTTGACTAAAGAGGAGGTAATGGCTAATTGGGAGACTAGGAGTGGAGCAAAAGGATTTCTGACTAAGTTCTTGGTTGGCAAGGCTAACTACTTCTGGGATAGCCTAGACTTTAAGGAGTTCGAGGATATTCTGGCTCTTCTGATTTATGGTTTGGTTTTGTTTCCGAATCCTGACACTTTTGTTGATGTGAATGCGATAAAGATCTTTATCTCTCAGAATCCTGTACCCACTCTCTTGGGTGACATTCTTCATCAGCTCTATGCTCGTACTGCCCGAAAGCGGGGAACCTTAATGTGTTGTGTTCCTTTATTGTCGAGGTGGTTTATTTCGCACCTCCCTAAGTCAATGATGAAGAACAAAGAAGGAATGGGCTGGGCTTATAGAGTGATGTCTCTTTCTCATAATGACATTATCTGGACTCTCAAGGGTATGGATGAGGTGACTATCATTGATCGCTGTGGAGAGTATCCTAATGTCCCATTGATAGGAACCCATGGAGGAATTTCTTACAACCCATGCTTAGCTCTCCGCCAGTTTGGAATAGCCAGAAGAGAAGGACCTCATGAGATGCTAATGCCTCATATCATCTTTGATTTTCAAGGGGATAGCGATGAGCAGCGTCGCAGGTTCATAAGGGCTTGGGATAGAGTTCACCAATCTGATCCACATGAGCTGGGCCAAAAGACTTCTCTGCCAATGGAGCCATATCTCAGATGGGTCCGCATTCGTGGCCAGAAGCTAGGTATGCCATATGAAGTTGTTCGGCCTGTCACTCTTGAAGTTGCTAATGAACAAGGGGTTCTTCCAACCATCCTCCATCCTTATATGCCCACTGACATTGAGGCACTGAAGAGATCTTGGATGCAATTGAGGGAGGAACAGGATTCTTACCGAGAGAAGTCCAATGAACAATAGCTGAAAATCCAGAGGTTGACTAGGCTGTTAGAGAACGAGCGGATTCTCAACGACTATGTCCGCACTAATAAGAAGAGTCCATGGGAGCATTGATGGACCTTTGATGATTTCCTTTCCAGTTTTTATTTACTTTTCAGTATTTCCATTTCTGTAACGCCCTAAGGGCATCAGTTGAACAATTTGAATTCTAAAGCTTATCTAATAAAGTGTGTTTCCTTTCTTGTTTACAAATTTGAATCTCCCGATTGTCTTTAAAATCATAATCATACGAATTTCATCCCAAAAATTAGAAAACCTAAAAAATATTATTTTTATTATTAATTTCATTATTTTACTTTTGTAAATAAATATTAATTAATTAACTTAGTTTTAAATAGGTTTAAACATTTAATATTTTTTGCAATAAATTAAAACTAATGTAGAATTAGGTTTTTAATATTTTTAATCAATTTTATTCTATTTCCTTAAAAACTCAAAAAAATCCAAAAATATTTTCATTATTTAATTTAATTTAATTGTTCATTTAATTTTAATCCCATTTAATTCAAAAAATAAGCAAAAATCTTTTCTTTAATAAAAAGGGTCAAAACCCTAAAAATGCGTCGTCTTAATTTTTCGCACACGATCCATATTTCCAATATTGTAATTGGTTCCGGTATGTAATAGCTTTTAATTAGGACTTTAATTATTTATTGCTTTATTTTACTTTCCGCAATTTAAATCAAAGGGTTTGTTTTTGGCGATGTAAATACCTGACGCCTTGTAATAGCTTAGATTTAATTTCTGCAAATTTAAATTCCGCAACTATTAACTGTTAGATGTTTGAATAATAGGGAATGCATGACAAGATCAAATGTATGAACTTAAAATCAACATAGTTCACCCATAACATTTACAGATAAAATTAACCAAACTAACACACTCGCACATGTGCACTCTTAGGGTACACCTCACTTGGTTGCCTTCGAACGTGGTCATTAAGTATAGGAAGTTTTAGAGGTCGTCCTCTTGTCTAAAGATCATAGTTTCCTCGAAATGGTTGCCTCGGATAAAATGATCTAAGACATTAGGGTTACCGCTAAGTCGTCCTAACATTGCTTTAGTGACCACACGTCCCTTAATCGACTTGACCCTTAAACTCCAACGCCGATGCTACCTACTCATCAATAGTGGGCTAGCATTATCTAAAGGACATTAGCACAGTTTAATTCCCTTTTCGAGTAGGTATATGGTTCTTAAGTACTTGATCCTTTTAAACCAAAAAAAACTTTTCCCACTTACACTCTTTTCAAAACAAAAACTCTTTCAAACCCACAAACACAAAGAAAAGCAAATTTTGAAAACACAATGAGCAAGTACATAAGAGCCCGTGGATAACCACGGATAGAAAGGGTGCTAACACCTTGCCTTTCTATAATCTACCTCCTGAACCCGAGAAACATCTCGAAAAAGGAATTTTTCTGTGCTTTTGTCCTTTCCTTGTTGGATAAAATAAAAGACGGTGGAGACTCTTGCTTACCGCGACATTTTGCGAATACAAACGCAAAACGTGAACCAGCATTCCAAAAACAGTCAGTTCTCATTCCCACATATCACATCGGTACTATGATATTTCTTTTCTCTCTACCTTCAGTGAAACTTGGTTATTTACCATCAGTGAATGTTGGTGATTGTTATCTTTTTTCTACCTTCAGTGAACGTTGGTAGTTCATCGTCTGTGAACGTCAGTGCTATGATATTTCTTTTCTCTCTACCTTCAGTGAAAGTTGGTAGTTTAACATCAGCGAACGTTGGTGATTGTTATATTTTTACCTTCGGTGAACGTTGGTAGTTCACCGTCAGTTAACGTCGGTGCAATAATATTTATTTTCTCTCTTCCTTCAGTGAAAGTTGGTAGTTCACCATCAGTGAATGTTGGTGATTATTATATTTTTGCTACCTTCAGTGAATGTTGGTAGTTCACCGTCAGTGAACGTTGGTGCTATGATATTTCTTTTCTCTCTACCTTCAGTGAAAGTTGGTAGTTCACCATTAGGGAAGTTTGGTGATTGTTATCTTTTTTCTACCTTCAGTGAATGTTGGTAGTTCACCGTCAGTGAACATCAGTGTAATGATATTTCTTTTCCCTCTACCTTCAGTGAATGTTTGTAGTTCACCATCAGTGAACATGGGTGATTGATATTTATTTTTTCTACATTCAGTGAACGATGGTAGTTCACCGTCACTGAACGTCGGTGCTATGATATTTAGTTTTTCTCTACCTTCAGTGAAAGTTGGTTGTTCACCATCAGTGAACATTGGTGATTGTTATCTTTTTACTACCTTCAGTGAACGTTTGTAGTTCATCATAAGTGAACGTTGGTAGTTCACCGTCAGTGAATTTCGGTGATATTTATTTTCTCTCTACCTTTAGTGAAAGTTGGTTGTTTACCATCAGTGAACGTTGGTGATTGTTATCTTTTCGCTACCTTCAGTGAACGTTGGTAGTTCACCGTCCGTGAATGTCGGTGCTATGATATTTCTTTTCTCTCTACCTTCAGTGAAAGTTTGTAGTTCACCATCAGTGAATGTTGGTGATTGTTATCTTTTTTCTACCTTCAATAAAAGTTGGCAGCTCATCGTCAGTGAATGTCAGTGTTGTTATTCTTTTCTCTTTCTACCTTCAGTGAACATTGGTAGTTTCGCTTTCAGTAAAAGTTGGTGTATCCCTTGATCTTTTAATGTCATCTATGAGTCATTATCTTTTTGATCTTCTACCTCTAACTATTGAGTTTGGTAGTTCACAGTTGGTTGTCAATCACTTTTATCCTGTATTATCTCCTCTTTATCTAAGTTTATGCTAACTTATCTCTTCTTTGGGTGTTACACCGATATACTCGGGTCTTTTTGATTCACTAGTGCTTTGTTTTCCTGGCCGGGTTTCTCTTTTGATCCTAATTTACTTTTCTACATCCCCAGTGGTGTTTTGCGTCCCTTTGAAGTTGTTCATATGCATTCATACTCATAAGCATTGCATGTAATCTTAGGGCACAAAATAGGGTTTATTTTATATTTATGTATCTTCGATCACGTTGACATGAATATTTTTAACCTTCGTATCTCCGGATAGAAGAAACATAAATAAGGGCAGCTGTTGTAACCCAATTTTCCCCCCTAAGATCCCTTCATCATAACATATTAATTCAATCACAACAAGATCACATTAGGGCTTTTGGTTCGCCTCCATATCTTTAGCTTTGCTCTTTGAGGAATCACCAAGCACCCTGACTTGTTTTTCTTTTGTGATCATGCATGTTTTGTTTTAACTTTCCTTTTAATTAATAAAATGCAATCTTGGTTTATCTTACTTTTTAATAATGTTGGTAAAGGCAATGTGGCTTAGCAAGTTGATCTACGGGGTCATGAGTTTATTTCCATGCCTAGTCAATAAAGCTTGATAAATTCAAACCTCACCATTGAAGTTTTTTCGGAAGAAATGGCATTACAAGGTTTATTTTGGTTCACCATATTTCAAAGTTATCATGATTTATTCAAAAGCACAAGGGGTTGATTGAAGAAGTTGTCATGGTTGGACAAGGCCTTGTTCCCATTGGTCACAAGTGCATATTTCTATTAATTCTCAAGATATGTATGTGGTTTTAGTTGCTATGAGTTATAATTATAATCCTCAACAACTTCTATCTACAAAGCAAAAGTGTTGGTACAAGAAGGTTGTTTAAAATTGTCAAAGTTCCTCCAAGCAATTTCTTGATCTAGGAGCTAGGGTTTTTAACTTCAAAGAAGTATATAATGCTCATATTTTGGTATTTTTGAGTGATTCCAAAAATATCCTTCCCTTCAAAGGGTTATTAACAAATCACTTTAAAAGTTTCAAGGAGTTTTCTTGTGGAAGAAACTTGATGATGAAGAAAGATTACAAGTCCTCCAGATGAACCCCCAACTTCCTATGTGTGACTTCAAATGATCATAACTTGGTCAATTTTTATCACCTTGAGCCCACTCTTTTTCCACTCTTTTGCCAACTTCAACAATTTATAACACTCTCAATTTTTGGAGATTCTAAATGGTTCAAGTTTCAAAATGTCATTCAAGAGGTCTATTTCATGCCAACTTTTTTGGTCAAGAGGAAGGCCATGTTTGGATGCAAAACATTGTAGGTCACTTTTGAATAAAAACTTGAAATATTTCTAAGTATGGAAAGTCAATCTCTTTTTCCCAACTTTGACTAATTGCAACTTTAAGCTCAAACATCCATTTGATTTTATTCTTTTTCCATTTAAAAGATTGTAATCTCATCTTTCTAAAGCCTCAGGAACCATGCCCTAAGACCCCTTGAGCTGAGAATGCCATTGTTTCAAAAGTGGTATGTTTTCGCTTCTAAACACAAAATTGTTGCATGTTTTTGCTTCTAAACATGTCTAGTGAACTTCCAGAAGTGATTAGCATAGAAAAACGCAAGGTTTGGATGAGTTTTGATTAAAATAGAAGTCACACTTTTGTTGTTTGCAACTTCACAAGATTTCCCTCCAAACTTCATCATTTCACACACTTGGACGTTCCATCAACTTCCCTATAAATAGAGGGTCGTTCCACATTCATTTCCTTAAACTTTGAGAGCCAAAAACACCCTGCCAAAACCTCACACGAACCCATATTTTTGAAATAAGTTTTTGAGATTTAAGCTTGTGTCTCCAAAATTCTTTGCACATTCATCATCCTTAAGCATATAACAAACTCTCCAGCACTTAAACCAAGCAAAACGAGCCATAATTTAAGCTACATAAGTCCAGTTTCAGAGCTTTTTCTTAAACTTCGAAAAGGTAGAATTCTCCACCATTTGGATCCAAATAATGCACCAACCCATTCTACTCCTTCTATTGATTCTTGTGTCTCTTACATTTTTTAATCCATTGAGAATTGAGAGAAATCTCAAATTGAAGGTGCTCTCTATTTTCTGGGTTTTTGATTCATATCTTTTTGCATACCTTATATAAATTTGGCGCGATGGTGATGTTAGGATCATCTTGAAGAGACAAATCCAATGATACTAGTCTGGGATCCTAATTTTTCCATTTGAAGGATCTCACAAAATCTCCATTGCAGGGCGTCTAGAGGTTGAAAACGATGACATGTCTCGTCTCAGCGAATGATAGCGTGCCAAACGTTTAAATTTCATTGGATGCCTTTTGCTGGTCCTATGCGTATCTCACTAAGGTCCATATCATGCACAGCGCGTCTGGTCCATTGGATCAGCTTACTAACCCGTTTTGACTATGATCTGATGCCCCACATCTTTTTGGTTTTATTTTATTTTCTGATTTTATATTTTAATTGATTTAATTTTCAAAAATTCATAACTCTTTTATTTTTTATCCAAAAATTATGAAAAAAATTCACAAAAATACTTTGAATTATTTCTGATCTCATGACTATTTTTCACATTTTTATTTTGACATTTTATGTTTTTTTATATTTTTTGCGTTATTTGATTTCTTTTAATTATTTTAAAAATACTTTCTGACATTTTTTAATTCTAAAAAAATTCAAAAATATCATTTTACATATTTCTGACTTTTTAAAAATTTTATGGAATTTTATATTGATGTATACTATTTTTTGATTTATTTTCTATTTGTTTGAGCAATTTTAATTAGTTTAAAAATAGTTTCTGACTTTAAAAAATTACAAAAAAATTTATAAAAATATTTGAGTCTTTTTCTGATTTTTCTATGACCTTATTTCTTTTTTTTTAATAAAATTGAATATAGTTGATATTTTTTCCTTTATTTTCATTTTTATTCATTTTTAAACCCTTTTCAACAAAGATATATTAAATGTAATATTATTTTGTGATTATTTTCTGGCTGATCTTTGGTTGAATTTTTTATCATGAACTTTGTTAACATCATTGGATCCATGGTGTTGAGTCTAACTCCATAAAAATGGATGAATGATTTTAATAATAGTTTGATTAAATTTTAATTCAAATATGGTTTATATATTCTTTCCCACCCTTCTTCATTTCATCCCTTTCTTATTGCACTAAGTGTTATTGGAGCATGATCTCTATATCATGTCTCAAAACATATGGTGCATAGATTGTTATTGACCGACCTCAAAATAGTTGCGACTTCTATATAAGTCCACTTACAATTGCTTAACATAGCGCTAAATTTTCTCCGAATTAAAGAAAATGATCATTCGTGGCCCAAACTTATGATTTCAAGCCCAAGATGTTAATTTGAACCCTTTGATCCAATAACCTTGAGATTCATTGTGTATAGGCTTTGGTTCTACCGATCTTCTTATGGATCTTCTTCAATTTTGGTCAACACGGATCACTTAAACATCATTGATCATTATATGTTACATTGAGGATTCTTAAATGGATGATATACTTGACAAAAAGCAAATGCAATTCATTGTGTAGAGGCTTTGGTTCTACCAATCCTCTAGTGAATTCCAAATGCAATATTCAAGATGGTCATCCAACTAACCACTAATTATTGACAATTGATTTTATTTTATGCTTTTACTTTATGCTTGATTTTATGCTCTTTACTTTATGCACCATTTACTTTGGCATTTACATTTGATGCTATTTTTCACCTTTACTCACTTGAGCCCCTTTATATTCTTGTCATTTTTTATTATGCTCACTTGAGCTTTTCTATTCTTTTTTAAGATGCTTAATAATCAACATGAACCATAAAAAACTTTAATGATACTTGGACTATTTGGTTACTATCCTTGGCATTATGGAGTATAGGACTTATTGGACTTAGGATTAAAAACATTGACCTATGATGGAGGCCTTGTGACCTTAATTGATATTTTTTCTGGAGTTCTTGAGGTTTACCTCAAGACATTGGGTTGTTTGTTTGTTTTGTGTGCAAGTTATTGTGATTACACACTTTGTATGTAATCTGGAATTCACCCATATACATCCGTTTCTCTGCCCAATTTTTGTGAAGACTTAATGCACTTGAATTTTGATTCCCTCAAGAGGTCTAGTATCTTTGCTTGCATGGTTTAAATCCAAAGAATGGGAATTCTATCTTGACTCATAATGTCAAGTATTAGTTTCTTGTTTGTTAGATGGTTCTTCTCCCTAGCTTTTACCTCATGCTTTAGGATAGTCTCTTCTTCTCCTCCCATCTTCTTTAATTTTAAAAATCTTCTCTCTCCTTTTGAAAACTCTTCTTGTTTTTAAACTTGAACTACTTTCATAATAATCTTGGACCTAGGTCCATGCATTTTCAAAACCTTTTCATAAATAAACTTCAATCAACTTAAAGAATACCTTGACATTTTTTGTGATAAGACTAAAAGTCAATCAATCTCATTTTAAACCATTTTGCCACTTTGGATTTTTACTTTAAAACTTTTCTTAAACGATTGGACTCTTGTCAATCGTTGTAGTGATGCAAACAACTATACTTCTACAATATGTAGTGAAGTGAGATATTTTCCACTTAGGTGTTGATTAAGGCAATGTTTATTTTAAAATCCATGCCATATCCTCCATTTTGAGATGATGCAAATTCTCCTTCTCAAGATTATGGGTAGTAAGTATGTTTTCCACACGGACAATGACGATGATGTCTTTTCTCATTAAATTAACCAACACACTTATGTTTTAAAAATTTTAAAGGTGAACTACGTGTACCCTGATCCGCTATTGCATGAAAGGTGGTACATAGGCACTGAAGGTTCGCAACCACGGAGGGTGCAAAAATAATAAAAAATACTTCTCTTCTCAACTCCACCATCTATTTTTATACAACACATTTTATAGCCAAAATATACAGATTTTACAAAGAGGTTCCTACGGAGTACCGTAGATGTTTAGGGTGCTAATACCTTCCCTTTGCATAACCAACCCCCTTACCTTGAATCTTTCCCCCTCTTTTGGGTTACTCGCTCTTTTACCATTCCTTTGGAAACAATAAAGCACGATGGCGATATTAATTTTGATCTGTATAAGTCTAGTCAATCCAATGTCTTAGTCTTAAACATTTCTACCACTACAATAGTTTTGGAACTTTTAGGGCAAAAATGTCAATTTAGAGATTAAAAAGATTTTTTTAAAAATTGACCAAATAATCAGTATGTGTCGACCTATATAGTGTATGTATCGACACATAGTTAATTTTTATGATGTATGTGTCGACTTGTATAGGTCTATGTGTCGACCGAACTAAAATAGAAGCTACATGCTTTTTAGTGCTAGAAAATGTGTCGACCTGAAAAAAGTTATGTGTCGACACATAAAATAATAACTTATGTAATTTTAAAAATGCTTCGATATATATTGACCTATGCAATGCATGTGTCTTCCTATGATTTACAGATGCTACAGACTTCAAAATTAAGTTACGTGTGTCGATCTGAAAAGCTTATGTGTCAACACATGTAGTAGAAAATTATGCAGAAACTTGTTTTTAATGATTCCTAAGACCTCTAATGAAGAGGAGTGCCACAAGACATAGTCATATTGTCCAATATAAAAAATTTCTAGATAATTTCAGGTTTGACATCATGCAAAACATTTGATGACGAAGTTGTAATCACATACATGATTTTTACCAACATGGTAGGAATAGGTACAAGAAGCCAATAAGAGTGTATGAGACGGTTCCTATGTATTAGAGCCAGTTGTTCCCCCAGTTGCTCAATCTTTCTTTGGTGAAAACCAAGAAGTGGGAACATACTATTCCTTATTATCCTGAAGGATATGATCCCAACGCCTACTGTGAATTCCATTTTGGGGCACATGGGCATTAAGTCGAAGATTGTAAGCCATTCAAAAGACAAGGTACACGACATGCTTGATTCCAAGGCAATATTCTTCACACCAGGTGGCCTACGCATAAATTGAAGTCTCCTTGCCCAAGTGAACATCAAGACTACAGAAAGTCCTCAGGAGCATTGAGTCCATGGGGAGTCAAGCCTCCTCAACTATGGAAATCTTTTGTTTCTTTACTGTATTTTCCTTTGTAGTTCTGTTGTTTGTTTAAACATTGCTTACATGTAGAAACTTGTTTGTCTTTGAATTTTAATTTTAATGCAATTTGTATGTTTGTCTTAAAGTAATACATTCGTTATCACTCATAAAATGATTTTCTTGCATATTAAGACCAACTTTAACAAGTCTCTTGCCTAGGAAACTTTTTGAGGGAGGATGAAGATAATTGAAAAACCATTATCGTAACTGGAAAAAACATAACGAGTCGCCACCATTAATTTTTATCATAAGGACGGGGAAATAACGAATAACCCTAATTCGTACAAGGATTCTAAATTCGTAAGTCAATAAGACGAAGGGAAGGTGTAAGGCACATTTAACTTCCCTTGTTCTCAAGGGGCTCTTCTTTTAGGTTTAAATGTAAAATGGGAATTTGGTAGTTAATGTTTCTAAATATTAGGAAAGGAATTTTAGTTTTTTAGTTGTGAAATCACCTTGGTTTTAACCGCGTGCCTATGTATCTCATTGTGAAGAATCATAGTCCAAATTCATAGTTCAATTGTGTTTGGTTAGTTTTTTTATCGATTATGGAAATGTTTGAAATTATTCTTGAATCTTGTATGGCTTTGAAAATAGTGTAATCGTAGACGCAATTCACATTGAATAGAAAATATCTCCACAACCCTTTTTTAAATAAAGTTGAAATTCGAATTATGTTAGTAGAAAAAGTGTTAAATTTGACGGGTTAGATGTCTTAGAATTTATGATGAACTTTTAAAAAAAATAGAGTTTTGAATGATAAAAATGTTTAATAAATAGAAAGAAAATTTGGTTAGCATTTTAAAAAATAATGAATAAATAACTATTTTGTTATAATTAAAAATACGTCAAATATTTTTTAATACTAATAAAATATATTAAAAAGTGTTATGAGACATTTTATAAATAAAATATGATAAATAAAAAAACAAATTATTTAATTAAATAAATTAATTAATTTAAAGTAGCGGGTGTGTTAATTAATCAGAGGGGTGTAAATATGAAGGGCTTAAGCCTTAAACCTTGTTTGAGTCCAAAAGGCGTAGGGGGTGTATGTTTTAAATGGGAAAGTAAAAGGTGGTGTAGATAGAATGGGTTTGAGGCCAGGATTGTATACAGGAACCCAAAACAAACTATGGGTTCATTTGAGAAATATGTAATGATGCGTAGGGAGTATGGTGTGCTACAGAGATCTGTCGCGTTGGATATAGATCAAAAGGCCAGCAAGCGTTGATCCTGGACCATTGATCTAAATTATGTTAAAAAAATGGTTTAGATGAGGCATTGACTAAGTGTATGGTGTGTGAGAGCGCAGGAGACAAATCAATGGTCACCTAGGGGCTCTCAAGGAGCCACCTGACGCGCATTAGAGAACCGAGAGAGAATTATATAAATAAAATCATGAGCTCGAGGCTCATTTTTTGTTCTTATTTCTATCTCTAGCCAAATAAAACACAAAACAATATAAGAGTTAGAGAGAGATGCTCTCTCTTCTCTCTAAAAAAACCACTGTCCCCACTTCCGACAAGAAATTGCCTCCGCCGACGGTGTTCATCCAAACCCAGAAGATCCTTCATACCTTCACCAAAACATCAACCTAGAAACCCAGAACCCAAACATCATTCATCCCATCCTTCAACCTCAAACCCAAATTTGCAAGACCTTCACCCAACCTTTAACCAAATCCAAAACCCAGTCATGAACCCTAGGCAATTTCCATCAAAACCCCAATATCCTTAAGGGTTCCACATGAACCCTAACCCTACTTATTCAGACCTAAACAATTCACAAAACCCTAACCAGTTTTTATCTTAACCCTAAATCAAACCCCGAAACATAAATTGAACCAAAATTTCTCAATTAAACAAAGTCCAAACGGCAATCACAATAATTAATCGATCCTTAAAAGCTAAGTACCGAGGGTTACCGTCTGTTGCAATGTATCTGTATGTGAATTTCTTCTTCTGGTTCTCCAACCGCCTCTTCTAGTATCCTCTTTCTTTCTTCTTTGCAGGTACTTGGAACAAAGCATTGGGTTTGAGCTCTAAAAAACTTAGGGTTCCAGTTGTGAAACCCAATTTTCCCACTAAGGTAGAGCTTTTAGTAAGGGTACTGGATTAGCAGATACAGTCAAGAATCTTCAAGGGTTTTCTATCCGTCCTTCATCCAATAGCTTTGGGTTTTATTTATAGTCTTGGGATTTTAGCAGTTATAGGTTTGAATTAGGAAATTAGTAGTGATTTCTGGTACAATTATATGATTTGTATGATTGATTCAATCATAACCAATTTTGGATTTGATTAGATTTTAGTTTGTAATTAGACTTAGGGTTTTATTAAGATTTTGTATCTGGACCAATCTTAGTGTAAAGTGTGTTGCAAATCTGATAAACAAAATTTCCAATTGAATTTAGATCTGATTCACAAGTATCCAAAATCTAGGCTTTTAGTGACTTAGGGACTAAGAAGGCTAATTTGGCCGCAACTTGCAATTTAGGGTTTTAAAACCCTTCGTTGACTTAGTCAACAAAATTAGAATAATACACAAATAATAATATAATAATTATATATATATATATATATATATATATATATATATATATATATATATATATATATATATATATATATATATATATATATAAACAATGCCAATGAAAATGTTAGATGTTGACTTTCGTCAACCCTTAAATAAAAAACCTTTAATGGGCCTCAAAAAACCCAATGGATCTCTTATAATTAAAAATGTAAAGACGACCCCATAAAGGAAAATACACCCCCTTTCCCCTATTTCATTCAAACAATCAATAATATAAGTTAGTAAAAACATAATAACATCAAAATTAATAGAGAAATGATTATTTAAGATAGTTGATTATTATCAGTAGAGAAAATTTGGGGTATGACAGCTACCTCTATTTAATCACTTATTCGATTAAGGGTGCGAGAATACGGAGGTCTCGCATATTCGAATCAGAGGGTCATTAAATAATGGAAGACCGCCAAAATTTGAATGCATATTTGAAAATATTGTTGAAATGAGTTTTGAATAACTAAATGAATAAAGAATTAATCGTAGACTTTGTGCATTTACCATAACCTAGGAGGTAAATAACACATGTTTCAAATATAGATAACTTGTCGCTGCTTTAAAACTGACACAACATAGAGAGGAAATAAAACATAGTAAGCTACAACGTATATATATATATATATATATATATATATATATATATATATATATATATATATATATATATATATATATATATATATATATCTCGCGATCTTGGGGATAGACATCACAAGTGTTATAATTCATCGTTGCTTGGAGACTAATACAATGAATTATAACACAGAAAAACATATACAACTCTATTGCTTCTTTAGGCTTGGCGCGACGAGTTATACCATAGATTTGATATTTCTACTACAACCTAGGGAGTAGATGATACGGGTTTGAAAACATCCTACTAATGATTCGAGACTAACATAGTAAAGTATATCGTAGACTTACATATTTATCATGACCTAGAGGATCAATATCATAAGCTTGATCATTCATTGTTTCTTGGAGACTGATACGATGATTTATATCATAGAATCTCGCGTACCTACCAAAACCTAGGGGGTAGATCACTCAAGCTTGAAAATCAATAATTTACTAAAGCTTTGAGACTAACATAGTAACCTATATCACAAATTTTCATATTTATCACAACCTAGGGAATAAGTAATGCGAGTTTGATATTTTAAAAATTGTCTTGATAATTGAATCTTGGATAACTAAACCAAAGATATAAGTCGTACATATAACACCTGGTTTAACGGTTGCGTTCGTTCACAAACAAGGTATTTGTTTGTCTTACACAAATAAGCTAGTTTGTAATAGGCCCCGAGATATGTCCCAATATTCTTGGCCTAAGCAGCTTTGAGAATGCAATGGAAAATGTATATGCTTAATTCCCTAAATTGATATGATACCCAATGATAATGCTATTGACATGATACCCCAAATGTGTTATTTTATATATGAAATAAATGTCTCGTATGTACATGCACCAAGTATTTTGTAAATGTTTTTTGATAATTTTCCACTTTTAAACCACTAGTTTTTTTCTAAGTCACCAACTCTCCCATGTTGCTTGTTGTTTCGTCGTGGTGTCTCAAAGTGTACTTGAATTTTGATATATCATGCTGAACAATGTTAGTAACACATTGATAATTATATCTTAGCCGTAGGCGTAGGTGTGGACATAGACATGTATTTTCTTTTTGATGTTTTTCTAACCAAAACGACTTTTCATCTTTTATCAAATGCTTTTATTTGTTTATCAAATCCCCAAAATGATTTTAACTAAATGTTTACAAGAAATATTTGTAGTATTTTGCAAACAAGTCACAAAAAGAAAAATACCTTTGAATAAACTGAATTGTATGATTAATGAAAATGCCTTTGAATAGGCTAGAATACAAGATGCAATTCATGTAAGTTCAGATGCGCCTAAGAGGGGGGGTGAATTAGGTTCTTTAAAACTTTTTCTGAATTGTATGAATATTTTTGCACGAGTTTCTTTTCTTTCTTTTTCTGATAAGTGATGAAAGCAGTACATGCGGAAAGTAAAGAACACGGAGAAGTATCCTGGTTCCCCTCACAGTCCGAGAGTACTCCAGTCCCCTTTCAACATGAAAGAGATTTCCTTATTATTGGTAATTTGTACAAATACTACCTAACAAGCCAAGAACAATCCTCTTGGACCAAGAACAATCCTCTTGGATTTTCACTAAGACCACAAAGAGAACAATCCTCTCTAAGTGTCTTTCTTGTTCCCAACAATCCTGAAAACAAGTATACAATAGTTTGTTTGATTTGTATAATAGTTTGAAAGAGCAATGTTAATCACTTGATTGATCTTTTCTAATCAATATGAAATTTAATATGGAATACTCTTCTAAGTGCTCAAGAACAATTTTCAGAATGCATATGAAAATGATGAACAAAATCTTGAGTATAAAGAGTATAATCAAAAGAATAGAAAGTTTTTAGTGATTGTTGTTGATTTTTGTTTTTGATTAATTTGATGTGTTTTTCAAAATTCTAAATGAAAATAATTTATAGTGTAGTAATACCTCTTCAATGAAACATAGCAATGTTTAGACCATTTTTACTAAAACAATGTATATGAAAAGATACAAGGATTGCCATGAAAAGGTGTTACCAAAGGTTGCTGGAAAAATAAAATTTTTCAAAATTTAAGGCACAACAACCGATTGCACCAAACCAGCAATCGATTGCAGCACAACAACATTTAAAAAATTTGTAAAATATAACTAGGACAACCGATTGTCATTTAGGAGCAATCGGTTGCTCTAAAGCCAACGTTCAAAAAATTTGAAAATAAAACACATGACAATCGATTGCTGCTAGACGACAACCGATTGTATGTCAAACAAAAGAAAAAGTTTCTTGGATGCAACCGATTATCGTTATATGACAATCGATTGCTTGTGTACAAAAATTGAAAAAACACTATTTTTCAAAGATTTTAAGCAATTTAAAATATCCTACTTTAATCAAACATAGTATATACTCAAAATATTATTTTAATAAAGTAAATGCATGATTAAAAATAGTTTTGAGCACTAAGAGCATAAGATCAAAATTTTCATATACCTTAAGCCATAAGTCTTAAAAAGTTGATCTTGATCAATGAATCTTTGCTTGAGATAAATCTTCTCTCTTGATCCATTCATTTTTGCATGCTAGCTTGTCTTCATCAAAACATTTGGAAATCTTGATTTCACAGTCTCCCCCTTTTTGATGATGACAACCATTGCTTGAAGTTTGGAGTGCATCTTGGTTTTCTCTAATCAAGTTGTTTAAAAACCCTCTCTAAGTCAAAGACTCCCCCTTGATCTATTGCATGAGAGTTTTGAAGATTGCTTGCTTGCTGCAATTTGGGTTAGGGAAACACAAAAAGATATTACAAAGTCTTCTCCCCCTTTGTCATTAGTAAAAAGGAATGGGAAAGAAGATCATAAAAATTTTGCACATAGAAACAACTTAGCATAAATAAAGTCTGCATACATAGATAGAACAAAAACAAAGTGCACAAAACGAAACGGATCACAATACACGAAGTGTCTTAAACGAAACTAGAAAAATGACATAAAACATAAGAACATAAAGTACTAAAAACATAAGAACATAAAGTACTAAGAAATATAATAGCTTAAAAACTTAATCATCCATGCTTTTAACAAGGTCTTCATCATCTTGATCTTCACCATCATTGCCTTCATTGGTTTGAGGTTGAATGAAAGGATAATGATAGGGTTGAGCTTCATAAGGAGGGACATTGGTATGGGCATAGAGATGAGCAAATTTATTGTTCATGTTGTTGTTCATGTATTGAAGATAGTCAAAAACTTGATTGTAAGAATTTTCCATTGGTTGTGGAGGTTGGTTTTGAAGTGGTTGTTCTTGTGGAGGTTGGTTTTGTGGAGGAGTATGAATGTATGTGATGGTTCCTTTAATCAGATCAAATTTGACGCCGGTTTTGGTATTACATACTTTCTTCGGAGTGATTTCATGTTTGGGGTTAGTCATAGGCACCATGTGTTCACCAGACAAGGGAATATTGAACTTCTCAAAAACAAGGGTAAGCCAGGAGCCATAGGGCAAAGCAGAAGCATTGTCATTATGTAGTGCCATATGATG
The DNA here is from genome assembly GCA_948472305.1 of Vicia faba. NCBI lineage: Eukaryota > Viridiplantae > Streptophyta > Magnoliopsida > Fabales > Fabaceae > Vicia > Vicia faba. The sequence continues at coordinate 143,597,441 of OX451735.1, forward strand.
TAGAATAACATAAGACCAGTTGATTTGAATCCCATTCTTCATCGCATACAAAATCTACATCTCACAATCATTGACATTGGAAATATCTGAGAACTTTGGCATACCCACATACGCCAAAAAGTAGTGGATCAAACGATCATCAATAGTGAGAATTCCTGCAGATCAAGAGTTCCTCTTCGGAGTTCCACCAATAAGTCTTTGCCTTTTCTGAATAAAATCACGCTCTGGAATTCTTGCAATTCCATAGTAGAAGTCTCTTTTGTTGTAGCCGGGCAGATTTGCATTTGAGAGAAGTTTAATGCAAGCACCATCATTTGGAATACCCAAAGCTTCACCAAAATTCTGCACAGTGAGTTCTATAGGAACCCCTTTGACATTTGAAATCATGCATCCTCTACTAATGGTTAGATTGCTATAGAAAATTATAACCAAAGTTGGGTAAAAGGTTCCATTAACACTAATCAACTTGTACATCCCTTGAGATCTAAATAATGCTGGAAAACTAAAGCATTCGGAATAAAAGTTGCCAAGATTACCGAACCTTGGTAGAAGAACCTTCATCCTCTGAAAATGAGACACAAATCTTTCCCTTTGGCTTCTTGATGGAATGAGTCTTGAGATATCATCACCTTGAGATGAGGAAGAAGCTTTTCCCTTGCCTTTCTTTGATGTTGACATGGTGAGGGATGAGAGAATTGGAAGGGGTAAGGGTATTTGGTGTTTGTAGGGTTTCTTGAGACAAGAGATGATATATGAAGTTTTGGTTTTGGTTGAGCTTTTATAGATATATAGGCATTCAATGGTTAGGTAAGGCATTCAATGGTTAGTCAAAAAAATAAAGCCTTGTAGCATAGAGATTCTTGAGTGTGTAAGTATCCAAAAAAAATTTGTCATAGGAAAGGACTATGCATTTAAAAGTTGTTGACCAAATACTTAAAACATTCAAAAAGAGAATAAGAATCTTTGTACAAAATAAATAATAGTAATGGTAATGGAAGAGAAGGAATAAAAGGAGTGTAACTGAAAAAAAATTAAAAAAATCCAAAAATTTTAACTGTGCAATCGATTGTCGTTTGATGACAACGGATTGCATCTTTTGTAAGATGCAGACATGGGCGAAAATAAAGAAGAAGCAACCGGTTGTCGTGGAGTGACAACCGATTTTCATGAAGACAGAATCTAAAATTTTTAAGATACAACCGATTGTCACTCTGAGACAACCGATTGTCATTAGTGAAAAAGTGAAAAATACTTAATTTTTGGGGATTTCATGGTCATATATCAAACATTTAGTAATAAAAACATGGATCGTGATATATTACCATAAAGTTAAGATTAAGATCATAGCCATGTACCTTAATTAGATAATGTCATTTTCGTCCAAGATACCTAGCTCTCTTCGGATCTTGAAGAATGGTTCTCTTACCAATGGTTTAGTGAAGATATCTGCTAGTTGATTATGCGTATCCACGAAGGTGACTTTGACATCTCCTTTTGGGTACCATAGGCCGACATTGGTTGTTCCTTTGAGATATTTCATGATTCTTTTTACCGCCATAAGGTGAGATTCCTTCGGGTTTTCTTGAAATCGTGCACACAGACATACACTGAACATGATGTCAGGACGACTTGCCATAAGGTATAACAGTGATCTAATCATGCCTCGATAATTAGCAATATCAATGGAAATACTGGATTCATCTTGATCAACATAAGTACCGGAGCCCATTGGCGTGTGCATTGATTTGCAATTATCCATATCAAACTTTTTCAAAAGTTCATTGCAATATTTTGATTGATTGATGAAGATACCATCGTTCAGTTGCTTAATTTGCAATCCAAGGAAATAGTTCATCTTGCCCATCATAGACATCTCAAATTCTCCTGGCATCATTAACGAGAATTCTTCACACAAATCTTTGTTAGTTGAACCAAATATAATATCATCGACATAGACTTGTACTAATAAAGTGTTACCTTTGATCTTCTTTATGAACAAGGTCTTATCCACTTTACCTTTCTCGAAACCCTTTTCGCATAAGAATGTACTGAGTCTGTCATACCATGCTATAGGTGCTTGTTTTAAGCCATAAAGAGCTTTTCTCAACTTAAAGACATGTGAAGGATTCTTGAAGTCTTCAAAGCCCGGGGGTTGTTTGAAATAGACTTCTTCATTGATGTAGCCATTTAAGAATGCACTTTTGACGTCCATTTGGTAAAGCTGAAAATTCAATGAACAAGCGTAAGCAAGTAAAACACGGATAGCTTCTAACCTTGCAACCGGGGCGAAAGTTTCTTCAAAGTCAATTCCGTCTTCTTGGTTGCATCCTTGGGCTACTAATCTTTCTTTGTTTCAGACAATTATACCGTTCTCATCAAGTTTGATTTTGAACACCCATCTGGTCCCTATGATGTGTTTGTCACTTGGTCTAGGAACAAGTTCCCAAACTTGATTTCTCTCAAACTGATTTAATTCTTCTTTCATAGCAATCATCCATTGGTCGTCTCCTAATGCATCGTCGACTTTGGAAGGTTCGATTTGAGAAACGAACGCCATGTTCAAGCAAGCATCTTTGAGGTTTAATCTTGTTGAAACGCCTTGACTGATGTCACCGATGATTTTATCAATAGGGTGATCTCTATGGGTTCTCCATTCCTTAGGTAGATCATTGACATTTGATTCTTCCGGAATTTGTTTTTCTTGTTGTTTCAATTGATTCTCATTGTTGGTCTTGGAGCCATCTTCTTGAGGAATATCTATAATCTCATCATCATTATTTAAAACAATAGTATCCTCCTCAGAGGGGTTAGATTCATCAAATGATACATGCATAGATTCCTCAATAGTTAAAGTTCTTTTATTGTATATACGATAAGCTTTGCTAGATAAGGAGTAACCAAGAAAAATACCTTCATCTGATTTTTCATCAAACATACCAAGGTTGTCTTTGTCATTGTTAAGGACAAAACATTTGCAGCCAAAGACATGAAAGAATGAAATATTTGGTTTCCTTCCTCAAAAAAGTTCATATGAATTCTTCTTCAAGATAGGTCGAATATTAACTCTATTGCTTACAAAGCATGCCGTGCTTACAGCAACCGCCCAAAAGTATTTTGGAAGGTTTGAATCACTAATCATTGGCCTTGCAAGTTCAATAAGAGACCTATTCTTCCTTTCTACAACTCCATTCTATTGAGGAGTCCTTGGTGCTGAGAAATTATGTGATATTCCATGTTCTTCACAGAAATCTTCAAAGGAGGAATTCTGGAATTCTCCACCATGGTCGCTTCTTATGGAGGCAATAGATAGTGACTTCTCATTTTGAATTTGCTTTGCATATTTCTTGAACGCCTTGAATGCATCATTTTTCTTCACTAAAAAGAGTGTCCAAGTATATCTAGAAAAGTCATCAACAATAACTAGAGCATATACATTACCTCCGAAGCTCCTCGTTCTAGAAGGGCCAAACAAGTCCATATGAAGAAATTGTAATGGCCTAGTAGCGGATACCATATTCTTGTATTTGAAAGTTGATTTTGTTTGCTTTCCCTTTTGACATGCATCGCAAAGTCTATCTTTGATGAACTTTATCTTAGGAAACCTAACAACAAGGTCATGCTTAATCAATTTGTTTAAATGTTCCATATGAATATGAGCAATTCTTTTGTGCCATAGCCATGAGTCGTTGTTGTTTGCCATGATACATTTAACCTTCAAAGACAAATCGTTAAGGGAAATCATAAAAATATTATTTACTCCTTTACCTTTAAGTTTAGCCTCATGTGTGACTTCGTCTTCTATCAAACATTCATCTTTAGTGAACTTGATCTTGAAGCCTTTGTCACATAGTGGGCTAATGCTTAGAAGATTGTGCTTTAGTCCTTCGACATAAAGAACATCTTCAATTGATGTGAAAGGTGGACCACCAACTTTGCCTATTCCAAGAATCTTTCCTTTGTTGTTATCTCCATACGTCACGTAACCCTTGGCCTTAAGCGTTAGATGTGAAAATTTGTTGATATCTCCCGTCATATGTTTGGAACAACCACTATCGAGATACCATAGATTTGAAGTCGTCGTCAAGCTTACCTACAAAACAAGATTAGGTTTTGTTAGGTACCCAAGTTTCTTTGGGTCCTTCATAATTAGTTCCTTTCTTAACCCACACATAATGCCCATTTGCCATGCCAAAGTTTCTAACATAACAAGCATTAGGTTTGTGTCCTCGAATACCACATCAAAAACAAGTAGGTTCAAATTTACTTCTACATCTACAAGGATAAGATTTCTTCTTAGAGGGTATTTTCTTTTTAGTATAGTGATGAACTATTTTGGGAGTGATTTCTTTCTCTTTGATTGGTTGATTTCTAGCCTTGACAAAGATGGTTTTGTTGGTACTTGGTTTTGAAAATTTTGAGTATCCAAGACCACTTTTGTCATTTGAGTATCTTTGTTTGCTAAGAACACCTTCCAATCCAATTTGTCCTTTTTCATACCTTTCAATAACCCTTTTCAATTGGACAACTTGGAAAGAGAGAGATTCACACTTTGTGCATACAAAATTCTGTTTTTCATCACTAACTTTTTGCTTTTCATCTATGAGATCTTTTTCAATAGATCCACATTTTTCTTCCAACAATGAAATTTGTTTCTTTTGTGATGAGATAGTTTTGTACAAAATTTTGCATTCATTTAACAGTTCATTTATAGCACCTTGTGCATCACTATCAAAAAGAGAGAATACGTTACTAACCTCATCATCTTCGCTTTCGGAGTGGTGTGATGCCATTAACGCAAGATTGGCACTTTCGTCGCTATCGGAGTCGGATGACGAACTTAGTTCAACATCTTCCCATGCAACATATGCTTTCTTATCTTTTGATTCCTTCTTGCCATTGTAGCCATTTTTCTTTGAAAGTTTTGGACAGTCCGGTTTGATGTGACCTTGTTTACCACATTCATAGCAAGTAACTTCTTGTGTTGATGAGGATCCTTCCGTCTTCTTGAAGTGTTTCTTCTTCTTTGAGTGCGATAAGGCTTTGTCATTTTTACCAAAGAATTTTCCAAGTCTTCTAACGAGAAGCATTATGTTTTCATCTTCATCATGATTATCTTTCTTTTCGTCTTCGTCGGAGTCAATCTTCAAGGCAATGTTCTTAGACTTCTTTTCTTGATTTTCACGCTTTTCCAATCTACCAAGTTTTGTCTCGTATTCTTGAAGTTTTCCGAACAAGGTTGCGGATGTCATAGTAGCGAGACTCTTCTTTTCTGAGATTGCCGTTACTTTTGGTTGCCATTCTCTAGTCTAGGATCTGAGCACTTTTAGGTTCAATTCATCATTAGTCAATGTTTTGCCAAGTTCCCTTAGATGATTTGTTAGATGCACAAATCTCTTTTGTAAATCAAGAATGGATTATCCGGGTTGCATGCAGAACAATTCATATTCTTGACTTAACGTATTAAGTCTCGATCTCTTAACTTCAGTTGTTCCTTCATGTGTTTCAACTAGTGTATCCCAAATTTCTTTTGTCGTTGTGCATGCTGAGACACGGAAGAATTCATCCATACTAAGTGCGCTTTGAAGGAGGTTTATTGCCTTTTTGTCATACAAGACCTTTTTCTTATCATCATCATCCCATGCACTTTTAGGTTTTGATGAGCTAACATCGTTTACTACAATTACCGGAACAAAAGGGCAATTTTGGACAGCATCCCATATTTCTTCTCCTTGTGCTTCTAGATGAGCCTTCATACAGATCTTCCAGAAATCAAAATATTCACCACAAAATAGAGCAGGCTTGTTGCTACTGCCACCGTCTCTAAACATAGAATTGTTGTTTGCGGAAGCCATTCTGGATCTTAGTAGGAATAGGTTACCTATAACCTGCACTGATGCCAATTGTAAGTTCATATGTGACTAAGAGGGGGGGGGGGGAATTAGGTTCTTTAAAACTTTTTCTGAATTGTATGAATATTTTTGCACGAGTTTATTTTCTTTCTTTTTCTGATAAGTGATGAAAGCAGTAAATGCGGAAAGTAAAGAATACGGAGAAGTATCCTGGTTCCCCTCACAGTCTGAGAGTACTCCAGTCCCCTTTCAACATGAAAGAGATTTCCTTATTGTTGGTAATTTGTATAAAGACTACCTAATAAGCCAAGAACAATCCTCTTGGACCAAGAACAATCCTCTTGGATTTTCACTAAGACCACAAAGAAAACAATCCTTCCTAAGTGTCTTTCTTGTTTCCAACAATCCTGAAAACAAGTATACAATAGTTTGTTTGATTTGTATAATAGTTTGAAATATCAATGTTAATCACTTGATTGATCTTTTCTAATCAATATGAAATTTAAGATGGAATACTCTTCTAAGTGCTCAAGAACAATTTTCAGAATGTATATGAAAATGATGAACAAAATCTTGAGTATAAAGAGTATAATCAAAAGAATAGAAAGTTGTTAGTGATTGTTGTTGATTTTTGTTTTTGATTAATTTGATGTGTTTTTCAAAATTCTAAATGAATATAATTTATAGTGTAGTAATACCTCTTCAATGAAACATAGCAATGTTTAGACCATTTTTACTAAAACAATGTATATGAAAAGATACAAGGATTGCCATGAAAAGGTGTTACCTAAGGTTGCTGGAAAAATATATTTTTTCAAAATTTAAGGCACAACAACCGATTGCAACAAAGCAGCAATCGATTGCAGCACAACAACGTTTAAAATTTTCTTAAAATATAACTAGGAGAACCGATTGTCATTTAGGAGCAATCCGTTGCTCTAAAGCCAACGTTCAAAAAATTTGAAAATAAAACACATGTCAATCGATTGCTGCTAGACGACAAACGATTGTATGTCTAATAGAAGCAAAAGTTTCTTGGATGCAAACGATTGTCGTTGTATGACAATCGATTGCTTGTGTACAAAAATTGAAAAAACATTATTTTTCAAAGATTTTAAGCAATTTAAAATATCCTTCTTTAATCAAACATAGTATATACTCAAAATATTATTTTAATAAAGTAAATGCATGATTAAAAATAGTTTTGATCACTAAGAGCATAAGATCAAAAATTTCATATACCTTACGCCATAAGTCTTGAAAAGTTGATCTTGATCAATGAATCTTTGCTTGAGATAAATCTTCTATCTTGATCCATTCATTTTTGCATGCTAGCTTGTCTTCATCAAAACATTTGAAAAGCTTGATTTCACAATTCCTAAAAAGAGTAATTATAGAAAGTTTAACAAAATGACAATTGATACTACTATTTCTCCAATTTCCTTTGATATTTCCAATTTCCTTTGCTTCTAAGTCAGATGATTTAGATCAATCATTATCTTTCATGGTCGTCGTAATGCATTCTCGAACCGCAATCTATTTGTTCATTTTTTGAATAAGATCCCTAACTTTTTCCTAAACCGCTCTTTCGGGTTTTCAATCCACCGGGATATTGATTTTGTTTATATGTCCCTAATTTTTGCCTGGATTGCCCTTTAGATTTTTCAATCCACAAAGATGCCCCTTTTTCCTATGTTTCCTATTTATGGTTTCGACTAAGCGGGTCATTTATACATAGTATTTATTTACTGTGCCGGAGTTCATCGGATGTGGTATCTCTTCCCCGTCCATTGTTGTGAGGATAAGACCTCTTCTTAAAAATGTTTTTTTAACCATATATGGACCTTTGTAGTTAGGTGTCCATTTACCATGTGAATCTGACGAGGTATCAGAATCTTTTTTAGAACAAAATCTCCTTATTTAAACACTTGAGGACAAACATTCTAATCAAATTCCCTCTTCATCCGCTTTTGGTACAACTAACCATGGCATAAAACTGTTAAGTGTTTATCTTCAATAAGGTTAAATTGATCAAGTCTTGTTTGAACCCATTTTTATTCTTCAAGCTTGGTTTCCATTAGGACTCGCAATGATGGAATCTCTACTTTAACAAGGAGTACATCCTCCGTGCCATATACAAGAGAAAAAGGAGTTGCACCTGTAGAAGTACTTACTAAGGTACGATAACCATGTAGAGTGAAGGGAAGCATTTTTTTCCAATATTTATATGTCTTCACCATTTTCTTAATGATTTTCTTGATATTTTTATTGGCAACTTCAACGGCCCTATTCATCTTGGGCCGATAAGGTGATGAATTATGGTGCTCGATCTTGAAATGATTGCATAACTCCTCCATCATTTTGTTGCTCAAGTTTGACCCGTTGTTTGAAATAGTTCTGCTAGGAACCCAATATCTACATATGATGTTCTTCTTGATAAATCGAGTGACCACTTGCTTAATGACGTTTTCATAAGACACATTTTTTACCCACTTGGTGAAATAGTCAATGGCGACTAGTATGAATTAGTGTCCATTAGAAGCCTTTGGTTCAATCATTCATATCATATCAATTTCCCACATCGAGAATGGCCAAGGTGAACTCAGCACATTCAGAGGAGTTAGTGGTACGTGCACTTTGTCAGCATAGATTTGGCACTTGTAGCAGACAACTTCCATCATCAACCAATGATAACGTGCTTTTAAGAATTTTCTAGCCATGGCATGACCATTGTATGAGTTCTGAAGGTTCCTTCATGGATCTCTCTCATAAGCATATCTGCTTCATGTTTCTCCATGCACCTAAGTAACACCGTGTTATAGTTTGTTTTGTATAACACATCACCATTTAAAAAGAACTTTGCAACTAGCTTTCGTAGAGTTTTCTTATTAATTATTAAGGCGTTTTCCAAATATTCTTGTTTCTCCAAATACCTCTTCATGTCATAGAACCAGGGTTTATTATCTGGTCCTTCTTTATTGGAAAGACAATGTGCATGTTCTTCAAAGTGTCTGGTTGTGATGTGCAGTTCATGATTTGGCCAAGTTACTTTGAACATGTATGATAAGGTTACCAAAGCATCTTCCATTTGATTTTCTTCTCACAAAATATGAGTGAAGGTGATCTCAGTCAATTCCGTAGCTAGCTTCCAAATATAATCCCGATATGAAATTAATTTGGGATCTCGAGTATCCCATTATCCGTTGACTTGGTATATGACTAATGTTGAGTCTTCGTATACTTCGAGGTGTTTAATCCTTAGATAAATAGAAGTTTCTAGACCCAATATACAAGCTTGGTATTCGACAATATTGTTGGTGAAATCAAAACATAACATTGCATTATAAGGTTTATGAAAATTCTTTGGAGAAGTCAGCACTACCCCAATACCATGTCCTAGTATGTTGGAAGCACCATTAAACACAAGTGTCAAATGTGCCCCTGGTTCAGGTCCTTCATATGGTGCCATTTTGATCTGATTATATCCTGAAAAATCGTCCATGAAAGAGAATATTGAGGCTTGAGCTGTATTATCCACCAAAACATCTATGTGAAGAAACGAGAAATTTTCTTTGGGACTTGCTTTGTTTAGATTGTGATAGTCTACACACATGCGTAATTTACCTTAGGCATTGGCACGATGTTAGCTATCCATGGTGGTGTTGACAAGCAATTTTTGACAAGGAGTTGTACCCTGAAATTTGCTCTCCCTTTTCTTCAAGACATTTCTCACAAAGGTTCTCAAATTCTCAAGGATTTTTAAGAGTTGATCAAACAAGCTCACCTCCCGAGCATTGTGTCCACAACTAGGGTTTTGGGTTTGTCAAGGAAAATTGGACTTCTAATGCCTCAATCACCGCATTGGGGCCAATCCCCTATTCCTCTGACAAGGTTCTTCCCTGGAACTATGGGTCAAAAGTTTATTATCTTGGTGTTAGGAAAGAACCATGGATTACCAAAGATGAAGATTTTGAAGTTACCAATCTCAATGTCGAAAACATTGTCGGAACAAGGAAATTTACCCGAAGAGGAAGGCTCTTCTCCCCAGAGATCTCTCCTCCAAAGGCTATCAATACCCATGTTCATATTCCTGTTGATGGGTCAACTATTGACAACCGGGGCAAAGAGAAAGTGACTGAGACTACCTAGACGGTGGAACCCTCAAAGGATGTTACAAATGAAGATATGGAAGAAATTCTGAAGATCATTCGTAAAAGTGACTATAATATAGTTGAACAACTGGGACAGACACCCTCCAAGATGTCCATGTTGTCCTTGTTATTATGATATGAAGCCCATGCCCTAGATTTTTTCAAATTTCTAAAGAATGCCCATGTACCACAAGACCTTTGCTTATCAAGTTGAGAATTGCATTGCAAGCAAAACTGCTGATAATGGTTTAGGCTTTTCGGATGTTGGCTTAACTCCAGCAGGGAAGAAACATAACAAGGCTCTACACATCTCTATTAAGTGTAAGGGAACTTCTTTGAACGGTTTGTGCTGAAACCCTGCAATATTGTGGTAAGAGCCATTGATGGGTCATAAAGGATGGTACACGGGGAAGTTGATCTTCCGATCAAGGTGGGATCCCAAGTTTTCAACTCAACTTTTCATGTAACGGATATTCGCCCAGACTACTGCTGTTTGCTGGGACGCCCCTGGATTCATGGGGAACGCACGATTACCTCTACTTTACTTAAAAATTTGAAGTATCCAATGAAGGGGAAGATCGTCACAGTCTGCGAAGAAGAAGAATATATGGTCAACCATTTGAATTCTTTCAAATATGTTGAAATGGATGGTGAATTTATTGAAACCCCTTGCAAAACATTTGAAGTAATCCCTCCAACGAGTGTTCTTTCTAAACTACTCTTGCTACTACTAAGATTACCAAGGACACACCAAGAATGGCCTCTCCGAAGGATGCTAGAGTTGTGATATAAGAGGGTGGTTGCACTATCTGGGGTCAACTTCCTGATATCCTTTACAAGTCCAACAAATTTGGTTTGGGTATCTCCTCAAAGGCTCAGAAGGAAGTTCGATGTGTTTGTGGTGGAGGACTGTAGTAGTATAAATGTTTAAGACTAAGTCATGGGATTGACTAGACTTATACAGATCAAAATAGAAATCTCCACCGCACTTTATTGTTTCCAAAGAAATGGGAAATGAGCGAATAACCCAAAAAAAAAGGGGAAAGATTCAAGGTAAGGGGTTTGGTTATGCAAAGGGAACGTATTAGCACCCTAAACATATACGATACTCCGCATGAACCTCTTTGTAAAATATGTATATTTTGGCTATAAAAATTTTGTATAAAAATAGATGGTGGAGGTGAGAAAAGAAACATATTTTTTATGATTTTTGCACCCGCCGCAGTTGCGAACCTTTAGTGCCTACTTACCACCTTCCGTGAAATAGGGGATCAGGGTACACGTAGTTCTTCTTTAAAAATTTTAAAACACAAGTGTATTGGTTAATTTTATGAGATAAGACATCATTGTCATTGTCCGTGTGGAAAACATACTTACTACCCACAATCATGAGAAAGGAGAATTTGCATCATCTCACAGTGGAGGATATGGCTTGGATTTTAAAATCAACAATGCCTCACTCAACACCCAAGTGGAAAATATCATTCTTTACTACATATTGTAGAAGTATAGTTGTTTGCATCACTTCAAAGATTGACATGAGTCTATGTTTTTTGAGAAAGGTTTTAAAACAAAAGAGCCAAAGTGGAAAAATGGTTTGAAATGAGATTGATTGACTTTTATTCTTCTCACAAAAAAATGCCAAGGTACTGTTAAGTTCATTGAAGTTTATTTATGAAAATGCTCTTTTTTTTTGAAAATATATGGACCTAAGTCCAAGTTTATTATGAAAGTAGTTCAAGTTAAAAAAAATAAGAGTTTTCTAAAAGGGGGAGAAATTTTTTGAAATTAAAGAAGATTGGAGAAGAAGAATAGACTATCCTAAAAGCATAAGGTAAAAGCTAGGGATAAAAACCATCTAACTAACAAAAAGCCAATACTTGACATTATAAGCAAAGATATAATTCCCATTCTTTGGATTGAAACTAAGCAAGAAAAGATATTAGACCTATTGTGAGAACCAAACTTCAAGTGTATTAAGACTTCAAAAAAATTGGGCAGAGTAATGACTTTATACAAGTGATTTCCAAATTACAAACAAAGAATGTAATCACAATAACCTGCACACAAAATAAACAAACAACCCAATGTCTTGAGGTAAACCTCAAGAACTCCAGACAAAATATCATTTAATATCACAAGGAATCCAATATAGGGCAAGGTTTCTATTCCTAAGTCCAAGAAGTCCAATACTCTATAATGCCAAGGATAGTAACCAAATAGTCCATGTACCATTAATGTTTTTTATGGTTTATGTTGATTATTAGGTGTCTTATAAAAGAAAAGGCTCAGGTGAGCAAAGATGAATATAGCATGAAATGTAAATTCTAAAAGTAAATGGTGCATAAAGCATAAAAAATAAAAGGGGAAAAGTAAAAACAAAAGATAAAGTCAATTATTAGTGATTAGTGGTTAGTTGGATGATCATCTTGAAACTTCCATTTGGAACTCATTAGAGGATTGGTAGAACCAAAGCCTCCACACAACAAGTTTAATTTGCTTTTTATCAAGTATATCACCCATTTGGAATCCTCACAAGTTCCATTTAATGGTCAACGATGTTTACGTGATCTGCATTGACCAAAAGTGTTGTAGATCCATTATAGGATTGGTAGAACCAAAGCCTCCATACAATGAATCTCATGTTATTTGATCAAAGAGATCAAAGTAACATGCTTGGGCTTGCAAACATAGGTTTGGGCCACGAATGATCATTTATTCGAATTGGGACAAAATTTAGCGCTATGTTAAGCAATCATAAGTGGACTTATATAGAAGTCGCACCTATTTTGAGGCCGGTCAATAGCAATCTATGAACCATTTGTTTTGAGACATGATATAGAGATCATGCTCCAATAACACTTAGTGCAATAAGAAAGGGATGAGATGAAGAGGGGTGGGGAAGAATATACAAAACACATTTGAATTAAATTTTAATCAAACTATTATTAAAATCATTCATCCATTTTTGTTGTGTTAGACTCAACACCATGGATCCAATGAGGTTAATAAAGTTTGTGATAAAAAATTTAACCCAAGATCAACCAGAAAATAATCACAAAATAATATTGCATTTAATATATACATTTAAAGGGTTTAAAAATAGTTTAAAATAGAAATAAGGGATAAAAATATCAACTATGTTCAAATTGATAAAGAAATAAAAATTAAGACCATAGAAAAATCAGAAAAGGAGTCAAATATTTTTTATAAATTTTTTTGTAATTTTTTAAAGTCAGAAACTATTTTTAATATTAAAAGAAATGAGCAAAATAAACCAAAAATGATTTAAAAAAAATAACAAATTTAGAAACAAAAAGTAAAATGAGGTCACCAATATTTGTCACAATGTTATTGGATCATTCCATAATTTTTTCAAAATTTTAAAATATATAATAGTTTTTTTAAACATTTAAAACAAATCAAATAAAATGAAAATTTATAAAAAATACCAAAACACAAAATTAAATTGTGAAAAAATAAAAGTCAGAAAGAGAATAATCAAAAATATTTTTCGTAATTTTTTCTGATTTTTTGGACTCAAAATGAATTTTCTATGATTTTTTAAAATTTAATAAAAATCAAAAAAGAAAATAAAAACCAAATAGATGTGGACGAATGGATGAGAGTTAAAACACGTTAGTAATCAGATCCAAGGGATCTGGCGCGCTGTGCATATCATGGTCAATTGGCTATCAAAAGCTTCGAAAAAAGAGTGAGGGATGATCTTTATTTATAGTTCATTATGATGCAAGGCACAAGCGTGTGAATTGGAGGCAAAATGAGTGAAATCGTGTGGACCTGCTAAATGTGAAAAGTGTGACTTCACATGGCTCAAAATGCAGCAAATTGGATGGTTTAAAGGTCGTTTCTTGTTATGGAAAGTTCCTAAACATGTTTAGACACGAAATTGATCTTTAAGCAGGCTTGTAATTGGATTTAAACTTATTTTCAAATCTGACTGAACTTGGAATTTCCATTTCATGATGCCACTTTCATAACCATGGTGCCAACAATGTAAGGCACCTTATGATGTGATTCCTGAAGCATTTGAAAGATGAAGTCACAAGCTTTTCAATCTGCAAGGAATGAGATCAAATGGATGTTTGAGCAAGAAGTTGCATTGAGTCAAAGTCGAAGAAAAAGGGTTGACTTTCCATACTTAGAAATATTTCAAATTTTTCTTCCAAAGTGACCTATAATGTTTTGCATCCAAACATGGCCTTCGACTTGGAATTTGCTCTTGACCCAAAAATATGGAATGAAATAGACCCTTTGATTGATATTTTGAAACTGGAACTATTCAAAATCTCCAAAAATTGAGAGAGTTATGATTTTTTAAATTGGCAAAAAATCATAAAATGACCTATAATCTTTTGAATCCTTAGGGCATCTTCCCTACATTTTCTCACTATTCACATAAAAGAAGGCATATAGTTCACATCTTCAAGCTCATTGTGGAAAAAGTGTGGGCTAAAGGTGACAAAAATTGACAAAGTTATGATCATTTGAAGTCACACATGAGAAATTTGGGGTTCATCTGGAGGACTTGTAATATTTCTTCATTATCAAGCTTCTTCCACGTGAAAACTACTTGAAACTTTTGAACTGATTTGTTGATAAACTTTTTAAGATAAGGATGTCTTTGGAATCCCTCAAAATTACCAAAAGATGAGCAAGATATGCTTCTTTAAAGTTCAAAACCCTAGCTCCTAGATCAAGAAAATGCTTTGAGGAACTTTGACAATTTTGAACAAACTTCTTGTACCAATACAATTGTTTTGTAAATAGAAGTTGTTGAGGATGAAAATGGGAACTCATAGTCACCAAAACCATTTCCATATCTTGAGAATTTAGAGGAGTATGCACTTGTGACCGATGGGAACAAAGCCTTGTCCAAGCATGACAACTTCTCCAATCAACCCCTTGTACCTTTGAACCAAATTTGATAATCTAGAAATATGGTGAACCAAAATAACCTTTCCATGCCATTTCTTCCAAAAAAAACCCAATGGTGAAGTTTGAACTTCTCAAGCTTTATTGACTAGGGCATGGGAATAAACTCATGAACCCATGGAGAAACTTATTAAGCCTCATTGTCTTTATCTACATTAGTAACAAGCAAGACAAGCAAAAATTTCATTTTATTAGTTAAAGAAAAAAATCAAGATAATATATTCATGATCACAAAAGAAAAACAAGGCAAGGTGCTTGGTGATTCCCCAAAGATCAAAGATAAAGATAGGGAGGGGAACCAAGAATCCTAATGTGATATTGTTGTGATGGAATCTACATGGTATGATGAGGGGATCTTAGGGGGAAAATTATGGTACAACAACTGCCCTTATTTAAGTTTCTTCTATCCGGAGATACAAACCCTATTTTTTACCCTAATATGCGATGCAATGCTAATGAGCATGAATGCATATGTACAAAACCAAAGAGACGTAAAACACCACTAGGGATGTAACAAAATAAAGAAACAACAGAGTAACCCAACCAGGAAAATAAATCACTGGTGGATCAAAAAGTCCTGAATCAGAGAGGATGGTAAAATGATCCAATGATACACCAACTTCTATTGAAGGAGAAGCTACCAACATTCACTGTAGGCAAAAAGAGAAAAGAAATGACAACACCGACGTTCACTGAAGGTGAGCTACCAACATTCACTAAAGGTAGAAGGAAAAGAAATTTCATAGCATTGCAGTTCACTGACGATGAAATACCAACTTTCACTGAGGGTAGCAAAAATATAACAATCACCAACTTTCACTGATGGTGACCTACCAACTTTCACTAAATGTAGAGAGAAAATATATCGTAGCATTGCCGTTCACTGGCGATGAACTACCAACGTTCACTGAGGGTAGAAAAATGATAACAATCACCAACTTTCAGGGATGGTGACATACCAACTTTCATTGAAGCTAGAGAGAAAATATATCATAGCATCGTCGTTCACTGACGATGAACTACCAACATTCATTGAGGGTAGAAAAAAGATAACAATCACCAACTTTCACTGATGGTGACATACCAACTTTCACTAAAGGTAAAGAGAAAATATATATCATAGCATCTCCGTTCATTAACGATGAACTACCAACGTTCTCTGAGGGTAGAAGAAAGATAATAATCACCAACTTTCACTGATGGTGACCTACCAACTTTCACTGAAGGTAGAGAGAAAATATATCATAGCATCGCCGTTCACTGACAATGAACTACCAACGTTCACTGAGGGTAGCAAAAAGATAACAATCACCAACTTTCACTGATGGTGACCTACCAACTTTCATTGAAGGTAGAGAGAAAATATATCATAGCATCGCCGCTCACTGACGATGAACTACCAACGTTCATTGAGGGTAGCAAAAAGCTAACAATCACTAACTTTCACTGATGGTGACATACCAACTTTCACTAAAGGAAAAGAGGAAATATATATCATAGCATCACCGTTCACTAACGATGAACTACCAACATTCTCTGAGGGTAGAAAAAAGATAATAATCACCAACTTTCACTGATGGTGACCTACCAACTTTCACTGAAGGTAGAGAGAAAATATATCATAGCATCACCGTTCACTTACGATGAACTACCAACGTTCATTGAGGGTAGAAAAAAGATAACAATCACCAACTTTCACTGATGGTGACCTACTAACTTTCGCTGAAGATTGAGAGATATTATATCATAGCATCGCCGTTCACTGATGATTAACTACCAACATTCACTAAAGGTAGCAAAAAGATAACAAGTTTTCCCCAAAATTCTGGCATTTCACCTAGAATGGGTCTCAACTTCTTCTTTAATTGAGGCACTCCGCCTGGAAAGGGTAATATATAAGTTGTCTCAAATAAAGAGACTTCCACTTACAAAGATTTCACAACTAACTGTCTTTGCGATATTGAAAGACTTGCCATCCACTGGAGTAATATGACAATGAAGTGCAAACTATCCACTCATAGAGAAGATAACAAAAAAGTAATGTCAACTTTCACGAAGAAGCATGAGTTGCTCAAATAAAGAGACCTGCTACTTCCTGTTATAGGATGATTTGTAGAAATGACTTCCTGGGAAGCAATACGGCTTCCTAGGGAATGAAACATGACTTCATGGGGAATGAAACATGACTTCCTGGGGAATGAAACATGACTTCCTGGGGAAATGCCAACATATTCTTGATGAGGAGATAAAAGTTTTCTTGTGCCAAAATAAATGCACATTTCCTAAACTAATACTCGAAGCACGTAAAAATCCAAGGTGATAGTAATGCCTGGGAAACAAAGATTCAAACCAGAAATAAACTGGAGTGAAACAGTCAACCAAAATACATATTTTGAGAAATAAACTCAAGAGGGGAACCCAATCTATCCAACCAAAGAGTTGCACATGAAGGCTAAAGCAATAATCTTCCACGAGGGGTAACTCAGTGGGGAAATTTAAAGAATATACACTATCTTTCTAAGGCCAACACTCTATTGGAGAGAGGACAACATAACTCTGCAAAACAGGGTAGCATGTCAACAAAAATATTAATGAATGTGAATGGGCAACGATTTGCTAAAATTAACTCAGCATGATGTATGTATGAATGTATGAGTGTTATCATGTATATGTTGACAAAACAGACATATAACACTGGGAGTAACCAGTAAAAAACCAACTCGGGCATAATTAACACTCGGCTAAATTACATCAAAGGTGAACAATCCAAGAAAAAGTAAGCGCCAACTGAGGAAACAAAACCTACTGCCTGATTTAACTTTACTGGGGAGAAACATAATCCGGAAATAAACAAATCCAAGTGACAAAAATAGTACAGATACATGGATTTGACATCCTTCTCCAGGCTTCACCAGGGAATAACACTCATACTTCAACGAGGAAACAAATGTTTTCAAAAGTAACACTTCTACTAGGGATTGCAAAATCAATTCCAGGTAAAGAAGATTGACACCAAATCATCAAAACATTCACTAGGGATATCAGGCCCATTTTGAAAGAGGAAACACACAAGCTTCGTTAAGGCGTTTAATGTCCCATCATCAAGACATTAACTGGGGATTTCGTGCTGACTTCAATGGGGAGGTTAACACCACATCCTCAAAGGCAGAACCAATATACATTCTTCACTAGAGAAACCAGAGACCTGTTTTCTTCAATAGCGATTATTGTACCAACTTCTCTGGGAAGAAAGAACCTCTATTTAAAATAACGAAAACTTTAATGGAGAAATCTAGGATTGAATCTTCATATAATGCAAACTCAGAAAATAAGAGAAATGAATCAAAACTTGATCGGGGACACTGGAGTCACAAACCAAATACAGCAAAAACATCTTGAGAAAAACTTCCACTGGAAACAAAACTTCTCAAATCAGCTGGAGTTCGTCCATTTCTCGGATCACCGCTTTTGTTTTTTCTCTTGCGTCACAAATTTTAAAGTAAAAGCAAATTGTAAATACTTTTTGAAAATCAATTTTGTTATTTAATATTTGCGCTTTGAAAGTTATTATCAATAATAAATGGAGTCTTTGCAAGCTAAATAAAACAAGAAATACAAAGAATTGAGTAGAAGCTCAAATTTCATTAATAGATCGTTAGTCTGCGAATGGCGAGACTCCTTGGATGATTACAATGTTCGAAAAATGGTAATATATAATGAAAAAGATACATTAAGATACAATGACCACTATCCCCTCTAACAACTTTTGAAATCCTGAGCAGCAGCTTCTGTTTGAAGTATGATGAGGATCCGAGAAGATTGTTGCTTCAATGATCAAGTCTTGTCTGATGTAGTTACTTGCCAAGAAAGTCCCTAACTTTTGCCTAAGCAGCCCTTGATGGTTTTCAACTTAGCGGGAAATTTATTTTGTTTATGTCTCTAATTTTTGCCTAGACCGCCCTTTTGGGTTTTCGGCCTACCCAGACGCTCTTTTTTTCCTAAGCTTCCCTTTCGGGTTTTCAACTTAGCGAGTTGATCTTTTATTTCTTTAGGCGAACTATTTCTTGACTGCATCAGCATTCATGGGACGTGGGAACTCCTCGCCATCTATAGCTTCAAAATTGGGAGTCCACTTGCCCTTAGAATCAACGTTAAAAGACATGATCTTCCTGAGCATGAGGTTGCCTTCTCTGAATTCACGAGGTTTTACCTTCTTATCAAAAGATTTCTTCATCATTTTCTAATATAACTGTCCATGACACAAAGCTGTCATTCTCTTCTCTTCGGTCAAATTCAATTGGTCAACCCGGTTCTGGACCCATTCAGCCTCTGTCAACTTGGTTTCCATTATCACACGCAAAGAGGGAATCTCAACCTCGACTGAGAGTACCGCTTCCATTACATACACAAGGGAGAACGGGGTTGCTCCTGTTGAAGTTCGGACAGATGTTTGATATCCATGCAAAGGAAAAGGGAGAATTTCATGCCAGTCCTTATAAGTAACCACCGTTTTCTGGATAATCTTCTTGATATTCTTATTAGCAGCTTCAACAACCCCATTCATCTTTGGCCTGTATGGAGATGAACTGTGATGGACAATCTTGAATTCTTCACACAGTTCTGTCATCATCTTGTTGTTCAGATTCGAGCCATTGTTAGTGATAATTCTGCTCGGCACACCATACCAACATATAAGATTATTCTTAATGAAGCACACAACCACCTACTTAGTGACATTAGCATATGAAGCAGCCTCCACCCACTTGGTGAAGTAATAAATTGCTACTAAGTTAAAATGGTGTCCATTCAAAGCTTTGGGTTCTATCATCCCAATCATATAAATACCCCACATAGAGAAAGGCCACGGGGAGAAAATCACATTAAGAAGTGTCGGAGGCACATGAACCTTGTCCCTATAAATCTGGCATTTATGACACTCCTTTGCAAATTTGTAACAATCAGATTCCATTGTCAGCAAATTGTAACCTGCCATTGGCATCTTTTTAGCCATCGAATGTCCATTGGCATGAGTGCCAAATGAACCTTCGTGAATCTCATGCATCAACAGGTGTGCTTCGTGTCTATCCACCCATCTGAGAAAGACCATGTCATAATTTCTCTTATACAACACATTTTCATTGAGGAAGAAACTGTCAGCCAGTCTTCTCAATGTCTTTCTATCTTTATTCGATGCACCAATCGGGTATTCCTGAGTTTGGAGAAAATGCTTGATTTCATAATACCAAGGTTTCCCATATGCTACCTCTTCTGTTGTAAACACATGAGCGGGCCTATCTAATCGCCGAACCATAATTCGAGGTATAGCATTCCAATTATTCACCTGATGGAATTCAACTTTATTAAAGGAGGGTAACAACCTTCTAGCATAATATTTGTAAGGGATCAAGTCGGGGTGACGAGTATCCCATTCTCCTTTAATCTGGTTTATTACCAAAGCTGAATAATCATACACATCTAGAATTTTAATTCTTAGATCAATAGCTTCCTCGAGACCCATGATGCAAGCTTCATATTCTGCCATATTATTAGTACAATCAAATGTCAACCTTGCAGTAAAAGGAATGTGCGATCCATGTGGAGTGACAATCACAACACCAATTCCTTTACCGTAAGCATTCACAGCTCCATCAAATATCATACTCCAGTGAGATTCAGGTTCAGGACCTTCCTTAGGCAATGGTTTATCATAATCCTTCACTTTCAGGAACATCACATCCTCATCGGGGAATTCATACTCCACAGACTGATGATCCTCAAATGGTTGGTGAGCAAGATAATCTTCTAACACGTTGCTTTTAAAAGCTTTTTTAGTGCGGTATTCAATGTCATATTCAGATAACAACATCTTCCAGCGGGCAATTCTCCCAGCAAGAGCAGGCTTTTAAAAAATGTACTTGATTGTATCCATTTTGGAGATCAACCAATGGTGTGATTCAACATATAATGTCGTAAATACTTTTCCGCCCAGGCCAGAGCACAAGATGTATTTTCCAGCATGGAATATCGCGAATCACAATCAGTAAACTTCTTACTGAGATAATAAATGGCATACTCTTTCTTCCCAGTTTCATCTTGTTGACCTAGAATACATCCCATGGAATTATCTAACACTGTCAGATACATAATCAACGGTCTTCCTTCGACAGGAGGGAGCAAGATAGGAGGTTCAAGCAGATATTATTTAATACTTTGAAATGCACTTTGGTTGTCATTTGTCCACACACAACCTTGATCATTTTTTAACAACTTAAAGATCGATTCACATGTTGCAGTCATGTAGGAAATGAATCTGGAAATATAATTCAAATGCCCGAGGAACCCTCTGATTTGCTTTTCAGTTCTTGGAGCTGGCATCTCTTGAATTGCTTTGAATTTATCAGGGTCAACTTCAATTCCTCCCTGGCTAACAATGAAACCCAATAATTTTCCTGATCGAACATCGAAAGTGCATTTATTTAGATTCAAGCGGAGACGATACTTCCTCTAACGCTGTAACAAATTTAACAAATTTTATACATTCCCTTCTTCAGTCTGGGATTTAGAAATCATATCATCAACATATACTTCGATTTCCTTGTGCATCAAATCATGGAATAGGGTTGTCATAGCCCTCTGGTACGTTGCACCAGCGTTCTTCAACCCAAAGGGTATCACTCTGTAACATAATGTTCCCCAGGGTGTGATGAACGTTGTTTTTTCCATGTCCTCTAGAACCATTCTTATTTGATTATAACCAAAAAATACGTCCATGAACGAGAAAACTTTGAATTTTGTTATGCTATCCACTAACATATTAATGTGTGGCAATGGAAAATCATCTTTTGGACTAGTTTTATTTAGATCTCTGTAATCTACGCACATGCGGAATTTTCTGTCTTTTTTTGTAACTGGGACAATATTTGCAATCCATTGAGGATACACTTTACAAGGAAACCGACATGAATCTGCTTTAGAACTTCCTCTTTGATCTTCACTACCATATCTGGGTGAGTTCTTCTCAACTTCTGTTTGATTGGCGGACACTCTGGCTTCAACAAAAAATGGTGCTCTACAATATTTGTATCTAGACCAGGAATATCTTGATAAGACCAAGCAAAAATATCAACATACTCTTTCAACAACTCAATCAACCTACTTTTCACATCAGGGTGCAACAATGCTCCGATCTTGACCTCTTTCGGATCTTCTTCTGAACCCAAATTGATTACTTCTAATGACTCTTTATATGGTTGAATGGCATTTTCATCACACTCAAGCAACTGTGAGACCTCTTCTAGAATCTCATCACAGTCTTCTTCTCTGTCCCCATACACAAGACATTCAAAGTTGGGAGAGGGTGCAGGGTCATTGTATTCAACGAGTTTTTTAATTAATCTGCACATATGATTTATGATTGCATTTAGAAACTGACATATATATCAAGTGATCGTGCAAATTGTTTTCCAGTCATTATTTATTTTGAAAGGTTTTTTCTGATTACCATTTTCCAAGAAAAAGTAGAAAATAAAGATACAGTGTGGGAAACAAAGATATTGCAGAAAATAAAAATTGCAGCACACAGATAATCCCTACAACATTAATACTTCCACCTTAGCCAGAGTGAAAGATTTTCAAAAATATTAACAAATCAAATTACTTTGAAACATGTATGCAAGAGGGAACATCAATGGTGATCCAGTTCTAAACCCTAACTCCGTGCATCACGTAATTTGCCATTTCCTGCTCTGCTTCATCTTCCACAATGGCATTAATCTCGAAAATAGTTGGATGAAGATAACCCCTGCTATGGAAAATGTCTTGATACGTGCCTGCAGCATACCTTTATCATTCCTCAAAGAGAATCCCAAGCCAACTATGTTCTTGTTTACAGGTGGATCAACAATCTAGCCCCATACTTCACTATGAACCTTACGCATAACCTGCTGCGCATCCTTATGAGAAACCATGGAATTATCAATTTCTCTTATCTTGTCAATAGATAAAGCTTGGAACTGGGTTCCAACAGAAGCTTCATCTGCCTCCACAATGCTGAGCGAGGACAAATGATATCAATAATTCATGTTCCCCATTTATGATCACTACTTTCCCTTCACGTACAAACTTCAGTTTCTGGTGTAATGTTGAAGTGACAGCCCCTGCCTTATGTATCCAAGACCGTCCTAGAAAACAGCTGTAAGTGGGTACAATATCCATAACTTGGAAACTAATCTGAAACAAATGTGGTCCTATATGAATAGGCAAGTCCACTTCACCAATAACAGATTTCCTTGATCCGTCAAACACTTTCACAATGATGCCACTCGGGCGCATAAGCATTCGTTGATATTTCAACTTCATAAGAGTGCTCCTCGGTATAACGTTCAAAGCAGATCCATTATCAATCAACACATTGTATAGTGAATCATTCTTGCAATTCATAGAGATGTGGAGATCCAGGTTGTGATTCCTTCCTTCATCGGGCAATTCATCATCGCAGAAAATCAAGTTATTACATGATGTAATGTTCCCTACTACACTGCTGAATTGGTCTACTGGCATATCATTCTCCACAAAAGCTTGGTCCAATACCCTCATCATGGATTCTCTGTGAGCAGATGAATTCATCAATAAAGCCAAGATAGATATTTTTGAAGGAGTCTGCAGTAGATGATCTACAATTCGGTAGTCGCTCATCTAGATTATCTTCAAAATATCATCCACTTCTTTCTCTTACGTAGCCCTACTAGTCTCACCCGTAGCCTTCTTGGGTTCAACATTCTCAGCAATTTTCTTTCCAGTACTAACATGTCCTCGAACAACCAGTGCAAATACACGACCGTTGCGGGTCACTTTGCTAGTCTCAACAATATTTCCAACACCACGCAATGGCTGGATGGGAACCTCCACAGCATCCTCTAAGATTGTAGCGTTATATTTTTAGGGTACAACCTTATCTGACTTGTAAGGCACAAGACCGGGCAAACTAATCACAAATGAGGTAACAACTGGCTTGCTATGATATTCAACTTCAAAATGGGTAGTTGCACCAAAACAAGGCACAATAACATTTAAGCCCTTTTCAACACATTCAGTCATTGTAGAGTCATCCCTAGAAAATAAATCCTCATCTGAAGAGAAATACTCATCTGCGGAGGCATACTCTTAATCTGACTCTTCTACAGCTAAACAAACCTCAACAATATCAACTTTATGGTAATCATACCTTTGACCTATAGTCTTGATGGTCCCATTGTCCAACAATAATGAACACCTTTCTTCATAATTGAACATCCTCGAAAATCTCGACAGGAAATCCGGCAAAATCCATACAGGTGTTCCACCTTGTAGCGGTAGAAATGTTCAAGACTAAGCCATTGGATTGACTAGAATTTATACAAATCAAAATCAAAATCGCCACTGCGCTTTATTATTTCCGAAGGAATGGTAAAAGATAGAATAACCCAAAAAGAGGGGAAAAGATTCAAGGTAAGGGGGTTGGTTATGCAAAGGGAAGGTATTAACACCCTAAACATCTACGGTACTCCGCTAGAGTCTCTTTGTAAAAATTTGTATACTTTGGCTATGAAAATAAAATGTTGTATAAAAATGGATGGTGGAGGTGAGAAAAGAAATATATTTATTTTATAATTTTTGCACCCGTCGCGGTTGCGAATCTTTAGTGCCTACGTACCACCTTTTCATGCAACAGGGGATCATGGTACACGTAGTTCCTCTTTTAAAAATTAAAACACAAATGCGTTGGTTAATTTTATGAGATAAAAAATCATCGTCATTGTCCGTGTGGAAAACATACCTACTACCCACAATCATGAGAAAGGATAATTTGCATCATCTCAAAGTGGATGATATGGCTTGGATTTCAAAATCAACAATGCCTCACTCAACACCCAAGTGAAAAATATCTCTGTTCACTACATATTGTAGAAGTATGGTTGTTTGCATCACTACAAGGATTGACAAGAGTTCAACCTTTTTTGAGAAAAGTTTAAAGATAAAAAGCCAAAGTGGCAAAATGGTTTGAAATGAGATTGATCGTCTTTTAGTCTTCTCACAAAAAATTTCAAGGTATTATTAAGTTGATTGGAGTTTATTTATAAAAAAAGTTTTGAGAATGCATGGACATAAGTCCAAGTTTATTATGAAAGTGGTTCAAGTTCAAAAACAAGAAGAGTTTTCAAAAAGGGGGAAGAAGATTTTTGAAATTAAATAAGATAGGAGGAGACGGAGGGACTATCCTAAAGCATAAGATAAAAGCTAGGGATAAGAACCATCTAACCAACCAGAAGCCAACACTTGACATTATGAGCCAAGATAGAATTCCCATTCCTTTGATTGAAACCAATCAAGCAAAAAAAAAATACTAGACATCTTGAGAGAACCAAATTTCAAGTGTATTAAGTCTTCATAAAAATTGGACAGAGTAACAGCTGTATACGGGTGAATTCCAGATTACAAACAAAGGGTGTAATCACAAAAAACCTGCACACAAAAACAAACAACAAACCCAATGTCTTGAGTTAAACCTCGAGAACTCTAGACAAAATAATCAGATAAGACCACAAGGTCTCCAAGACAGGCCAAGGTTTCTAATCCTAAGTCTAAGAAAAAAGTCCCATGCTCCATAATGCCAAGGATAGTAACCAAATAGTCCAAGTACCATTATTGGTTTTTTTTAGGGTTTATGTTGATTATAAGGTATCTTAAGAATGGAAAAGAAAAGCTCAAGTGAGCAAAATAAAAATGGCAAGAAAGTAAATGCTCAAATAAGCAAAGATGAAAATGGAATGAAATGTAAATTCTAAAAGTAAATAGTTCATAAAGCATAAAAAAAATAAAGTTTAAGGTAAAACAAGAAAATAGTTAGTGGTTAGTTGGATGATAATCTTGAAGCTTGCATTTGGAACTCATTAGTGGATTGGTAGAACCAAAGCCTCCACACAACAAGTTGCATTTGCTTTTTGTCAAGTATATCATCCATTTGGAATTCTCATAAGTACCATTTCATGATCAAGGATGTTTAAGTGATCCGCGTTGACCATAGGTGTTATAGATCCATTAGAGGATTGGTAGAACCAAAGCCTCCACACAATGAATCTCAAGGTTATTGGATCAAAGAGATCAAATTAACATATTTGGGCTTGCAATCATAAGTTTGGGCCACGAATGATCATTTATTCGAATTGGGACAAAATTTAGCGCTATGTTAAGCAATCGTAAGTGGACTTATATATAGAAGTCACACCTATTTTGAGGCCGGTGAATAGCAATCTATGCACCATTTGTTTTGAGACATGACATATAGATCATGCTCCAACAACAATTAGTGCAATATGAAAGGTATGAGATGAAGAGGGATGGGAAAAAATATACAAACCACATTTGAATTAAATTTTAATCAAACTATTATTAAAATCATTCATCCATTTTTATGGAGTTAAACTCAACACCATGGATCCAATGATGTTAATAAAGTTCATGATCCAAAATCTAACCCAAGATCAACAAGAAAATAGTAACAAAATAATATCACATTTAATATACACAAAAGGGTTTAAAAAAGATTTAAAAAATAGAAAATAATGAGAGAAATATCAACTATGTTCAAATTAATCAAGAAATGAAATGTAAGACCATAGAAAAATCAGAAAAAGGCTTAAATAATTTTACAAATATTTTGGTAATTTTTTAAAGTCAAAAACTATTTTTTAAAATTAAAATAAATGGTTAAAATAATCAAAAAATGGTAAAAAAATAGGAAAGTCAGACAAAAATATTCCATAATAGGAAGGTCACCAATATTTGTCACAATATCATTGGATCATTCCATAATTTTTTCAGAATTTAAAAATGTATAAAAGTATTTTTAAACATTTAAAACAAATAAAATAAGTTTAAAATTTATAAAAAATACCAAAACACAAAATAAAAGTGTGAAAAAATAAAAATCAGAAAGAGAATAATAAAAAATATTTTTCGTAATTTATTTAGATTTTTTGGACTAAAAATGAATTTTCTATGATTTTTTGAAATTTAAAATAATTAAAGTATACAAATTAGAAAAAGAAAATAAAAGTAAAATATGTGGACCATTGGATGAGAGTTAAAACACATTAGTAATCAAATCCAAGGGATCTGGCGCGCTGTGCATATCATGGTCATTAGTGAATATTGTACAAAATCATTAATTAAATCAGAATTTCAAAAAAACAGATGACGCGCCTTCGTTGGTTGGAAGATGACACGATGGTCATCTTCAACCTCCAGCCATCACGAATTGCAGGTCTCTCAAACTGTAAAATCATAAGCTCAGACCTATGCCATTCGCTACGTCTCTTCAAGACAAAGACAACCACACCCTCGTGCCAAATTTATATAAACTGTAGCTCAAGAAATTTGAAAGGAAAGTTTTGAAAAGGGATTTGAAATTTCATGGTGAAAACATGTTTCCAGTAAAAGGTAAGTGTTGCGACTAGAACCAGGGCAATGAGAGCAACACAATGATATCAGAGTTTTAATGAATTGATGAAGGAATCTACCTATTGAAGTTGAGTTGTAGAGCTCTGAAACTGGACTTCTATGGAGCAGTATAGGGAACGATTCTCAAATGCAATTATGTGGTTAGCTTCAGGGATTACCAAGGAAGGTGAATTGATGGAAAAATTGGATTGAAAAAGCATTGAACACTGATTACGAAGTTACAGAATATTGAGTTATGGAGCAAGTTTGTCAGTGTGATTCTAGCTATCCAAGCTTGGGAAATTGAATGGGATAATACATGTATTTATGGGAGAAGCGAATGGGATGAAAAGGAAGAGTGAATGATGCGTTTTGGATGGAATTCGTGCAAACCTGATGCACGAGTGAAGTGTGATCCAAACTTCACCAAAACTCATCCAATTCTTGCGTTTTGATGCACTAATACACTTGGGAAAGTTGGCTAATCATGTTTAGACCCAAAACGTGTGTTAATTTGAGGTTTAGAGGTTGTAACATGAAAATCAAATTCTGACATGCAAGGAAACTTCAATTCCAAGTTACCATTTTTGAAACAATGGCATTCTCAACTCAAGGGGTCTTAAGGCATGATTCTTGATGCTTTAGAAAAATGAGGTTATAAGCTTTGCAATGAAAAAGAATGGAGTTAAATGGATACTAGAGCTAAAAGTTGTATTAAGTCAATGTTGGAGAAAAAGGGTTAACTTTCCATACTTAAAAATATATCAAATTCTTCTTCAAAAATGACATATAATGTCTTGCATCCAAACATGGCCTTCCCCTTGGAATTTTCTCTTGACCAAAAGAGATGGCATGAAGTAGATCTCTTGAATGACATTTTGAAACTTGAATCATTCAAAATCTCCAAAATATGAGCAAGTTATGACTTATTGAAGTTGGCAAAAAATCATGAAATGACCTATAATATTTTGCATCTTTAAGGAAACTTCCATCCATTTTCAACTTTGCATATAAAACAAGGCATAATGTTCACATCGTCAAGATCATTATGGAGAAAGAATGGACTCAAGGTGATAAAAATTGACCAAGTTATGACCATTTGAAGTCACATGTGGAAAATTGGGGACTCATCTAGAGGACTTGCAATCTTACTTCCTCATCAAGTCTCTTCCTTATGAAAACTCCTTGGAAACTTTGAAGTAATTTGTTAATAACCCTTTGAAGATAATGATGTCTTTGGAATCACTCAAAAATACCAAAAGGTGAAAAAGAAATACTCCTTTGAAGTTCAAAACCCTAGCTCCTAGATCAAGACGATGCTTTGAAGAATTTTGACAAGCTTGAATAAACTTCTTGAATAAACATTCTTTCTTTGTTAATAGAAGTTGTTGAGGATGATAATGAGGACTCATAGCCACCAAAACCACTTCCATATATTGAAATTTGAGAGAAATATGCTCTTTTGACCAATAGGAACAAGGCCTTGTCCAAACATGACAACTTCTCCAATCAACCCCTTGTACTTTTAAGTCAAACCTAATAAACTTGAAATGTGATGAACCAAAGAAAACTTTCCATTCCAATTCTTGCAAAACCAATCCAATGGTGAGGTTTGAAATTCTCAAGCTTTATTGGCTAGGGCATGGAAATAAACTCATGAACCCATGGGGGAACTTGTTAAATCTCATTGCCTTTACCTACATGGATAACAAGCAAGACAAACCAACCTTGCATATCATTAGTTAAATGAAGAAATCAAAACAAAATTCATGATCACAAAAGGAACCTAAGTCAAGGTGCTTGGTAATCCCTCAAAAAGGGCAAAACTAAATGTAGGGAGGGAAACCAAGAATCCTAGTGTAATCTTGTTTTGAATGAATCAACATGGTATGCTGAAGGGATCTTAGGGGCAAAAATTGGGGTACAATAGCTGCCCTTATTTAAGTTTCTTCTGTCCATAGATACGAAGGTTAAAAATCTTCGTGCCAGCGCGATCGAAGATACTTAAATATAAAACAAACCTTATTTTTGGCCCTAAGATACCATGCAAATGTTTATGATCATTAATGCATATGAACAGAACCAGAGAGACGCAAAACATCATTGGGAATGTAACAATAATAAAGAAATAAAGAAGCAACCCCACCAGGAAAATAAATCACTGGTGGACCAAAAAACTTAATCAAAGAGAATGGTAGAATGGTCAAAGGATACACTAACTTCTACCGAAGGCAAAACTACCGAAATTTACTGAAGGCAGTGACAAAGATAACAAACATCGACGTTCATTGCCGATGGTCTACCAACTTTCACTAAAGGTAGAAATAGAATTCCATATCACCGCTTTTCACTGACGATGAACTACCAACGTTCACTGAGGAGAGAAAAAATATAATAAACACCGACGTTCCCTGCCGATGGTCTACCAACTTTCACTGAGGGTAGAAAGAGAAAATATCATATCACCACCGTTCACTGACGATGAACTACCAACATTCACTGATGGTAGAAAAAAGATAACAAACATCGACGTTCACTGCCGATGGTCTACCAACTTTCACTGAAAGTAGAATGATAAAATACCATATCACCTCCATTCACTGACGATGAACTACCAACGTTCACTGAGGGTAACAAAAAGATAACAAACACTGACATTCACTGCCGATGGTCTACCAAGTTTCACTTAAGGTAGAAAGAGAAAATATCATATCACCGCCATTCACTGACGATGAACTACCAACGTTCACTGAGGGTAGCAAAAAGATAACAAGTTTCCCCAATATTCTGGTGTTTCACCTAGAATGGGTCTCAGCTTCTTCTTTAACCAAAGCACTCCACCTGGAAAGAATAACATATAAGTTGTCTCAAATAAAGAGATTCGCTACTTGTTGTCACGGAGAATTGTAAAAAGAAATGGCTTTTTAGGTAGGAGGTATGACTTCCTGGGGAGATGCCATGATATTCTTGCTGAGGGGGTAAAGTCTTCTCGTGCAAAATAAATACACCAACCAAAACTTGGTGTTTTCAGAAATCCAAAGTAAATAACATTGTCGGGGAACCACAGATTCAAACCAGAAATAAACTGGGATGAAACAGTCAGCCATAATACATCCTTTAAGAAATAAACTCAAGAGGGAAAACCAAATCCATCCAAACAAGGAGCTGTACCAGAAGGCTAAAGCAAAAATCTTTTATGAGGGACAACTCAGTAGGGAAATTGAAAGAATATACACTTTCTGCTTAAGACCAACACTGAATTGAAAAAAGGGCAACATAACTCTACAAAACAGGGTAATATGTCAACAAAAATATTAACAAATGTCAATGAATAATTACTTGCAAATTTTAGCTATGCATGATGTATGTATGAATGTATGAGTGTTATGGTGCGTATGCTGAAAAAATAGATATACAACATGGGGAACAACCATGAAAAACTGCCTCGGGCACTAACAACACTCGACTAAACTTCATACAAGATGATCATTACAAGAAACGTAAAGGCCAGCTGAGGAAACAAAGCCTATTGCCTGCTTTAACTTTATTGAGGAGAAACATGATCCGGAAGTAGATAAATCAAAGTGATGAAATAAATGGATACCGGGATAGAACATCCTTCTTCAGGCTTCACCAGGGAAACCAGTGTTTTTCCAAAAGTAACATTCCTATTAGAGATTGCAAGACCAGTCTCAAGTAAAGCAGACTGACACCGAAACATCCAAACATTTGCTGGGGAATTCAGGCCTACTTCACTAGAGAAAATGCGGATTGAAACTTCACATCATGAAAACTCAAAAAAGAGGAGAAATGAATCCAAACTTGACTGAGGATACCAGAATCATAAACCTAATACGGTGAAAACATCCCGAGTAGACCTTCCCGAGGGGAACAAAAACTTCTCAAAACGACTGGAGTTTGTCCATTCCTGGGATCACCATTTTTGTTGTCATTGTTTCATCATAAATCTCAAAGTAGAAGAAAATTGTAAAATCTTTTTTTTGAAAAATAAATTTTGTTATTTAATCTTTTTGCTTTGAAAGTTATTATCAATAATAAATGGAGTCTTTGAAAACTAAATAAAATAAGAAATACAAAGAATTGGGTAAAAGCTAAAATTTCATTAATAGAATGGTAGTCTGCGAATGGCGAGACTCCATAGATGATTACAAAGTCAGGAAAATGGTAACATATAATGGAAAAGATACATGGAGACGCAATAACCACTATCCCCTCTAACAACTTTTGAAATCCTGGGCAGCAACTTCTGTTGAAGTATGGTGAGGATCCGAGAAGATTGTTGCTTCAACGATCAAGTCTTATCTGACGTGGTTACTTGCCAAAAAAATCCCTAACTTTTGCCTAAGCTGCCATTTTCGATTTTAAACTTAGCGGGAAATTTATTCTGTTTAGGTATCTAATTGTTGCCTAGACCGCCCTTTCTAGTTTTCAGCCTTCTGAGATTCTTATTTTTTTCCTAAGCCGCCCTTTCCTTTTTTGCGTCACCATTCGTGGGACGTGGGAACTCCTCGCCATCTATAGTTTCAAGAATTAATGCACCGCCAAAGAAGGCTTTCTTGACAACATACGGGCCTTCAAATTATGGAGTCCACTTGCCCCTAGAATCAGTGTTGAAAGACATGATCTTCCTGAGAACGAGGTCGCCTTCTCTGAATTCACGAGGTTTGACCTTTTTATGAAAATCTTTCTTCATTCTTCTCTGATATAACTCGTCATGACACAAATCCGTCATTCTCTTCTCCTCAATCAAATTCAATTGGTCAAACCTGTTCTGGACCCATTCAGCCTCTGTCAACTTGGTTTCCATTATCACACGCAACGAGGGAATCTCTACCTCGACTGGGAGTACAACTTCCATTCCATACACTAGGGAGAACGAGGTTGCTCCTGTTGAAGTGCTGACAAATGTTCGATATCCATGCAGAGCAAAAGGGAGCATTTCATGCCAATCCTTATAAGTAATAACGATTTTCTAGATAATTCTCTTGATATTCTAATTAGCAGCTTGAACAACCCCATTAATCTTCGGCCTGTATGGAGATGAATTCTGATGGACAATCTTGAATTCTTCACATAGTTATGTCATCATCTTATTGTTCAAATTCGAGCCATTGTCACTGATAATTCTGCTCAGCACACCATACGACATATAAGGTTATTCTTAATGAAGCGCACAACCACCTACTTAGTAACGTTGGCATATGAAGCAGCTTCCACCCATTTGGTGAAGTAGTCAAATGCTACCAAGATAAAATGGTGACCATTCAAAGCTTTAGGTTCTATCATCCCAATAATGTCAATACCCCACATAGAGAAAGTCCATGGGGAGGAAATCACATTGAGAAGTGTCATAGGCATATGGACCTTGTCAGCATAAATCTAGCATTTATGGCACTTCTTTGCAAATTTCTAACAGTCAGACTCCATCGTCAGCCAATAATAACTTGCCCTCAGCATCTTTTTAGCCATCGAATTTCCATTAGCATGAGTGCCAAATGAACCTTCATGAATCTCATTCATCAACATGTCTGCTTCGTGTCTATCCACGCATCTGAGCAAGACCATGTCATAATTTCTCATGTATAACACATTTTCACTAAGGAAGAAACTGCCTGCCAATCATCTCAATGTCTTTATATCTTTCTTCGACGCGCCAATTGGGTATTCCTGAGTCTGAAGAAAATTCTTGAAATCATAATACCACGGTTTTCCATCTGCTACCTCCTCTTCTATAAACACATGAGCGGGCCTATCCAGCTGTCGAACCATAATTCATGGTATATCATTCTAAGCATTCACTTGGTACATAGAAGCCAGAGTTTCCAGAGCATCCTCCATTTGATTTTCATCTCTAGGGATGTGATGGAATTCAACTTTATTGAAGAAGGGTAATAATCTTCTAGCATAATCTTTGTAAGGGGTCAAGCGGGGTGACGAGTATCCCATTCTCCTTTAATCTGATTTATTACCAAAGTTGAATCACCATACACATCTAGAATTTTAATTCTGAGATCAATAGCTTCCTCGAGACCCATGATGCAAGCCTCATATTCTGCCATATTATTTGTGAAATCAAATGTTAACCTTGCAGTAAAAGGAATGTGCGATCCATGAGGAGTGACAATAACAACACCAATTCCTTTACCATAAGCATTCATAGCTCCATCAAATATCATACTCCAACGAGATTCAGGGTCAGGGCCTTCCTCAGGAAATGGCTCATCACAATCATTCACTTTAAGGAACATCACATCCTCATCGGGGAATTAATATTCTACATATTAGTGATCCTCCACGGGTTGGTGAGCAAGATAATCTGCTAACACACTACTTTTAATGGCCTTTTGAGTGCAGTATTCGATATCATATTCAAATAACAACATCTGCCAGCGGGTAATTCTCCCAGTAAGAGTAGGCTTTTAAAAAATGTACTTGATTGGATACATTTTGGAGATCAACCAAGTGGTGTGATTTAACATATACTGCCACAAACTCTTTGCCGCCAAGGCCAAAGCAGAACAGGTTTTTTTCCAGCATGGAATACCATGACTCACAATCAATGAATTTTTTACTGAGATAATAAATGGAGAACTCCTTCTCCCATGTTTCACCATGTTGTCCCAGAATACAACCCATGGATTTATCTAACACTATTAGATACATAATCAACAGTGTTCCTTCTACGGGAGGGAGCAAGATAGGAGGTTCAAGCAAATATTCCTTAATACTCTCAAATTCCCCTTGGCAGTCATCCATCCACATACGACCTTGATCTTTCTTTAACAACTTAAAGATCGGTTCACATGTTGCAGTCATGTGGGAAATGAATTTGGAAATATAATTTAAACACCCGAGGAAACCTCTGACTTGCTTTTCAGTTCTTGGTGCTGGAATTTATTGAATTGCTTTGACTTTATCAAGGTCAATTTCAATTCCTTTCTGGCTAACAATGAAACCCAACAACTTCCCTGATCGAACACCGAAGGTGCATTTATTTGGATTCAAGCTGAGACAATACTTCCTCAAACGCTGAAACAACTTCAACAAATCTTCTATATGCCCTTCTTCAGTATGGGATTTGGCAATCATATCATCACCATATAGTTCAATTTCCCTTTGCATCAAATCATGGAATAGGGTTGTCATAGCCCTCTGGTATGTTGCACCATCGTTCTTCAACCCGAAGGGCATCACTCTGTAACAGAATGTTCCTCAGGGTGTGATAAACGTTGTTTTTACCATGTCCTCTGGAGCCATTTTATTTGATTATACCCGAAAAATCCGTCCATAAACGAGAATACTTTGAATTTTGCTGTGCTATCCACTAACATGTCGATGTGTGGCAATGGAAAATCATCTTTTAGACTAGCTTTATTTAGATCTTTGTAATCTACGCACATGCGGACTTTTCTGTCTTTTTTTGGTATTGGGAAAATATTGGAAATCCATTGAGGATACCCTGACGTCATAAGAAAACCAGCATTAATCTTCTTTCGAACCTCCTCTTTGATCTTTACTGCCATTTCTGGGTTAGTTCTTCTCAACTTTTGTTTAATTCGTGGGCACTCTGGCTTCAACGGCAAACAGTGCTCAACAATATATGTATCTAGACCAGGCATATCTTTGTAAGACCAAGCAAAAATATCGACATACTCTTTCAGCAGCTCAATCAACCTGCTTTTCACATCAGGATCCAGCGATGCTCCAATCTTGACTTCCTTTGGATCTTCTTCTGAACCCAAATTGATCACTTCCAAAGCCTCTTTATATGGCTGAATGGTATTTTCCTCGTGCTCAAGCAACCATGAGACCTCTTCTGGAAACTCATCATAATCTTCTTCTCCAGCCCCATACACAGGACATTCAAAGTTGGGAGAGGGTGCAGGGTCATTGTATTCAACGGTTTTTTTAATTTATCTGCACATATGATTTGTGATTGCATTTAGAAACTGACACATATAACAAGTGATCATGCATATTGAATTTCAGTTATTATTTATTTTGAACGGTTTTTTTCTGATTACCATTTTCCAAGAAAAAGCAGAAAATTAAGACATAATTTGGGAAGTAAAGACAACTTTTATTAATGATCTTAAAAGTCACGGCAAACAGATAAGCCCTACAACATTAATAATTCCACCTTGGGCAGAGTGAAAGTTTTTCAAAAAAATAGATTAACAAATCGAATTACTTTGAAACATGTATGCAAGAGGGAACATCAATGGTGATCTAGTTCTGAACCCTGACCCCGTGCTTCACATAATTCGGCATTTCCTGCTCTGCTTCATCTTCCATAATGGCGTTAATCCTGGAAACAGTCGGATGAAGATAGCCCCCACTATGAAAAATGTCTTGATACCCGCCTACAACAGACTTTGGCTTCATGCCATTTCCTTTGTCATTCTTCGAAGAGAACCCCAAGCCAGTTCTGTTCTTTTTCACAGGTGGATCCAAAATTCGTCCCCAAACTTCATTATGACCATTACGCACAACCTGCTGCGCATCCTTCAGCGAAACCATGGAATTCTCATTTCCTCTTATGTAGTCAATGGATAAGGCTTGGAACCGGGTTCCAACAGCAGCTTCATCCGCTTCTACAATGTTGAAAGAGGACAAATGAGATATAAACAATGCCTGCTCCCCATTTATGATGACTACCTTCCCTTCACGCACAAACTTTAGCTTCTGGTATAAAGTTGAAGTGACAGCCCCTGCTTCATGTATCCACGACCGTTCTAGCAAACAAATATAAGTAGGAACAATGTCCATGACCTGGAAGGTTATCTGAAACAAATGTGGTCCTATATGGATAGGTATGTCCACTTCACCGATGACATATTTCCATGACCCATCAAACTCTTTCAGTGATGCCACTAGGGTGCATAGGCGTTCCTTGATATTTCAATTTCCTAAGAGTACTCCTCAGTATAACATTCAACGCGGATCCATTATCAATCAGCACATTGGATAGTGAATCATTCTTATAGTTCATTGAGATGTGGAGGCCCAGGTTGTGATTCCTCCCTTCATCTGGAAATTCATCATCGCAGAAACTCAAGTTATTACATGAAGTAATGTTTCCTATTACGCTGTTGAACTGATCTATTGGCATATCGTTCTCCATAAAAGCTTGGTCCAATACCCTCATCAAGGATTCTCTATGAGAAGAGGAGTTCATCAATAAATCTAAGATAGATATTTTTGAAGGAGTCTGCAGCAGCTTATCTACAATTTTGTAGTCGCTCATATTAATTATCTTTAAAATACCATCCACTTCTTTCTCTAACGTAGCTTCACTAGTCTCTCCCGTAGCCTTCTTAGGTTCATCATTCTCAACAACTTTCTTTCCAACATCAACATCTCTTCAAACAACTGGCACAAACACACGACCGCTACGGGCCACCCTCCT
The DNA here is from genome assembly GCA_948472305.1 of Vicia faba. Classification (NCBI taxonomy): domain Eukaryota; kingdom Viridiplantae; phylum Streptophyta; class Magnoliopsida; order Fabales; family Fabaceae; genus Vicia; species Vicia faba. The sequence continues at coordinate 143,634,304 of OX451735.1, forward strand.
ATTTTCAGCTATATTTCCAACATCAGGAATTGGCTGGATGGGAACTTCCACTCCATCTTCTAAGATTGTAGCTTTGTATTTGTAAGGCACAACCTTATCTGGTTTGTAGGGGACAGGACTTGGCAAACTAATCACCAATGGGGTAACAACTGGCTTGCTATGATACTCTACTTCAAAATGGGCGAGTGCACCAAAACAAGGAACAATGACGTTTACCCCTTCTTCCATGCAATCAGTCATTAATAAGTCATTTCTGGAAAACAAATCTTCGTATGAAGAGAAATACTATCGAAAATTCTGAATTCACCAGGACATCCAGAAACCATGTTCACTTCCTCTTCATATTGTGCCCTAGGCCTGATTATGTTGATGAGGCCCTCATCCATCATCTCCTGTAAATCAACCTTTATCTTCTTGCAACCGTGTATGTTTATACTACAAATATCACAACCGGAATGGTTATGCGTATAGTAGTTAAATTCACAAAGTTCTGCATGCATTTTCACCAAATCTCCTCTAACCAGATTAATATCAAAAATCTGGAAGTCGCCTGGACAACCGGCCACCATGTTTACAGCATTTACTCCCCCGTCCTTGGGCATAGGGTTATCTTTCACATTAGGTCCCACGTCCTTGAAATTTAGAACATCATACTTTACCAATTTCAGTACCTCAGTCTTCAAAGGATAACAATTCTCAACATTATGCCCTGGTGCTCCATGATGAAAAGCACATGTTTGGTCTGCCTTGTAATACTAATGCAATGGTGACGGTATGGCGGGAGGTGGTCATGTTTGAACCAACTTCTTCTGAATCAATATCGGTAGTAGCTCTGTATAGATCATGGGAATCAGGTCATAACTCTCCCATCTCTGATTATACCCTTGATTCCCCTGCTGGGATGGTCTCTGATAAGCAATGGTAGTTGGAGCGACATTCATAACAGAAGTAACTAAGGCGACTTACTGATGACGCTGATAATTCCTTCTAGGATCGTTCACCCTCCTTTCTTGTATAACAGGATTTGCATCTCTTTATTTCTTCTTGGTAAACCCATAAGATGGCTTCTTCATACTTCCAGATCCTTCACTCTTCATCAAACAGCCTTCTCTTACAGCTTCTTCTAAGCGGATACCCATTCCTACCATCTCAGTAAAGTCACTTGGCGCGCTTGCTACCATCCTGTCATAGTAGAAAGCACCCAGCATTTTCAAGAAAATCTTAGTCATCTCCTTTTCTTCCATGGGATGAATCACTTGGGCAGCTACCTCACGCCATCTCTGCACATACTATTTGAACTATTCCCTGTATTTCTGAACCATGGCCCTGAGTTGATCACGGTCAGACGCCATGTCCATATTGTACTTGTATTGTTTCATGAATGCTTCTCCCAAATAATTAAAAGTATGGATATTGGAGTAGTCCAAAATCATATACCACTTTAGCGCAACACCAGTCAAACTATCCTGAAAAAAGTGAATCAGCAGACGTTGATCATCAGTATGGGTAGACATTCTCCTCACGTACATCACCATATGTGCATGAGGGCATGTGTTTCCCTTATACTTCTCAAAACTCCGGGACTTTAAACTTAGAAGGTATCTTAACATTCGGGACCAAACATAGCTCATTCACATTTTGCCCAAATAGCTCTTTTCCCCTGAGGGCCTTCATCTCTCTTTTCATCTTGTCAAACTGCTCTTGAAAATCATCCATTATGTAATAAAGACCCAAGTCTTCACTCAGTGGAGGGAAAGGACGACACACATCATCATTAACAAACGAAACCATATTTACCGAAGGAGGTGCAGTAGGAACAACATGCACCACAGGAGGTGCTGGAGTAACAATAGTCAGAACCACTGGAGTATCTTGAGGACTAAGATTGAAACCTTCAGGTGCAAAATTCTATGGAATTCCCCATGGATAACATTGAGGCATGCGATTCTGAACAACAACAGGAGTAGCAGATACGGGAACAGTCGGAGCTTCAGTAGTTTCCCTTGTTAGTTGAGGTTAAACACTCGGTGGCTGATTCTGAGCAGCCACCAGAGCTTCCATCAAAGTAGTCAGATTGTCCATGCCGTCCTTCAAAGCAGAAACTTCCTCGCGGAGCTCGCGATTCTCTTGTTCTAAGTTGTCCATGTTCTTTCTGAAATTAGCTCGAGTGTTGTAGTGATGAGTCAGCATTCTAAACGAAGTAAAGAAGCTTGGTAACACACCTAGATATGCATAACAAATGCAAAAAATATGTGCAATATGATGCATGATGTGCAATGCACATGATTATTTTTACTTTGTTATTTAATATTTCAAGGGATTTATAGATTTATAGACATATTGCAAACATCAAAGTAATAACGCATCTGAAATACTGAAATTTTTTATTATAATAACTCCAAAATGGATTACAAGTTTCAATGATCCCAAGTACAAGATGAAAATAAAATCTGAAACCCTGAGAAATAGAACTGATTGAGATCACTCTATACGCTGGCGCTTCCCCGTTAGCTTGGAAATTTAAGCCTTTAAACTCTGGTTTTCTTCCACATGTCTGATGGCAACCTCCTTCTAATCATCTGAATCAGGAAGTGAGTGATCAGCACCTGATTGAGGCTTAGGAGAAAACAAATCCCCTTGCCTCTCTGTAGACTATACCGCTCGACTCTCAAGGATCTCAATCAAGTCGTCTTTCTCCTTCAGGTCTGCTCTGTAGGAACTCTCTAAAGTTTGGAACTTGTTCTTCCAAGCATCCCTTTCCTGTTGCATCCTAACAAAAGCAAGTTGCAGCTCTTCTAGATCATCTAATAAGGGAGGAGTGGTCTTCACAAATAGATCAGGCATGGGTGTCTCCCGGGAATACGACATCTTTAACTGAATGGATCTCGATCGGACCCACTGAAGATATGGCTCCAAAGAAACAACACCCCTAGGTCCCAAGTCTTTCCTACTCTTCTTATGAATGTGACGCCAGACCTTCGCAATCTGCTCCCTAACTTCCCCATGGTCTTCTCCACCCTTTAGAAAGAAACTACTCAAATGAATAATGTCAGATGACCAAGCTGTCGTCGCACAAGAACATGGTTATAGTCAATTCTTACCTTTGTACCAAGAAGAGGTACATTGGGGAAACTACCACAAATGTCAACACTCTCTATAGCCTGTTAAGCTCGATGATACCAATCAATATCCGAGTGAGTGAGTACCATAATCTTAGGAGCCCAACGGGGTTCCTTTTTGACATCCCAAAGAGTATCAGACTGAGGCATATGAGAGATAAACCACTGGTACAATGGAGGCATGCAACAGATAATCATCCCCCATGGTAAGAATTCTGAAGATCAATAGAGTAATAAGCATCTCCCAGCAATGTAGGAACTGGGTTTCCAATCATGAAGATACTGATAACATTAATGTTAATAAACCTGTCCACATTAGGAAATAAGAACAACCCGTAAGCTAGTAGAGCAAAGATGGCCTCAAAAGTGACTGTACTCTTCATCCTGGAAAAGTAACGAGCTTTCTACAATAAGAACTGAGCATGTAATCCTTTAATCCCTCCTTTAGTATTCATATGGGCTTCAACCTCAGACTTCCCCAGATGGATCAAAGTAGCAATCTCATGTGATTTTGGCTCACCCTCAAAGCTAGTAAAAGGAACACGATCGGTAACAGGTAAATCCAAAAGATAAGAATACTCCTCCATTGTAGGCATCAACTGATAGTCGGGAAAAGTAAAGCAATGATACATCAGATCATAAAACTGGACCAAGGTCGAGAGAATACCCTCCTTCATCCTAAGCTTCGTGAGATCAATGACGGATCCGTGCTTCTTTCGAAAATCTACAGAACACTCGATCTTGGGAATTAGACTGATCAACTCATCTATCTTGGGATCTTTGAAACTGTATTTTCCGGTCTTTCTTTTTCCAGAATCCATGGTTACCTAAGATATTCATAAATGGTCAACTTTTAAATCCCTTGAAATAAGATTTCTTCAAAAGATTCTTATGAGTGAATGGATGCATGATGCAACAATCACACAAAAGATCACACATATAGGGTTCATAGGTTCAACGTCACGAGCATGAGGTCGAAGGTACTACCCATAAGGTATGGTCTAAAAGTTATCACCTGCCGAACAAGGTTCTAAAGGTTCCTAAAGTCTACATCCTTCCTTCGGATATTACCAACTTCTAGATTAACTCAGTAATTAGTAATATTCTTAAGAAAAACTCGTCAGAGCGTAGCATTGCGTGACAACTATTTCCATATTAATCCGGCATAGCTTCCGCACTACACCTAAAATTCCAAGATGGGTTAGGTATTCTACGGTCCTCGGCTTCAGCAGGCTCCCAAGTCAAAAGCAGTACATGTTCCAGATTACTTGGTAAACAACACTACAGTCAAAGGGGCCTCCACTAAGTGGGGGATCTCATGTCTCCTTTTTTGGGATTACTCTCTCAAAGTTAATCATTACTATATAACTCGTACTATCTTAAAGTTTGCCCAAGTCCGGGTATAGGACTTATGAGTAATCACCAAGCACCCTAAATACCAGGGAAATCCAGATAAGCATATATACAACATATAACACATAAACAACAACAGCAAGAGGTCAATATGTCCCCAGTGAAGTCACCATTTTTCTGTAGCGGTAGAAATGTTTAAGACTAAGCCATTGGATTCACTAGACTTATACATATCAAAATAGAAATCGCCACCGCGCTTTACTGTTTCCAAAGGAATTGGAAAAGAGAGAATAACCCAAAAAAAACGAGAAAGATTCAAGGTAAGGGGTTTGGTTATGCAAAGGGAAGGTATTAACACGCTAAACATCTACGGTACTCCACAGGAACCTATTTGTAAAATCTGTATATTTTGGCAATAAAAATGTTGTATAAAAATAAATGGTGTAGGTGAGAAAAGAAATATATTTTTTATGATTTTTGCACCCGCCGCGTTTGTGAACCTTTAATGCCTACGTACCACCTTCCCTGCAATAGGGGATCAGGGTACACGTAGTTCCTCTTTAATAATTTTAAAACACAAGTGTGTTGGTTAATTTTATGAGATAAGACATCATTGTCATTGTCCGTGTGAAAAACATACTTACTACCAACAATCATGAGAAAGGAGAATTTTCATCATCTCAAAGTGGAGGATATGGCTTGGATTTTAAAATCAATAATGCCTCACTCAACACCCAAGTGGAAAATATCCCTCTATACTACATATTATAGAAGTATAATTGTTTGCATCACTACAAGGATTGACAAGAGTATAATCTTTCTTGAGAAAAGTTTAAAACAAAAGAGCCAAGTGGCAAAATGGTTTGAAATGAGATTAATTGACTTTTAGTCTTCTCACAAAAAAAATGCCAAGGTATTGTTAAGTTGATTGAAGTGTATTTATGAAAATGCTCTTTTTTTTTAGAATAAATGGACCTAAGTCCAAGTTTATTATGAAAGTAGTTCAAGTTAAAAAACAAGAAGAGTTTTCAAAAAGGGGGAGAATATTTTTGAAATTAAAGAAGATGGGAGAAGAAGAAAAGATTATCCTAAAGGCATAAGGTAAAAGCAAGGGATAAGAACCATCTAACCGACAAAAAGCCAATACTTGACATTATAAGCCAAGATATAATTACCATTCTTTGGATTGAAACCAAGCAAGAAAAGATACTAGACCTCTTGTGAGAACCAAACTTCAAGTGTATTAAGTCTTCACAAAAATTGGGCAGGGTAACGGCTGTATACGCGTGAATTCCATATTACAAGCCAATAATTTAATCACAATAACCTGCACACAAAACAAACAAACAACCCAATGTCTTGAGGTAAACATCAAGAACTCCAGACAAAATATCAATTAAGGTCATAAGGTATCCAATATAGGACAAGGTTTCTATTCCTAAGTGCAAGAAGTCCAATACTCCATAATGCCAAGGATAGTAACCAAATAGTCCAAGTACCATTAAAGTTTTTTATGGTTTATGTAGATTATTAGGTGTCTTAGAAAAGAAATGGCTCAAGTGAGCAAAGATGAAGATAGCATGAAATGCAAATGCTAAAAGTAAATGGTGCATAAAGCATAAAAAATAAAAGGGGATAAAGTAAAAACAAAAGATAAAGTAAATTATTAGTGATTAGTGGTTAGTTGTATGATCATCTTGTAACTTTCATTTGGAACTCATTAGAGGATTGGTAGACTCAAACCCTCCATACAACAAGTGGCATTTGCTTTTTGTCAAGTATATCACCCATTTGGAATCCACACAAGTGCCATTTAATGGTCAACGATGTTTAAGTGATCCGCGTTAACCAAAAGTGTTGAAGATCCATTAGAGGATTGGTAGAACCAAAGGCTCCACACAATGAATCTCAAGGTTATTGGATCAAAGAGATCAAATTAACATACTTGGGCTTCCAAAAATAGTTTTGGGCCACAAATGATCATTTATTCGAATCGTGACAAAATTTAGCGCTATGTTAAGCAATCGTAAGTGGACTTATATAGAAGTTGCACCTATTTTGAGGCCGGTCAATAACAATCTATGTACCATTTGTTTTGAGACATGATATAGAGATCATGCTCCAATAACACTTAGTGCAATAATAAAGGGATGAGATGGAGATGGGTGGGGAACAATATACAAAACACATTTGAATTAAATTTTAATCAAACTATTATTAAAATCACTCATCCATTTTGTGGAGTTAGACTCAACACCATGGATCCAATGAGGTTAGTAAAGTCCATGATCAAAAATTTAACCCAAGGTCAACCAAAAAATAATCACAAAATAATATTGCATTTAATATATACATTAAAAGGGTTTAAAAATATTTTAAAATATAAATAAGGGATAAAAATATCAACTATGTTCAAATTGATCAAGAAATAAAAAGTAAAACCATAGAAAAATCAGAAAAGGATTCAAATATTGTTTATAAAAATTTTGGTAATTTTTTAAAGTCATAAACTATTTTTAAAATTAAAAGAAATGAGTAAAATAAACCATAAATGATAAAAAATAACAAATTCAGAAACAAAAAGTAAAATGAGGTCACCAATATTTGTCACAATTTCATTGGATCATTCCACTATTTTTTCAGAATTTTAAAATGTGTAAAAGTATTTTTAAATATTTTAAACAAATCAAATAAAGTGAAAATTTATAAAAAAATACCAAAACACAAAATTAAATTGTGAAAAAATAAAATTCAGAAAGAGAATAATCAAAAATATTTTTCATAATTTGTTCTAATTTTTTGGACTAAAAATGAATTTTCTATGATTTATTGAAACTTAAAACAATTAAATATAAAAATCAGAAGAAAAAAAATTAAAACCAAAAAGATGTGGACCAATGGATGAGAGTCAAAACGCGTTAGTAATTCGATCCAAGGGATCTGGCGCATTGTGCATATCACGGTCATTACTAAATATCACATCGGATCCAACATTTTTTAAAAATATCGTGGCTTCATGTCATTGGTTGAAGACGGACATGTCATCGTCTTCAACCTCCAGCCATCCCCAAATTGAATTTTCAAAATTGTAAAATAAGAAAACCAGATCGGCACCATTATATTCGTCTCTTCAAGACGATTCTAATGGTACCATCGCGCCAAATTTATATAAATTATGCAAGGTTGTGTTTGAAAAAAAACCAGAAAAAATAACGAGCACAAAAATCTGGGATATCTTGCTCAATTCTCAATGGAATTGAAAAATATAAAGAGCACGAGGATTAGAAGAACACAAGGAGTGGGTTAGTCTTTTATTTGAATCAATTTGGCCAAGAAATCTACTTGAACGAAGTAGTGAGAAATTGCTCTGAAACTGAACTTCCACAGATCAATATTGGTCACAATTCTTGAAAGTAACCATATGGTTAGCTTCAGAGAAGTTTAATGAAGCTAACTGAATGGTGCTTTTGGTGTTTTGTGGTAAGAATGTAAGAAATCGGAATTTCAAATCTAGACTTCGTGTGAGATCTGAACAGGGGTCAATTGGCTATCAAAAGCTTGGAAAAAAGAGTGAGGGATGATCCTTATTTATGATGCAAGGCTCAGGCATGTGAATTGGAGGCAAAATGAGTTAAATCGTGTGGACCTGCAAAATGTGAAAAGTGTGACTTCACATGGCTAAAAATGCAGCAAATTGGATGGCTTAAGGGTCGTTTCTTGTTATGGAAAGTTCCTAAACATGTTTAGATACGAAATTGATCTTTAAGCAGGCTTGTAATTGGATTTAAACTGATTTTCAAATCTGACTGAACTTAGAATTTCCATTTCATGATGCCACTTTTATAACCATGGTGCCAACAATGTAGGGCACCTTATGATATGATTCTTGAAGTATTTAAAAGATGAAGTCACAAGCTTTTCAATGTGAAAGGAATGAGATCAAATGGATGTTTGAGCAAGAAGTTGCATTACGTCAAAGTCGGAGAAAAATGGTTTCCTTTCCATACCTAGAAATATTTCAAAATTTTCTTCCAAAGTGACCTATAATGTTTTGCATCCAAACATGGCCTTCCACTTGGAATTTGCTCTTTACCAAAAAATATGGCATCAAATAGACCCTTTGAATGACATTTTGAAACTTGAACCATTCAAAATATCTAAAAATTGAGAGAGTTATCATTTGTTAAAGTTTGCAAAAAATCATGAAATGACCTATAATCTTTTGTATCCTTAGGTCATCTTCAATTCATTTTATCACTTTGAACATAAAAGAAGGAATAAAGTTAACATCTTAAAGATCATTTTGGAAAACGAGTGGGCTCATGGTGATAAAAATTGACCATGTTATGATCATTTGAAGTCACACATGAGAAATTGGGCGTTCATCTGGAGGACTTGTAATCGTTCTTCATCATTAAGCTTTTTCCACATGAAAACTCCTTGAAACTTTTGAAGTGATTTGTTGATAACACTTTTAAGAGAAGGATGTATTTGGAATAACTCAAAAATACCAAAAGATGAGCAAGATATGCTTCTTTAAAGTTCAAAACCCTACCTCCTAGATCAAGAAAATGCTTTGAGGAACTTTGACAATTTTGAACAAACTTCTTGTACCAACACAATTTCTTTGTAAACAGAAGTTGTTGAGGATGAAAATGGGAACTCATAGTCACCAAAACCACTTCCATATATTGAGAATTGAGAGGAGTATGCACTTGTGACCAATGGGAACAAAGCCTTGTCCAAGCATGACAACTTCTCCAATCAACCCCTTATACTTTTGAACCAAATTTGATAATCTTGAAATGTGGTGAACCAAAATAACCTTGCAATGCCATTTATTCCAAAACAACCCCAATGGTGAGGTTTGAACTTCTCAAGCATTATTGACTAGGGCATGGAAATAAACTCATGAACCCATAGAGCAACTTAATAAGCCTCATTGTATTTACCTACATTAGTAACAAGCAAGACAAGCCAAAATTGCATTTTATTAATTAAAGAAAAAAATCAAGATAATATATTCATGATCACAAAAGAAAAACAAGTCAAGGTTCTTGGTGATTCCCCAAAGAGCAAATCTAAAGATAGGGAGGGGAACTAAGAATCCTAATGTGATCTTGTTGTGATGGAATCAACATGGTATGATGAGGGTATCTTAGGGGCAAAAATTGGGGTACAGCAAGGACCACCTTTCCATATTAGCAATAATGAAGTCAATTCTCTGGAAGACACTGATGGTGAGGTGTTTGGGGCGACTGGATATTCCCTAACGTTGGTAGTGGACTCAACAACTGGAAGACTAAAGACATTGTATCAATCTCCTTTATCCAGGAGTAATTGTTATTTCCTATTTTTATTACTTTAAGAAGTTTGGTTATGTAATTTATTTTTTAAACAATGACTTTAAACCTTGTGCCTTGCCCGGGGCACAATGGTCCATTTGTTAAGGGTTGTCCTTTCATATGTCATATTTTCATCTAATGAAAAAACATTGGACGTTTTGCATACAATTTTTGTGCCTTTTGTCTTTCTTTTACTTTATTGTACTTTCAAATAGCTAGGTGTTTACACACACCCACAAACTACATTGCAGATCTCCATCCACTGTGGATCTCGTTGATAATGATCCTACTATTGCCAATTATGACTTTGAGAATTCGATCTACCAAGCCAAAGACGAAGGTGAGAAATATTGTGAAATACTTGGAGAACTCACCAGTCTATTGATTCAAGAAGAAAAGGCTATCCAACCGCATGAAGAACCAGGCGAGGTGATAAACTTGGGTTCTAAGACAAATAAGAAAGAAGTCAAAATTTGCGCCAACCTAGAAGATAGTATCAAGAGCAGATTGATTCAGATGTTGCAAAACTATGTTAAAGTCTTTACTTAGTCATACAATGACATGCCATAGCTCGATACTGATATTGTGGTTCACAGTCTGCTGATGAAAGAGGGTTGTGCTCCAATTAAACAGAAAGTTCATTACATGCATCCTAAGATGTCTGAGAAGATTAAGGCCGAGGTCATTAAATAGTTCAATGTATGCTTCTTAGCAATAACGTTGCATCCTCAATGGGTTGCCAACGTTGTCCTAGTACCAAAGAAAGATGGCAAGGTACGTATGTGTGTATATTATAGGGATAGGAATAGGGCTAGCCCCAAAGATGACTTCCCACTTCCACATATTCATGTCCTGGTCGACAACACCGCTCAACACAAGGTATTTTATTTCATGGATGGTTTCTCTGGTTATAACCATATCAAAATGGCGCCTGATGACATGGATAAAACTACCTTCGTCACACAGTGGGGCACATTATGTTACAAAGCCATGCCTTTTGGGTTGAAGAAAGCATGGGCAACTTATCAACTTGCTATGGTAGCTTTGTTCCATGACATGATCCATCAAGAGAAAGAGGTTTATGTCGATGATATGATACCAAGGTACCAAACTGAAGAAGAACACCTTGATCATCTGGACAAGTTATTTGAAAGGTTGAACAAGTACAAACTAAGGCTGAATCTAAACAAATGCACCTTTGGGGTAAGGTCTGGAAAACTCTTAAGTTTCGCTGTCAGTGATAAAGGTATTGAAGTCGATCCTGCAAAAGTTAAAGTTATCCAACAAATTCCATTTCCCCATACTGGGAAGGAGGTCAGAGGTTTCTTAGGACGACTAAAATAAATTGCCCGATTCATCTCTCATTTGACTGCTACTTGTGACCAAATCTTCACGCTGCTGAAGAAACATCAAGTAGTCAGATGGAACAACGACTGTCAAATGGCTTTTGATAAAATCAAGGAGTAGTTACAAGAGCCTCCAATTTTGATGCCACCAGTTGAAGGGAGACCTCTAATCACATATATAACAGTGCTAGAAAATTCAATGGGGTGTGTGCTGGGGCAACTCAACAATTTTGGTCGAAAAGAGCATACAATATGCTACCTTAGCAAAACGTTTACTGACTTTGGAACAAGATATTCACTCCTCTAGAAAAATTGCTGCGCTTTGGCATGGGCTGCTCACCGACTAGTACGGTATATGTTGGCTCATACTACCCTATTGATCTCTAAAATGGATCCCATCAAATACATATTCGAGAATCCAACTCTCTCTAGAAGAATAGCCCGATGGCAAATGATCTTAATGGAATACGACATTCAGTAAACCACTCAAAAAGAAATCAAAGGAAGTGTACTGCCAGATCATTTGGTGCATCAAGCTATAGACGACTTTCAGTCTATGCACTTTGAGTTCCTGGATGAGAACATCATGCGGAAAACACACTATGAAGAACCAGGACCGTGTGAAGGACCTAAGCTAGGATCTCGGTGGACTATGGTTTGTGACGAAGGTTCTAATGCACTTGAAAATGGAATTGGTGTTGTAATAATCTCTCCTCAAGGTTTCCATACACCCGTCACTACCAGACTTTGCTTTAACTGCACTTAGAATATGGCTAAGTATGAAGCGTGCATCATGGGTCTTAAAGCTGCTATTGACTTAAGAATAAAGTTCTCGAGCGTATATGGGGATTCAACATTAGTAATCAATCAAGTCAAGGGAGATTGGGACACGAAATATCTGAATCTTATCCCCTATCGAGAACATGTGCTAACCTTGATCCCGTACTTCGAAGAGATTACATTTGAGCACATCCAAAGGGAAGAAAATCAGTTGGCAGATTCTTTACATACTAATGGAGTATAAGAAAAGCCCTGGTTTCATGAAGTAAAAATATATCTTGAGGCTCAAGAGTACACCGAGGGAGCATCAATTAATGTCAAGAAATTCCTGCAGAGGTTGTTAGCTAAATTCTTCTTAAGAAACAAAATTCTGTACCAGCGCAATCATGATTCAACCCTGCTTCGTTGTATGGACAAGAAGGAAGCAGAGAAAATTATGGAGGATATGCACGAAGGCATATTTGGTACTCACTCCAGCAGGCATACCATGGCTTAGAAAATCTTGAGAGCAGGTTACTATTGGTCGACCATGGAAACCGACTTTCATCACCACTCGATGACTTGTCATAAGTGCTAGATCTATGCTGATAAAGTTCATGTTCCTACATTACCTTTGAATGTCATGACTTCTCCTTGGCCATTCGCAATGTGGGGCATTGCCATGATTGGAGAAATCAAGCCTTCTACATCAAATGAAACAACAATAATGAAACAACAATAACAACATTGCCGCAAATTTAAGTTTCACGATGTGACACAACAATAATATGACTCATACAAGCAATGATATTGATATTATAAATTGAAGGAAAGATAAAGAACTTACATGATCGGAGCTAGTCCGACGAAATTCAAATTTGGAGAGGGGTAAAATGTCAAGTATGACTCTGAATTCTTCTCTGCTTAAAACCTTGAATTTGTCATATGTTCTCCTTCTTCAATTTTCTACCTTGGATAATATTATTGGTTTGTTGTTGTTGCTGATGGGGGTCTTCAATTCGAGGGAGTATGGTGCAAGGTTTGGGATTGTGAGTATTTTAGGTTTAGCAACTGTGAGGTTTTGATTTTGTTGCAGGTGCTTGAGCAGGGTATTGAAGGTTGAATGATGAATGGGTGGAGGAAGCAATGGTGAGGAAGTTTGTGAGTGATTTGGTTATAATGTTGTTGATGTTATGCTGCTACAAAATGAAAGTTGAAGGAGAGTGTGAGGGAGGAGTTTTGATAAAAGTTCTTTATGAGATTGTGTCTGCCTTCTCTATTGTGTGTTCTTGTGTCCGTTTTATAGGGAAAAGAAGAGGATTTGTTGGGAAAAGTTAGTGATGTTTGAAAAATTTTGATATCCTGATTTGTAGCCTTTGGATGCAGGTTATGTTTTTCTGAATTAGTGTAATGTTTTGGACATGTTTGCATTGGGTTGATGTAGGGATAGTCTTGGAATGTTGTGGGAAGCTTATGATTGTTTGGAAAGTAGGGCTTTTGGACTAGGTTTGGCTGTACGTGGAAGCAATGGCAGGTTTTATGCACGGCAGCGAAATGGACAACAATTGGTGATGAACCAAGTTAACATTTAATGGAGATGTATGGCATATCATTGTATTACTTTTAGGGATTTAGAATTTTGTAATTTTATTCAGAATATCTCTTGTAGAACATAAAGAATGATTGGACATATTTGAATCAAATTGAATCGTAGATGTTTCATTTGAAAAACTTTGGACAAACCATGTAAATTGAGCATGTTTGTATCATATTTTACTTTTGTTACATGTTTCATCATGAAGCCTTGAGTCTTTTTTGTAATATGAATGATGAGACTTTGGAATGATGAGACTTTAAAAATTCAATAATTCCATGTTTCCTTTATTTTCCAATTAGCTTTTCAATATTTGAATTCAACATTTGTATATCATCTCACAATTTCATAGGAACTTGTACTTAAAACTAAACTTGTATGCCACGCCAGACTCAAATGAACATTAATCTCCAAACTTTAATTTAACATGTCGTGTGAAGTTAAGAAACATAAATTATACCATAAGTAATTGTTCCCAAAGCCTTGTATCTCGAACCAAGGTGGATTGGAGAAAGTATCCATGAATTCATGTCTCTTATCTTGACCATTGTTTTATAACTCAGACTACTAGAAACAGGATCTTATCACAAGAAAACCTTAGCCATGATCGGTGTTAAGTGATGATATTGGTCGAAGCCCTAATCGAAATTGATGAACGCGAGCATAAGAAAGTGTATTATGACCTATGAACCATAGAAAAATATTATTTTTTCCAGTCCATCCCTTGATAAGAATTCCAGTTGAATAACTTATAGTGTAAGTAGTTGACGAAAGATCTCATGTGAACTCAAACCCAATTTATAAAGAAATGGTCCCTTGATGAAAGAGGGAAAAAACCCTAAAACAATCTCAGCCGAAACATCTTTGGTGAAACCCTCAAACCAAAGATTTAAAATCCCATTCTAAAAATAAATGAAGAATCAACCTTTCTTTGATAAAGAAGCACAAACCAAAGTGAAACCCTAATTCGTACCAAACGCTGCTTCCTGATCTCATGCCTTATTGAATGAAAGGATGATATGTGAATGACGTAATGAAAATGATGCAAATGAAATGCAAAGCCTAAGCCAGATGAAAATGAAAAGGTAGGAAAAATTTGGGGTATGACAATTGCCCCTATTTAATTATCTTAAACCTGAAAGTGAGATCGGTGTCAGCCTTTCGATCATTTAAGGTTGTTGTACCCCAAAATATTTTCTCCCATTTTCTTTAAGACATTCTTTTAAGGGTGCTCAAAATGCTCAAAAATCTCAAGGGTTGACCAGTTAAACCTCCTCCCACTACTAAAAAAAAGACATTTGAGAAAAGGTTTTTACATCGGGTATCAAAATAGGTGTTGTAAAAAATACAGTTAACAAACTTTTTACATCAGGTATTTATTTCCAATGATATAAAAAATAAGGGAAAAAATTTTTTTCGTCACCTATTACATTGGGCAATCTCATCCACCGATGTAAAAGATTTCCAGAAAAAAAACACGGTGGCATTTTTGTAAATAAGAAACAAGGTGACAAAAAATTTAAAAAAATATAAGCAATATATTACATCGGTTTAAATAAAAACCGATGTAAAAAATGTGCTTGAATTAATATATAAAATATATTGATAAATCATAAAAACGTGTGTAAAAAAAAAAAGTAAGCTATTACATCGGTTTAAATACAAACCGATGTAAAAAATGTGCTTGAATTAATATATAAATTATATTGAAAAATCATAAAAACGTGTGTAAAAAAAAAAAAAAAGGTAAGCTATTACATCGGTTGGGACTCTCCACCGATGTAATAGACAAACACGTGTTAAAAAAAAAAGCAAACTATTAAATCGGTGGGAGTTTCCACCAATGTAATAGCCCAACACGTGTTAAAAAAAAAGCAAACTATTAAATCGGTGGGAGTTTCCACCGATGTAATAGCCTAACACGTATTAAAAAAAAAAAGCAAACTATTAAATCGGTGGGAGTTTCCACCGGTGTAATAGCCCAACCCCTTATATCGGTGGGGGTTTCCACCGATGTAAAAAAGTATAAACACTATTTTCTTTTATTCGCGAAAACTGTACATTTTCCATTATCGACCCATTCCGACCCATTTTTCCACGACGCTGCCAACACCGTCGCTGCCTACACCGTCGCCACCAACACCACTTCCGCGACGCATACCGCCTCCAACACCAAACACCGTCACGGGCTCACCGTCGCCGCCCGATTCCGCCCGATTCCTCGCCGTTTCAACGGCTCACCGTCGCCGCCTGTTACATCGCCGTTTCAACTGCTTCCTCGTCGCCGATTCATCGGTCCCGTCTTCTGCAAATCATTATGGGGTTCGTTCTAATTCTATTTCTTTTCTTTTTTGCATTTTCTTTTTCATTACAATTTCAGCATTTTTATGCATTTATGCTATGTTACATTACATATCAATATTATGCAGTTGGCTAGTATACGATAGTTTAAATTTCTATGGTTCTTCCTTAATATAAAGTTATACATGTTTATAGATACTAAACTTAGTAACTTTAACTAATGCAACAAGCTACTTGTTTCAAGAAAATATGGTGTATGTTAGTGTTTGTGCAGTGTGAAATTTCATGATCATGATGGTGAAGAGTGAAACATGAAGATTGTTATATTATTAAGTATTTACAGGTTCTGAGACAAAAATTGAATATATGGTGATCGTTTTGAAACTATTAGAAAAGGAAACCAGTGAGAATCAGTTATGTATTAGTGGTGCAAAGTGTAAAAATAATAACAATTAGTAATAAATTGTTAAATGAGAAATGTGTTTTTTCAAAATAATTGGATATTTTATTTGTTAAGAACAATGGTTTGAGAAAAACATATGGACAAGGTTTTGAAAAAAATTTAAGAGAGTGTCTTTGTGTTAGTGTAGTGTTTATATATACTGATTTAAAAATTATTACTAACAAGAAATAAAAAAATATATATAATACGATTAAAACATCAAAGGAGTTAAAATTGAAGAAGAAAAGATAAAATTGAAAATAACAAAGTGGCCTCTTATTTTAATCATTGGCCAAAAATAGTTTAATCATTGGCCTCATATAAATTACAGTTTGTTACTCGTGTGTTTTATACTTTGTTCCATTATTGTTACTATTATTATACTATTATATTTGAATCCCTTTCTCCTATTTTTATGCTCACCAAATAAAAGAAGTGGAAAATTTAGAAACTTATGACAAAAGAATTAATGGTCCTCTCAGAAACACATTGTTTATCTTTAACCTATCAAACTTAATAGAGTTATCACCTTGCCATTGAAATTTGATTCTATTTGTCTTTCTCCGTGAAGCAGCGCAACTTGCAATCTCGGAATCTCCGTGAAGTAGCACAGCCGCGGACACACCGTTCGTCAGACCTTCCTCCGTGTGAACATAGTTATGGATCGTAGTTGGATGAGAGCTAATCGATTAAGTGATGAGTATGAACATGGAGTGATGGAATTTCTACAGTTTGCTGAAAGTAATGCTGACAAAAGTCTTCCTACGCTTTTTCTCAGTCCATGTATTCGTTGTGCAAATAAAGAACCAAAACGTAGTAAGAAAGAAATCATGGATCATCTAATTTGTGTAGGGATTTGTCAAAGTTATACAAAATGGATATGGCACGGTGAAGTAGTAGCAAAGTCAAACGTGTCTCAAAGAGATGGTGTTAGTGTAGAAATGGATGATCGTCTAGAAGACATGATGCGTGATATTGGACAAGATTCGTTTAAGAGGGCACATACGTATGATACTATATGCAATGACAAGGATAAACCATTGTACTCGGGATGCAAAAAATTTACACGTCTGTCAGCCGTGTTAAAATTATTTAATCTGAAGGCAAAGAATGGGTGGACTGATAAAAGTTTTATCGAGTTGCTTGAATTGTTGACCGAAATGCTTCCAGAAGGTAATGTAATGCCAAGTCGTTATTACGAGGCGAAGAAAATATTGTGTCCAATGGGTTTGGAGTATGAAAAGATACACGCATGCCCTAATGATTGCATATTATACAGAAAAGAGTATGAAAAGTATAATCATTGTCCAAAGTGTAAGGCTTCACGCTACAAAAAGAAAGATGGTGAGTCAATTGATGATGAGGTGGTAAAAAAGGGTCCTCCTGCGAAAGTGGTATGGTACCTACCAATAATTTCAAGGTTCAAGAGATTATTCGCCAATGCAGATGACGCAAAGAATCTTAGATGGCATGCAGAAGAAAGAAAATATGATGGACAAATTCGTCATGTAGCTGATTCTTTGCAATGGAAGAAAATAGATTCTTTGTTTCCAAATTTTGGCAAAGAGTCGAGAAACCTTAGACTTGGACTTGCTACTGATGGAATGAATCCGTTCGGTAATCTGAGTACTAACCATAGTTCTTGGCCTGTTCTCTTGATGATTTATAACCTATCTCCTAGGCTGTGCATGAAGCGTAAATATATTATGTTATCGATGATGATATCGGGCCCAAAACAACCAGGAAATGACATAGACGTTTATCTAAGTCCACTGATTGATGATTTAAGAGTGTTGTGGGAGGAAGGGGTGGATGTTTTTTATGCGTATTCTGGCGAACAGTTCAATATGCATGCCATGTTGTTTTGCACCATCAATGATTTTCCGGCATATGGTAATTTTTCTGGGTATAAAGTTAAAGGGCATAATGCGTGTCCTATATGTGAAAAAGACACTTGTTACCATCAGCTTGAAAAAGGAAAGAAGACCGTTTATCTCGGGCATCGAAAATTTCTAAAACGTTATCATCCATATCATAGATTGCGGAAAGCTTTCAATGGGGAACAAGAGCATGGTGTTGCCCCAAAGCCCTTGTCTGGAGAGGAAGTTTATCAGCGACAACACGGACTTGATGTTATCTTTGGAAAGTACCAAAAACGATCTACTGTGAAAAATGTATGGAAAAAGAGATCGATTTTCTTCGATCTTCCATATTGGTCTAGTCTTGATGTAAGACATTGTATTGATGTGATGCATGTGGAGAAAAATGTATGCGATAATGTAATCGGATCACTTCTCAACATTCAAGGCAAGACAAAAGATGGTATTAATGCTCGTCTGGATTTGGGTTTGATGGGTATACGAGAAGAGTTAACCCCACAATATATAGGTAACAAGACATATTTGCCTCCTGCCTGCTACACTTTGTCTAAAAAAGAGAAAACAAGTTTTTGTGAGTGTTTACAAAGTATCAAAGTGCCGCATGGTTACTCATCAAATGTCAAGAGGCTTGTATCAGTTAAAGATTTTAAATTAGTTGGCTTAAAATCTCACGATTGTCATGTCTTAATGCAACAACTACTACCATTGGCTATTCGTAGGATATTGCGTAACAACGTAAGGAAGACCATAACTAGGTTATGCTTATTTTTCAATGCAATTTGTTGTAAAACCATTGATCCACTAAAGTTAGACGATTTGGAAAATGAGGCTGCAGTTATCTTGTGCCAATTAGAGATGTATTTTCCTCCTTCATTTTTTGACATTATGGTTCACTTGATTGTTCATCTAGTAAGGGAGATTAGATTATGTGGTCCAGTTTTTTTACGGTGGATGTATCCAATAGAGCGATACATGAAGATTCTAAAAGGGTATACAAAAAACCCACACCGTCCAGAAGCATCGATTATTGAGAGGTACATTGCAGAAGAAGCAATTGAGTTTTGTTCTAACTATTTGTCAGGAGTGGATGTTGTAGGGGTTCCCAAGTCTCGTCATGATGGAAGATATGAGGGTGTGGGTACACAAGGTTTAAAAGTCAAGAGCTTAAGTATTGATGTGGTTGTTCAAGCACATTTGTATATATTGAATAACATAGATGAAGTTCAACCTTACTTATCTGCTCATAAAAGCATCGTAAAG
The DNA here is from genome assembly GCA_948472305.1 of Vicia faba. NCBI lineage: Eukaryota > Viridiplantae > Streptophyta > Magnoliopsida > Fabales > Fabaceae > Vicia > Vicia faba. The sequence goes on from OX451735.1 coordinate 143,653,703, forward strand.
AAAAATTACCCCAATATGAATGAAAGAGGGTTGTTAAAAGAGCATAATAAGAGTTTCTCTGAGTGGTTTAAAGAAAGAATTGCTAATGAAGATAGTGTTTCTAATACAATTAAGTGGTTGTCTTATGGGCCTAAATGTAACCTAATAACTTGGAGTGGATATGATATTAATAAAACCTCTTTTTATACAAAGTCAAAGGATGACCGTAGTACCACGCAAAATAGTAGGGTAATGATTGTGGCCGAGTCCATGCACTTCTCTAGTGCTAAAGATAAAAACCCGGTTATGCCATCTACACCGTACTTTGGGGTGATTGAAGAGATTTGGGAAGTTAATTATGTTGTGTTTAAAATTCCTGTATTTAAATGCAAATGGATTGATATCAACAGTGGTGTCAGAATCGATGAATTTGGAGTTACACTGGTTGATCTTAGCAAGTTAGCTTATGCGAACGAACCATTCATCATGGCATCTCAAGCAAAACAAGTGTTTTATGTCACAGATCCTTCTAATAAAAAGTGGTCAGTGGTTTTACAAGGAAAGGTCCATGATAGTGACGAAAATCATGATGAGAACCTTGATATTTCTGAAACTCATCCTTTCTCAACAAATGTGACTACATTCACTGAAGAAAATGAAGGGGATGATGTGCATGCTATTCGCATAGACCATGAAGAAGGGATATGGGAGGACTAGTAAGATTTTTTGTATAAGTTAATTCCACGTTACTTTATTTTCTAATTGTTTTTATTTTGTGCTTAATTTTATTTCTAATTGTTTTTATTTTGTGCTTAATATTATTTCTAATTATTTTTGTTTTGTGTAAACAGATACATGGGTGATTCAAACCCCAATAAAAGAAGAGTTAGAGGTCCCACTTTAATGACACAAATTGACAAAGTTAATCAAACAGGTGAAAAGATAAAGGTCGAGTTTAATGCAAGAACCTATGAATGTATTGGTGTTGGTAAAAATGCTACAAATTTCAAGAGTTATATAGCATCTCTTGCTCGACAGCATTGTAGCATTGTGAAAAATGATTGGAAAGAAGTAGATGAAGGCGTAAAAGATGCTATTTGGACTGATATTCAGGTATTTTAAATACAATACTTTATTATATTTTATAATCATATACTAATTAACAACATATGACATATACTACATTTGTAGGCTCATTTTACTATTCTAGAATGTAAAGATCCAAAGAATGATAGGTTGAAGAAAGAATGGATTAAATATGCGGGAGAGCGATGGAGAGGTTTTAAGACACAACTCACAGATAGATATATTCATCATCCCATAGAAAATGATCCTCCTCCATATGTCAAGTATAACTTTATTACAGAAGACGCCTGGAAAGAGTTTCTCAAGATTTGAGATACCCCTGAATTTAAGGTTAGTAGGAGTTATATGTTTTTGTGTGCGTAACATTTTTATTATATTTAGTGATTAATTATTTGTTTGAGTTTATAATAGGAAAAAAGTCAGAAGGGTAAGGATAATGTGGCAAAGAATTTATACCCACATGTATTGTCTCGTGGAGGGTATCGCTTACTTGAGGAGAAATTTATGAAAGAAAAGTCATCATCGAGTGATAATTCCACATTAGATGATAATGATAGTCAATCTCCACCATCACGCCATGAGTTATGGAAGAGAGCACGACAAAAGAAAGGAGGAGAATACACATCAAAATCTACACAAGAGGTTGCCCAAAAAATTGTAAGTAAACAACGAAAAATTATTACAAAGTATCATTATATTTGTGATTGATTAATTGATGTTTTTGCATTTTGTAGGATTCTCTTGTTCAAGAAGCTGAAAAAGGTGCAATTGTTCCAGATGGACATAACGATATCTTATCATTAGCCATTGGAACATCTGAGCATGGAGGTCGTGTTCGTGGTGTTGGAAAACACCATAAACAAAGCACTTACTTTGGAAGAAAAAGTCAACATATCGACGTAAATGAACAACTTGCAATATTGGAAACAAAACTTAGAGCTGAACTTGAAGAAAAGTTGGTTGAAGAGCGTAAGATGTTTCAGCAATCATTAATGGAGACACTTAAGTCTATGGGTTTATCACAAAGCACAGGTGATATTAAATGCATTCAAAAATTGGAAATTATTGATGGAAGCGGAAAAGGAAGTTGTTCAGCTGCAAAGGGAAGCACAAAAGAGAGCACAAAAGACGTGGAAGTTGATGATGTTCAGAGATTGTTACTCATGGTTTTGAAATTGGATGATAACCATTTGGCAATACAATTAAGTCATTGTGCGAGTGTCTCTAATTTTTATGTTTCAGCTAAATGTATCAGAGAGTTATTGGTGGGTTTAGGTCACTGGCTTGACGTGTCTATTCTTCAAATTTGGTGCACGTAAGTAAATTTTATTGTTTTATTAAAGTCAATCTCTATTAATATGTTATATCTCTCATCACTTTGATTCTAATGTTAATTTTAAAATTATTCAGGTATCTTCATCGTGTTTGTCTTGAGAATTCCGTTTCAGAATTATATGGATTTATGGACCCTGCTAGGTGTATTTATAATGATAATGTAGCGAAATCTCCAGAAGATGTTAAAAATTACGTGCTAGAAAAGTTACGTGATGAAAACAGAGCGTGCCACTTACTACCATTAATTCATGGGTAAGAATTTTTATGAAATTGTGTTTTATATTATTTAATTTTGATTTTGATAACATATATATTTTATGCGACTTTTCTGTTTCCACACACACGTACAGGAGACATTGGCAATTAATAGTCATGTGTCCAAGAGACAATTTAGTTGTCGTATTTTGTTCACTTCATCGGGAAATTGACCAGAACACGAAGAAAATTATTACAAAGTAAGTTTATCTTTCATGTGACTTTCATTGACAACTAATAGTTATGTGATTTTTCATTGGCGAGTATATTTAGTTATGTGATGTTTATATCTTTTTGTATTAGTTCTTTTGGGATTCATCAAATGGCAAATGGAAATAGAAAAAAGGCTACATGACTTCATCCCAATGTAAGTGTGATGTAAATTGTAATTCTATAGTTAAATATATACGATAAATATTCACTAATTATGTCATTCAATTGTAGACAAGGCAACAACATAACTCTAATGATTGTGGATACTATGTGATGAAAAATGTGTTGGATATTGTCTCTGCTAATATAACCGAGAATTGGATGCAGGTACTAAAAATAACTTTACTTTGTTCTTTACTTTTTGTTTTTCGACTTAATATGAATTTTTAAAAAATAACTCTATATTGTTATATTTATGTATTATAGGTATTTGATGACCCAACATAATTAACACCAGATGATTTGTATGATTTGCGACTTCGTTGGGAAAAATGTTTCTTTGACTTACATGGAACTTAAGTTTAGCTTGGTGAGTTTTATAGAATTGTATAAGTTGTGGTTTTTGCACAATACATGTGGTTTTTGCTCATGTGTTGAGTTTCTTGATTTTTTTGCTGATGTTAATTGTTATTATTTATTGTTAGGAAATATGATTTTGGTGTTGTCTACCGAAGATTTTATATTGGTAATTCAAGTTTGGAAACTTAGAAATAGTTGAATATTTTAGTATATGTATATTTTGTGAATATTATGTAATTGTAAGTTTTGAAAAATACTTATAAATAGTTGAATATTGTTTTATATTTTGTGAAGAATTTGTAATTGTAAGTTTGTATGTTGTAATACAATACAAGTTTGCAATACAATTGTTCAATTTGTAAGTTTGTTGTGAAAAATATGAAAACATCGTCCTAAATGTGATATATGTGATGTTGGAAAGCTATGAAATCTATATAGCGACATAAATATAGTCTGTTTGATATTGGAAAAATATGAAAAAATGGGTACAAATTATATTTGTATAGGGAAACCCAGAAAATAAATAATCTATTCCAAAAAAATTTCATACATTTTACATCGGTTATTAGTAAAACTGATGTAAAAACTTTCAAAAAGGGACTTTTTACATCGGTTGGAAGTAATACCCGATGTAAAAAGTCGCATCACTGGGGACTTTTTACATCGGGTATTACTTCCAACCGATGTAAAAAACTGGATCAATTTTTTTAAAAAATGTGCATAATAATTGTTTTTTACATCGGTTCATATATTATAACCGATGTAAAAAAGGTACTTTTTACATCGGGTATTACTTCCAACCAATGTAAAAAACTGGATCAATTTTTTTAAAAATGTGCATAATAACAGGTTATTACATCGGTTCTGATATTATAACCGATGTAAAAAAGGGAATTTTTACATCGGTACCAGAACCGATGTAAAAAGTCCCTGATTTACTATATCACTTGACTTTACATCGGACCCAAAACCGATGTAAAAAGTCAATTTTACCCGATGTAAAAAGTCATTTCTGCACTAGTGTCCTAAGCAATTGGTCCACAACTAGGGTTTTGTGCTTTTCAAGGAAGTTTGGGTTTTAAAGGTCTACAATGGTTTTCATGGTTCTTAATAGGTCTTCAATAGTGCTCATGTCAAGTTTCAAGTCTTGCAGCACAAGTTTGCTCAGTCAATGATTGAGATGATTGAAAGTCAACTATATTGGGTAAAAAGTCAATTATGGTCAATATATAGTCAAACTTCAATAATTTTGGTCAACATCAACATTTATAAGTGATATTCATCATATAAAGGGTTGATAATGATTCCTCAAGGAAATCCCTCAAATCATCAAAGGTCAAAAGTTGCCAAATTAGGGTTTCCTTAGGAGAAGTCAACTAAACTTTTACCAAGCATAATGCTTCATAAACTTTTCCCCAACCAAAGCCCATTTTGAAGGAAATTAAATTCTCTACAATTTGTATTTTTCTCAAGTTAAAAAATTTCTTAATTTAAAAGATATGAGCTAATACATTACAGGTCATTTCAAAAGACAACAAAAACACACTTGTTGTCAAGGCATCTTACATCAAGATAAATTCTTCAAATAAAAAAATGATAAAAAGAGAGATTGTAGAGGACATATTCCAAGAAGTCCAAGATAACCTTCAAAATATAAAAATTGAGTGAGTTATGGGTTTCACCAGTTGGTAAATTTTTGAGAAATGCATGAAATCTCAATTGAGTGAATTTGTGATTTTGCGCTATTGGGCCTAAGTTTTGGAATTCAAATGTGTTCATGGTATTCTAGAGGACCCCTAAAACCATCCCCATATTTTTCATGATTTTTATTTATTTTATTTGAATTTTTATTCATCTCAAGTAATTTAAATCAAAAACAAATATGTGACTAATAGGCCTAGGCACATGGTTGGATTTTTGAATCAATTGAAGCCCAAAAGACACTTGATAAACCTGCCAAAACCGTGTGAAGCTCAAAAGGGCAGAGATCTCCAAAAATGGAAGGCCTTAAACATGTTTTATCTTGCTTGATCTTGGCAATGATGACATGATTTTGTACCTTATTTGTTGATGCAAATTCATTCTCTATATATACACAGAGGCATGCAGATCCAAGGGGACGCAAAAAGCTGCCCCTGAGAATAGGTTCATAAAATTCCAAATTTCAAAAAATTGTGTAAGCATCGAACCCTAATTTCAAGAAGTTCTCAGCCCAAACCAGTGATCAAACATCACTCATAATATTTCCAGGAGTCTCCTCAAGTCCATCAATACATCCCACTATGCCCGGAACATCCCATACAGATACGCCAGTGGTAAGGGTTTTGTTGTGTTTGAATGTTCAATTGTAGAAACGTTTAACTTTTTTTGATGATGCAAATGTATTCATAATAGAGTTTAGGACATGAATGAACGATCGCATGATTTTTTTGACTTTAGAATCACGCCTTACCATGTTTGAACCGAGCTAGGGTTTTCCCTTCAAAACTCATGATCAAAGCATTTTCAGCCAAAAATAATGCCTGATTTGGATTCAGGAAGGTCAAAAAAGGGGGGGGGGGGTAAGGTGTTTTACACTTGCTAACCATTTATAATTTTACAGGTGGAATAAACAGGATACTAGAGAAGACGACCGGAGCTAAGGCTCCGGCGTCTCTACGGTCAATGCATTCATGTTGTATATTTCTTTTATTTGTTTTATTTTAACTAACGAATGTATAGCCACCCTAATGGTGGAGCTCTTGCCTCTAAGTCGTTACTATGCCCATACGCGAGTTTGATCTATGCGCCGGACAAATATTTTTTTCATGTTTTCTATTTTACAGTTCTAGTGTAACAACCCATACGCCCCAACGATGCACGCTCATCATTAACCCCATCAAACCTCAACAGATCCAGATCAAGCATTTCAGATCAAGCATTCATGATAGACCTCACTGGAGAGCCACATAGGATTCTAACGGCACTCTTCCAGCGCTTGGCCTGACGTTACTGGGCATAACACACTTTAGATTCACACCCCCCAGATTTTCTACTTTTAGTCCCAATATCAATTTTATTTTGATTTTGTTATAATTTTTTTTAATATAATTAGATTAAATTTTTTTTCTTAATTAAAAATTTAATTAGATCTTATTTTTTTTTTAATTAAGTTAATTAATATATTTTTAATTAAATTAATTTAACATCTTTAATTTAATTAATTAACTTAGTTTTTTTTATGTTTTTCCACTAAAGTTTCTTTTAATCAAAATTAATTTAGGGTTTTGTTTAATTGAATTACCTAACCTTTTTTTAATTAATTAAAATCAATTAATTTTTAGGTTAATTATTAAATATTTTATTCTTCATCAACCAAAATCATGAAATCATTTCCTTTTTTTTATCGCTTTGCATATTTTATTACTTTCACGTCTTTTCCAATATTGTAATTGCTAAAAGTTGTAATACCTTAAACTAGGGTTTATCGTTTTTGCTCTATTTTTATTGTTTCTAACCCCCATACCTAAAGAATTGTAATAGCGTAGCTTTTATTTCCCGCACTTTACTTTTCACACATATACTATGTATGCCTATCTGTATATATTTAACTGTTAGTAATAGGCTTGTATAGCAAGAATAAAAACAAACAATGGCTAACCATAATCAAAGATTAAAATTAATTAAAATCCAAGCACATTTCACACACGCACCTCTAGGGTGATTCTACTTGTTTCCTTCGTAAAATACAGTCATGTCCCTCGAACATGGGACACTTTAGCGAAGACCCTTGTTTAGAAGATCGTAGTCCCTCGATGACCCTTTGATGTTGCCTTTGGTAAACGATCTTAGTCCCTTACGACAAATTGCTAAAGTGCCCTACGAGTTGGCTTTATGACTGTACGATGACCCGCCCCTGTCCCTCAAACATCCAACGATAGGGCTTTCTACTGAATAATGGTAGGATAACACTATCTAAAGGAAGAGGAAAAGAACAAAGACTTTTGAGTAGGTAGATAGCTTTTAATGGCTTGCTCACAAAAACATCTCTTTTCACACAAACATTTTTCTAAAATATTTTAAAAAACAAACACTTTGCATGTGTTCTCAACTGATACGAGAATCATTACAAAGTTTCAAAACTTAGGCATTTTCAAAATATTTTCAACACCTACACATTCGCAAAGCATTTTCAAAAGTGAGCTAGTTATTAAGAGCCCGTAGATAACTACGAATGAAAAGAGTGCTACCACGTTCCCTTTTCATAACCTACCCCCCTTACTCAGAAAATTCTCAAAATGTCCTTCCTGTTCTTTTCAACCATTCCTTTATTGGATAAAAGAAAAGTCGGAGGCGACTCTTGCTATCCGCATCATTTGCGATAAAACAAAAAACCAAAAGTCACTTCTCCAACCGTATTAAAAAGGTAGAAGAAGATTAAATACTAGACCTGAAGTTTGTCTTGGAGACATGGTGTAAATGTTATTATTTGTGATGTCTCTTGGGGATAGATAATTCGTTTTTTTGTGAGTAGTGATAGCTTTAAACGGGGTAACGGTTCCAATACAAGGTTCTCGGGGTAATGGGTGTTATAGTGATTGAAAATATATGGTTGATTAAGACGCGGTGACTAAAAGTAGGATCAATGATAACACGATAACTTAAAGACAATGGGTAAAATTGATGGCAGCAGAGAATCCATCGTATAGGATTCGCGACCCAAATAGAAAGGTAAAGACAATGGGTAAAATCGACAATAGTGTAGAATCTATCGTGCATGATTCATGACCCGAAAATAAAGGTAAAGACAATGGGTAAAGTCGATAACAGCAGAGGATCTATCGTGTAGGATTCGCGACCCAAAAAGAAAGGTATAGACAACGGGTAAAATCGATGATACCGGAGAATCTATCGTGTAGGATTCACGACCCAAAAAAGAAAGTTAAAGACAACGGATAATATCGACGACAGTGGAGAATCTATCGTGTAGGATTCGCGAACCAAAAAGAAATGTAAGGACAATGGGTAAAATCAACGAGAGCGGAGAATCCATCGTGTAGGATTCGTGACCCAAAAAGAAAGGTAAAGACAAGGGTAAAATTGCTGATAGAGGAGAATCTATCGTATAGTATTCGTGATCCAAATACAGAAAGGTAAAGAAAATAGGTAAAATAGACAACAACAAAGAATCTATCAAGTAGGATTCGTGACTCATAAAGAAAGGTAAAGAAAATGGGTAAATTTGACTAAATGGAGAATCTATCGTGTAGGATTCGCGACCCAAAAATATTTCAAAGGGTAAAGATCGGCGTATGACCTATGATCCAAGAGAAGATAGCATGAGGGTAAGATATATAGATTATATGCGACCCAATAAAATATAACATGAGGGTAGGATCTAAGGACGATCTACAAACCAAGAAAAGATATCATGAGGGTAAGATCTATGGACGGTCTGCGATCCAAGAAAAGATTGAGAAAGGTTATTGAGTGTTGGGAGTACAACGTGCTAGCATCGTGGATATATTTCTTTGTAGTGTAGTGATGGATATCAACTAGGAATTGTGAGGATGGCATTCGATGTGGGGATGTATTACTATTTTGAGGATTGATTTGGGCTTTCATGCACGACACCAAATCTGGCTTATGCTTCTTATGCATTTTGAAGTGTATGGATCAAAGATACATTTAAAATGATATTCTAAGTGTTTGAGGATGTAATGTAATATGAAGTGATGATTACTATATGCAGAGTGCCAAATATTAGGCTTATCGGGGTCTGTTTCCCATTGTATTTGAGATACCAATACGGGTTGGTGGTTGAAAACTCGAGAAATGAATTATATCCTTGTTCGGGATTAAATTGTAATCTTGCTGGGGATAAGTAGATTGATAAGGTTTTCCATACATCCTATTCTTCTTGTGGATGGCTGGGTAGAGACATAGATCTCCTTGAATGACTCAAGTTGCCTCAATGTTGGAGAGTCATGTGCTCAACTCTCTGCAGGGGGTGATGATGACAAAAGCTAGGTCGAGGTGACCGTTACGATTTGCTACCTGCATAGAAAAACAACATTTGGATGCTGCGACACTCCTTTGGGATGCCTTCATATCAATGTAACATTAGGTTTCACGTCTTAGCTTGTCATTATTATTACCTCATTGTTTTTAATGCAATGTTTAATAAAGAATTTAAGTCACAATTCTCATACGAAAAATAAAGTAAAAAGACATGATAAAGAAATAGGCAACATCCCATGCCAATGCTTGTATTCTCTCACCATTTTCTAGACGATTATCTTTATGTTCTTGTTAGTTACTTCGATTGCGCCATTCATCTTTGGCCAATAGGTAACGAATTATGGTGCTCAATCTTGAATTCTTCACATATCTCCTTCATTATTTTGTTGTTGAGATTCGACTAGTTATCAGTGATGATCTTGTTAGGAGTCCTCCAACGGCATATGGTTTCCTTTTTGATGAAGCGAGTGACGACTTTCTTGGTCACATTCTTTAAGAAGCCACTACCACACACTTGGTGAAGTAGTCAATAGCAACAAGAATTAAACAGTGTCCATTTGAAGCGCTTGGCTCAATCCGTCCAATCATATCAATGCCCCACATTGCAAAAGTCCATGGTGAAGTCATCGCATTCAAAGGAGTGGGAGGAATATATATCTTGTCTGCATAAACTTGACATTTATGGCACATATTTGCATACATACCACAGTCACTTTCCATCGTCATCTAGAAATAAAATGCTCATAGGATTTTCTTGGCCATAGCATGTCGACTGGCATGAGTTCCAAATGAGCCCTCGTGAATTTCTCGTATCATGTATTAATCTTGGTGTCTATCTATGCATCTGAGCAGAACTGAATCATTGTTTCTTTTGTATAGAACGTCTCCTGACAATAAGAACTTGGATACTAATACTCTAAGGGTCCACTTATCACAAATTATACACCTTCTAGATACTCTTTCTTCTCAAGATATATTTTGATGTTGAAATACCATAACTTTTCATCTGATATGTCTCCGGTTGTGAGACAATGAGCAGAGAAAACATATGCTGGCTCCTTGTAACGAAGGATTTTCATATTGGGTGCATGATTCAGATAACTGACTTTAAACATTGCTCCTAAAGTAGCTAGAACATCTTCCAGCTGATTTACTTCTCTGGGAATGTTCTCAAAGGTAATCTCATCAAAAACGGGCAACAACTCTAATATTTAATCCCTGTATAGAACTAAATTTTGGTGTCGTTGTTGAAAGCGGTGTAGCGAAAAGCAACAATAGTTTTGGAAATATTTGACCGGATATTTATCATGTCCACAAAGATTGGTTATTGAATTTTCGTTCGACAAATCTCTCATTAATGAGTTTGAGGATAAATTGGTTTGTAAGGAAAATGTTATCAACAGAAAATAAATGTAAACAAAATTAAAAACTAAGGAAGAAATTATCAAGCCTGCATATAATCTACTCATCACAAACTTAAATCTATCGACCAGTTACATTCAACCTAACAATACTCATCAACGTCTCCACGTCTCACTCACAACCTAATTAATTTCTAACCAAATTGAGAGACAGACTGTATCACCAAGGAAATGATTTCTCTACACCCTAAATAACACATAAGACAACTATGTAATCACATTGACGACCTCTCAGCACAACACAACCACACAGAGGCATTAAGCTCTGATACCCAAGTAGATGTCAGCTCTAAATCTATCTCTAGAGTTCAAAAACTAACAGATAATCATCCTAGATAAGAATCTAAGCAGTATATGTCTATAACAACTCAAATCCCTAACATAGAGCAAAAATCCACGACAACAAGAGACAAATATTTGTAAAGCTAGTTTAATATAACTCTATGGGAGACAGATATAGATGAGCTTAAAGTAAATACCTATACAAACTCAACACATAAAGAATACACAAAGAAGAAGAGAAATGAACTACAAATCTACTGATTTGTCAGCGCCGATTGATAAGGAATCCACCTCGGAACATCCATATGCAAGCTCCAATGTTGTTTACTTAGCTAATCCTATCAAAAAATGAAGAGTGATGGAGTTGGGATCAAAAATACCCAAAACCATATCGAAAAAATGAGTTTTTACACCTAAATATGAATTTCTGACTTTCCAGCATCGCCCGGATAACAAAAAGCGTCGCTCGACGACCAAAACAACATTTTTTCCCATGCTACAACTCGCCTAGCATCGTCGGCCGACCAAAAGCGTCGCCCGACAATGGAAGACAGAAAGTTGAAAAACCAGCACAACATTCATCAATGTTTGGCCATAACTTTTTAACCGTAACTCTAATTCGCGCCCGGTTCGAAGCGTTGGAAAGCTTACTCAATGCTCTATCTAACAATGCCTAAATATGAATGCTTGAATACCTACTAAATGAGATAGAATCAATTAAAATAATGATATTAACATGATAACACAATAAATACACTATAACATAAACTATACTAAATATACACTAAAATTGAGGTTTATTGACAAAAAGTAAACGAATTAAGCCGATGAGTGCTAATTATTCACATTCAAATTCACTACAATTTAGCACTCATCAAACTCTCTCCAACCTAAAACATTGTTTATCCTCAAACAATGTCAACTAAACTTAAAGAAGAAAAAGATGATAATCAAAGAATCATGAATCAATAGGTTTTGAAAACAGAAAACAAATGCAATGGTTCAAATGAAAAACAGTACACACAAAGAAAACACTTACCGCTAAACTATTACTATAACATAAACACGAAACAAATTTTAAATACAAAAATAATGCCAAACATTCCAAAAAAAATACTATTCACAAATGAATCACACCTAGTAAACACAATCAACGGTAGATGAAAAACACACAAAAATGAGGTATAAGAATCTGAAGGGATTTTCATGGTTGTAATGTGGATTGGTTAACAAACAAGATAAGTCCTAAAGCTAATCGAAACAAAAAATTGCCTAAACCTAAGGGAGTAATTACTTCTACAAAGTTTCAAACAATAGAATTTCAATAAAACTTCTTTTTCATCTCAAATTTCAAACCAACAAACATCACTTATTCAACACAACATTATTCCATACTCTTTTTGTTTTTCTTTTTAAAAGCTTTTCTATTTTTTTCCTTTCTTTTTCTATCACTTTTTTTTCATTTCTATTCTCACTTTTTTTCTTCTTTTCAACCACATAGAAATCAACCAATAAATACACTATCATTTTTTCCCCAACATGAATTCAACCATACATTAAAGTGAATACTCCCTACTTTCTAAGGCAAGGTTAAAATTCATACAACAACAAATAGTTGAGGGTTCAAGAAACAAAAGAATCAACATCCATCAAAAAAGTTGAACTAAACACTCATGGACAAGCATCAAGTTAAAATACACATGGATATTCACAAAAGTTCAAAGGGCCTAACAAATGATCACACATGCACAAGGTAAATTGAATATTTGGCCAAGGTAGTTGTGCTTAAAATAAAACAAAATTCCTTGATCACTTTCATGCATTCATACAATCAACACAAAAAAATATTAGACGTGATAAAATCCCATTAAAACAAGAATTGTGGCCTCCAACATATATGAACAATGGAAAGCTTCCTCATATTTATGAGTAAAAGGGGAACTAAAGTGATTGAATTCATGAGCAAACAATGCAAAAAGAAATAATGGCATAAAAATTGTAAAAAGTCTAAGTATCATGAATATGCTAAAGTATAGAAAGAGATAAACACATACTTCGAACGTGTACAAAACTTTAACAAAATCATTACCACGCATTCTCAAGTCAAAACGATCAAAATTGACAAATGACCTTAATATTATACAAGTTACCGAACCAAAACTTGAGTGCAAACAACAACAAAAGAATTAGAAAAATAGCACTCCTACAAAATTTCAATGTATAAAATTTACAATATATTCAACGAACAAAACTCCTCAAGCTAAACACGACAAGCTTTCAGAAAACAAAAATTTATATAACAAAACAAATACAAATAACGATATGAAAATCGGGTGAAAATGAATTAACAAGTTGAAAAGTAAAGATTTAAAATTCAGAATATTTCCTTCTTTCAACTTGTTAAAGCACAAATCAACATAAACACAAACAAACACAAACAAACATGCTTGTTTTATGTCGTAAGCTCGACGCCTTTATTGTGCGAGCTAGTAAACACCTCTCGTCATTCCATGGTATTATCACACCGTGCAAACCTAAAGAATGTGTCCAAACAATACACAACAAATGTTATGCAAATAAGATAATTCACAACAATACGTGAAAACAAAGAGAAAAAACACATATATGCACAAGTATCATATACAAGTTAATATACAATTTCTATATAACATATACATTAATTACAAAACTCAAAAACAAAACAACTATCGCAATGCAAAGACAATAGAATCAATCCCCGACAACGACACCATTTTGTTGAAAGCTGTGTAGCAGCAAGCAACAATAGTTTTGGGCATATTTATCCGGGAATTTATTGTGTCCACAAAGATTTGTTATTGAATTGTCATTCCAATAATCTCTCGTTAATGAGTTTGGGGATAAATTGGTTTGTAAGGAAAATGTTATCAACAGAAAATAAATGTAAACAAAAGTAAATACTAATGAAGAACTTATCAAGCCTGCATATAATATACTCATCATAAACTTAAATTTATCGACGAATTACATTCAACCTAACAATACTCATCAACGTCACCACGTATCACTCACAACCTAAGTTATTTATAACCAAATTGAGAGACCGACTATATCACAAAGGGAATGATCTCTCCACCTCCTCAACAACACAGAAGACAACTATGTAATCGCACTGACGATCTCTCAGCACAACACAACCACACAGAGGCATTAAGCTCTGATACCCAAGTAGATGTCATCTCTAAATCTATTTCTACAGTTCCGAAACTAACAAATATTCATCCTAGATAAGAATCTAAGCAGTATATGTCTATAACAACTCAAATCCCTAACACAGAGCAAAAATCTAGGAGAACAATCGACAAAGATTTTTAAAGCAAGTTTAATATAACGCCCTGGGTGACAAATATACATGAGTTCAAAGTAAATACATATACAAACTCAACACATAAAAAATACACAAAGAATATAAGAAATGAACCAAAAATCTACTAGTTTGTCAGCGTCGATTGATGAGCAATCCACCCTGGAACATATGTACGTAAGCTTCAATGTTATTTTCTAAGCCAATCCTATCCAAAAATGAAGAGTGATGGATTTGGGATCAAAAATACCCAAAACCATACCCAAAAAATGTGTTTTTACACCTAAATACGTATTTCTGACTGACCAGCATCGCCCAACGACCAAAAAGCCCCGCCCAGCGACCAAAAAAATGTTTTCCCACGCTACAGCTCGCCTAGCGTTGCCCGGTGACCAAAAGTGTTGCCCAATGATGGATGACAGAAGGTTGAAAAACCAGCACAACATTTTGCATTGTTTTGGCCATAAGTTTTGAACCGTAACTCCGTTTCACTCCCGGTTTGAAGCGTTTGAAATCTTATTCAATGCTATATCTAAAAATGCCTAAGTATAAATTCTTGAATACGTACAAAAATGAGATAAAATCAATTAAACTCAATGATATTTACACAATAACGCAATAAATACATTATAATGCAAATTGTACCGAATATACAATAATGTTGAGGTTTATTGACAAAAAGTAAATGAATTAAGCCGATGAGTGCTAATTATTCACACTAAAACTCACCATAATTTAGCAGTCATCAGTCATGTATCCCAATCACCTCGTACCTGGTATTTTACTAAGGCAAAATCCCCATAAACTTCAAGAATCTTGATCTTCAAATCAATGGCTGCTTCAAGGCCTATTACACAAGCTTCATATTCTGTGACATTATTCGTGCATTTAAAGCATAACCTGGCCGTGAAAGATATGTGAGTATTGTGTAGAGAAGTCAAAACTTCCCCACTACCATGGCCTATAACATTTGATGCACCTTCGAACGTTAGAGTCCATCACTCCCCAGATTCAGGTCCTTCCTCATCATCAAGTTTTATAACATCCTCGTCTGGAAAATCGAACTTCATTGACTGATACTCTTCCAATGGCTGGTGAACAAGATGATCTGCCATAATTCTAACATTGATTGCCTTTTATGTGACGTACTGGATGTCATACTCAGATAAAAGCATCTTTCACCGAGCCAATCATCCTGTAAGTGTTAGTTTCTCAAAGATGTACTTTATCAGATCCATCTTAGATATCAGAAGTGTAGAGTGTGTCAACATGTACTACCTCAAATGTCGAGTTGTCCACGTAAGAGCGTAACAAGTCTTCTCAAGTAACGAATACCTTGATTCACAATCAATAAAATTTTTGCTCGGGTAATAAATGGCATGTTCTTTTGTTACGGGAAAGAAAATCATCATATTTGAAGATCTCATTGGGCAACTAATAGGTCACGACGGAGACATTATTCGATAAAGTGATATGGCTAACAAAGGTTTTAACCTAACAAATATATCAAAAGAAATCTTTACTTCTGGTCAACCATCCTACAAAATCAAAGACCTAAAGGATTACCTCAGAATTTGGTCTAAAATTATTATGGGTTGCATCAATAACAGGAAGCCTACAAGTTTTCCATATTACATCAATATTGATCATCAATACCTTATGTACTTCATCGCAACCAAAACAAAGGTCAATATTCCACATCTTCTATTCAATCATCTAAAGACCAGCGTAAAAGAAACAAGAGAAGTGGGAAGAACAAACAAAGATTGGATCCCTCTGGGATTACTCATCTCAAATATTCTGACGGAAAAAAATTGATAGAACATCTAACTAAGGCTCAATAAGCTAGCACTCTAGAAGCTTGTGCTGGTAAACCCCTCAACGCCAAAAATCTGAAGAAGATGAAGATTATCGATATTATTAAGAAGGATTAAATAATCACCACCAAGGAAGTCATTACCACTAGAAGAGTACCTCTGAAGTATTTTCCTCTCTTTACTCAAGCAGACTCTTCTCCAGATATTGTTCCCATGTATCTGGATTCTTGCAACAGGGACGTGACAAATCCAGATGTGAACATCTGTGAAATGAGACAACAACCTCTGGAGGTTACTGCCAGAAAATCAAGGAAAAGGAAAGCAACTGCAGAAGGAACTTCTCAGAAGACTCCCAAAGCTACCAATTATAAAGGTAACCTTCTTTTGTTTCTATCATTAAATTAGTATTGTTATTAACATATGAAAACCCTTCATCTCCAAAGCCCATAGAAGATCCCTCTCCTCAAACCTTTGATTATTTTTACATATATTTTGACACCTCATTTCCTCTAGATAGCCTTCTGAACAATCCACCATCTACCCATCTTGACCAAAACTAGTCTGAACTTGCACAAGCTCTCCCTGATATTGATCAATTTGATCCGCTGTTTGAAGCTCCCCAAACTGAAAATCAAAATCTTGACTCTGATACCACATCATCCATCCTTGGAATCACCTGCCCTCTCATGATCTCTCAACCACCCACAATTCCCTCAACATCTTAATAGAACCTCTGTATCCCAAATCTTCCATCTCCTTATCAGTCCACTCCACCAAACTCACCAAATTCTCTCATTATCCTTTATGACTCTCCTTATCCAAATAACTACCAAGAAGATCCTCTCAGAACTATTATATACTTAGAATCTTTGGAAAATCTCGTCACAAGCTCTTAGAAAATTGTTGTTCCAAAACCAAAACCAAAAATCTCAAAAGCATATGTTGGTAAATCCTTGCTGATTTTTGAAACAGAAATACAGGAATGGGTTAACTCCTTGAAGCTAGCTTGCATAGAGAATCTCAATCCAGATGATTTTGATTCTCATTTGAACTAGTTCAGAAATGTAATGAACCATCCTCTAATCCCCTTCCTCTTGTCATGTTTCAAGACAAAGGCATGGAAGTTGAAGAAGCTCCTGAGTCAGAATCAGCTGCAGTCTGCTCTTAAAAAGTGGTCCCTTCTGTTGAAATTCCCTCTTCCACTCTTGTGCTGCAAACTCTAAGGGAGTTGAAGAAAGAAAATGACGTGTTTAAGGAAAGGTTAGACAAGCAAGATGATACATTCAAGGTAATTAATGGGATGCTTAGAAAACAAGAGGAATCAAACAATCAGATTAAGAGTTTATTGGAAGCCCTGTTCACATGACTTCCACCTCCTCAAACTTAGTTCTAAAATGTTTTTTTTCTTCTTCACTTTGTTGCTTATTTCCTTGATATTTTTGAATACAAAATATCTTCTAATGTCTAAAGTGTTTTTATTGCTTTTTGAATCTTGAAAAAAAAGGGGGAGAATGTAAGATATTTCAAATATAATAGTATCGAGACTCAGTCTCAAACATTTTGAATATCAAAAATTGTTTTTCATTTGAAAGCAAAATAGGAACAACCTCTGTTGAGGACAAATTGTTTTTCATTTTCTATCTGTGTATCCAACTAAAGGGGAGACTTTAATGCTTTATGTTCTTTACGTATTTGATCAAAATATCCCAGATTTTATCATCATAAAAAACAGGGAGATTGTAAGAACATAGTTTGATTCTATAATCCATGTAAGAGTTTTGATGATAACAAACACTCAGAGAATAATTATGCTCTCTACATAAGTATTTTTGTTTTGTAGAGAAGTTATAATGTAAGAAGCACAGAAGATAAGTTATATCATTGTTTAAAGTCTGATTCAACACATCTTACGTAGAAAGAAAAATATGCGTAACACACTTATATAAAGAATTTCTTAAGCTACAACTTCTGAGTACACTAAACACTGGAAACAAGAACTTTGTTATTCTGTTACGTATAGTTGTAGAAATAAGTAAAGGAGTCCTAACGGTAACTTTCATCTTCTAATGTAATCTTTATCATGCATGTTCTTGAAGCGTTACATTTCATTCATGGATATTCTAAAGTAACGGCTGAAAGAGGACAAGAGTCTCTATGTTTGGAAAGTTCATTAACTACTATTTATCAACATTCCAAAAGCACCTCTCATTCATTGCCTATATATACAAGACGCGAAGAAGAAATCACTGACGATTTTGCTGTGCACTACAAACGAGAAATATCACGACTTTCAATCCATTGATTTTCATTTGTGTAATACATCAGTTTTATGATACTATATTTTTGTTATAAAATACATTTTGTACACGCTTTCAAATATAATACTGTGTAATACCTTGAGAAAACCGGGTTATGGTTTAAACTCAAGAAGACTTTGGCATTTGTCATTGTACCTTTGTAATCAAGTTTGATTAGTGGATTAAGACCTTATTGAGAGAGGCGAAATCACCTTGCCAGGTGGACTAGAGTAGTTTTAGTTCAAATGAACCAATATAACCAACGTGTATTTTGTTTTTAAGTTTTAAAAACCCCAATTCAAACCCCCCCTTCTTGTGTTTTTCCATTCTTCAAGACTTGTTACTCTAAAGAATGGTAGTCTCGTCATTATGGGAGATAGTTTGTTGTTGAGATTTGTTAGTCCAATGAATGGTAGTCTCGTCATTATGGGAGACAGTTCGTAGTTGTTATGTTTTACTCTAATGCATGGTAGTCTCATCATTATCGGAGATAGTTCGTTGTTGATATTTGTCACTCCAAGGAATGATAGTCTCGTTGTTATGGGAGATAGTTTGATGCTGAGTTTTTACTCCAATGAATGGTAGTCTCGTCATTATGTAAGAGAGTTTGTTGTTGAGATATTTTTCTTATGGATGGTAGTCTTGTTATTATGGGAGAGAGTTCGTCGTTGAGATTCACATTACTCTAAAGAAAATTGATTGTTTCCAGTTATATGTGTTGTACCCAAATTTTTTCCCCTAAGATCCCTTCATCATACCATTTTGATTCAATCACAACAAGATCACATTAGGGCTTGTGGTTCTTCTCCCTATCTTTAGCTTTTCTCTTTAAGGTATCCCCAAGCACCTTGACTTATTTTCTTTTGTAATCATGAATATTTTGCCTTGATTTTCCTTCTAATTAAAAAAATGCAAAGTTGGTTTGTCTTACTTGTTAATAATGTAGGTAAAGGCAATGTGGCTTAACAAGTTAATCCATGGGTTCATGAGTTTATTTCTATGCTCTAGTCAATAAAGCTTGAGAAATTTATTCCTCACCAATGAAGTTTTTCTGGAAGAAATTGCATGGCAAGGTTTATTTTGGTTCACTACATTT
This sequence comes from Vicia faba, assembly GCA_948472305.1. NCBI lineage: Eukaryota > Viridiplantae > Streptophyta > Magnoliopsida > Fabales > Fabaceae > Vicia > Vicia faba. The sequence continues at coordinate 143,673,346 of OX451735.1, forward strand.
ACAAGTTATCAAATTGATTCAAAAGTACAAGGGGTTGATTGAAGAGGTTATCATGGTTTGACAAGGTCTTGTTCCCATTGGTCACAAGTGTATATTTATCTCAATTCTCAATATATTGAAGTGGTTTTGTTTTCTATGAGTTCTGATTATCATCCTCAACAACTTCTATTTACAAAGCAAGAGTATTGGTACAAGAAGGTTGTTCAAAATTTTCAAAGTTCCTCAAAGCATTTTCTTGATTTAGGAGCGAGGGTTTTGAACTTTAAAGAAGTATATCTTACTCATATTTTGGTATTTTTGAGTGATTCTAAATAAATACTTCAATTCAAAGGGTTATTAACAAATAAATTCAAAAGTTTCAAGGATTTTTCATGTGGAAGAAACTTGATGATGAGGAAAGCTTACAAATCCTCCAGATGAACCCCCAATCTCTTGTGTGTTACTTCAAATGATCATAACATGGTCAATTTTTATCACATTTAGCCCACTATTTTTCCATAATTATCCCCCCATTTCATGATTTTTTTCCAAATTCAACAATCCATAACGTGATGCGGTGGGAAGAATTGACTGTTTTTTGCAATGCTGGTTAGCGTTTTATGTTTTTTGTTTGCAAAATGTCGCGGTAAGCAAGAGTCGCCACCGACTTTTATTTTATCCAACAAGGAAAGGAAAAAAGCACAGAAAAATTCCTTTTTCGAGATATTTGAGTACGGGGGGTAGATTATAGAAAGGAAAGGTATTAACACCCTTTCTATCCATAATTATCTACGGGCTCTTAGGTACTTGCTCAATTGTTTTCAAAATTGCTTTCTTGGTGCTTGTGGGTTTGAAAAAGTTTTTATTTGAAACTTCGATTTAACTCTTGCTTTTGTCCTCAAGAGCGTATGAAGTGTTTGGAAAACTTTGTTCGAAAAGGAGTGTAAGTGAAAAAGGTTTTGTTTTTTGAAAGAGAAAGTAACTAACAACCATCTACCTACTCGAAAAAAGAATATTTATATGCTAATGTCCTTTAGACAATGCTATCCCATTATGAATGAGTGGGTAGCACTGTCGTTGGAATTTAAGAGTCAATTCGAATGAGGGACATACGGTCACTAAAGCAATGTTAGGACGACTTAGCGGTAACCCTAATGTCTTAGATCATTTGTCTGAGGCAACAATATCCGAGGAAACCATTTCGAGGCAACTATGATCTTTTAGACAAGAGGACGACCTCTAAAACGACGTATACTCAATGATCGTGTACGAAGGCAACCAAGTGAGGTGTACCCTAAGAGTGCGCATGTGCGAGTGTGTCTTCTTCAGTTATTTTTATCTTTTCACATGTTAAGGATGATCTAATTTGATTTTAAGATTAAGCATTCATTCTTGTCATGCAACCCCTATTATCAAACATCTAGCAGTTATATATTTTGCGGAATTAAAAGTGCGGAATTTAAATTACAAGGCGTCGGGTATTTACATTGCCAAAAACGACCCTTTGAAAAATAAAATAAAGCGGTAAAAATAATTAAACGTCCTTTTTAACTATTACAATCCATAAGCAGATGCATAATTGGATAAAAATAAATAAATTGCGCGGGAAATTAAATTGAGTGCGAATTAGGGTTTTGACCCTTTTGGTTAAAAAACATGTCTTTTTGGTTTTTAATTTAAGAAAGAAATTAATCCTAAATTAATTACTAAATTAAATTAAATAAATTAATTAATGAAAAAAATAAATTAATGATATATTTTTGGGTTTTTTTTATTTTAAGAAAGAAATTAAAATTATTGAATTAGTGGTTGAAACCTAATTAAATCTAATCAATTTTAATTATTTACAAAAATAAGTTAGAGTTTTCTAGAATTTAAAAACCTAATAAATTAATAAATTTATTAAGAAAAATAAAAGTTTAAAATTTGATTTGAAATAAAAATATTTTTTGTGATTTTATTTGATGAAAAAAGGAATTTTGTTATTGGTTAAAAAATTAAATAAATGAAATAAACAATTAAATAAAATAACAAAATAAATAAAAAGAGAGGAGTTGGGCCTGATTTTAGGTGGTGTGGAAAGCAATTCCTTGGCCCATTTGAAGCTAGCCCTTTTGACTTTTTGTCATCCAGTGTGGGCGCATGGACTTGGCTCTTGGTGGACCTCCAGTTATTGATCACCAGATCTGGCCTTTGGCCATCTGGCGCTTGGATGGATGAGGGTGTATGGAGGATTGCAGGTGGGCGCGTACACTGGAATACCTGAAAACCAAAATTATTGAGAAAGTGGGGGACCTGGGATTGGAACCCAGGTCCTGAAGGTACATCAAACACTTGCTTGCCACTACGCCAGGCGGTTTTAGTTGTTGGAATAATAAACATCAATAATAATATAACAAATCAATTCTAATGCCAGAAAAAACAAAAAAAGGGTTCGTGATGTTTGAATGGTCCAATAGAGGGATGCCACACATCACCCCCAACCTCTCGTCCATGGCTAAAATGCCAAACACCTATACCAACGGACAGAAGTACGTAGCTACAGGCATGTCCATCTCCAAAATCCTATACAGGCCATAAAAATGAATATCAAGGGCATGGACGTGTTCGTCTTACCCTCCCGGTCACAACCATATCCATTATGGGGGTTAATTGTACCTGAAATAAAAATGCCCAAAAATGCAGACTAAACCCTAACAATGGTGGTTTGCAATACATATCATATAAATGAAATTAAATGATGCAAAAAGTTTGGAAATGTTCTTGTGATTATGAATATGCCATTAGATTGTTCAATAGATGCCAGGATAATTCAAATCGAAACCAAGAACAGGGGTGACTATCGTGCGACTTACAGTGCGTTAGGGAGTCTGAAAATGCTTGGTTGTGGTTGGGATAGCTTGTGTGAATGCCCAGGAAGCGATTGGAACAAGTCTCGCATCCTGAAACTGCCTCTAACCCTGATTTTGATCTCTCACTTTTTTGTGATTTTTCCAAATTCAATTCTGCTTCTACCAATGCTTTCCAACCCTTATTTTGTGTGCTTTAGCTTGCTTATGTATCACTCAGTGCATTAGGTTAATAAAATTGATCCAAATCTTGCCTTATCAATGCTTGCATATTTGATTTGATCTTCATTTACAAACTTTCCAAATTTGCCTAATTCCAATCTTTTTCCACATGATTTGATTTGATACGAATTTGATTATTATAATTGTTGTATGTGGAGCCTGAAATAGCCAAAAGATCATGTGTTATCAAAGCTTTAGATTTTATATGATTTTATTTGATTTAAAATAAAAATCAAATTAAATAATAAAAATGTGATTTGGACAGATGGTTGAGGATAGGGCACGTGGGCTATAATTCAAACTCAAATCAAGTGGAAAAGAATGGGCCCATTTGACAAAATTTAAAGTTTTGGGGATAGTTGACTTTTGGCAATTTTGCAAAAAAGTCCAACTTCAACAATGCATAACTTCTTCACTTTTGAACTTTTGGAGGTGTTCTTGGACTTTTTAGAAAGCTTGAGATGTCCTATAATGAACCCTTTTGGTCTCATATCATTTTTATATTCCATGATCAAGTTATAAGCTTTGTAAAAAAGGTGTTTTTGTTGACTTTCAAAAATTACCTATAATGTCCAAATTCATATCTTCTTGTGAGTGCATTTTTTGGTCTTGGGGTATGAAGATGGATTGTAGGAAACTGCATCCTCTTCAAAATGAGCTTTGGATGGGTCATGTAGCGATAAAATATGTAGTGGGGTAAATCGGAGATCGAATTATTGATTAATTCGTCTCACAAAAAGCAAGAGTCGCCCCTGCGCTTTATTGTTTCCAAGGGAAAAGGGGAAAGAGCGAAATAAAACCCTAAATATTCAATGTAAATAATACTTTTTAAAAAAGTAATAAAAATACAAGTCGTTTTTGAAAAGAGATCTATGGTTCGGGGGTTGGTTATACAATGGGAAGGTATTAGCACCCAATGTATCTATAGTACTCTATAGGAACCTTTTGAAATATCTATTTATTAAAATTGTTCGTTTGATTGAAAAATGAATCGTTTTGGCCGAAAAAGGGGTACGGACGGGTTTTTGAAGAGACGACGACCTAATGTCGAAGTTTTTGCTTAAAAGGTATAAGTTTTGAAAAGATTGAATATTTGAGGAAAAATTATCCTAAGTTTTGATGAAATGCGAATGTTCGCGCGATTAGACTTGAGGACATGAAGTCGACAAATTTAATCGTTTTTTCCCTTGGATTTAGAAGTAAACAAAATAAACAAGTAAATATGAAATAATTAAACAGATAAATTATGCGGATAATGATTAAATAGCAACAGTTAAATAGATGACTAAATGGTGTAAGTATGCATTTTGGATTTTTGTTTAATATTAAGGAAAAGAAAATGTTTTAATAGTTTTCATTTTTTACGCATTTTTAATATGGATAAAAGTAATGAGAATTAATTAAGGAAAACAAAAATATTTTTAAATTTTAAGTTTCTATTTTTTATATGTTTTTTAGAGTTCTATATAAGGCATTATTTTTAAAGAATTATTAAATAATCAAACTAAATGAATACTTAAAAGGTTACTAACTTAAACCTAATTAAAAAAAAGGGAATATTTAAAATCACCAAATAAACCTAAAAATTAAAATTAATAAACAAAAGGTAAAATGATTAAAATGTTTTAATTAAATTACATCTATTTGATTAGATTACTAATTATTAAATTAATAAAATTCTAAAAAAGAAAGAAATAAAAGAAAACAAAAGAAAGAAGTATTAGAGAAATAAAAGGGTGGATAAAAAGTTATGGGCCAAGAGGGTTTTAAAGAGTCTAAATCAAAACAGAAATATGGGGGGTGTGAATAGGGATTCACTTGGGCTTAGGAAGAATAGGTTGGTCCAAACAATTTCATAATTTTGTTAGGGTTAAACGTGATTTGTTTAGTTGAATTAGGGTTAAGGTTTTGGGAGAACGGCGCTCATTCTTCTTGTATCGTCTTCTTCGTTTACGTTCTTCTTCGTCTGAGTTCTGCTTCGTCTGAGTTCTCCTTCGTCCCAAAGGCCACCGGTACTCTCCATCTCCCTCTTCCCTCCAGCAAAGCATACGGCGATGGAATCACGGTAAATTCAATTTCCTAATCATTTTAGGGTTTGTTACAAATTTTGCATGTGTTGATTTTTATACCTATTTCTGATTCTAATTTCGTGTTTATGTGATTATTGAGATATTATGAAAGGAAAAAGAGGGTGGAAAAGCTACCTGGAGAATGAGGAGGGAGGTAGGGGCGAGCTAGGAGGCCGGACGGCAAGGGATACGGCGGAGACGCGCTTAGAGACCCTGGTATTTCGTTCTTATGCTCTTAGGGTTTTATGATGACAATTTGAAACCCCTTTTTGCGTGATATCTCTTCTTCTTCTTCCTTTTACTTCGCTTTTGTTGCTTCTTGGATTGGCCTATGATGAATGCTGATGCCTTTGCGCTGCCTTGAACATTTGAATGCTATCGTTGAAAAATTACTTTTGACTAGCTTGATGATATTGATGCTTTTCTCTTCTTCTCAGTTATGCTTATGTATGCTTTTTGTTGGCCTATGATGATATTCTGAGGCCTTACTGTATGCTTGGGTTTGGTTTTTGGGTATGTATGGCTAGTTTATGGCTTTGCTGTCTTGAAAACAGGTTATATGATTCTTAGGCCATAAGGTTTTGTTTTACTGAGGCTATACTGGTTTATTAGGCCATTACAGGTTTTACTGGTTTAGGCCATAGTTTATGTTATCATGGCTTAGGCTTTGAAAATGGTTATGTATGGCTTTTGGTTCAGGTTTCAACAGGTTATGGTTCTTTAGGCCATGGTTTATGCTTTTCTGGTTTCGGTTAGGCTGGACAGCAGGTCTTATGGTTTTTGAAATGGTTATGGTTGATAGAAACTGGTTTATGGTTTATATTGGTTTATATGGTGTATGTTTAACAGTAGGGATGGTTTTAGGACATGGTTATGGATGGTACTGGTTTGGTGGTATTATGCAGTAGGAAGGGTTTTGGAATGGTTTAGGCCATGCTGTTGTTTTGGTTATATGCAGGTTTGACAGTAGGTTATACTGGTTCCTTGTTTTTAGACTTGGAGCAAAATGGTTTTTGCTTTGATGATTTTGTGTAGAAGGCTTTTTGCAGGTTATATGATTCTTCTTGTTTTTGAAGGGGTTTGTGTTATGTTATACAGTTTTCTTGGCATAACTTGATGGCTCAGGTTTGAATATTTAACTAGCTTTCTTGGCCTTCTACACTCTTACTGTTACAACAGTTTTGTTTGATATCTTATTTCATGCTTCTTTCCTCTTACTGTGTTACTGCTGTAGTTTTGTTTTGTAACTCCTTCTGCCTAAACCAAAACCTGTAAAACCATCTTCCTATCTCTCTTCTCTCTCTTAGTACAATGAAACACTAAAATGTGTGTGTACTTGACTGTTCTGAAAAAGTAAACATGCTGGAAAATGATGAAATGATAGGAAATATGCTTTGCTTGCAAATTGGTTTTAAAATTCATATCCTCTTTGACTTCTGCATGGCACAGTGGAGCCTTATTGTATTTTTGCTTCTTCTCATGTTGTTGCATAGTTTACGTTGGGATATCTTGCATATGTAATGTTTATGCATATGTTGTTGCTTTATGCCTTTGAAATATGCATGGGATTTTTGAAAATGCAATTGATTTTAATTATGCAGTTTTGAAAATAAAAATGAATTTGTGCATCTTTTAAATTTGTGCATTCATTTTTGAAAATAAAAACTCATTCCTTTTTGTGAACCGGGAGAAATCCCGCGATTTGCAAAAAGGGTAAAAAATTGATTCCAGCCGTTGCTTTTAATGATGAACACTGAAATAATTTTCTGCTTTTAATTATTTATTCAATTCTGACTTTTCTTTTAATTGTCTTTTGCAGGTAAAATTAAATGAGCAGACAAAAAGGCATTGGATAGAAGATGAAGATTTAGAATTTAGGAAAATAGTTTTTTATTTTACTTTAAACTCTTTATGTAATTGTCATTATAAATATTTTGTAAATAATATAATATTTAAATAACAATTGTAATAAATAGAATAGAGTGAATAAAATTCTATTATTTCCCAATTAATTCTTTTTCTTTCCAATTATTTATTTATCGTTTATAATTCTTTTAAATTGTATAATAACTGAAAATCAATTTCAATCACTTAAATTCAGAATAATAAACAAATAAATAAACATCATTGATCAATTAATAACTTCAAATATTTAATTCATTATTCATAATTCTCTAAATTATAATAATTAAAAAAAGAATTTTAATTATTTAACTTAGAATGATGAATAATTAAATAATCATTATTGACCAATTAATAAACCTCTTTTCAAATGTTTATTTCATTATTCATAAATCTTTAAATTATATAATAACCGAAAATAGATTCCAATTATTTAATTTTAAGATAATAAATAATTAATAAACCTCTTTTTCAATATTTATTTTATTATCTATAAATCTTTAAATTATATAACAATTGAAAATAAATTCCAATTATTTAAATTTAAGATAATAAATAATTAATAAACATTGTTTTAGCATGAATCGATTAATAAATTTAGCGTTAAAAAATAAACAGCTCTCGACTCGAAAAAGTTATGAATTTTAAAAATCAAAAGATCAAAACACTTGCAATGTAATGATGCTGATGTGAGATGGTATCTTAGGTCAAAATTTGGGGTACAACAGCTGCCCCTATTTAAGTTTCTTCTATCCGGAGATATGAAGATTAAAATCTTCGTTTCGACGAGATTGAAGGTACTTAAATATATAATTACGCAAATTTTGTCCTAAGATGCCGCCCTTATGTTTGATATGAATGCAGTGATTGAATTCACAGAGAAAGATATTGTATGAAACAAGACAATGCTGGAGGAATCAAACACCAACAAAACACAGAGACGTGGATTATACGCTACTGGGGAAACGAGCCATCGATCTCAAATGACAGACTCCTGACGCGAATAAAATTGAGGGGGTACGACCTCTGACCCTAACAAAGAAGGCATCTTGCATAGGCCATAAAACAGATTATTGACCCAAAACAGTGAGTTCATAACTCCAGGTCAAAGATAGACAGAGTATCAATCTTGCTGATGATGGATTACCGACTTCTGAAGGTAAAGATTCATAACAAACTTCTCTGCGAGATTTCCGGAGATATACTCATTAATGCTGATATAATAATATTGTAGATACGCAAGTTGTTCAAATAAAGAAACTGCCACTTGCTGTCTTGCCAAAAAAAATATTATGACATACAAGCTACTCAAATAAAGAGGTTGCCACTTGCTGTCATCCAAAAACTATGATATACCAGCCGCTCAAATAAAGAGGCTGCCCCTTGCTGTCTTCCAAAGAAAATACCAATAACATACAAGCTGCTCAAATAAAGAAGCTGCCGCTTGCTGTAATCCAGAAAAATAATAACGTACAAGTTTCTCAAATAAAGAGACTGCCGCTTGCCGTTTTCCAAAATAATAACGCACAAGTTGCCGTGAAGAGCTTCCGCTTGTCGTTTTCCAAAAATAATGATAACGCACAAGTTGCTCGTGAAGAGCTGCCGCTTGTCGTTTTCCAAAAATAATGATGACGCACAAGTTGCTCGTGAAGAGCTGCCACTTGTTGTTTTCCAAAAATAATGATAACGCACAAGTTGCTCGTGAAGAACTGCCGCTTGTCGTTTTCCGATGTCTATAACGTACAAGCTGCTCGTGAAGAGCCGCCGCTTGTCGTTTTCCAAAAATAATAATAACGCACAAGTTGCTCGTGAAGAGCTGCCGCTTGTCGTTTTCCGAAATAACTCAGAAGGAAATTGCGATGACACTGGCAGAGAATAAAAATCTTCGTCAAAGAGGATCATGAATCAGTCCATTCCCGAGGAGATCACACATAAATGTGAAAAATAAATGCACCATACGTCTAGGTCGCGACTTCACTGGGGAAAATCATGAGATAGCCTACGCAAGAGACAACAACTTCATCCAGGAATAACTAGAGAGAAAACAATCAAGCAAGACTCCACCCAATGAGAAAGCAATTCGATTGGGGAATTCATCCTATCCAGAAATGGACAAGGTGAGCTAAATCAAAAATCATCCATGAGGATTAGCTCAGTTGGCGAATTTAGAAAGGAAGCACATTTTCTGCCTAAGCTAACCTTCTACTTGGAAAGAAACATGTACGTTATTTGAATAAACAAAGTACAACCTAAAATCGATGGCAAATGTGAATATGTATGGTGGTATGAGTGTAAATGAATAAATGAATGTTATGCTGACGAAACGAACAGATGGAATATCTTGAAGATAATAAGATGTCACAGCATAAGATATATACTCGGCCAATCTTAAAAGAACAGAAGATAGCTGGAATTGGAAACACAAAGCAACGTCGGAGCGTATCACGCCACAAGGCTCAAGTCTTCTGAGGAGAAAAGCATTCAAATCCAAACTTCTAATACCAATAGACCACTGGCAAGAGACAAAGCGTACCACTAGAACCAAGAGTGTACACAACCAACACCTCATGACGGTTTTGAAAGAAAACAAACTCATCATGCAAGGATAAATTACTGTACTGTTTTGCATTTCATGGCTTGACCATCCTTGGAACAAACTGTTAATATTCCTTTCGTTATTCACGACACATTTTTAAAACAAGAATACTTTAAGTAAATTTGTTTCAAGTATTTCCACAAAAATTAAAATTTTTCCCACAAAAGGTAAATGCTCAAATTTCATTAATAATATGGTAGTTCGCTAACAATGCGACTCCAACGGTTTACAAAAGTTTGGGAAATAGTACATGAAATAAAAAGGTTACACAAAAACAATGATCGCTATTCTCCCAAACAACTTCGAATTCCAAAATGTGCTCAAATGCCAAGGCTGGCCTGACCAAAAGCCTGCCTAAGCGAAATACTTCTTGACTGCATCGGCGTTCATGGGACGCGGGAGTTCTTCACCGTCCATATTGGTGAGAATCAAGGCACCTCCAGAGAAAACTTTCTTAACGACATACGGTCCTTCATAATTCGGAGCCCACTTGCCCCTAGAATTAGGTTGGAAAGATAATATCTTCTTGAGCACAAGGTCACCTTCTCTGAACTCGCGTGGTCGAACCTTCTTATCAAAAGCCTTCTTCATTCTCTGCTGATACAATTGACCGTGACACAATGCTGTCAATCTCTTCTCTTCAATTAAATTCAACTGATCATATCTACTTTGACACCATTCAGCCTCAGAAAGTTTAGCTTCCATCAACACTCTTAGAGACGGAATCTCAACCTCCACGGGGAGTACTGCTTCCATACCATAAACTAAGGAAAATGGGGTCGCACCTGTTGAAGTCCGAACTGAAGTGCAGTATCCATGTAAAGCAAACGGAAGCATTTCATGCCAATCTTTATAAGTTACCACCATCTTCTGGACAATCTTCTTGATATTCTTGTTAGCAGCTTCAACAGCCCCAGTCATCTTCGGTCTGTAAGGAGAAGAATTATGATGTTCGATCTTGAACTCTTCACAAAGCTCTCTCATCATCTTGTTATTCAAATTCGAACCATTATCAGTGATAATCTTGCTCGGGATACCGTATCGACAAATGATCTGATTCTTGATAAATCTGACTACCACCTGTCTGGTTACATTAGCATAAGATGCTGCCTCCACCCATTTAGTAAAATAATCGATCGCTACCAAGATGAAACGATGACCATTTGAAGCTTTGGGTTCAATCATTCCAATCATATCAATGCCCCACATAGAGAAAGGCCAAGGTGAAGAGATAACGTTGAGGAGGGTTGGCGGCACGTGCATCTTGTCCGCATAAATCTGGCATTTATGACACTTCTTCACATACTTACAGCAATCAGATTCCATGGTCATTCAATAGTAACCCGCTCTAAACATCTTTCTAGCCATTGCATGTCCATTGGCATGAGTGCCAAAGGACCCTTCGTGTACTTCTTGCATCAGCATGTCTGCTTCACGTCTGTCTACACATCTGAGCAAGACCATGTCGTAATTCCTTTTATATAAAACCTCTTCATTGAGAAAGAAACTGCTTGCTAATCTTCTCAACGTCTTCCTATCTTTATTGGATGCCCCAGGCGGGTACTCTTGAGTTTGAAGAACACGTTTAATGTCATAGAACCACGGTTTGTCGTCGGTAACCTCTTCTACCGAGAACACATGAGCAGGTCTGTCGAGGCGCATAACTCTGATTGTAGGCACATCGTTCCAACCATTCACTTGAAACATTGAAGACAAAGTAGCTAAAGCATCAGCCATCTGGTTCTCATCTCTAGGGATATGATGTAACTCCACTTTGTTGAAGAAAGTCAACAATCTTCTAGCATAGTCTCTGTAAGGGATCAAACCAGGATGACGAGTCTCCCATTCTCCTTTGATTTGATTAACCACCAATGCTGAATCTCCGTAAATATCAAGAATCTTAATCCTTAGATCCACCGCTTCTTCGAGACCCATAATACACGCCTCGTATTCCGCCATGTTGTTCGTGCAGTCAAACTTCAATCTCGCCGTTAACGGGATATGAGTACCTCGGGGAGTGACGATGATTGCCCCAATTCCATTTCCATAGGAATTCACAGCTCCGTCAAATATTAAACCCCAACGGGATTCAGGATCAGGTCCTTCTTCAGGTAACGGCTCCTCACAATCTTTAGCTTTCAAGTACATAACATCTTCATCTGGGAAATCAAACTTGATGGATTGATAATCGCCAATTGGTTGGTGAGCCAAATGATCGGCTAAAATACTCCCTTTGATTGCTTTCTGAGTGTGATACTCAATGTCATATTCAGATAACAACATCTGCCAACGGGCTATTCTTCCAGATAAGGCGGGCTTCTCAAAGATATACTTGATCGGATCCATTTTGGAGATCAACCAAGTGGTGTGGTTAATCATATACTGGCGCAGACGGAGAGCAGCCCAAGCTAAATCACAACAGGTTTTCTCAAGCAATGAGTATCGAGATTCACAGTCTGTGAATTTCTTACTCAGATAATATACGGCATGTTCCTTTCTTCCAGTCTCATCTTGTTGACCAAGCACACATCCCATGGAATCTTCCAATATAGTCAGGTACATAATCAAAGGTCTTCCTTCCACCGGAGGAATCAAAATGGGAGGTTCAAGCAAATATTCCTTGATGCTATCAAAAGCTCTCTGACAATCTTCTGTCCACACACATCCCTGGTTCTTTCAGAGAAGCTTGAAAATCGACCCACAGGTAGCAGTCATATGAGATATAAACCTAGAAATGTAGTTCAGTCTCCCAAGGAATCCCCTTACTTGTTTTTCCGTCTTGGGTGCGGGCATTTCCCGAATAGCTTTGACTTTATCAGGATCTACCTCAATACCTTTCTGACTAACAATGAAACCCAGAAGTCTTCCAGAACGAACACCAAAAGTGCACTTGTTGGGATTCAGACAGAGTTTGTACTTTCTCAAACGCTGGAATAACTTTAAAAAATGTTCCAAGTGATCTTCCTCAGTCTGTGATTTGGCAATCATGTCATCCACATACACTTCTATCTCCTTATGCATCATGTCATGGAACAAAGCAGTCATGGCCCTTTGGTATGTTGCGCCAGCATTCCTCAAACCAAACGGCATAACTTGATAGCAAAAAGTTCCCCAAGGTGTAATGAAAGCTGTCTTCTCCATGTCTTCTGGTGCCATCTTGATTTGATTGTAACCAGAGAAACCGTCCATGAAAGAAAAGACTTTGAACTTGGCGGTACTGTCGACCAATACGTCAATGTGAGGTAATGGGAAGTCGTCCTTCGGACTAGCTCTATTCAGATCTTTGTAGTCTACACACATCCGAACTTTGCCATCTTTCTTTGCAACAGGCACTATGTTGGCTAACCACTGAGGATAGACCGATGTCACAAGGAAACCTGCATTAATCTGCTTCTGAACTTCCTCTTTGATCTTGTCAGCCATATCGGGACGAGTCCTTCTCAGCTTCTGCTTGATCGGCGGACATTCAGGTTTCAACGGTAAACGATGCTCCACAATATCGTTGTCCAAACCCGGCATATCTTGGTAGGACCAAGCAAACACATCAACATACCCTTTGAGAAGCTCCAACATTTTCTCCTTGACTTCGGGGATAAGCAATGCTCCGACTTTGACTTCCTTTCTATCTTCTTCATCACCCAAATTGACCAACTCTAAAGGTTCTTCAAATGGTTGAATGACCTTATCATCATGCTCAAGCAAACGGGAAATCTCAACAGGAATCTCTTCGTCATCCTCCTCTTCGGCTCTGAACACAAGGAATTCAAAGTTGGGAGAGGGCATAGGATCATTGTTTTCGATGGTTAAGTCATGGATTAATCTGCACATATGATTATGCTTGATTTTAGAAATCGATTTGTGCAAATAAAACAAAAAGTTATTATATTTCCTATTACTACCAATTAATTTTCATTATCATTTCCCAGAAAAAGTGAAAAAATAAAACAGTAGTGGATAAAATAACATTTTTATTCATTGAAGGGAAATACTTGAAACAAAGGGCCCAGACATTTCTCTTTTGCCTTGGGCAGAGCAAAAGGAATTATTTTTCATGGCCCGACACAAAATACTCTTCGCCTTGGGCAGAGCGAATTTTTTCAAAGAAAAACAAAACAAAACATTACTCGGAAATGTGCATAACAATAGGAACATCAACAGCTATCCAGTTTTGGCAAGCCAATCCAGGCGTCACAAAATCGGGCAAATCTTCCTCGGAATCGTCCTCTATGATAGCATCAACCTCAGGATGTATAAAACCTGCACTCCGGAAAACCTCTTGAATCGGACGAACAACCACTTCCTTCTTGACTCTTGCAGACACTGGACGAAAACCAAGACCTTCCCCAGATTTGTTCTCGGGCAAAGTCAACACCTGGCCCCATCCTTCGGCCGAACCACTTTCCACCACTCGTCGCGCATCCTCAAAAGAAGAAATGGATGCCCCTGGCTTCTTCACTTCATTCTTGGCAACCGATAGACCTTAGAACTGGGTTCCCACATCCTCATCAGCATCAATAAAAGAGAATGATGATAAATGGCTTACCACCATAGCTTGCTCTCCCCCAATCATCACTAGCTTCCCATGCCTCACAAACTTCAGTCTCTGATGGAGCGTGGAGGTGACTGCCCCTGCATCATGGATCCATGGACGACCCAATAAGCAACTGTAGGCAGCACGAATATCCATCACTTGGAAAGTGATTTGAAAAGTATGGGGACCAATAACTATAGGAAGATCCACTTCACCAATGACTGTCTTCCTAGAACCATGAAACGCTTTAACAATTACTCCACTAGGTCTCATAGGAGCACCGGGATATAAGAGCCGAGATAAAGTAGTCTTGGGCATCACATTCAACGACGAACCTGTATCCACCAACACACTTGATAAGGTATCATTTCCGCAACTTACCGAGATATGCAAAGCCATATTATGGTTTATCCCCTCCTCCGGGAGTTCTTCATCACTGAAACCAAGATTGTTACACAAAGTAATATTCCCCACAATTCCATCAAATTGGTCAACTGTCACATCATGATCCATGAACGCCTGGTCCAAGACCTTCATCAAAGCTTCTCTATGGGCACCAGAATCTCTCAGTAAAGCAAGCAAAGAAATCTTGGAAGGAGTTTGTAATAGTTGGTCCACAATCTTATATTCACTTCTCTTGATAAGCTTCAGAATCTCATCATCCTCAGGGTGAGGGATAGGTTCACTGGATGGGCCTATCTCAACCCTTGGTTCAACATTTCTCACTGGAATTTCTGCAGGTATGGGTCTTCTGACTTGAACTTCTGGTCTCTTCAAAGGTACTGCTGCAAAGACACATCCACTCCTCGTAACTCTACTCACGTCAGCAATGTTTACAAAAGACGGTCTTGTCGGTAAAGGGACTTCTACCCCATTCTCAATCATTGTTGCATTATACTTATACGGTACAGCTTGGTCTGAGTTGTAAGGCACCGGACCAGGTGGGTAAATAATCAAAGGATCAACAGGTGCAGTCTGACTGTCGTAAACGATCTCTACTGATTCAGGCAAATTGAATTATGGAATTATAACATTCACTTCATCCTCCGGATTTCTGTCATACGTAATAGTGATAACTCTCTGGTCTAACAACTTCTGAATATCCTCCTTCACAATAGGACAATCAACCTCTCTTGAACAAAATTCACAAACATCATAATCATGCTGGTGCTTAACAAAGGCAAGTCTTCTCAAACTCTGATGTAACCTGATCAACGACTCTCTTATGTGTTCAACTTGAAAAACTCGAAACTTCCCCGGACAACCTTCCACCATATTCACTGAAGCTGCCCCATGTCGAGGCAAAGGATTATCTCTAACATTCAGATTATCATCCTTGAAAGACAAGATACCGTTCTTAATCAACCTCTGTACGTCCGCCTTCAGAGCAAAGCAATTCTCAAGGTTGTGCCCCGGCGACCCTTGATGATATTCACAAAATTGTTCCGCCTTGTACCACGGAGAAGTACTGTTCGGTGCGACAGGATGAGGCTTTGTCGTTATGAGGTTCTTTCTGATAAGAGCAGGGAACAATTCAGTATAAGTCATAGGAATGGCATCGAACTGCGGTTTTCTTGGTGAACGGTTCTGATTGTTGAATGGATGAGCCTGTTGTCGAGGCTGCTGCTGAAATGGCCGTTGTTGAGTTGGTGGGGTTTGATGAGCTGGGGTCATCAAAGCTGGGCGGACAGCCGGAGTGACTGCCGCAACGTGTGAGTAACCTCTCCTTGGTCTCCCTGGGAACAAAGTGCTGACATCCTGCTCTTTTCTTTTCGGGAAAACACTTCCAAACTTCTTAGTACTGCTAGACGGACTTCCTTCTTTAACCAAACGCCCTTCACGAATCCCTTCCTCTAACCGCATGCCCATGCTTACCATTTCGGTGAAGTCACTGGGTGCGCTGGCGATCATTCTTTCATAGTAAAAGGAACCTAAAGTCTTCAAGAATATCTTAGTCATCTCTTTCTCCTCAAGAGGTGGATAGATTTGAGCAGCAATTTCACGCCACCTCTGAGCGTACTCCTTAAAAGATTCTCGGTCTCTTTGCGACATCGCCCGGAGTTGATCCCTGTCTGGCGCCATGTCAACGTTATACTTATACTCGTGGACAAAAGCTTCGCTAAGATCGTTGAAGTTGCGGATCCGAATACTGTCTAAACCCATATACCACTTTAGAGCAGCACCCGTCAAACTATCTTGAAAATAATGAATCAACAAGTCATGATCATCGGAATACGTAGACATCTTTCTCACGTACATTGTCAAATGACTTCGAGGACACGAATCACCCTTATATCTCTCAAAGTCTGGCACTTTGAATTTTGCTGGAATCTTGACATTCGGAACTAAACAAAGGTCATGCGCGTTCTTCCCAAACAAATCCTTCCCCTTTAACGCTCTAAGCTCCTTCTGCATTTCCTGGAACTGATCCTGAAATTCTTCCATTCTATCAAAAAGACCCAAACTTTCAGCAGGCTCGGCAGGATAAGTAGGCTCATTCAAGTATGGCACGGAGTGGACCACAGGAGCGACAGTTGTCATAATCGGTTGCGGAAAAGGTGTTACAGACGGGACTACCGGCAGCATGGCAGTTGTCTCTGGCTGAGGAAGAGACAAAGCAGGTTGCAACAAAGGTTGTACGGCAGGCTGATACCCCTCTGGCACAAAGTTGTAAGGCATTCCCCACGGAAAACCTTTCGGCATCTGATGTTGAAGCGGAGAGTTGATTTGAGTTACAGATGTAGGAACAGTGACAATCTCGGAAACCACTGGAGTTGAAGTCTGAATCTCGGCAGCTGTAGTCGATGGCTGATTCTGAACAGCCACCAAACTTTCCACTAACGCAGTTAACTTTTCCATCTCGACACGAAGGGTAGCAACCTCCCCACGAAGCTCATGGTTTTCCTGTTCCAAATCTTCCATTTTCCTCTGACGATTGGCTCGAGTGTCGTATCGGTGAGACAACTTGACAACCCTTGGAGTGGAAAAGAAACAAGGATAAGACTCTAAAAAACATGTGAAGTGAAATGCTGAATGATGCATGATGTGTGATGCAAATGATGATTCATTTTAATAGTTTTTCAAGGAACTTCGATAATTTTGCACATATCAATGGTAAAGGAATTTGGAACAACAAAAACTCAATCCATTAATCAAAAAGAGGTAAATTACAACTTACAACTTGGAATAACAAAACGATAAATTACAACTTTGGGATAACAACCCAATAATAAAAGCAGTAAATTACAACTTTGAAACATGAAATCCATAATAAAGCGATAAATTACAACTTTAAAACATGAAGTCCAAAATAAAGCAATAAATTACAACTTTGGAGCATGAAGCCCATAATAAAGCAATAAATTACAACTTTGGAGCATGAAGCGCATAATAAAGCAATAAATTACAACTTTAAAACATGAAGTCCAAAATAAAGCAATAAATTACAACTTTGGAGCATGAAGCCCATAATAAAGCAATAAATTACAACTTTAAAACATGAAGTCCAAAATAAAGCAATAAATTACAACTTTGGAGCATGAAGCCCATAATAAAGCAATAAATTACAACTTTAAAACATGAAGCCCATAATAAAGCAATAAATTACAACTTCGGAGCATGAAGCCCTTTTACATAGTTTTACAAAATGACATCAATAAAATAAAACTAAAAGCTAAAGATCACTCAGAATCATCGGATGAAGGACCAAATGCCAACTGTGATCGGAGTTTCTTGATCTTCTCTTCATAAAAGTCTTCCATCTCTTTCTTCTCAGCTACCAGTCGATCAATGATTTCCTTTTGCGGATTAGGAATAAGAGCAACGCTTACCGAACCTTCCTTCTTTCTCTTCCTTTCACTAGCATACTTCTTCAGTAAAGCATCCTTCTGACATATTGAATAAAGAGTAAATCCTCCTTTTCCTTTAGTTGTTGAGTCAGGACTCGATTCTCATATTCAGACATATTGCACTTTTCTTTCCAAGAATCTCTCTCGGACTTCATCCTAGCCAGATTTCCTTGGTATTCTCCTATATTCGCGATAGGGATAACAACAGATAATGATGCAACGGTAGGGAATAAAGGTTTCTCAAGTTTATAGGGAATCTTGAGAGCACAAGCCCTAGCACGGACCCATTGTAGGTAAGTCTCCAAAGAAACGGCACCTCTGTGTCCTAACATATCTCTCCCTTTCCTATGGATGTGGCGCCAAGCTCCTTCGATCTCCTTCTTGGCTGCCTGATGATCCTGTCCTTCCTGTAGAAAGAAACCACTCACATGGATGTTGTTTGGCTTATCTCTCATCGGGTACCCAAACTGACGGCGCCCGAGAACAGGGTTATAGTTGATTCCACCTTTCGTACCAAGAAGAGGCACGTTAGGAAAAGCACCACAACTATCGATGATCTTCACGTCGTAGTAAACTCGATTATACCAATCAATGTCGAAATGAGTGAGAGCCATAATCTTTGGCGCCCATCGTGGTTCCTTCTCGAGATCCCAGAAAACATCAGACCCAGGTAGATGCGAAACATACCACTGATACAGCAACAGTGCACAACAAATAATCATCCCTCCTTGATAAGAGTTTCGAAGATGGATGGAGTAGTAGGTATCTCCCAGCAGCGTAGGGACCAGATTTCCAATCAAGAAAATTCTGATGGCGTTGATATCCACAAACTTATCAACGTTAGGGAACAAGAATAGACCATAGGCGAGTAAAGCAAACACATCTTCAAAGGCAATAGTATCTTTTATCTCAGCAAAATGACGAGCTTTCCTCAACAAAAACTGCGCAGACAAGCCTCAGATTCCCCCTTTCGTAGTCATGTTCTCCTCTATCTCTGACTTCTTCAAGTGGGTGATGGTCGCTATCTTGTGAGATTTGGGCTCCTCTTCTAATCCAGAAAAGGGGACACAGTCGGTGATCGGCAAACCAAGTATGTAGGAATACTCTTCTAAGGTGGGCATCCACTGGTAATCCGGAAAGGTGAAACATCGGTACAAGGGATCGTAGAATTGAACCAACGTACTAAGGATGCCTTCCTTCATCTTGCGCTTCATGAGAGGTATAATGGACCCATACTTCTTCTGAAAATCCGTCGGGTTCTCGATCTTCGGAATCAAACTCTTCAGCTCTTCAATCTCGGGCTCCTTAAAACTAAAGCTTCGAGTATTTCTCCTTCCAAATTCCATAATACTTGAGGTGTCTGCAAAAATCATTCCGAAGTTCCTTGAAAAACAAGTTTTTTACAAAGATGTTGATGAATGCATGAATCAATGATAATGCAACAGTCACACACAAGTTCACAAACATGGGGTTCAAAGGTTCAACGTTCAGCACGGAGTCGAGGGTAAAGCCCAACCAAAGGTATGTACTAATGGTTCAATCACACCTGTAAGACAAGGTTCTAAGAGTTCCCAGAGTCTACATTCCTCCTTCAGATATTACCAACGTCTCGATTACTCAATAATTAGCAATATTCTCAAGAGAAACTCATCCGAGCGTAGCATCGCGTAACAACTACTTCCGAATTACTCCGTTATAGTCTCCGTGCTACACCTAAAAAGGCCAAGATGGGTTAGGGTTCTACGGTCCTCAACTTCTCGGGCTCCTAGGTCGAAAATAATAATGTCTTCCCGATTACTCGGTAAACAAATATTAAGTTCAAGAGGGCCTTCCATTGAGTGGGGGATCTCATGCCTCCTTCTTCGGGATTACTCCCTCAAAGTTAACATGACTGTACCGCCCGTCCTATTCCTTAAGTGTTACTTAATCCGGGTATAGGATTCGTCCTTTGCAAAAAAACCCAAACACCCCAATTTAAACACATAATCAAACAAATCAAATAATAATAAACAGATAAGACAAATTAGGCTTAACCCACTTAGGGATGGACCAGCAAGAGGTCAATCTGTCCCCAGCAGAGTCGCCAATTCTGTAGCGATAAAAAATGTAGCGGGGTAAATCGGAGATCGAATTATTGATTAATTCGTCTCACAAAAAGCAAGAGTCGCCACCGCGCTTTATTGTTTCCAAGGGAAAAGGGGAAAGAGCGAAATAAAACCCTAAATATGTAATGTAAATAATACTTTTTAAAAAAGTAATAAAAATACAAGGCGTTTTTGAAAAGAGATCTATGGTTCGGGGGTTGGTTATACAATGGGAAGGTATTAGCACCCAATGTATCTATAGTACTCTATAGGAACCTTTTGAAATATCTGTTTATTAAAATTGTTCGTTTGATTGAAAAATGAATCGTTTTGGCCGAAAAAGGGGTACGGACGAGTTTTTGAAGAAACGGCGATCTAATGTCGAAGTTTTTGCTTAAAAGGTATAAGTTTTGAAAAGATTGAATATTTGAGGAAAAATTATCCTAAGTTTTGATGAAATACGAATGTTCGCGCGATTAGACTTGAGGACATGAAGTCGACAAATTTAATCGTTTTTTCCCTTGGATTTAGAAGTAAACATAATAAACAAGTAAATATGAAATAATTAAACGAAAAAATTATGCGGATAATGATTAAATAGCAACAATTAAATAAATGACTAAATGGTGTAAGTATGCATTTTGGATTTTTGTTTAATATTAAGGAAAAGAAAATGTTTTAATAGTTTTCATTTTTTACGCATTTTTAATATGGATAAAAGTAATGAGAATTAATTAAGGAAAACAAAAATATTTTTTAAGTTTTAAGTTTCTATTTTTTATATGTTTTTTAGAGTTCTATATAAGGCATTATTTTTAAAGAATTATTAAATAATCAAACTAAATGAATACTTAAAAGGTTACTAACTTAAACCTAATTAAAAAAAGGGAATATTTAAAATCACCAAATAAACCTAAAAATTAAAATTAATAAACAAAAGGTAAAATGATTAAAATGTTTTAATTAAATTACATCTATTTGATTAGATTACTAATTATTAAATTAATAAAATTCTAAAAAAGAAAGAAATAAAAGATACCAAAAGAAAGAAGTATTAGAGAAATAAAAGGGTGGATAAAAAGTTATGGGCCAAGAGGATTTTAAAGAGTCTAAATCAAAACAGAAATATGGGGGGTGTGAATAGGGATTCACTTGGGCTTAGACAGAATAGGTTGGTCCAAACAATTTCATAATTTTGTTAGGGTTAAACGTGATTTGTTTAGTTGAATTAGGGTTAAGGTGTTGGGGGAACGGCGCTCATTCTTCTTGTATCGTCTTCTTCGTTTACGTTCTTCTTCGTCTGAGTTCTGCTTCGTCTGAGTTCTCCTTCGTCCCAAAGGCCACCGGTACTCTCCATCTCCGTCTTCCCTCCAGCAAAGCATACGGCGATGGAATCACGGTAAATTCAATTTCCTAATCGTTTTAGGGTTTGTTACAAATTTTGCATGTGTTGATTTTTATACCTATTTCTGATTCTAATTTCGTGTTTATGTGATTATTGAGATATTATGAAAGGAAAAAGAGGGTGGAAAAGCTACCTGGAGAAGGAGGAGGGAGGTAGGGGCGAGCTAGGAGGCCGGACGACAAGGGATACGGCGGAGACGCGCTTGGAGACCCTGGTATTTCGTTCTTATGCTCTTAGGGTTTTATGATGAAAATTTGAAACCCCTTTTTGCGTGATATCTCTTCTTCTTCTTCCTTTTACTTCGCTTCTGTTGCTTCTTGGATTGGCCTATGATGAATGCTGATGCCTTTGCGCTGCCTTGAACATTTGAATGCTATCATTGAAAAATTACTTTTGACTAGCTTGATGATATTGATGCTTTTCTCTTCTTCTCAGTTATGCTTCTGTATGCTTTTTGTTGGCCTATGATGATATTCTGAGGCCTTACTGTATGCTTGGGTTTGGTTTTTGGGCATGTATGGCTAGTTTATGGCTTTGCTGTCTTGAAAACAGGTTATATGATTCTTAGGCCATAAGGTTTTGTTTTACTGAGGCTATACTGGTTTATTAGGCCATTACAGGTTTTACTGGTTTAGGCCATAGTTTATGTTATCATGGCTTAGGCTTTGAAAATGGTTATGTATGGCTTTTGGTTCAGGTTTCAACAGGTTAGGGTTCTTTAGGCCATGGTTTATGCTTTTCTAGTTTCGGTTAGGCTGGACAGCAGGTCTTATGGTTTTTGAAATGGTTATGGTTGATGGAAACTGGTTTATGGTTTATATTGGTTTATATGGTGTATGTTTAACAGTAGGGATGGTTTTAGGACATGGTTATGGATGGTACTGGTTTGGTGGTATTATGCAGTAGGAAGGGTTTTGGAATGGTTTAGGCCATGCTGTTGTTTTGGTTATATGCAGGTTTGACAGTAGGTTATACTGGTTCCTTGTTTTTAGACTTGGAGTAAAATTGTTTTTGCTTTGATGATTTTGTGTAGAAGGCTTTTTGCAGGTTATATGATTCTTCTTGTTTTTGAAGGGGTTTGTGTTATGTTATACAGTTTTCTTGGCATAACTTGATGGCTCAGGTTTGAATATTTAACTAGCTTTCTTGGCCTTCTGCACTCTTACTGTTACAGCAGTTTTATTTGATATCTTATTTCATGCTTGTTTCCTCTTACTGTGTTACTGCTGTAGTTTTGTTTTGTAACTCCTTCTGCCTAAACCAAAACCTGTAAAACCATCTTTCTATCTCTCTTCTCTCTCTTAGTACAATGAAACAAAAAAATGTGTGTGTACTTGACTGTTCTGAAAAAGTAAACATGCTGGAAAATGATGAAATGATAGGAAATATGCTTTGCTTGCAAATTGGTTTTAAAATGCATATCCTCTTTGACTTCTGCATGGCACAGTGGAGCCTTATTGTATTTTGGCTTCTTCTCATGTTGTTGCATAGTTTACGTTGGGATATCTTGCATATGTAATGTTTATGCATATGCTGTTGCTTTATGCCTTTGAAATATGCATGGGATTTTTGAAAATGCAATTGATTTTAATGATGCAGTTTTGAAAATAAAAATGAATTTGTGCATCTTTTAAATTTGTGCATTCATTTTTGAAAATAAAAACTCATCCCTTTTTGTGAACCGGGAGAAATCCCGCGATTTGCAAAAAGGGTAAAAAACTGATTCCAGCGATTGCTTTTAATGATGAACACTGAAATAATTTTCTGCTTTTAATTATTTATTCAATTCTGACTTTTCTTTTAATTGTCTTTTGCAGGTAAAATTAAATGAGCAGACAAAAAGGCATTGGATAGAAGATGAAGATTTAGAATTTAGGAAAATAGTTTTTTATTTTACTTTAAACTCTTTATGTAATTGTCATTATAAATATTTTATAAATAATACAATATTTAAATAACAATTGTAATAAATAGAATAGAGTGAATAAAATTCTATTATTTCCCAATTAATTCTTTTTCTTTCCAATTATTTATTTATCGTTTATAATTCTTTTAAATTGTATAATAACTGAAAATCAATTTCAATCACTTAAATTCAGAATAATAAACAAATAAATAAACATCATTGATCAATTAATAACTTCAAATATTTAATTCATTATTCATAATTCTCTAAATTATAATAATTAAAAATAGAATTTCAATTATTTAACTTAGAATGATGAATAATTAAATAATCATTGTTGACCAATTAATAAACCTCTTTTCAAATGTTTATTTCATTATTCATAAATCTTTAAATTATATAATAACCGAAAATAGATTCCAATTATTTAATTTTAAGATAATAAATAATTAATAAACCTCTTTTTCAATATTTATTTTATTATCTTTAAATCTTTAAATTATATAACAATTGAAAATAAATTCCAATTATTTAAATTTAAGATAATAAATAATTAATAAACATTGTTTTAGCATGAATCGATTAATAAATTTAGCGTTCAAAAATAAACAGCTCTCGACTCGAAAAAGTTATGAATTTTAAAAATCAAAATATCAAAACACTTGCAATGTAATGATGCAGATGGGAGATGGTATCTTAGGTCAAAATTTGGGGTACAACAGCTGCCCCTATTTAAGTTTCTTCTATCCGGAGATATGAAGATTAAAATCTTCGTTTCGACGAGATTGAAGGTACTTAAATACATAATTACGCAAATTTTGTCCTAAGATGCCGCCCTTATGTTTGATATGAATGCAGTGATTGAATTCACAGAGAAAGATATTGTATGAAACAAGACAATGCTGGAGGAATCAAACACCAACAAAACACAGAGACGTGGATTATACTGAGCAAACTTCCTCTGCAAGGCTTGAAATTTGGCATAGATGATCTTGAGAATATATTAGGACATTGGGGAGCACTTGAGGTCATTTGGACTCAAGGATCTTGATGCAATGTGAAACCCTAATTTGGGGTAGACTGCCTTAGGAGAGAGCTTGCCTGACCAACTCTTGGACTATTTTAAGCCACTTGGAGATTTTTCTTGCAATGTCTTGAGAAATATGGGAGGGAAAATTTTGGGGTACAACAGCTGCCCCTGTTCAATCTTCTTAAACCTGAGGATGTAGATTGGCTTTGGTGCCTTTCGTGATCCGAAGGTGGAAGATGATTGAACACTAGAGTGCCTAGAAATTTGTACTCGCATGAAGTGGTATCAGCCTTGTGATGTCGGGAATGGGCTTACAGATGCAATTTTGAGATTGCTAACAGGAGGATGGGCTTAAAGATGCCACCTGAAGAAATGTCGATCGCATAAGAGATTCCTTAGCGAGAGCTTGCATACCTGTTGTTGTAGAAGATTTCACTAGGGAAATCTAATTTCGTTTAGATTTAGGAACTTGCCTGTACTTCAACCGAGAGAACATCTCTGCTGAGTTTTAAGAACTTGTCCGTAATTCAACTGGAGGGGAAACATCTTTGACGAGATTTAAGAACTTGCCCGTAATTCAACTGAGGGAACTCTGCTGAGATTTAGGAACTCGTCTGTAATTCGACGGGGGAATTTTGTCGAGATTTAGAACCTTATCTATAATTCAACTGAGGATAATTTGGTTGAGATTTAAGAACTGGTCAGTAGTTCGACTGAGGGAAACATCTTCATCGATATTTAAGAACTCTCCCATAATTCAACTGAGAAAACTCTGCTGAGATTTAGGAACTCATCTGTAATTCAACAGAGGAACTTGTCGAGATTTAGGACCTTGTCTGTAATTCAACAGAGGATAATTCTGTTGAGATTTAAGAACTGGTCGGTAATTCGACTGAGGGTAACATCTTCATCAAGATTTAGGACTTGTCTGTAATTCAACCGAGGATAATTCTGTTGAGATTTAAGAACTGTCAGTAATTCGACGGAGGAACTTTGTCGAGATTTAGAACCTTATCTGTAATTCAATTGAGGATAATTTGGTTGAGATTTAAGAACGAGTCAGTACTTCGACTGAGGGAAACATCTTCATCGAGATTTAGGACTTGTCTGTAATTCAACCGAGGATAATTCTGTTGAGATTTAAGAACTGTCAGTAATTCGACGGAGGAACTTTGTCGAGATTTAGAACCTTATCTGTAATTCAACTGAGGATAATTCGATTGAGATTTAGGAACTGGTCAGTAATTCGACTTGGGTAAAAGCTTCATAGTTGAGAGCTTAACTGCATGATATGTATCAAACAATGATGTTCTCAAAATAAATGAGATTGTTGTATGATATGTATATGCATATGTCATGATGTATGGAAATGTAATGTTTTTAGCTGGGGAAAATAAATCCCGGATAGCTTCTAGAGAAAAGAGTTTAATTCCTTGTTTCCGTTGGGGATGGAGAACAAAGATGATTGTGAGAATAAACCTGCAGGAGAGGATAACTTCGTTGGGGAATAAACTGATGAGGAGATTACTCTGTGGGGAAGAGATGTTCTGCTGAAGATTCCAATGATAAATTCCGCTGGGGATGAATTACTGTTGCTGGTGATATTGAATCCTGTTGGGGATTGACTACTTGTTTGTGAAAGGCATGAACTCCGCTGGGGATGATCTTTCAGTTGCGAATTCACTGGGGATACCCTTTTTAACTCTAAAGGGGGTTGTCCTTTGAGCTCTGCTGGGGACAATCTTCCAAAGTCTACTGGGGATGATTCTCCAAACTCCACTGGGGAAGCTTTTTCAAATTGTGTTGGGAAAACTTAAAATTCCACTAGGGATATTTAGCATTCTGCCGGGGAATATTATTATATTCTGCTGGGGAATATTAAGACCTTTCAGTGCTGATGGTAAATAAACTCTTCTTGGGTAGAATATTACCGATTCATTCACAGTTGCAAGTCTCAGTTGGGGAGAGCTATCATTATTGTCTTTTCCTTGCTCTGCGGAGAGTGAATGTACCTTAGCCATATTCTTCAACTGAACCTACCTTTGTACCTGGTGGATAGAGCAACTGTAAAGCTTGGAAAAAATTTATTTGCCTCTGTTTTTGTATTACTAGTAATCGTCTTTTGTTTTGCATGTAAATATTCATGAGCAGCAATTAATGTCAAATGCATATATCAAAAATGGACATTGGACGTTCTTTGCAAAACAAAATAGAAAAAGGAAAAACAATTTGAAATTTCTCTGAAAGTGAATCGTATTGATTTTTGAAGTTTGGCCTGTAAATAGGCATTTTTGTACAAAAGGCTGGCGTCCTAGTAAGAGAACGCCGCCGAATAATAGAATTTACACCATTTGTGAAAAACTAAACAAAACAGCTATGTGAATAATCCCACTGGGTTCCAACTCTGCTATTGCCTTTATGTCCTCGAGCAGCTCATCACTTTGCTACTTGGTTGAAGGTAGAACAGATTGATTAGTGTCGCCTGAGCTTGATTGTTGATACCGAAGTTTGGTTGCAAGGTGATCTAATGAGACATAGTGTTACGCTTTGATCCCTAATTTTTGCCTGGACCGCCCTTTCGGGTTTTTAGTCTACCGGGATACCCTTTTTTGCCCAAGCCGCCTTTTCAGGTTTTTGACTTGCCGGGTGTACAAATTTTTTATTTTCATCCCTTATTTTTGCCCGAACCCTTTTGGTTCTCTAGGAAGCCCTTATTTTTGCCTAGTCCAGTCGACCTATCAGGTCTTTGATTATGCATAGTATTTTTTCACTATGTCTGCATTGATGGGGTGGGGAAGGTCGTCACCATCCATGGTGGTTAGAATCATAGCGCCTCCTCAGAAAATGTTCTTAACCACAAATGGCCCTTCATAAGTAGGGGTCCATTTTCCCCTGGGATCACCTTGAGGTAGTATGATGCGCTTGATCACCAGATCCCCAACTTGATACTCTTGTCGTCTAAATTTATTATTAAATGCCTTGATTATTCGTTTTTGATACGTCTGACCATGACAAATGCAGTAAGTCTCTTTTCATCGATTAAGTTCAGCTGATCAAGCCGGGTCTGAATCCAGTCATCTTCATTCAAACCAGCATCCTTCATAATCCGAAGAGAGGGTATCTGAACTTCAATGGGCAAGACTGCCTCCATGCCATATACCAAGGAATAGGGTGTTTCCCCTGTTGACTTCCATGCTGAGGTACGGTACCCATGAAGAGCAAATGGAAATATCTCGTGCCAGTCTTTGTATGTCACCGTCATCTTCTGCACAATCTTCTTAATGTTCTTATTAGCTGCTTCAACAGCCCCATTCATCTTTGGTCGGTAGGGAGAAGAGTTGTGATGCTGTATCTTGAACTGCTTGTAAAGTTCGGTGATCATCTTATTGTTGAGATTTGTACCATTGTCCATAATGATCCTCTCTGGTACACCATATCGATAGATCATATTGTGCCAAATGAACCGTGCCACGACGTTCTTGGTTACAATAGCAAAGAAGTTGCTTCAACCCACTTCGTAAAGTAATCAATGGCAAACAGGATAAAGCGATGCCCGTTGGACGTTGTAGGTCTGATATCGCCGATCATATCAATGCCCCACATTGCAAAAGGCCACGGAGCTGTCAAGACGTTCAGAGGAACTGGAGGTATCTGCACCTTATCTGCATAGACTTGGCACTTTTGACAGGTCTGAGAATGCTGATAACAGTCGGCTTCCATTGTGGACCAAAGATATCGTGTCCGAAGGATTTTCTTTGCCATGGTATGTCCACTGGAATGAGTTCCGAAAGTACCTTCATGTAACTCTGCCATAATCCTTTCTGCCTCGTTCTTATCCACACATCACAGTAAGGTTTAGTCATGGTTACGCTTATAAAGGATGCCATTGCTGATGAAGAACTTCGCCGCGAACCTCCTCAAAAACTTCTTATCATTAACAGATGCACCGTTGGGGTATTCCTGAGCCTTAAGATACCTCTTTACCTCGTGAAACCAGGGTTTATCTGTTATCTCTTTAGTCTCAATGTCAAAACAATGTGCAGGTTCGTCCAACCTTTCAATGGTAATCTGGGGAGCCTCATTTTCCCAATTTACTTTGAACATAGAAGACATCGTAGCTAACGCGTCCGCAAACTGATTCTCCTCTCTAGGGGATTGTTCAAAGGTTATCTCCTAGAAGTGTGGAAGCAACGTCAATACATACTCCTTGTAAGGAATAAGATTTGGGTGTTTCGTATCCCACTCGCCTTTGATCTGGCTGATCACGAGAGCAGAATCTCCAAACACACTCAAGAACTTAATCCTTAGGTTAATTGCTGCTCGAAGGACCATGATGCATGCTTCATACTCTGCCATATTGTTGGTGCAGTTGAAACATAGTCGGGCGGTAAACGGAGTATGAGAGCCTTTAGGAGATATGATCACGGCGCCAATGCCGTTACCCAAAGCATTTGAAGCTCCATCAAAGTACATGGACCATCGGGATCCTTCCTCAGGTCCTTCATCCGGTCCAGGTGTCTCACAGTCAGTTACCAACATGACGTTCTCATCCGGATATTCAAAGTTCATAGACTGCTAATCATCCACTACCTGATGTGCCAAATGATCTGCCAACACACTTCCCTTGATTGCCTTTTGGGTCGTATATTGGATGTCATACTCAGTCAAGATCATCTGCCATCTTGCTATTCTTCTGGATAATGCAGGCTTCTCGAAGATATACTTGATTAGATCCATCTTTGATATCAATAGAGTAGTGTGAGTCAGCATATACTATCTCAGCCGGCGAGCAGCCCATGCCAAAGAGCAGCAACTTTTCTCAAGCAACGAGTATCGGGTCTCGCAGTCGGTAAAATTTTTTCTAAGGTAATAAATAGCATGCTCTTTTCCGCCAGACTCGTCATGCTGCCCCAGCACACACCCCATTGAGTTGTCGAGTACTGTCAAGTATAAGCTCAAAGGTCTCCCTTCAATTGTAGGCATCAGAATGGGTGGCTCTTGGAGATACTCTTTGATCCTTTCGAAAGCGGCCTGAAATTCATAATTCCATCTTACCACTTGATCTTTCTTCAGTAGCTTGAAGATTGGCTCACAAGTAGCAGTCAAGTGTGAGATGAATCGGGCAATGTAGTTCAGACGTCCCAGAAAGCCTCTAACTTCTTTTTCTGTTCGAGGAGCTGGCATCTCCTGTATAGCCTTCACCTTTGCACGATCCACCTGAATACCTTTGTCGCTTACGATGAAACCCAGCAGTTAACCAGATCTCACCCCGAGGGTGCACTTGTTCATGTTTAACCTCAACTTGTACAACTTCAACCTGTCAAATAAGTTCTGAAGGTGGTCCAGATGTTCTTCTTCAGTTTGAGATCTTGCAATCATGTTGTTGACGTATACCTCAATCTCATGATGGATCATGTCATGGAACAAAGCGACCATGGCACGCTAATACGTTTCCCCAACGTTCTTCAATCCAAAAGGCATGACCTTGTAGTAAAAGGTACCCCATTGAGTAACAAAGGTCTTCTTCTCCATGTCTTCGGAAGCCATTTTAATCTGATTATAACCGGAGAAACCATCCATAAAGGAGAAGACCTTATGCTGCATGGTGTTGTCAACCAGAACGTCGATATGAGGAAGAGGGAAATCATCCTTGGGGCTTGCCCGGTTCAAATCCCTATAGTCAACACACATCCGAACCTTACCTTCCTTCTTCGGCACAGGAACCACATTGGCCACCCACTGTGGGTAAGAAGTAACTGCTAGAAAACCGGCATCAAACTGTTTCATCACTTCAGCCTTGATTTTCTCAGACATCTCCGGGCGCATTCGGCGAACCTTCTATTTCACTGGAGGACAATCTTCTTTGGTAGGCAGGCGGTGAACCACAATATCAGTATCCAACCCAGACATATCTTCATAAGACCATGCAAAGATTTCAACATAGTCTCGCAGCATTTAAATCAACTTTTTCTTTACACTAGCTTCCAGATTCCCACCAATCTTGACCTCTTTCTTGTCCATTTTTGTACCCAGATTCACTGTTTCAGCTAGCTCTTCATGCGGCTGAATAACACTCTCTTCCTGAAGTAACAATCTAGCAAGTTCACCAGGCACTTCACAATCATCTTCACCTTTGTCTTTGGCTAAGTTGATCGGACTTTCGAAGTCATAACTGGCAGTAGCAGAGTCATTATCAGTGGGATCCAGAGTGGATGTAGACCTGTATATGTGAGTGTGTGTAAAATAGCTGTTTTGCAATATATAATAAAAGAAAAACAAGGAGCGCAAAATTTGAAATGCAAGAAGCTTCCAATGCTTTTATTAATGATATATGTAGATGACACACATAAAGCCCTCACAAATAAACACACGGTGCCCAAGGTAAGACACCAGGCCGTAAAGTTTAAAAAATTGTCTTTTACAAGCACAAAACAAAAGTCTCATTACTGGGTAATAAAAGAAATTGGGACGAAGTCCTTTGCTGTCCAATTGCTTAATCCACCATCGGGAGTAGGGTAAATCCAATTGTCGAACTCAGACTCTTCAACATCGTCTTCAATGGCATTCAATACTGCGTCATGTTTGGGCATAGGTGCCATTATGACAATAGGCTTTTCTGGCCCTTCAAACTGAATTTCCTTAGCATCAATCAAATCATGCACTTTATTCTTTAAGACCCAGCAGTCATTCGTATCATGCCCTGGGCTATCGGAATGAAAAGCACAGTGGGCGTTTAGATTGTACATCGGTGATGTTGTGTTAGGATTCTTCGGGGCTTCCCTCGGAATCACCAAATTGGTCTTCAATAACTGTGGCATAATTTGAGATAATGTCATGTTTTGCTGAGTGAACTGTCTTCGCGGCCTCTCGGCCCTTGGCTGATTGTTGCATTGTGCGGCAACAATTGGTCTTGAAATAACAACTGCATTAACAACTTGGCGTTGTTCAGGTCTATTCTGGCTTTTTGAACTATAAATAGCACTGAACACCTTCTTAAAAGGCTTCTTCTCGGTGCTTGACGAAGCACCCTTCTTTATTTTACCGCTCTTGATATCGGCTTCAACTCTTTCTCCGGTCATAATTCGCTCAGTAAACCCGGACGACGAACTTCCAATCAGATGGTTGAAATATGGACCAGACAAGGTCCCCAGAAACATATCCACTAGCTCCTTATCATCCAAGGGTGGTTGCACACTTCCAGCAAGGTCCCTCCACTTCTGAGCATAATCTTTGAAACCTTCGCCCGCACCCATAGATATACCCTGGAGCTTGGTACGCGTGGGAGCGAGGTCGGCATTGTATTTGTACTGCTTGTAGAAAGCAGCAGCCAAATCTTCCCAATTACGGATACTAGCTCCTTCCAGCTGGTAAAACCATTCAAGTTGAGTCCCTGTGAGACTGTCTTGAAAGAAGTGGATCCAGAGATTCTTGTCAGCAGTATATGGCTGAATTTTTCTAAAATACGAACGGAGGTGCATATTTGGGCAAGAAACCCCTTCGTACTTAGAAAAGGCTAGTGCTTTGAACTTGTGGGGAATCACCACCCCAAATTACAGACCCAAATCACCAAAGTCCAATCCAGGGACTTTCTGGACCTCCATTGCATTCAACCGATCTTCCAGTTGCTTATATCTATCCTCAGCCGGAGGATACTGGTCTTCGTCAAAGTCAGTCTCATTGTCGGAAACCACGGGGCTAGGATCCCTCCTTTCTTCCTGATTATCTCCCCCTCTCGATGAGTGAGTCAAATCAACCTCTTCTCGCAAATTGTTTCCAAATCTGCGACCCATATTCAGTAGGACCGTCTTCTTCTTCTTCTTCTTCTTCTTCTTCTTCTTCTTCTTCTCTTTCAAGATAAGGGTCTTAAGATCTTGCTGACCCTTAGCCAGGTTCATGAACAATTCCTGGAACTGGTCGTTTTGAGCTTGCAGAGCCTTGATGGCTTGTTCAGTTGATGTTTCAGAAGACATGATGCTGAAATAAATAGTGAAGAAGATGAGAAAAACCTGTAAGGGTACCTGTTATGAGGTGCATGGGAATGATATGCGCATGATATGATTTCAAAGAATTTAGAGATTCAAATCCGTAAACCAAAATGAAACACACTTTTATTAGATAAACTTGAAATTCAATTGTTCAACAAATTCCTTTAAGGCGTTACAAGAAAGAAAAGCTGAAAAGTAAATCAAAACTAGAAATAATCCAAAGACAATCAGTGCTCCCATGGTCGTTTCCTGTCGGTGAGGACATAGTCGTTGAGGATCTTCTCATTCTCCAATTGCCTTGTCAACTTTTGAATCTTCTTCTCTTGCTCGTGATACTTTTATCTGTAAGTATCCCACTCTTCTCCCAGCTGCATCCAAGATCTCTTTAATGCCCCAATGTCAGAAGGCATGTATGGATGGAGGATGGTAGGAGGAACTCCTTCTTCATCAGCAACCTCAACAATTATAGGCAAGACGGCATCGTACGGCATTTCCAGCTTTTGGGCACGGATTCGAACCCATCGGAGATATGGCTCCATTAGAAGAGAAGTCTTCGCACCTAGCTCGTGCGGATCATACCTGTGTACCCTATCCCAGGCTCGTATGAACCTGAGGCGTTGCTCATCACTATCCCCTTGGAAGTCAAAGACAATTCTCGGCATCAGCAACTCATGAGGTCCTTCCCTCCTAGCTCGCCCAAACTTACGTAAGGCCAAGCACGGATTATAAGTGATCCCTCCATTGATTCCTAGAAGTGGGACATTGGGTTATTCCCCACAATGATCAATAATAGCCACATCTTCCATGCCCTTAATAGTCCAAATGATGTCCATGTGAGAGAGGGACATAATCCTGTAGGCCCAACCCATGCCTTCCTTGTTCTTCAAAACTGATTTGGGGAGGTGAGAAATAAACCACCTCGCTAGCAATGGTGCATAGCACATAAGGGCTCCCTATTTCCGAGCAGTACGGGCATAAAGAGAGTGCAGAATGTCACCCAAGAGAGTGGGTACAGGATTACCGGACATGAAAATCTTCACTGCATTCACGTTGATGAAAGAATCTGAGTTAGGAAACAACACCAAACCATATATGAGAGGAGCTTGAAGGTCTTCAAATGCCTGAAAGTCTAGACTGTCCCAGAACTGATTAGCCCGATCAACCAAGAATTTATCCAAGAAGCCCTTTTTCCCACTACGAGCTTCCCAATTAGACATTACCTCAGCCTTTGTCAGATGGAGGGCTGAAGCAATCTCTTCCGGCTTAAGGACTTTCTCCCAACCTGTGAACGGGGTCTGCTCTAGAATGGATATGCCAAGCAGATCAAATAACTCTTCCAAGGTAGGGACCAACTGGTAGTCCGGAAAAGTAAAGCAATGGTATAGTGGATCAAAGAACTGGACTACGACACTCATCATCTGTTCATCCATCTTGGAGGTGACCAAACCAAGGAGGTTCCCATGTCTTCTGATAAAGGGGGGAGTATTTGGAACCTTTGCAACCAATTCCTTAAGCTGAGTGGGAACCTGGACAATGTTGATCCGAATAGTGTTTCTACGCATGGCTGCCATGACCTACAAAATAGAACAAAGATGAATCCCCTCTGTCTTTGAAATGGGTTAGTCCAATGCAAGATGCATGCAATATCATGATGCATGATGTCATGATAGAAAACACACCACAAGTATCCACAAATAGAAAACATGGTAAGGGCACACAAGTCACACAAATAACCCTTAGATTTTAGGCTGGCAAGGAGCTTAGGTACTACCCTCTTTCAGTTCAGTTGGTTCAAACCTGTCCTAGAAATAGTAATCGGGTTCTAGAAGATCTCAATATCACTGACCACCCTCGATCGGTCATAATTCCAGTTTAGCAACCTTTTCATGCAGCCGGAATCATCACGAGAGTTTGGTCTCAATGAGTGTAGCATACTACTACTGTTCTATGGCCAAGTTGGTCAATTATAGGTTCTAAGGTCAGTTGGTGCTTAATGAACCCTTAGCAGACCCATATTCTCCTCGTTGCGCCACAAGGGATATCGGTACAAACTAAAGTGTCATACCAACGTAGCTACTGCTTCAACCGTATCGGTCTACGCCGTACAGTTCCCTCACAATTTATTGCTACTTACCTAAAGGGTATACCCATGATCCGGGTTAGGATCTATAGTAACTCTGATTCAAACCCACAAAGATAAAGCATACAAGTCAAGATATTGAAAACATTATGAATTATTCCTAAGGTACACACTACTTATAAGCGTCCCCAGCAGAATCTCCAGTTCTGTGATGCGGTGGGAAGAACTGACTGTTTTTTGGAATGCTGGTTTGCGTTTTGCGTTTTTTGTTCGCAAAATGTCGCAGTAAGAAAGAGTCGCCACCGACTTTTATTTTATCCATCAAGGAAAGGAAAAAACACAAAAAAATTTCTTTTTCGAGATATTTCTGAGTACGGGAAGGTATTAGCACCCTTTCTATCCGTATTTATCTACGGGCTCTTAGGTACTTGCTCAATTGTTTTCAAAATTGCTTTCTTGATGCTTGTGGGTTTGAAAAAAAATTTATTTGAAACTTCGATTTAACTCTTGCTTCTGTCCTCAAGAGCGTATGAAGTGTTTGGAAAACTATGTTCGAAAAGGAGTGTAAGTGAAAAAGGTTTTGTTTTTTGAAAGAGCAAGTATCTAAGAACCATCTACCTACTCGAAAAAATAATCGTTCTATGCTAATGTCCTTTAGACAATGCTATCCCACTATGAATGAGTGAGTAACACTGTCGTTGGAATTTAAGGGTCAATTCGAATGAGGGACATACGGTCACTAAAGCAATGTTAGGACGCCTTAGCGGTAACCCTAATGTCTTAGATCTTTTGTTTGAGGCAACAATATTTGAGGCAACCATTTCGAGGAACTATGATCTTTTATACAAGAGGACGAACTCTAAAACGACCTATACTCAATGACCGTGTACGAAGGTAACCAAGTGAGGTGTACCCTAAGAGTGCGCATGTGCGAGTGTGTCGTCTTCAGTTATTTTTATCTTTGCACATGTTAAGGATGATCTAATTTGATTTTAAGATTAAGCATTCATTCTTGTCATGCAACCCCTATTATCAAACATCTAGCAGTTATATAATTTGCGGAATTAAAAGTGCGGAAATTAAATTAGAAGGCGTCGGTTATTTACATCACCAAAAACGATCCTTTGAAAAATAAAATAAAGCGGTAAAAATAATTAAACGTCCTATTTAACTATTACAATCCGTAAGCAGATACATAATTGGATAAAAATAAATAAATCGCTCGGGAAATTAAATTGAGTGCGAATTAGGGTTTTGACCATTTTGGTTAAAAAACATGTCTTTTTGGTTTTTATTTTAAGAAAGAAATTAATTTGAGTGCGAATTAGGGTTTTGACCCTTTTGGTTAAAAAACATGTCTTTTTGGTTTTTATTTTAAGAAAGAAATTAATCCTAAATTAATTACTAAATTAGATTAAATAAATTAATTAATGAAAAAAATAAATTAATGATATATTTTTGGGTTTTTGTTATTTTAAGAAAGAAATTATAATTATTGAATTAGTGGTTAAAACCTAATTAAATCTAATCAATTTTAATTATTTACAATAGTAAGTTAGAGTTTTCTAGAATTTAAAAACCTAATCAATTAATAAATTTATTAATAAAAATAAAAGTTTAAAATTTGATTTGAAATAAAAATATTTTTTGTGATTTTATTTGATGAAAAAAGGAATTTTGTTATTGGTTAGAAAATTAAATAAATGAAATAAACAATTAAATAAAATAACAAAATAAATAAAAAGAGAGGAGTTGGGCCTGATTTTAGGAGGTGTAGAAAGTAATTCCTTGGCCCATTAGAAGCTGGCCCTTTTGACTTTTTGTTATCTAGTATGGGCGCATGGACTTGGCTCTTGGTGGACCTCCAGTTATTGATCACCAGATCTGGCCTTTGGCCATCTAGCACTTGATGGATGAGGGTGTATGGAGGATTGTAGGTGGGCGTGTACACTGGAATACCTGAAAACCAAAATTATTGAGAAAGTGGGAGACCTCGGATTTGAACCCAGGTCCTGAAGGTACATCAAACGCTTGCTTGCCACTACGCCAGACTGTTTTAGTTGTTGGAATAATAAACATCAATAATAATATAACAAATCATTTCTAATGCCAGAAAAAACAAAAAAATGACGCGTGATGTTTGAATGGTCCAATAGAGGGATGCCACGCATCATCCCCAACCTCTCGTCCGTGGCTAAAATGCCAAACACCTATACCAACGAACAGAAGTTCGTAGCTACAGGCATGTCCATCTCCAAAATCCTGTACATGCCATAAAAATGAATATCAAGGGAATGGACATGTTCGTCTTACCCTCTTGGTCACAACCATATCCTTTATGGGGGTCAATTGTACCTGAAATAAAAATGCCCAAAAATGCAGACCAAACCCTAACAATGGTGGTTTGCAATACAGATCATATAAATGAAATTAAATGATGCAAAAAGTTTGGAAATGTTCTTGTGATTATGAATATGCCATTAGATTGTTTAATAGATGCCAAGATAATTCAAATTGAAACCAATAACAGGGGTGACTATCGTGCGTTAGGGAGTCTGAAAATGCTTGGTTTTGGTTGGGATAGCTTGTGTGAATGCCCAGGAAGCGATTGGAACAAGTCTCGCATCCTGAAACTGCCACTAACCCTGATTTTGTTCTCTCACTTTTTTGTGATTTTTGCAAAGTCAATTCTGCTTCTACCAATGCTTTCCAACCCTTAATTTGTGTGCTTTAGCTTGCTTATGTATCACTCAATGCATTAGGTTAATAAAATTTATCCAAATCTTGCCTTATCAATGCTTGCATATTTGATTTGATCTCCATTTACAAACTTTCCAAATTTTCCTAATTCCAATCTTTTTCCACATGATTTGATTTTATACGAATTTGATTATTATAATTGTTGTATGTGGAGCCTGAAATAGCCAAAAGATCATGTGTTATCAAAGCTTTAGATTTTATATGATTTTATTTGATTTAAAATAAATTAATTCAAATAAAAATCAAATTAAATAATAAAAATGTGATGTGGACAGATGGATGAGGATAGGGAACGTGGGCTATAAGGAAAACTCAAATCAAGTGGAAAAGAATGGGCCCATTTGACAAAATTTGAAGTTTTGGGGATAGTTGACTTTTGGCAATTTTGCAAAAAAGTCCAACTTCAACAATGCATAACTTCTTCACTTTTGAACTTTTGGAGGTGTTCTTGGACTTTTTAGAAAGCTTGAGATGCCCTCTAATGAACCCGTTTGGTATCATCGCATTTTTATATTCCATGCTCCAGTTATAAGCTTTGGAAAAAAAGGTGTTTTTGTTGACTTTCAAAAATCACCTATAATGTCCAAATTCATAACTTCTTGTGAGTGCATTTTATGATCTTGGGGTATGGATATTGATTGTAGGAAATTCCATCCTATTCAAAATGATATTTGGATGGGTCATTTCTCATAAAGTATGAGAATGTTATGCTTGGTCAAAGTTGAGTTGACTTTTCCTACAAAACCCTAATTTAGCAACTTTTGAGTCTTTATGAATTTTAAGCAATCCTTGATGAATCATGATCAAATCTTGATAAAATGATGAAATATCCTTCAAAATGAGAATGTTGGCAAAAAATCTTGAAGTTTGACTGTTTGTAGGTCACAGTTGACTTTTTCCATAGCACACTCGGTTTTTGGACCTTTGGGCAATTGACTGAGCAAACTTCCTCTGCAAGGCTTGAAATTTGGCATGGATGATTTTGAGAACATATTAGGACATTGGGTAGCACTTGAGGTAATTTGGACTCAAGGATCTTGATGCAATGTGAAACCCTAATTTGGGGTAGACTGCCTTAGGAGAGAGCTTGCCTGACCAACTCTTGGACTATTTTGAGCCACTTGGAGATTTTTCTTGCAATGTTTGAGAAATATGGGAGGGAAAATTTTGGGTTACAACACATAACTCTCTCAATTATTGGATATTTTGAATGGTTCAAGTTTCAAAATGTCATTCAAGAGGTCTATTTCATGCCATCTTTTTTGGTCAAGAGCAAATTCCAAGTGGAAGGCCATGTTTGGATGCAAAACATTATAGGTCACTTTTGAAGATAAAATTGAAATATTTCTAAGTATGGAAAGTCAACCTTTTTTCCCCAACTTTGACTCAATGCAACTTTCAGCTCAAGCATCCATTTGATTCCATTCTTTTTCCATTTCAAATATTGTAACCTCATCTTTCTAAATCATCAAGAATCACGCCCTAAGACCCCTTGAGTTGAAAATGCCATTGTTTTGAATTTGGTAACCTGGAACCGGATTTCTCAACAAGTCAGAATTTTGAAATCCATAATGTGGCCTCTAATCACAAGATTTATGCATGTTTTTGATTTAAACTTGATTAACAAAATTTCTAGAAGTGTTTAGCAAATCAAAACGCCAAGATTGGATGAGTTTTGGTGAAAATAAGATCACACTTCACTCGTGCATCAGGTTCATACGAATTCCATCCAAAATGCATCATTCACTCTTCCTTTTGATCCCATTTGCTTCTCCTATAAATACATGAACTATCCCATTCATTTTCTCAAGCTTGGATAGCAAGAATCACTCTGCCAAACTTGCTCCATAACTCAATTTCTGTAACTTCGTAATCAGTGTTCAAGCCTTTTTCAATCCAATTTTTCTATCAATTCACTTTCCTTAATCTTCGCTAAAGCTAACCATACAATTACCTTCAAGAATTGTGCCCTATATTGCTCCATAGAAGTCCTGTTTCAGAGCTCTGCAACTCAACTTCAATAGGTTGATTTCTCCATCAATTCTTCAAAACTTTGATATCAATGTGAAGCTCTCATTGCCCTGTTTCTATTCGCAACACTTAATTTTATCTGGAAACATGTTTTGACCATGAAATTTAAAATCTCTTTTCAAAACTTTCCTTCCAAATTGCTTTAGCTACAATTTATATAAATTTGTCGCAAAAATGTGGTTGTCTTCGTCTTTAAGAGACGAAGTGAATGGCATAGTTATGAGCTTCTGATTTTATAGTTCGGGAGACTTGCAATTCACGTTGGCTGGAGGTTGAAGATGGCCAACGTGTCATCTTCCAACCAATGAAGGCACACCACTTGTTTTTTTTTATTTTAGATTTAATAAGTGATCCATTGTTTTATTCACTAATGACCATGATATGCACAGTGCGCCAGATCCCTTGAATTTGATTACTAACGTGTTTTGACTCTCATCCATTGGTCCACATCTTTTTGGTTTTTATTTTATTTTCTGATTTTTATATTTAATTGTTTAAACTTCAAAAAATCATAGAAAATTCATTTTTAATCCAAAAAATCTGAAATAATTAAGAAAATTATTTTTGATTTTTCTCTTTCTGATTTTTATATTATCACAATTTTATTTTGTGTTTTGATATTTTTTATAAATTTTCACTTTATTTGAATTATTTTAAATGTTTAAAAATACTTTTATGCATTTTTAAAATTTGAAAAAATTATGAAATGATCCAATGATATTGCGACAAATATTGGTGACCTCATTTATTTTTTATTTCTGAATTTGTTATTTTTTTTATCATTTTTGGTTTATTTCACTCATATATTTTAACTTAAAACTAGTTTCTGTCTTTAAAAAATTACCAAAAATTTTATAAAAATATTTGAGTCCTTTTCTAATTTTTCTTTGGTTTTACTTAATATTTCTTGATTAATTTGAACATAGTTGATATTTTTCTCTTTTTTTTTCTATTTTAAAA
Organism: Vicia faba; assembly: GCA_948472305.1. NCBI lineage: Eukaryota > Viridiplantae > Streptophyta > Magnoliopsida > Fabales > Fabaceae > Vicia > Vicia faba. Next base: position 143,713,583 of record OX451735.1, read on the forward strand.
CTTTTTAAAACTTTTTTTTATGAATATATTAAATGTAATATTATTTTGTGATTATTTTCTTGCTGATCTTTGGCAGAATTTTTGATCATGAACTTTGTTAACATCATTGGATCCATGGTGTTGAGTTTAACTCCGTAAAAATGGATGAATGATTTTAATAATAGTTTGATTCAAATTTAATTCAAATATGGATTATATATTCTAACCCACCCCTCTTTATCTTATCCCCTTCTTATTGCACTAAGTGTTATTGGAGCATGATCTCTATATCATCTCTCAAAACAAATGGTGTATAGATTTTTATCGACCAACCTCAAAATAGGTGCGACTTCTATATAAGTCCACTTATGATTGCATAACATAGCGCTAAATTTTGTCTCGATTCGAATAAATGATCATTTGTGGCCCAAACCTATGTTTGCAAGACCGAGTATGTTAATTTGATCCCTTTGATCCAATAACTTTGAGTTTCATTGTGTGGAGGCTTTGGTTCTACCAATCCTCTAATGGATCTACAACACTTTTGGTCAACGCGAATCACTTAAACATCATTGATCATTAAATGGTACTTGTGAAAATTCCAAATGGATGATATACTTGACAAAAAGAAAATGCAACTTCTTGTGTGGAGGATTTCGTTCTACCAATCCTCTAATGAGTTCCAAATCCAAGTTTCAAAATGGTCATCCAACTAACCACTAATTATTAAATTGTTTTTACATTATGCTTTTATTTTTTAAGCGTTATATACCATTTACTTTAAGAATTACATTTCATGCCATTATTATTTTCCTCATGCGGCAACTGGGTTTTTTAATCAAGAGTCGCCACTATTAGTTTTTATCCTAGGGAAGGGAACCTAACAGAAAACCCTAATTCGCGGACAAGGATTCTAGGTTTTGTACTAAATTAGACAAAAGGAAGGTGTTAGGAACCTTTCATCCACCTTGATCACAAGGGTATTAAGCTCTAGGTTTAGGTTTGGGGGTAAACAAGGTTTTAAGTTTTAATTAGCAAGGCTCGCCACAATTTTAGATCGCGTGCCTACGAATCCTCTTATGAGGAATCATAGTCCCAATTCTTAGTTTGTATGCAATGGTGTTTTTTAGGGGTTTGCAAACATATTTTGAATCAATTTGCACTCGGTCGGGATTATTGATTGCGGAGATTTTGACTGAGTGCAAAGTAAGCCAAAACTAGTTGAATCCCATTTGCAAAAAGACTGTTGATTAGCTTAGTTTTATTGTGAAAAATAGTTTGAGATTTGTTTGTGTTTTTTAATTGTATTAGTTGTGAAAATCTTGATTAATGCATGATTAAAAAATATTTAATGCAATATATGAGAAAATAATATATGTACATGAGTTTTTGAAAAAATAATTTATATGCTAATATAATAAATAGCAAACATATGATAATAATAATAATATAAAAAATTAATGAATAAAAATGATATATAAAAATATATAAAATATTAATGAAATTTAATACTACCAATAATAATAAATATTTATAACATAAGTAAATAATTAAGAAAATAGAGTTATTTAAAAATAAATAATTTCAAGGGGGGGGGGGGGGGGGGTGTTTTGAGTTATGAAGTAAAAATAGGGGGGGTGATAATAGTAAGTTGGGGTAGGCCCAGAGTTGTCCAACCAGGGGGTGGTGTAGGTTATTGTTGCATTTAGCAAACAGAGGTGAAGGGGGTGCAAACAACAGTGGGCCTAAGCCCATTACGAATTTTTGAAGGAGGCAGGCTGATTGTGTATGCGCGGGTGTATGGATCCTATCATGCGGCTTGGCCTTACGACCGCTTGATTAAAATCTGATGGCTAAAAGCGAAGGAACACGATTGCCATGGTGGGCGCGCAGTTATAGGATATGGACGGATTAAACTTCTTTGTTTTCATTTTTCAATTCACCACATTTACAGTAATACATTCTCTTTCTCTCACCTCATCTTCTTCTTCTCACACTCGCGATCCCTAACGCCTCCACCGGAGGTGGCGACTAACCTCTCCCCTCTTGCGATTTCTATGTTTTTGCGTTTCAATTTCTAGTCTTATTTGGGTGCTAATCCCCTTCTCCTTCTTTGAATGCACTGGTTTTGAAGTGGTGGCGGAGCTTGAAGATGACGGCGATGGTTCAAGAATGATTAGGGTTTCCAATCTAGAAACTCAAGTCGTCTCTTCTTTTGGTCTTCAACGGCAAAGGCTTGTCTTGCGTTCTTCCTGACTTCAAGGTTTCTCCGTCTCTGAATTTATCTTTTCTTTTCTTTGTCTCCGAAAATACTCTCCCCTGTATTCTCTATGTCCATTTATATAGTTAGTACTTTAGGGTTTCAAGTTTTTTTCGTTACAATTTAGCCTTAGATTTTGGAATTGGAAACTATTGTTGATTGATTGTAATTGGAGATTTCGTGCTTGATTGGATTCTGTTGTTGATAATGTAATAAGATTTTCCAGATTTTGTTTATTATATTTGATTTAGTCTCCTGTGTAATTTTAAACTTTGTTCGTAATATGTGTATTGACGTGATACTGTAATTTTCTAGACCGCAATTGATATGATTTGGTTTGATAATGTTTCTAGATTTGATTTGAGTTTAGTTTGTATAATTTATTTCATGATTTGTAGAGATTTGGTGAAGATGAGATTTGATTTACTGTTAAATCTGCACAGTACTTGTTAATTATAAAATGTGTGTAAATTTGTTTTAATTAGCACAATAATTGTTAATAGACCATGGACCTTACGCTGCTATATCACTTTAGGCCTAAATCTCTTTTTTTTATAAATACCCAACAACACTTTTTGAACAATAACTCTTAATGAAACAAATAATATCAGAGCAAAATCTCTTTTTAATAAGTGAAAACATTATCACAAGCAAATAAAAAGAATAAACCAAGTTTTCTTATTATTAAAGTAACAACGAAAAGTTTTTAATAGTACTATTTTTTTCTTTTCTAAACAAACAACAACGCAACATCTAATGGGCTTAAACACGTAACGGGCCTATAGTTCGTATTTGTGCCTTACTTTTTAATGACCAAAAATTGAAATGGTCCAAATGAATTGAACTCTAACAGGTTTTGTAATTGATATTTCACACCCCCTTCTTTACTAAAAACATATTTAAATGGCTTTAATTTGACTTCAAACCACCTTAGACTTAAGTTGTCTTTAAGAATTAAGGACTTCATAGTTTAATAACTTAGTAATTATTAACTTCGAAATGAATTTCCATTTTCGAATCTCATGGGCCATAGGCCAACATGCTTCCCAAATAGGTTTATGGGTCTTTCTGATTCAAAAGCCCCACCTTCCTGAATTAAAATACACCCCCTAATCGTCTTGGATAGAGATGGGCCATCAGATATTGTTGTACCATCTCTAATTAAATTATTTTCATTCTTAATTTCAAAAGATAAAAATCATATGTGGCCTTCAATGGGATGACTAGAGTCTTCTTGGTAAGACTTGGGCCCTAGAAAGGGATTACCGGTGGCTTTTTTCCTCCAATCGTGGCTACATATTTTTCTTCAGGTTACATTCCGAATCGGACTATCCCCTGTTCCACCAGATTTTCCAGAGTTGTTTTAAAAGCTTTATTATGCTCTAACAAGAATCTACACTCGAACATATATTATTTCAACAAGTTGATAGGGTTTTTTGCCTTTATAGTTTCCCCAAAGTCAGTGGCCATCTCAATTTCATTTATTGTTGGCCCATCGTGCAGAGGCACATGGTTTGATTTGATATTAGGCTTATCGAAGGTGATGTCTTGAGACTCTAGCAAATCCTGAACCTTATGCTTTTCAGGACCAACATTGTTCTATGGTGTGCCCTAGAGAATTAGCATGGTACTCACACCTGGCGTCGATATTGTATATTTTCGAGAGTGGCCCGACTGGAGGAGCTAAATGCTTGATTTCAACCAAGGATGCCTTAACCGAGTGTTGTAATAACTGGCTTGGTGGAATGGACAGTGGATAAAAATTTATGGGTGGCCTTTTAGACCTGTCTTTCCTTTGTCCTTGAGGGATCACCAATGGCTGTGAGGCCACAACATTGAGTTCTCCCTCCTTCCTTCTTGGGAAATTCGAAGCCGATCTTTTTGAATTGTAAGGGGAATTTGACGCCCCCCTGATATCTTCCCACTTTTCAAACCAGTTTCTATTCTTTCTCCAATAGTCACTAGATCTGAGAATCCTGACGAGATACTTCCCACCATTTTCTCATAATAAAGCCCTTGTAAGGTTCCCATGAACATGTCTACGAGTTCTTTTTCCAGCAGTGGTGGTTGTACACGGGATGCCATCTCTCTCCATCTTTGAGCATATTCTTTGAAGTACTCTTCCTTCTTTTGGGACAAATTTTGGATTTGCAACCGAGTAGGCGCCATGTCCAAGTTGTACTTTTAATGCTTCAAGAAAGCATTAGCAAGATCCACCCAAGTTCGGATATGCATTCATTCCAACTGCATGTACCAGTCCAAAGATGCCCCACTTAGACTGTCTTGGAAACAGTGAATAATTAGTTTTTGATCATGGGCATGGGCGTGCATCTTCCTGCAATACATGCAAAGATGATTCCTTTAACAAGTGATCCCTTTATACTTTCCAAAGTCGGGTACTTTGAATTTTGGCAGTATCACCACATCAGGGACTAAACCCATTTCCAGAGCGTCTACTTCGAAAGCGTCGAAACCCTCCAAAAATTTTAGTCTTTCTTCTAGGGCTTGATATTGATTCATTAACAGTGGGTTATCTGCAGCATGAGTACCATTTGTCTTCAAGGGTGCCGGGTGAGCATCCTCTGGGTCATGATCTATATATTGTAAGTCTAGGTAATTACCGGGATTATTGGTTGGAATTTGTAGGGTATGAGATGCCCCTAATTTTGATGGTGGTGGGATAAATCCTTCAGTTTCAACCACTTGCTGGGCCATGGCAGACTTTTGGGGTCCATATTTCGGCTCTTTCCTCAGTTGGTGACGGCTCGATGCACCATTGGTTTGGGCTACTTCTTCAAAAGTTACCCTGGGGATTTGATCCTGCCTGTCAATAATGTTCTTCAAATCTAGAAGAACTTGGCTCAAATCTCCTTTCATAGAGCTTACGTCACCCTTCACTTGGTCAATATCCTCTTTGAACAAAGCTTGAGTCTCCTCGATCTGTTCCATTACTTTTTGTTGGTGGGCCCTTGTTTGATATGGAGGCCAAGGAGTTCGAGGTCTTCTTTTACCAATGGCTTAACTGGAGATATTTTTACAGCAAATGAGTTTTTATATGACATGCATGTGTTTTATAAATGCATGCGTGCGAATGGATGTGCATGATCATGAAATGGTTTCTTATTTTAACTGTCTTATTCACTTGGGTACATGCTTGTATTTTTACTTATTATTTTATTTGGTGACTAACTTTAAAATAGATATGCCGTCGAGATAGGTAAACAAAATGCCTTTATTAAGAGTAACATAATCCATACATTGAAAAATATTACAAATTGAAATCAAAACTTGTTTGCGTAATCATAATTAAAAAGGAACTAAATTTCCTAGGTGCACCTGCGGATGTATGCTCTGAAGCCATCAACCATTGCTCGGCAAAGGTGTAGAAATTCTTCAACATCCTTCGGAACAGGAACCATTGCATTCTCTACATATTTTAAACTTCTACGGATGTCCTCGATGAGATTGTTGGTTAAGAAGATGAGCTTTTCATGTTTATCTTTGTAGTACCTGTATTCCTGATAAAGATGTGGGATTTTCTTATGGTTATCCCTCCCAGCTTGGGAGATCTTGGTGTACTGCTCTTCCCAATACATTTTTTCACCCCTCAGTTCTGTGTAAAGCCTTCGTTGGATGAGGAAATCCTTTTGAAGACCCTGCAGCTCTAAACATACATACTCATATTCTCGAGTTCTCTGAGTCAGAAGTTTCTCTACTTCTACCCTTTCAAAGTGTGATTTGACCTCGTATTCGTGGCTGTCTTGAAGTTTGGTGGCGAGGTACTTTACTTGCTCTTCTTGATCTAGGGAAGCCAGTTCCAAACTTTGGATCTGGGCTCTTAGATTTTCTTCTAACACCTTCTTATCATGTGTTTCCTTTTCATACCATCTAGTTAACCTCCTGATTTCAGCATCAGCCTCTTCTAACCTTTGGTTGTGAGAATCTAGGTTGAACGTTGCACTCAACTGTCCTTCAGTTGTACGCTTTCGTTTGAGGCTTTATTTCTCTAATTCCTTTTGACTTTTATCAATTTGCTCGTCCTTCGACTCAAGTATATGCTGCATCTGTTTCTTTTCTTGGGTTAGATTGAGGAGGTTGACTTCCAATGTTTCTTTCTATTTTTGAGCTTGCTTTAGGGAACTTTTCAGATTGTCTACTTCTTCCAAAGATATGGGTGTTATCTCTGGGTCCTCTGGCTTGTACTCTGGATCTTTCTCGAATGGAAGCTTGATAATTCGTACCTTATCTTGGACCCACTTGGTATAGGGTTCTCTTGCTGTGGCCTTCTTTCTTCTGGCCTTCCTCTTGTTAACCTTGTTCCAGGCTCGAATAACCTTGTTGAGCAACCCTTGGTCTTCTATACCCATATTATGAATGATAAATGGTCGGAGTTGTTCGTCTGAAGGTTTGTCTTCCAAGGGATACCCTAGCTATCGTAGGGCCAATGTAGGGTTATAGTTAATACAGCCTCGCGATTCAATCAAAGGGACATTAGGAAAGTCCCCACAGCTAATAGTGATGTCACCATTATCTAACTTCATTGCATACTATAATATGCTTTTTGCAGTGAGAGATCTTAATTTCCGTGGACACTTACATATGGTCAATTCTGGGACCATATAGTCTTCCTTGTAAAGATGAGTCATGAACCAAGTATACATAAGAGGGATGCAACAATTTAGAGTGCCTCTTCTCTTTTCATACATCATATGCAAAGTGTAATAAATGTCAGCAAGCAAGGCGGGAGTACGATCCACATTAAAGACTTTTTCACCCCAAAATATGCTAATGGCCGCACGGTCAATATAGTCCATAATCTGAGGGATAAAGATTACACTGAATACCAACATCCCTAAAAAATCAACATAATATTCCCACTCCTTATAATTAGAAAATTCTAGTGCCTTAGCTTCCAGGTATATCCTTTTGATTCCTTGTATTGGACCTTCTCTTTGATAATTCTGCACGAATTCAGGGTAGGGGATCCTTAGGCCTTTTGCCAAAGCATTGAATTCAATAGTTTGTACAATACCTACATAGGTCTTTTCTTTTTAAAATTCAGGATTCTGTCAAATTCTTCCAGAGCCGGTGCTAGCTGGAAGTCTTGGAAGGTGAATGATTTCAATGGAGGGTCATAAAACTGAATTAGGGTAGAGAACGCATCCATTTGTACCTCAACTTTAGTCAAGTCAAGGGTATCCTAATAGCGGCGAGCGTACATCTTCAGAGCTCTCTCGGATAATCTACCCTTTATAGTTTTGATTTCAGAAAGGTCAGGCTTGCAGGCATTGACGCTGACAAGTTATTTCCCTTTGGTATCCATTTTTAAGACAGGCACCAAAAATCTTGATTTTGTTATCTTTTATTTTGTACCATGTGAATAAGACAGATAAAAGAAACAAATGATGAACATGATATATACATGAATGCATGAATGTATAAGTGTTGGGTTGAGTAACGTGATTATGTGAAGGGTTTTTGTGATGGGTACCCCAATAATGTAGGCTCCTTAATTTTGACCTACAGTAAATCTACCCTCCTAGGAGATGGTTTCCTTAAGGGTATCATGAATAACACCAGAGGGAAAAGGCACAAGGGCCTCCCTTAGGTGGAGCCTCTTATGGACCGAAACTTTTGTCTCAAAGTCATGAAAGGTCTCGTCATGAGATTTTAGGTTAAGGTCGTTACAAAGAGTCATGGGTGACCTTCCAAAGTCCTATTCATCAAGAGGATATCTCTCGATAAGTATTCCTTTTTCGGAAGTCCACCGACTCTAGGCGAAGTCATCACATAAACTCAGAGGGATGATGTACCCCCTAAGCTAATAGATGCACCTTCTTTCTAAGGGGTATTAAAAATATTTTGAGAAATAAAAAATCCCGCCACGCAGGACATATGATGATAAGAAAAATTAACAATAAATAAATAAATGCGATAAAGTAGATAAATGCAATAAATAAATAAAGCAAATAAAAATAAAAACCCAAAATACCTAAAACCTAGGGTTAAGGAGAGTCCTCAGCAGAGTCGCCAGTTGTGGCAACTGGTTTTTTTAATCATGATTCGCCACAATTAGTTTTTATCCTAGGGAAGGGAACCTAACAAAAAACCCTAATTTGCGGACAAAGATTCTAGGTTTCAGACTCAATTAGATGAAAGGAAGGTGTTAGGCACCTTTCATCCACCTTGTTCACAAGGATATTAAGCTATAGGTTTAGGTTTGGGGGTAAACACGGTTTTAAGTTTTAATTAGCAAGACTCGCCATGATTTTAGATCGCATGCCTATGTATCCTCTTATGAGTAATCAGAGTCCCAATTCATAGTTCGTATGGGTTGGTGTTTGTTAGGGGTTTGCAAACATATTTTGAATCACTTCGCGCTCGGTGAGGAGTAGTGATTGCGGAGATTTTGATTGAGTGCGAAGTAAGCCAAAACTAGTTGAAACCCATTTGCAAAAAGACTATTGATTAGCTTAGTTTTATTGCGAAAAATAGTTTGAGATTTGTTTGTGTTTTTTAATTGTATTAGTTGCGAAAATCTTGATTAATGCATGATTAAAAAAGATTTAATGCAATATATGAAAAAATAATATATGTACATGAGTTTTTGAGAAAATAATTTATATGCTAAGATAATAAATAGCAAACATATGATAATAATAATAATATAAAAAATTAATGAATAAAAATGATATATAAAAGTATATAAAATATTAAGGAAATTTAATACTACCAATAATAATAAATATTTATAACATAAGTAAATAAATAACAAAATAGACTTATATAAAAGAAAATATAAAAATAGGTAATTTCAAGGGGGGGGGGGGGGGGGGGGGGGAGGGGTGTTTTCAATTATGAAGTAAAAAAAGGGGGGTGATAATAGTAAGCTGGGCTAGGCCCATAATGGTTCATCCAGGGGGGTGTAGGTTATTATTGCGTTTAATAAACAAAGGTGAAGTTGATGCAAACAGCAGTGTGCCTAAGCCCATTACGGATTTTTGAAGAAGGCGGACTGATTGTTTGTGCGCGGGTGCATAGATCCTATGATGCGTCTTGGCCTTGCGGCCACCTGATTAAAATCTGATGGCTAATAGCAAAGTAACATGATTTATATGGTGGGCGCACGAGTATAGGATATGGACGGATTATACTTCTTTGTTTTCGTATTTCAATTCACCATATTTACAGTAATACGTTTTATTTCTCTCACCTCATCTTCTTCTTCTCTCACTCACGAACCCTAGCACCGCTATTGGCAGCGGCAACCATCCTCTCCCATCCTCGTTTACTCCCCTCAAACCCCAATACAGAAGAAAACAACAACCAAAAATCAAACAACAGAAAAAAATGAGCTATGTGTTTTTACCCCTCTTGCAATTTCTGTGTTTTTGCGTTTCAATTTCTGGTCTGATTTGGCTGTTAATCCCCTTCCCCTTATTTGATTGCACAGGTTTTGAAGTGGTGGCGGAGCATGAAGCGGACGACAGTGGTTCTTGAATCCGCAGTATGGATCTTTCCGAATTTGCTGCTGGGACTCCCAAGGATGTTCAATAGTAAGGAAAGGTATTCAGTTTTTATTGGATAATGGAACTATCAAGGTTACAGGCCAAATGGATGATTACCATGAGGTTAATGAGATTGAGGTTTGTTTGGCTGAAGAAGTGTCAGATGATGAGTATGCCTCTGCGGATGAGTTATTCTCCTTAAATGAAGATATGTTTTCTAGAGATGACTCTATAATGACTGAATGTGTTGAATACAGAGTGAATGTTATTGTGCTTTATTTTGGTGCACCCACCCCTTTTAAAGTTGAATATCATGGCAAGCCAGCTATTCCTCCATTGGTGATTAGCTTGTCGGGTCTTGTCTCCTACAAGTCAGATAAGGCTTAACCCTACAAATATAATGCTACAATCTTAGAGGATGGTGTGGATGTTCTCATCCAGTCGATGCCTGGTGTTGGAAATATTGCTCGGACTAGCAGAGTGACCCGCAGCGGTCGTGTATTTGCGCCAGCGGTTCATGGAGATGTTAGTGCTGGAATGAAAATTGTTGTAAATGTTGAACCCAAGAAGGCTACGGGTGAATCTAGTTGAGCTACGCTAAAGAAATAAGTGGATGATATTTTGAAGATAATCAAGATGAGCGACTACAAAATTGTAGATTAGCTACTGCAGACTCCTTCAAAAATATCCATCTTTGATGAGGGTATTGGACCAAGATTTTATGGAGAGTGATATGCCTGTAGACCAATTCAGCAGTGTAGTGGGGAACATTACGTCATGTAATAATTTGAGTTCTACGATGATGAACTTCCCGATGAAGGGAGGAATCACAACCTGGCCCTCCACATCTCTATGAACTGCAAGAATGATTCACTATCCAATGTGCTAATTGATAATGTAATTGCATTAAACGTTATACCAAGGAGCACACTTATGAAGTTGAAATATCAAGGGACGCCCATGCGCCCAAGTGGTATTATTGTGAAAGCATTTGATGGATCAAGGAAATGTGTTATTGGTGAAATAGACTTGCCTATTCATATAGGCCCACATTTATTTCAGATTTCTTTCCACGTCATTGATATTGTACTCTCTTGTAGTTTCTTGCTGGGACGACTATGGATACATGAGGCAGGGGCTGTCACTTCGACTTTACACCAGAAGTTGAAGTTTGTACGTGAAGGAAAAGTGGTAATTATAAATGGAGAACAGGAATTATTGATATCTCATTTGTCCTCCTTCAGCATTGTGGAGGCGTATGAAGCTACTGTTGGAACCCAGTTCCAAGATTTATCCATTGATAACATAAGAGGAAATGAGAATTATATGGTTTCTCTTAGGGATGCACAGCAGGTTGTGCGTAATGGCCATAGTGAAGTTTGGGGACATATTATGGATCTAACTGTAAACAAGAATAGAGTTGGCTTGTGGTTCTCTATGAAGAATGACAAAGGTAAGAGCGTGAAGCCAATGTCTGCTGAAGGCAAGTATCAAGATGAAGCAGAGTCAAGAATGCCAAATTATGTGACCCATGGAGTTAGGGTTCAGAACTGGATTACCATTGATGTTCCCTCTTGCATACATGTTTCAATGTAATTTGTTTTGTAAATCTTTTTTGAAAAACTTTCACTCTGCCCAAGGTGAAAGTATTAATATTGTATGGGCTTATCTGTTTGTTGTGACTTTTAAAATCAATAATAAAAGTTGTCTTTGTTTCACAAATTGTGTTTTTATTTTTTTATTTTTCTTGGAAAATGATAATCAGAAAGAAAAAAAACCTTTCAAAATAAATAATAACTGAAATTCAATCTGCATGATCACTTGTTATATGTGTTAGTTTCTAAAAACAATCATAAATCATATGTGCAGATTAATTAAAAAACCCGTTGAATACAATGACCCTGCACCCTCTTCCAAATTTAAATTTCCTGTGTATGGGGATGAAGAAGAAGACTATGATGAGATTCCAGAAGAGGTCTCACGGTTGCTTGATCGCGAGGAGAATGCCATTCATCCATTTAAAGAGCCATTGGAAGTAATCAATTTGGGTTCAGAAGAGGATCTGGAAGAAGTCAAGATCGGAGCATTGATGCGTCCTAATGTGAAGAGCAGGTTGATTGAGTTGTTGAAAGAGTATGTGGATATTTTTTCTTGGTCTTATCACGATATGCCTGGTCTAGATACATATATTGTAGATCACCATTTTCCGTTGAAGCCAGACTGTTCCCTAATCAAATAGAAGTTGTGAAGAACTCACCCAGATATGGCAGTGAAGATCAAAGAAGAAGTTCTAAAGCAGATTAATGTTGGTTTCCTTGTGACATCAGTGTACCCTCAGTGGATTTCCAATATTTTCCCAGTACCGAAGAAAGACGGAAAAGTTCGCAAGTGCGTAGATTATAGAGATCTAAATAAAGCTACTCAAAAAGATGATTTTCCATTGCCACGCATTGATATATTAGTGGATAGCAGAAAAAAATTCAAGGTTTTCTCGTTCATGTACGGATTTTCTGGGTATATCAAATAAGGATGGCTCCTAAGGACATGGAAAAAACAAAGTTTATCACACTATGGGGAACATTCTGTTACAGAGTGATGCCCTTCTGGTTGAAGAACGCTGGTGCAAGTACCAGAGGGCTATGACAACCCTATTCCATGATCTGATGCACAAGGAAATTGAGGTATATGTTGATGATATGATTGCTGAATCCCAGACTGAAGAAGGGCATGTAGATGATTTGTTGAAGTTGTTTTAGCGTTTGAGGAAGTATCGTCTCCGCTTGAATCCAAATAAATGTACCTTCGGTGTTCGATCAGGGAAATTGTTGGGTTTTATTGTTATAAAGAAATGGATTGAAGTTGACCCTGATAAAGTCAAAGAAATTCAAGAAATTCCAGCACCGAGAACTGAAAAGAAAGTCAGAGGCTTTCTCGGGCGTTTGAATTATATCTCCAGATTCATTTCCCACATGACTGCAACATGTAAACCGATATTTGTGAGCAAGGTTGTGTGTGGACAGATGACTGCCAAAGGGCGTTCGAAATTATTAAAGAATATATGCTTGAACCTCCTTTCTTTCTCCCTCCTGTTGAAGGAAGACATTTGATTATGTATCTGACAATGTTAGATAACTCCACAGGCTGCATTCTGGGACAACAAGACTAAGCAGGGAAGAAAGAGTATGTCATTTATTATCTCAGTAAAAAGTTTACTTATTGTGAGTCACGGTATTCCATGCTGGAAAAGACATGTTGTGCTCTGGCCTGGGCAGGAAAACGTTTGCGGCAGTATATGTTGAATCACACTACTTGGTTGATCTACAAAATGGATCCCATCAAGTACATTTTTGAAGAGCCTGCTCTTACTGGAAGAATTTCCCACTTGAAGATGTTGTTATCTGAATATGACATCGAATACCGCACTCAAAAATCTATTAAAAGTAGCGTGTTGGTAGATTATCTTGCTCACAAACCAGTTGATGATTACCAGGCTGGAAGTATGATTTGCCTTATGAGGATATGATGTTTTTGAAAGTGAAAGATTATGATGAACCATTTCCCGAGGTAGGTCCTGCTCCTGTATCTCATTGTAGTATGATATTTGATGGAGCTGTAAATGCTTATGGTAAAGGAATTGGTGATGTGATTGTCACTCTGCATGGATCACACATTCCTTTTACTGCAAGGTTGACATTTGATTGTACTAATAATATGGCAAAATATGAGGCTTGCATCATGGGTCTCGAGGAAGCTATTGATCTTAGAATTAAAATTCTAGATGTGTATGGCGATTCAGCTTTGGTAATAAATCTGATTAAAGGAGAGTGGGATACTTGTCACCCCGGCTTGATCCCTTACAATGATTAATCTAGAAGACTGTTACCATTCATTAATAAAGTTGAATTCCATGACATCCCTAGAGATGAAAATCAAATGGAAGATGCTCTGGAAACTTTGGCTTTTATGTATCAAGTAAATACTAGGAACGATATACCTCAAATTATAGTTCGGCGATTGGATAGGCACGCTCATGTGTTTACAACAGAGGAGGTAGCAGATGAGAAACCTTGGTATTATGATATCAAGCATTTTCTCTGGACTCAAGAATACCTGATTGGTGCTTCGAATAAAGATAGAAAGACATTGAGAAGATTTTGTTGGGAGTTTCTTCCTCAGTAAAAATGTGTTGTACAAGAGAAATTATGACATGGTTTTGCTCAGATGCGTGGATAGACACGAAGCCGACATGTTGACGCATGAGATTCATGAAGGTTCATTTGACACTCATGCAATGGACATTCGATGGCTAAAAAGATGCTAATGGAAGGTTACTATTGGCTGACAATGGATTCTGACTGTTACAAATTTGCAAAGAAGTGTCATAAATGCAAGATTTATGCGGACAAGGTTCATGTGCCTATGACACTTCTCAATGTGATCTCTTCCCCATGGCCTTTCTCTATATGTGGTATTGATATGATTGGGATTATAGAACCCAAAGCTTCAAATGGACACCGTTTTATTTTGGTAGCGATTGATTACTTCACCAAATGGGTGGAAGCTGCTTCATATGGTAACATTACCAAGCAGGTGGTTGTGCGCTTCATTAAGAATAATCTTATATGTCGGTATGGTGTGCCGAGCAGAATTATCACCGACAATGGTTCGAATCTGAACAACAAGATGATGACAGAACTTTGTGAAGAATTCAAGATTGTCCATCACAACTCATCTCCATACAGGCCGAAGATGAATGGGGCTGTTGAAGCTGCTAATAAGAATATCAAGAAGATTATCTAGAAGATGGTTGTTACTTATAAAGATTGGCATGAAATGCTCCCCTTTTCTTTGCATGGATATCGAACATATTTCCGCACTTCAATAGGAGTGACCCCGTTCTCCCTTGTCTATGGAATGGAAGCAGTGCTCCCAATCGAGTTTGAGGTTCCCTCTTTGCGTGTGATAATGGAAACCAAGTTGCCAGAGGCTGAATGGGTCCAGAACAAGTTTGACTAATTGAATTTGATCGAAGAAAAGAGAATGACAACTTTGTGTTATGGGCAGTTATATCAGAAGAGGATGAAGAAAGCTTTTGATAAAAAGTTCAAACCTCGTGAATTCAGAGAAGGCGACCGTGTGCTCAGGAATATCATGTCTTTTACCACTGATTCTAGGGGCAAGTGGACTCTCAATTTTGAAGGCATGTATGTTGTTAAGAAAGCCTTCTCTGGCGGTGAATTAATTCTTGAAACTATGGATGGCGAGGACTTCCCATGTCCCATGAATGCTGATGCAGTAAATAAATGCTTCGCCTAAAGAAATAAAAGAATAACTCGCTAAGTTAAAAACCCGAAAGGTCAGCTTAAGCAAAAAAGAGCGTCTCGGTAGGCCGAAAACACGAAAGGGCGGTCTAAGAAAAAATTAGAGACATAAGTAGACCTAAATTTCTCGCTAAGTTGAAAACCCGCAAGGGCAGCATAGGATAAAGTACAGGACTTTCTTGGAAAGTATCTACATCAGACAAGACTGATCATTGAAGCAACAATCTTCTTGGATCCTCACCATACTTCAACAAAAGCTGGTGCTCAGGATTTCGAAAGTTGTTAGAGGGGATAGTGGTCATTGTATCTCAATGTATCTTTTCCAATATATATTACCATTTTCTGAACTTTGTAATCGTCCATGGAGTCTCGCCATTCGCAGACTTCCACTCTATCAATAAAATTTGAGCTTTTACCCAATAATTTGTATTTCTTATTTTTTTTAGCTTGCAATGACTCCGTTTATTATTGATAATAATTTTCAAAGCGAAAATATTAAATAAAAAAATTTTTTTTCAACTTCGGTGATCTCATGAATGGACGAACTTCGGTGGTTTTGAGAAGTGTTGTTTTCTTGGAGAAAGTTTTCTCAAGGCGTTTTCGCTGCATCGGGTTTTGACTCCAGTATCCCCAGTCAAGTCTTGTTTCATTTTTCTTTTTTTGAGCTTGCACGATATGAAGACTCAATCCAAGATTCTCCAGTGAAGGCTTCACTCACTTGATAAAATTCCTTTCTCCCCAAAGAAGTTGGTGCAATAATTACTCTCGAAGAAGAACGTATCTCCGGTTCCCCCATTGAAGTTTGAGTGCTACTCCCTGTTGAAGCCTAGAGAAGGATGTTATATCCCTGTATCTATACTGTTTTGTCACTATATTATGTTAATCCCCAGTAAAGTTAAGCCATGTAGTAGGACGTTGTTTACTCAGTTGGTGCTTATTTTCTTTTGGGATGATCATCTTGGACGTGGTTTGGCCGAGTGTTGTGTGCGCTCGAGATAGTTTTGTTTGTTTACCGCAGTATTATATGTCTGTTTTGTCAGCATATACATAATTACACTCATACATTCATACATACATCATACATAGTTAAATTTAGCAAATCATTGCTCATTCACATTTGTTAACATTTTGTTGACATATTACCCTGTTTTGCAAATTTGTGTTATCCTCTCCCCAATAGAGTGTTGGCCTTAAGAAGAAATTGTATATTCTTTAAATTTTCCCATTGAGTTATCCCTCGTGGAAGATTTTTGCTTTAGCCTTCCTACACGGCTCTTTGTCTGGATGATTTGGGTTTCCCTCTTGAGTTTATTTCTCAAAGAATGTGTTTTGGTAGACTGTTTTACTCCAGTTTATTTCTGGTTTGAATCTTTGTTTCCCAGCAATATTATTACTTTGGATTTCTGCAAGCTTCGAGTTTTGGTCCGAGGATGTGAATTTATTATGCACGAGAAGATTTTATCTCCTCAGCAGGAATATAATGGCATTTTCCCATGAAGTCATATCTCTTTCCCTAGGAAGCCATTTTGTTTTCTCAGGGTGTCATTTTACAATCCTTCATATAACAACAAGTAGTAGGTATCTTTATTTGAGAAACTTATACTTCCCCGTAAAGGTCGACGCTACTTTTTTTCTACCTTCTCTATGAGTGGATAGTTTGCAGTTCGTTGCCAAATTACTCCAGTGGGTGGACAGTCGTTCAATATTGCAGAGATAATTCATTGTGAAATCTTTGTAAGTGGTAGTCTCTTAATTTGAGACAGCTTATACATTCCCCTTCCCAGGCAGAATGCCTTGGTTAAAGAAGAAGTTGATACCCATTCTAGGGGAATGTTGGTAGTTCATTGTCAGTGAATGGCGGTGCTATGATATATTTTCTCTCTACCTTCAATGAAAGTTAGTAGGTCACCATCAGTGAAAGTTGGTGATTATTATCTTTTTGCTACCCTCAATAAACGTTGGTAGTTCATCGTAAGTGAACGGTCATGCTATGATATATTTTCTCTCTACCTTCAGTGAAAGTTGGTAGGTCACCATCAATGAAAGTTGGTGACTGTTATCTTTTTGCTACCCTCAGTGAACGTTGGTAGTTCATCGTCATTGATCTTCAGTGCTATGATATAGTTTCTATCTAACTTCAGTGAAAGTTGGTAGGTCACCATCAATGAAAGTTAGTAATTGTTATATTTTTGCTACCCTTACTTAATGTTGGTAGTTCATCGTTAGTGAACGGAGGTGCTGTGATATATTTTCTCTCTACCTTCAGTGAAAGTTGGTAAGTCGCCATCAGTGAAAGTTAGTGATTGTTATCTTTTTTCTACCCTCAGTGAACGTTGGTAGTTCATCGTTAGTGAACGGCGATGCTATGATATTTATTTTCCTTCTACCTTCAGTGAAAGATGGTAGATCATCGGCAGTAAACGTCAGTGTTGTTATTTCTTTCCACTTTCTACCTTCAGTGAATGTTGGTAGTTTCGCCTTCAGTAGAAGTTGGTGTATCCATTGATCTTTTACCACCCTCTATGAGTTGGGTCTTTTGATCCACCAGTGATTTATTTTCCAGGTTGGGTTCCCCTTTTGATCTTTATTTTCTTTATTACATCCCTAGTGGTGTTTTGCGTCTATTTGATTTTGTTCATATGCATTCATACTCATAATCATTGCATGGCATCTTAGGGCCAAAATAGGGTTTGTTTTATACTTACGTATCTTTGATCACATCGACATGAAGATTTTTAACCTCCGTATCTCCGGATAGAAGAAACATAAATAAGGACAGCTGTTGTACCCCAATTTTCCCCCCTAAGATCCATTCATCATATCATTTTGATTCCATCACAACAAGATCACATTAGGGCTTATGGTTCTTCTCCCTATCTTTAGCTTTTCTCTTTGAGGAATCCCCAAGCACCTTGACTTGTTTTCTTTTGTAATCATGAATATTTTGCCTTGATTTTCCTTCCAATTAATAAAATTCAATGTTGGTTTGTCTTACTTGTTAATAATGTAGGTAAAGGCAATGTGACTTAACAAGTTGATCCATGGGTTCATGAGTTTATTTCCATGCTCTAGTCAATAAAGCTTGAAAAATTAAAACCTCACCATTGAAGTTGTTTTGGAAGAAATGGCATGACAAGGTTTATTTTGTTTCACTACATTTCCAAGTTATCAAATTGATTCAAAAGTACAAGGGGTTGATGGAAGAGGTTGTCATGGTTGGACAAGGTCTTGTTGCCATTGGTCACAAGTCCATATTTCTATCAATTCTCAAGATATGGAAGTGGTTTTATTTTATATGAGTTCTCATTATCATCCTCAACAACTTCTATTTACAAATCAAGAGTATTGGTACAAGAAGGTTGTTCAAAATTGTCAAAGTTCCTCAAAGCATTTTCTTGATCTAGGAGTTAGGGTTTTGAACTTCAAAGAAGTATATATTTGTCATATTTTTGTATTTGAGTGATTCTAAATACATCCTTCAATTCAAAGGGTTATTAAAAAATCACTTCGAAATTTTCAAGGGGTTTTCATGTGAAAGAATCTTGATGATGAAGAAAGATTACAAGTCCTCCAGATGAACCCCCAATCTCTCATGTGTGACTTCAAATGATCATAACTTGGTCAATTTTTATCACCTTAAGCCCACATTTTTTCCATAATGATCTTGAAGATGTGAACTTTATCCCTTCTTTTATATACAAAGTGATAAAATGGATGGAAGATGCCCTAAGGATACAAAAGATTATAGGTCCTTTCATCATTTTTTGCCAACATCAACAATTCATAACTCTCTTAATTTTTGGATATTTTGAATGGTTCAAGATCCAAAATGTCATTCAAAAGGTCTATTTCATTCCATCTTTTTTTGTCTAAAGCAAATTCAAAGTGTAAGGCCATGTTTGGATGCAAAACATTATAGGTCACTTTTGAAGAAAAATTTGAATTATTTCTAAGTATGGAAAGTCAACCTTTTTTCCCCAACTTTGACTCAATGCAACTTTAAGCTCAAGCATCCATTTCATTACATTCTTTTTCCATTGCAAAGATTGTAACCTCATATTTCTAGAGCATCAAGAATCATTCCCTAAGACCCCTTGAGTTGAAAATGCCATTGTTTTGAAATTGGTAACTTGGAACTGAATTTTTCACCAAGTCAGAATTTTTAAATCTATAATGTGGCCTCTAATCACAATATTTATGCATGTTTTTGATTTAAACTTGATTAAAAAACATTCCATAAGTGTTTAGAACCTCAAAACACAAAGATTGGATGAGTTTTGGTGAAAATAAGATCACACTTCACTCGTGCATTAGGTTCACACGAATTCCCTCCAAAATGCATCATTCACTCTTCCTTTTTATCCCATTTGCTTCTCTTATAAATACATGAACTATCCTATTCATTTTCTGTAACTTTTTAATCAGTGCTCAAGCCTTTTTCAATCCAATTTTTCTATCAATTCACCTTCCTTGATCTTCCCTGAAGCTAAGCATACAATTACCTTCAAGAATCGTGCCCTATATTCCTCCATAGAAGTCCAGTTTCAGAGCTCTACAACTCAACTTTAATAGGTAGGTTTCTCCATCAATTCTTCAAAACTCTGATATCATTGTGAAGCTCTCATTTCCCTTGTTCTAGTTGCAACACTTACTTTTATCTAGAAACCCGTTTTGACCATGAAATTTCAAATCCCTTTTTAAAACATTCCTTCCAAATTGCTTTAGCTACAATTTATATAAATTTGTCGCGAAGGTGTGGTTGTCTTCTTCTTGAAGAGACGAAGCGAATGGCATAGGTCTGAGCTTCTTATTTTACAGTTTGGGAGACCTGCAATTCATGTTGGCTGGAGGTAGAAGATGACCAACGTGTCATCTTCCAACTAATGAAGGAGTGCCACTTGTTTTTTTTTTAATTTCTGATTTAATAAGTGATCCAGTGTTTTATTCACTAATGACCATGATATGCACAGCACATCAGATCCATTGGATTTGATTACTAACGCATTTTGAATCTCATCCATTGGTCCACATCTTTTTGGTTTTTATTTTATATTTTGATTTTTATATTTAATTGTTTAAATTTCAAAAAATCATAGAAAATTCATTTTTAGTCCATAAAATCTAAAAAAATTATGAAAATTATTTTTGATTTTTCTCTTTCTGTTTTATATTTTTTCCCAATTTTATTTTGTGTTTTGATATTTTTTGGTAAATTTTCACTTTATTTGAATTGTTTTAGATGTTTAAATATACTTTTATGCATTTTAAATTCTGACAAAAATTATGGAATGATCCAATGATATTGTGACAAATATTTGTGACCTAATTTATTTTTTATTTCTGACTTTGTTACTTTTTATCATTTTTGGTTAATTTCACTCATTTCTTTTAATTTTATAAATAGTTTCTAACTTTAAAAAATTACCAAAAATTTTATAAAAATATTTGAGTCCTTTTCTGATTTTTCTTTGGTCTTACTTAATATTTCTTGATTAATTTGAACATAGTTTCTATTTTTCTCTTTTATTTCTATTTGAAAACTTTTTAAAACTTTTTTTATGAATATATTAAATGTAATATTATTTTGTGATTATTTTCTGGCTGATCTTGGGTTGAATTTTTTATCATGAACTTTGTTAACATCATTGGATCCATGGTGTTGAGTTTAACTCCATAAAAATGGATGAATGATTTTAATAATAGTTTGATTAAAATTTAATCCAAATGTGGATTATACATTCTTCCCCACCCCTATTCATCTAATCCCCTTCTGATTGCACTAAGTGTTATTGGAGCATGATCTCTATATCATATCTCAAAACAAATGGTGCATATATTGCTATTGGCCGACCTTAAAATAGGTGTAACTTCTATATAAGTCCACTTACGATTGCTTAACATAGCGTTAAATTTTGTCCCGATTTGAATAAATGATCATTCGTGTCCCAAACCTATGTTTGCAAGCCCGAGTATGTTAATTTGATCCCTTTGATCCAATAAATTTGAGATTCATTGTGTGGAGGCTTTGGTTCTACCAATCCTCTAATGGATCTACAAC
Source organism: Vicia faba (assembly GCA_948472305.1). Taxonomy (NCBI): domain Eukaryota; kingdom Viridiplantae; phylum Streptophyta; class Magnoliopsida; order Fabales; family Fabaceae; genus Vicia; species Vicia faba. The sequence goes on from OX451735.1 coordinate 143,734,709, forward strand.
ACTTTTGGTCAACGCGGATCACTTAAACATCGTTGATCATTAAATGGTACTTGTGAACATTCTGAATGGATGATATTCTTGAGAAAAAGAAAATGCAACTTGTTGTGTGGAGGCTTTGGTTCTACCAATCCTCTAATGAGTTCCAAATGCAAGTTTCAATATGGCCGTCCAACTAACCACTAATTATTAAATTGTTTTTACTTTATGATTTTATTTTTTATGCTTTATGTACCATTTACTTTAAGCATTATATTTCATGCCATTTTTATTTTGCTCACTTAAGCATTTATATTCTTGTTGTTTTTATTTTTCTCGCTTGAGTTTTTCTTATATCTTTTAAGACACCTAATAATCAACATGAACCCTAAAAAATTCTTTAATGATACTTGGACTATTTGGTTACTATCCTTGGCATTATGGAGTATTGGACTTCTTGGACTTAGGATTAGAAACCTTGACCTATGTTAGAAACCTTGTAACCTTAATTGATATTTTATGTGGATTTCTTGAGTTTTACCTCAGGAAATTGGGTTGTTTGTTTTATGTGCAGGTTATTGTGATTACATTCTTTGTTTGTAATCTGGAATTCACCCGTATACATCCGTTACTCTGCCCATTTTTTGTGAAGACATAATACACTTAAAGTTTGGTTCTATCAAGAGGTCTAGTATCTTTTCTTGTTTGGTTTCAATCCAAGGAACGGGAATTCTATCTTGACTCATAATGTCAAGTATTGGCTTCTTGCTGGTTAGATGGTTCTTATCCCTAGCATTTACCTTATGCTTTAGGATAATCTCTTCTTCTCCTCCCATCTTCTATAATTTCAAAATTCTTCCTCCTCCTTTTGAAAACTCTTCTTGTTTCTAAATTTGAACCACTTTCATAATAAACTTGGACTTAGTTCCATGCATTTTCAAAATATTTTCACAAGTAAACTTCAATCAATGTAATAATACCTTGGCATTTTTTTTGTGATAAGATTAAAATTCAATCAATCTCATTTCAAACCATTTTGCCACTTTGGCTTTTTATTTTAAAACCTTTCTCAAAAGATTAGACTCTTGTCAATCCTTGTAGTGATGCAAACAACTATACTTCTACAACATGTAGTGAAGTGAGATATTTTCCACTTTGGTGTTGAGTGAGGCATTGTTGATTTTAAGATCCAAGCCATATCTTTCACTTTGAGATCATGCAAATTCTCCTTTCTCATGATTGTGGGTAGTAACTATGTTTTCCACACGGACAATGATAATGATGCCTTATCACATAAAATTAACCAACACACTTATGGTTTAAATTTTTTAAAAGAGGAACTACATGTACCCTGATCCCCTATTGCACGAGAGGTGGTACGTAGGCACTAAAGATTCACAACCGCGGCGGGTGAAAAAATAATAAAAAATATATTTCTTTTCTCACCTCCACCATCTATTTTACATACAACATTTTATAGCCAAAATATATAGATGTTTCAAAGAGGTTCCTGCGGAGTACTGTAGATGTTTAGGGTGCTAATACCTTCCCTTTGCATAACCAACCCCCTTACCTTGAATCTTTCCCCCTTTTTTTGGGTTACTCTCTCTTTTCTCATTTCTTTGGAAACAATAAAGCGCGGTGGCGATTTTTATTTTGATCTGTATAAGTCTAGTCAATCCAATGGCTTAGTCTTAAACATTTCTACCGCTACAATATGTATTGATGCCAATTATTTGTTACCACCCCTAATATTGATGTTTGTTGGTATTATCCTACCGCCTCTTTTCACCCCAGTGGATCGACATTACCTTTTTTGCTATCTTTACTGAGAGTGGATATTTTGCGGTTATCTATTGATAACTGTTATCCTTCATTTTCCCTCTTCAATGTCTGAGTTGATATTACTGTCTCTGCTCCTTATGCTTTACCCAATAGAGTCGAGTCTTATGTTCACCAGTGATTTATTTTCCTGGTCTAATCTTCTTTTGATCTTTTATTTTCGGTATCCCCAGTGGTTTATTGTATCACCCTTGGATCTGCTTATTTGCATTCATAATCATAATTGCATGGCATCTTAGGGCCAAAAATAAGGGTTGTTTTATATTTAAGTATCTTTAATCGCGTCGAAACGGAGATTTTTATCTTTGTATCTTGGGATATAAGACACTTAAATAAGGGCAGCTGTTGTACCCCAATTTTTGCCCCAAAGATCCCTTTGTCATCTCATATCAACTCAGTCACAACAAGATCACACTAGGGTTTAGTTCTTCTCCTTATCTTTAGCTTTGCTCATGGGGAATCACCAAGCACCTTGACTTGTATTTTCTGATCATCTATATTTTGTATTGATTAAATTTTAACTAATGAATACAATGAATGTTTTCCCTAAACGATGATATTATAGGTGAAAGCACAACATATTCCATCAAGTTGATCTATAGGTTCATGAGTTTATTTCTATGCCTTCGTCAACAAAGCTTTATTGATATTCAAGATTCATTATTAAAGATAATTTGAAGTAATATCATGACAAAGTCTATTATTATTTATAATACCTCAAGTTGTCAAAGATAGTTCAAATATGTAAGGGTCGGTTGAAGAAATTTTGACCTAATTGGATGAGTTCTTTATTTCTTGATCACAAGTGCATATTTCCCTCAATTCTCAATATTTGGAAGTGGTTATGGTTGCTATGGTTCCTCATTATCATTCTCAACAACTTGTATTTACATGAAAAATGTATTTGTGCAAGAAAGATTGTCAAATTTGAAAAGGGTTTCTAAGGGATTTTGTTTCTGTAGGAGCTAGGAATTTGAACTTCTAAGGGCCATATCTTTCTCATCTTTTGGTATTTTTGAGTGATTACAAAGACATGTTCCTCTTTAAAGGTTTATCAACAAAACACTTCAAAAGTTTCAAGAAGATTTTATGTGGAAGATGCCTAATGATAGAGAAAGATTACAAGTTCTCTACATATGCCATAAAATTCCCTTATCTCCTTGAGCCCATTCTTTTTTCAAACTGATCTTAAAGATGTGAAATTCAACCCTTCTTTTATGTTCAAAGCTTGAAAATGGATGGAAGATGTCTTAAGGACTCAAAATATTATAGGTCATCTCATGAATTTTCACCAACTTCACTGAAGAAGTGAAAAACACATAAAGGGGGGTTGAATTGTAAAACTGAAAATCAATGCAATGAACACAATATTTTTATCCTGGTTCATTTGATCTCAAACTACTCCAGTCCACCCGTCAAGGTGATTTCGCATCTCTCCAACGAGGTCTTAATCCACTATATTCAACTGAATATTACAATCTGCTTTAACAACTGCTAAAGCCTTCTTGATGCAAACCACAATCCGGTTTGTTAAGGAACAACTTTCTTACAAAGAATTGAAATCTATGAGTGTGAATGTTTTCTACAAAACTGTTTATCACAACTGTGATACTACACAAATTAAGCTTATTGAAACTAGATTGCTAAAATAATTTAGTAAGGAATTTTGGAGCTTTTAGCAAACTGAGAGTAAGGAAGATGATGATTAGCTTTTAGGCGTGTAAATTGATGTAGAGCATTAGCCAATTCAATCTTCATTGACTTGGTTATATAGCATTGAAATTGATGAACGTTGGAGCCATAATTCTGTTTCAATGCCAATAATAATCTTTCCTTATTAAGCAGATCTTGTCTGGAATGATGTTGTTGGTAATAACTCATCTTGAATGCACAGTATCGTTGCCACTTAAGTGTGTTCTGGCTTTGGCTCATTCTGACGCTGCTTAAGTGCTGATGAACTGTTGTTGTCTTTATCAGAGTTCAGAGTATTGAGCGCAGTTCTGTTCATCAAGCTTCAGCATAAGCGTGAGTTGTTCTTCTTAGCTTGGTATCTGATATAGCATCTTCTGATGCTGATGTTGATATCCAATATTCTGATGCTGATTATGATGTTCTCATGCTGATACCCATCAGAGTTTCTGCAAAACAGAAAGTAATATTTTAGGTAGCAAATAGTTCTTACATGAATCACATAATTAATATATCTTTTCATTTTGTTATCATCAAAACTTAAACTTAGGGTAGTAGATTCAAACATTGTTCTAACAATCTCCCCCTTTTTGATGATGACAAAAAGTAGATATTTTTTAATTGAAAATAGCGTGAAAAAGTATCAGAGATAACTGAATGATAAGTTGCATCATAATTAAATAAGGAGTTATCAAAGATAAGGGATAAAGAGATATCAGAGTTGGGATTGGAGATACTTCCCCTGAATTTATTACTTCCCTTTTTAATTCCGATAGTCTTCAGGATCAGATCTTTATTGAATGTTTGAACATCAGAATGTTAGAGCTTCAGATCAGAATATCAGAGCTTTGACTATCAGAACTTCAGAGTATCAGAGCTTTGCTTTGGATCAGAGTATCTGAGCTTTGGGCTTCAGTGTATCAGAGAGCATTCTTGTACCTGTAGACTTATGTAAAAAAACAGAAAACATTCAAGTATATCAGAGTTAGAATGTTTGAGACTTTTTGTCTCAGTAATCTGTTATTGAAAAATATCACTCTTGTTCTCCCCCTTTTTGTCAGTAATCAAAAAGTGTAAGTGATGTGCTAAAACGATCAGAGCAGAAAAACTTGTTATATATTACAATTCGGAGCCAGACAAAACAGTACAGAAGATATGCAAAGAAAAACATTGAAAATATCATGAATGAAAAACTAAGGTTGTGGAGGAAAGCGTGTGAATAGAGTCTCCAGCATTGCCTTAATTTGATCAGCAGTTTCAGTCTGCTTGTGCACCATGCTAACTACTGTATCTATCTTGCTGTCTTGCACATCCATCCTTTCCTTCATCTTCTGATCATTTTCATCCATTCTTTGCTGCAGACGAATATCATTCAGCTTCAGCTCTTCCAGAGTTTGCATGTCCAAGGCAGCTTGAGAAACATCAGAAGCAGGGAGCTTCTGGGAGCTTCCTGCAACATCTTCAGCTTGACTAACTTCTTCAGCTTGAATTGTCTGATCTTCTTCTGGCTGCACTTTTGAAGTTGGGCGCTTCTCATACCATGGCTCACTATCCAGAAGGAGCACGTCTTCCTGTGGCAGCTGACTTTCAACTTCCTTCAGCAGCTTGCTGAAGATCTGTTGTGCCTGCTCATAGTTGATATATTGCAACTTGAGGGCTTCAGCACGTACCCATATTCTGAAACGTGTCCAGAGCTGGTCTGAGGCAGCAGGATCAATCATTCCAGGACAAACTTGCTTTAGAGAAGCAATCCATTGCTGCAAACCTGTTTCAAAATTCACAATGCCAGAGCCAACATCTGGCTGTTTTGGTTTTGGAATGGCTATTTTATTTTTGAGATCAGCAAGACGGTCAAGGATTATTAAATCGATGAAGGTCTTGCTGGGGTCTTCTGTAGTTTGTTTGGGAGATGGAGTGGGAGAATCAGAAATAATAATCGGACTGTTTGGGGTTTTTGGAGTATTTGGAGGGGTAGTTTCTGGCGAGGATGGTAGCTGGGCCATGGTTACAGTTGTTCCACATGGCAGCTGAATTGCCAGAAGTTGTGGCTCAGAGGATTGAGGAGAATGAGGTTTAGGTGATGGAGTTTCAGAATGATGAAACTCAGGTTGAGGAGGTGATGGAGGAGGTGATGGTTGAGGTGATGGTGGATGAATTTCTGGTTGAGGAGAGGGAGGAGGAATTGCTGGTTGTGGAGAAGGAGGAGGAATTTCTGGTTGTTCAGGAATTTGTGGTTCTTCTGGTATGGGTGAGAGAGGTTGTTCTGGTTGAGGAGAGTGGGCAATTTCTGGTTCAGTGTTTGGATTATTTGAGAGGTGATCAGAAACACGTTGATCAATGTCAGACAGAACTTTGTCAAGTTCTGATGCTGTTGAAGTTGTGGGTTTTGGATGTTTGGTGCGGGGTCTTCTGAGAGACAGTGACTCAGAAGGGTCATCTTCTGGTTCGGTTTCATCAATAGTTGGTATGGGGATAGGGATTTCATGTGAAGCTGGAGTTGGAATTGGTGTTGGAATAGCAGAAGAATTTAAAACAGAAGCAGCAGATAAATTACCTCATTTCTTGGGGGTCTGCTGGGATGATCCTTCTGAAGTGGCCTTCCTTTTCTTTGTCTTCTTCAGAGAAACTTCTGGTTGAGGTTGGTGCAGATCTTTGATATTCAGCTTGGGATCTGTACCATCAGCCTTGCAAGCGTCCAAGTATCTGAGAACCACCACTGGTTTTGATTCTATCTCAGAAAATAATGGAAAGTAGTCCAGAGGGACTCTTCTGCTTGTGATGTCAGCAAGAGGAGTAGCGCTAGGCTCCTATCTGATATTCTATATCAATTTCATTTTCTTCAGATTCTTTGCGTTCAGAGGCTTGCCAACAGTTGGTTCAATAGTACTTAACTCCTGAGCTTCTATAAGGTGCTCTATCAGCCTATTCTCAGTCAGAATATCTGATATTAACCTGCCAAAGGGTATCTAATCCCTCTTTGTTCTTTCTTCTTCCCTGGTCTCCTTGACGCTGGTCCTGAGGTGATTAAACAGAAGATGAGCCAAGTTGATTTTTACCTTCTGATTAATAAAGTAGATCAGAAACTGTTGATCTATATTTATATAATCAGGGGTGCTTGTTGGCTTCCTGTGATTAAAGCACCCCAGAATGATCTTCGCCCAAACTCTGTGGTGATCCTTTAAGTCTCTAATCTTGCTGCTGGGCACCCCAAGGGTGAAAATCTGTTCTGCTATGACACCAACGTCAGAGCATCTTTCAGCCATATCAATACAGCGGACGCCACCGCCACTGTAACCAATCAATTTTGCTATGTGATCCTCAGTGATCACAATCTTCTTTCCCATTATGTAGGAGGTGACTTGATGCATTCATGAGGACGCATGAATCCAGAACTCCTTGACCAAAACTGGGAACGTTGGTCCAACCAACCTGTCAAAATATATCTCCCATTTCTGTGCCGTAACTTCTTCTGTCAAGTCAAAACCATTTTCTTTCAGACTGCCAAAGTCAATAATCAGTTCAAACAGCACTTCTAAATTCTTCACTGGTGTAAGGAGTGTTCTGAATGGAACTTGGTACTGTTCAGAGGAATCTTTCTTCTGAGGACCTGCAGAGACATTGCTGGAGGTTGCCATGTTCACACTTAGGGTTTTTCTGAGAAAACTGAAAAATTGGTTTCTTTGAGAAAGATGAACACACAGAGAAAATGCAGAGAAATATTTGTGAGAATGAAAGAAACGGTAAAAGATTAATGTGAGAAGTTAAAGTGCTTAAATAGATTTCAAAATACTTTTTGAAAGTGTAAACGGTTTCAAGAAAGAGAAATAAAATCATGATTACGTTTTAAAAACATGATTACTTTCATTTAATGCTTGCTGATTTTGGGGGATTTGAGAAAGATACTTGAAACGGTTACCAGACATGTGTCTCAATGCACCCAATCAGCGTTTTGCCTTCTCAAAAGCGTGCACGCGTTCTGCTTCAGAGATTTGCTAATGATTGGATGACACTTGTTTGATTTAGTGAGCAGCACATCTATCCTTAAGCTGAAACGCTCAGATCTTTAAGAATAGCATCTGATATAATCTGCATGTTCTATCTTTCTGAAAAGAGATTGATCAGAAGTTCACAGTAAAACAAATACATTCTGAAGATAAATATATAAAATTAAAGCATTTTCACTCTGGGCAGATTTTCATGCTGAGATGTTTCAGAATGAAATTGAACCTATCTTCAGAAAGGGGTTTAGTGAAGATATCAGCCCATTGATGGTCTGCATCTATAAATTTTAAGTTCAAAATTCCTTTCTGAATGTAGTCCCTAATGAAGTGATGTTTTATTTCTATATGCTTAGCTCTAGAATGTAAAATGGGATTCTTACTTAAGCAAATAGCAGAAGTATTGTCACAGAGTATAGGGATGTTACTCTCAAAAATCAGGAAGTCTTCAAGCTGACTTTTCATCCAGAGCATTTGTGTGCTACATCCTGCTGCTGCTATGTACTCAGCTTCTGTTGTTGATAGCGCAATTGTGGATTGCCTTTTGCTGGACCAAGAGATCAGATTGTCTCCCAGAAACTGGCAGCTTCCAGAAGTACTTTTACGCTCTACTCTGTCTCCAGCAAAGTCAGCATCCCAGTAGCCTACTAAGCTGTAATCACTAGATTTTCTATAAAATAAACCCAGATTAGTAGTACCTTTCAGATACTTGAAAATTCGCTTAACAGCTGTTAAGTGAGATTCTCTAGGATCTGATTGGAATCTAGCACAAATACAAATGCTGAATAAGATATCAGGTCTTGAAGCTGTCAGATAAAGGAGAGAACCAATCATACCTCTGTAGACCTTCTGTTCTACCTTTTTGCTTACCTCTTCTCTTTCCAGAATGCACGTGGGATGCATTGGAATCTTTGATGGCTTACATTCTGAGAGGTCAAATTTCTTCAGAAGATCTCTGATATATTTGCTCTGATGAATGTAAGTTCCCTCTGGAGTTTGATTGATCTGAATTCCTAGAAAGAATTTCAGTTCCCCCATGAGGCTCATCTCAAATTCTGCCTGCATACACTTAGCAAATTTTCTTCCAAGAGAAGGATTAGTAGATCCAAAAATAATATCATCAACATAAATTTGACAGAATAAGATGTCATTCTTAACTGACTTACAAAATAAGGTAGTGTCCACCTTCCCTCTGGTGAATTCATTTTCTAACAGAAAGTTACTTAGTCTTTCATACCAAGCTCTGGGAGCTTGTTTCAGACCATATAGTGACTTCTTTAGTGTGAAAACATGTTCTGGATGTTGTGTATTTTCAAAACCAGGGGGTTAGTGCACATAAACCTCTTCATCTATATAACCATTTAAGAATGCACTCTTGACATCCATCTGATATAGAGTGATGCCTCTGTTAACAGCAAATGAAATTAAAAGTATGATAGATTCTAACCTGGCGACTGGAGCAAAGGTTTCTGTATAGTCTATCCCCTCTTGCTGACTATAACCTTGTGCTACCAGTCGTGATTTGTTTCTGATGACTTCACCTTGTTCATTAAGCTTGTTTCTGAACACCCATCTTGTTCCAATGACGTTGAATCCTTTTGGTCTGGGAACAAGATCCCATACGTCATTTCTGGTGAATTGATTCAGCTCTTCTTGCATTGCTAGAATCCAGTCATTGTCCATAAGTGCTTCATCAATAGAAGAAGGTTCGATCAGAGACACAAGTCCCATGAGGGTTTCTTCAGAGTTTCTGAAGCTTGCTCTTGTTCTGATTGGATCTTCCATTCTTCCTAAGATAGTTTCTTCTGGGTGATCCAAGCTGCTTCTGGGTAATCTCTTCTGAGGTTGATCAGCAGCTGTTATAGGATTGCTAGCAGTACTCCTTTCAGATGTTGAAGGAGTGTCTGTGTTGAGAGCTTCTGATGACTTGTCTTCAGAACCTGTAAATTCAATTTCCATACCTGCAAAAACTTCATTCTGCTTTGACTTTTCAGAGTCAAGCTTGTCATCAAAACGAACACTGATTGATTCTTCCAGAATCTGTGTTTCTGTATTGTATACTCTGTACCCTCTTGAGCGTTCAGAGTATCCTAACATAATACACTTCTGTGCTTTGAGTTCAAACTTGTTCAAATAATTCTTTGTATTTAACATAAAACAGGTACATCCAAATGGATGAAAATATGAAATGTTGGGCTTTCTGTTCTTTCACAATTCATATGGAGTCTTTTCCAGAATAGGTCTTATTGAGATTTTATTCTGAATATAGCACGCTGTGTTTATTGCCTCTGCCCAGAAGATCTTAGCAACGTTTGTCTCATTGATCATGGTTCTGGCCATTTCTTGCAATGTTCTGTTCTTTCGTTCTACAACTCCATTTTGTTGGGGAGTTCTAGGACAAGAGAAATCATGCAGAATGCCTCTGTCATTAAAGAATGACTCAAAATCTTTGTTTTCAAATTCTCCACCATGATCACTTCTGACTTTAACGATTCTAAGATCCTTTTCATTCTGAACTTGGTTATAGAAGGTAACAAACACAGAGTGTGACTCGTCCTTGTGTCTTAAGAACTTTACCCATGTCCATCTGCTATAGTCATCTACGATTACTAACCCATACTTCTTGCCACTGACTGAAGCAGTTTTAACTGGTCCAAATAAGTCAATGTGCAGAAGTTCTAATGGCTTAGAGGTAGAAACAACATTTTTAGATTTGAAAGAAGGTTTTGCAAACTTGCCTTTCTGACATGCTTCACACAGAGCATCTGAATTGAACTTCAAATTAGGAAGTCCTCTGACCAGATTGAGTTTGTTAATCTGAGATATTCTTCTCATACTAACATGCCCCAATCTTCTGTGCCAGATCCACTGCTCATTGTTAATAGACATAAGACACTTTACATTCTGACTTTTCAGTTCAGAAAGTTTGATTTTATAGATGTTGTTTTTCCTCTTTCCATTAAACAGGATAGTCCCATCTTTCTGACTAACAGCTTTACATGATTTTTGATTGAAGATTATATCATAACCGTTATCACTTAATTGACTTATGGATAACAGATTATGCATTAATCCATCTACTAGCAGAACATTATTTATAGAGGGAAGATTTCCATTACCTATAGTTCCAGAGCGAATGATCTTTCCCCTCTGATTGCCTCCAAAGCCAGCGTGGCCTCCAGGCTTAAGTTCCAGGCTTTGGAACATATGCCTTCTTCCCGTCATGTGTCGCGAGCAGCCAGAGTCCAGGTACCATGACTGGTGTTTCTGATTTGCTGCTAAAGATATTTGCAACATGTATTATTTTATCCTTAGGTACCCAGATTTTCTTGGGTCCTGATTTGTTAGATTTACCAAAACTCTGGTTGAATTTTGGTTTCACATAATACTTACTGCTAGTGTATTTAATATCATGTGTGTGACCATACACAAAATGTGAATTCAGAGGAGTGTGTTTAATGGTTAAATCCATGACATTCTTTGGTGTAGGAACCTTACCTTGGTATCCTATTCCCTTCCTGTCGTTTCTGCTAACTCCATAGATCATTGAAGCCATTTTGCTTCTATCTATGCTTTTAGCAAGGAACTTCTGGAAACTGTGATCATACTCCTTTATGATCTCATCAGCACTGCTGGGAGTTTCAGAAATTAGTTCCTTCTGAGAGTTTTGTAAAACATTTTCTAATTTTGAAATTTTATTTTTCAGCTCAGAATTTTCCAATTTAAGACTCTCAGTCTTATCAGAGTCAGATTCAAGATTCCTTTTCAGTTTTTTGAATTTAAATCTAATTTGCTGGTACCTTTCCAGAATTTCATTAAGGCTTTCAGCAAGTTCAGCCTTGGTAAAATTAACTGCAAAGTCAGGAAATACCTCTTCAGTATCTGATTCTGAGTCTGATTTAGAAGCTTCACTATCTTCTGAAATGTTGGCCATGAGAGCTATGTTTGCTCTCTCATCATCTGATTTTGAGTCAGCTTCAGACGAGTCAGAGTCATCCCATGTAGCCATGAGACTTTTCTTCTTTTCTCTTCCAGACTTCTTTTTGGGCTTTTCCCTCTGAAGCTTTGGACAGTCACTCTTGTAGTGTCCTTGCTCATTGCACTCATAGCAGATGATGTCCTTGGTGTTTGGCTTTCTGCTTCCTGAGGAGCCTTCAGATCTTCTATATCCAGAGGAAGAATCTGTCCTTCTGTATCTGGAAGAAGACTCGTTCTGATCAGATCTTCTGGGATTCCTGAACTTCCTTTGCCTCTGCTTCCACAGTTGATTCACTCTTATGGAGAGGAGAGAAAGTTCGTCTTCTTCTGATGAGGATCCATCAGATGTTTCTTCAACTGCCTGCAAAACTTTAGACTCAGATTTTTTGTTAGATTTTAATGCTAAAGGCTTACCTTGCTTCTGAGGTTCATCAGCTTCTAGCTCTATCTCATGACTTCTGAGGGAGCTGATAAGTTCCTCCAGAGAAATTTTGTTGAGATCTTTTGCTAGATTCAGAGCTGTAACCATTGGCCTCCACTGCTTTGGTAAGCTTCTGATGATCTTCTTGACGTGATCAGCAGTAGAGTATCCTTTGTCCAGAACCTTGAGACCAGCCACCAGAATTTGGAATCTTGAGAACATTGTTTCAATGGATTCACTTTCTTCCATTTTAAATGCCTCATACTTCTGAATGAGCGCAAGAGCTTTAGTTTCTTTGACCTGAATGTTTCCCTCATGCGTCATTCTGAGTGAGTCAAACATGTTCTTTGATGTGTCTCTGTTAGAGATCTTTTCATATTCAGCATAGGAGATGGCGCTGAGAAGGATGGTTCTGGCCTTGAGGTGATTTTTGAAGTCACGCTTTTGTTGGTCAATTATAGGTTTCCTATCAATCTTCTGACCGCTTGCATTCACAGGGTGCGTGTATCCATCTGTCACCATGTCCCACAGATCAGCATCATGTGCCAGAAAGAAGCTTTCAATTCTGTCTTTCCAGTAATCAAAATTTTCTCCATCAAAGACTGGAGGTTTTCCGCTGAATCTGTCTCTATCTTCATTGTTGTCATTGCTGGTGTGTGAATAAGTTCCTGCCATTGTGTTTTTCTGACGCTGGATCTTGTACTGACACGGTTAAGTGTTTTAGCTCAGAACCAGGCGCTCTGATACCAATTGAAGAAGTGAAAAACACAAGAAGGGGGGTTGAATTGTAAAACTGAAAATCAAATCAATGAACACGATATTTTTATCTTGGTTCGTTTGATCTCAAACTACTCCAGTCCACCCGTCAAGGTGATTTCACCTCTCTCCAACGAGGTCTTAATCCACTATATTCAACTGAATATTACAATCTGCTTTAACAACTGCTAAAGCCTTCTTGATGCAAACCATAATCCTGTTTGTCAAGGAACAACTTTCTTACAAAGAATTGAAATCTAGGAGTTTGAATGTTTTCTACAAAACTGTTTATCACAACTGTGATACTACACAAATTAAGCTTATTGAAACTAGATTTCTAAAATAATTGAGTAAGGAATTTTGGAGCTTTTAGCAAACTGAGAGTAAGGAAGATGATGATTAGCTTTTAGGCGTGTAAATTGATGTAGAGCATTAGCCAATTCAATCTTCCTTGACTTGGTTATATAGCATTGAAATTGATGAACGTTGGAGCCATAATTCTGTTTCAATGCCAATAATAATCTTTCCTTATTAAGCAGATCTTGTCTGGAATGATGCCGTTAGTAATAACTCATCTTGAATGCACAGTACCGTTGCCACTTAAGCGTGTTCTGGCTTTGGCTCATTCTGACGCTGCTTAAGTGCTGATGAATTGTTGTTGTCTTTATCAGAGTTCAGAGTTTTGAGCGCAGTTCTGTTCATCAAGCTTCAGCATAAGCGTGAGTTGTTCTTCTGATCTTGGTATCTGATATAGCATCTTCTGATGCTGATGTTGATATCCAATATTCTGATGCTGATTATGATGTTCTCATGCTGATACCCATCAGAGTTTCTGCAAAACAGAAAGTAATATTTTAGGTAGCAAATAGTTCTTACAAGAATCACATAATTAATATATCTTTTCATTTAGTTATCATCAAGACTTAAACTTAGGGTAGTAGATTCAAACTTTGTTCTAACACTTCACCAAGTCATAACATTCTCATTTTTTGGAGATTTTATATGGTTCAAGTCTCAAAATATCATTCAAGAGATTTACTTCATGCCATCTTCTTTGGTTAAGAGCAAATTTTAAATGGAAAGCCATGTTTGGATGCAAGACATTATAGGTAATTTTTTAAGAAAAACTTAGAATTTTTCTAAGTACAAAAAGTTCACATCTTTTTCTCAACTCTGACTCATCACAACTATCATCTCTAGCATCCATGTGATTCCATTATTTTGACATTGTAAAGTTGGTGATCTTACCGTTCCAATGCATCAAGAATCAAGTCCTTAGGTTCCCAAAATTGTGCACACCATGATTTCAAAATTAGTACCTTGGAACTGAAGTTTCTCAAACTGTCAGAATGCTACTTCCACGATTTGACTTCTAATCACCAAATTTGTGCGCAATTTGATTTCAAAGATTTTTGTGCAACTTGTTCTCTATGTTTTGTGCATCATTTTGGAAAGTTATTTATTCTATGTTGATCTAATCTGTGAGATCTTGATTTTTGGTTTTTATCCCATTTGATTTGGATGAGAAATGAGCAAGATATCGCAATAAGAACATTGTGTGTTGAACTTAGTTAAACAAGTTAGGGTTTGGTGTGTGGCATGGACGATTATGTGTCTTGTCATAATTGAACATGTTCTAAAGCATTTACATTGTTTTTGCTTTTAAAAAGATGTAATAGATCTCAATCCTTTTTAATTTTCCTTCATTTTTAGTTGATTTCTTTAATTTTGTTTTAATATTTTTCTTGATTAAAAAATCATCAAAAAAATATTCTATACATTATTTTTAATATATTTTTGTATTATGAGTTTTATTTCATATTTTATTCATTTTTTCATGATTAATTAATTCACTTAGTTTAATTAGGTATCTTATTCACCTTTTAGGTTTTTGAATTTTACTTTTTAGTTTTCATTTAACTAAAAAATCTATAAAAAATGTTGAGTTGCATTATGAGTCTACCTCTTGAAAATAGTTTTTGTTTGATTTTATAAAATTCATGACACTCTAATTAAATCATTTTCTTAGTTGTGTTTTTCTTTTTTTTTCTTTCCAATTTTATTGCATTTTGCAAATAATTATTGTTTTAATTTCTCCTCTTGTGATGAAATTCCCGAAAAAAATGTTTAGTGCTTCTTAGATATTAGTATAGTTTGTCATGATTTTTAATTTTGTTTACATTTCAGTTTTCTCATTTTTCAAAATTGTGCAATATACTTAATTTCCGTGACTTTTAAAAATCAAAGAAAATATGTTGGAGATTATTGGATGGATTGAGGTCATGAAAACTATTTTTCTGAATTTTAAACATTGATCTCATGTTTTTCACAATTTATTTTGTCAAGCCTCTTTCGTTTGAGCCTTTTGCCAACTAGTTTTGACAGTTTCAAATCATTTTCACTTTTCCAAGTTAATCCAATAGTGTTACACCATGTTTCTGACTTTTTTAAGTCTTTTAGAAGTTAGGATTGAATTGGTATGATTTTAATTTTTTTTCCTATTTTTAACCTAATTTTGACTTAGAGGCATGCATAGAAGTTTGCTTTAGTTATAGTATCTTCAATTGATGGATTATGTGCATAGTTTTAGGCCAATCATTTGAGTAGGGTATGCAAATGAATTGGTCTTACTCTGATACATATTTCCTTTTTCTCTCATGCTTCTAACATTCATTCATGTGTTTTGTGCATGGTCTTCTTGTCTTGTGTGTGATGACTGAGTTTTTACTCTTATATTCTTGTTTGGTACTAACTTGTATTACATACATCATCTAATCATGTTTACTCTTCATCCATATTCCTCATTGAAATTCATTTTTACTTAGACGCATGATAAGAAAGGTTTTGACCTAGTTGTTGCACTACATTGTGTGTGTGTCTAAGTGATGATGCCTTAAGGATGATTAGAGGTATTAAAATGTGTTAAAATTATGTGGTTACTTCTGACCTAACTTCTATTTTACACCACATGTTGTGATCAATCCATCACACACTTCTTACTACTTCACATTCACTTTATGTTTTGACTTAAGTGTATGCTTGAAATGTGTTGATGTTTGTTGAGGACTTTGAGTCCAATCCTTTCAATGTTTGAAATTTAATCTTGGCTTCTATCCTCATCTCAATTCTCCATTCTATTATGATTCCTTTAGTTGGCACTCATTTTCCAACTAACATGGTTGTATAATGAGAGCTACATTTGCATTCTAACTTGCCTTCATTGAGGCCCATTGTGTAATGGTTGCATCATAAACATTGTTTTATGTCTCGTTGAGGTATCTTGATGTTTTCTTTTTCCTATAACATCTAAATACCTTAGGTTTTATCTCTTTAGATCACTTATGCCTGCATGCATTAGATACTATAACTTTTACAAGTTGTCATGACACTTGAGCATGTCACATCAATGACATTGCTTAGGGTTTAAAGTTCATGATGGATACTTTAAGAGGGATCATGAAACTGACATAAGACCTATAAGTAGAAATATCCTTCATCTAATTTTTTCTTTACCAACTTCACTTGGTTTAGGCAAATGTTTCCATCTTTTGTGATGTTGATTATCCAAACTTGTGACTTTGCTTGTGTATGAAGTTTCATCTTCATGTTACGTTACTTTTGAACCTCATATTAAGTCAACTTATAACATATGTCACACATGTCATAAATCTCAAATTATGATCTCTTTACTTCATCAATACTCTTTCAACTTAAACTAGATAAATTTTGTTTCTTTGCATTATTTCTTTTGTATGATATATGTGCAATCTTCATCCATGACTTATGGTATTTAAATATAGTTTGTAAAGTCCATATTGATACTGACTTGTAAGCTTTGACCCCTCTTTAAGCATGTCCCTTGTTCATCTATCCTCTTCTTGTTTCTTTCTTTGCTTTAGGGTTGACTTTGGGTAAGGTATAGACCTAGTCTTGTCCTAACTTTTAAGTATGATGTAGTAGGTTTGTCTTAGGGGTTCATAGAACTTTTTAGTACATTAAAATTGTGTGTTTTCTTCTGACTTCACAAATAATTACACATTACACCATGGTTGTCTGATCACACACTCAGTTGTACTTCACTTTACAATTTTGTTTTGACCTAGATTGTATGCTTTGGTGTTTATACCATGATCTTTATGTCTAATTGAGTTTTACCTTTATTATTTGACATGTGTTGAATTTATGACATGTCCATGTTTACTTTCTCTACTCCACATCATCTCTTTCATCTCAATGCTTTTTAGCATTGCATGAGGACTTATGTACACTTAGGGTTTTCTAACCAACTTTCCTTGTTGGATTTGACTGTGAGTCCTTCTCAAGTTTACATTAATAATTGTGATGAACATGGAATGTATCCACTTCTGACTTGTGTGCTATTTAATTTCCCTTACCTTACTTCACCCTCTCATGTCATGCTTCCTTAGTTGCTTATCCTTGCTTTCTTCTTCTAGTTCTCCACTTCTATAAGTGTGTTTAAGAGTTTCATCTCTTGTGTGTGACTTATCACATGAATGATGTGTGTTCTTTATCACATGAATGATGTGTGTGCTTTATTACATGAATTTTGTTTGTGCTTTATCTCATGAATGTTATGTGTGCTTGATGTTTCACCATCTCATCTTTACATGATGTTTTGCCATCCGTGCTTGATGTTTTGTCATCTATCTAATATTACTTGATGTATTGTCATCTTAATACATTAATGTATGATGTTTTATCATCTCATTCTTTACTTGATGTTTTATAATCTTGTTGTACCCAACTTTTCCCCCTAAGATTCCTATATCATTTCATACCATCATAATGCAACAAGATCACACACTAGAGTTTGGTTCCTCTCCTTATCTTTGGCTTTACACATGGGGAATCACCAAGCACCTTGACTTATATTTTTTTGATCATCTATTTTTGGTTTTGATTAATTTCTAGCTATTAAATATAATGAATGTTTTCCCTAATTAATGATGTTATAGGTCAGAGCATAATACTTTCCATCAAGTTGATCTACAAGTTCATGAGTCTATTTTCATGCCTTCTTTAACAAAAGCTTCATTGATTTCAAGCCCCGTCATTGACGATGTTTTGAAGTAATATTCTTAGTGTTTGTTGGCAGAAATTTTGGTAAAACAATGACTCGGTAATGTTTTTCTAAATGTCTTAACATTTGGAGCAAAACTGTTTTGAGTGATGTCAAAGCATATTTCTTTACATCTGCCTACTGAACTGATCTCAGCCTAAAATCAGTTAAGTATTTTTTTCCTGATTTCCAGCACTCTATAATTCAGGATTTGTGATCTACAGGCTGTGAAAAATATGGAAGAATATTTTTGAAATTGCATAATTTTATCTTGGCCTATTTTTATGGAAATATTTAAAAGATTTGAATATTTGTTTTTAAGCCCAAGCCCAAAGCTTCGCATATATAAGGATATGCTTCCTTATTCAAAGACAAGCAACTTTTGAAGAAGAATACTTTCTATCTAATTAGGAGTTTAGGCTTTTTATTAGTAATACACTCTAAATATTAGATTAAATACTTGAGTTGTTATTTGGGTTGTTAATTGTGTATCATTCATAAGCTTTTAAGCAATGAATGATTGAAGTGTTTCAAACTTATTAATTATGTCAAGTTCTTCACTGTAAGTGATTGTAGGGATTTGAGGATGGCCACATACCTAGGTGAGTCTTAGGTAGAAGTTTAGCTTGGGTAGTGATTAAGTGATTAGATCATAAACTGGTTGTTTACTGAGGGTCTAAGAGTTGATACTATTTAGTGAACTTGTCCCTAGCTTGGTAGCCCCCATAGTACGTGTTGTTGTACACTGAACCGGGTGAACAATCTCTTGTGTTTTTACTGCTTTTGATTTTATTGCACCTTACTTGCAAACATATATTTGTGTTGTGACATCTCAATCGGCATCACATATCTGATACCAGAATTTCAATTGGTATCAGAGCAGGCATCCTTCTCTTTATCTTGGTGAGATCCAGGAAAGATACTTTCTGGTATTATGGATAAGGAAGTAGGATTTATGAACAGACCAACCATTCTGGATGGAAGCAATTATGACTACTGAAAATCACGTATGGTTGCATTTTTAAAGTCCTTAGACAGAAGGGCCTAGAAAGCTGTTTTAAGAGGATGGAAACACCCTGTCAAATTGGGGGATAATGGAGAACCTACTACTGAATTAAAACCTAGAGAAGATTGGTCTAAGGAAGAAGATGAAATTGCTCTTGGAAATTCTAAATCCTCGAATTCTATATTCAATGGAATTGACAATAATATTTTTAGATTGGTGAATACATGTGAAGTTGCTAAGGATGCATGGGGAATTCTTCAATCTACTCATGAAGGCACATCCAAAGTTAAGATGTCAAGACTTCAGCTGCTCATCATAAAATTTGAGAATTTGAGGATGAAAGATGATGAAAGTATAAATGACTTCTGAAGAAGTGAAAAACACAAGAAGGGGGGTTAAATTGAAACTTAAAAATCAAATGCAAATGACACGGTGATTTTTATCCTGGTTCGCTTGATCTCAAACTACTCCAGTCACCCACCAAGGTGATTTCGCCTCTCTCCAATGAGGTCTTAATTCACTAATCAAACTGTGAGTACAACCACAACCTAGTTTATCTCAAGGAATTTCACTAATAAAAGAGAGAAATAATATGTGTACTAGTTGTTTTTCGTTACAAAAACTTTATCACAAACTTGTGATGTATTATGCAATTTTAGAGAATAGTTTGAATATGAATTGCAGCATTGAGAGATTGTATAAAAGAAGTTGTGTAAAATCGTAAAAAATTTAACCTTGAAACTTATCTAAATGGAAACATAATAATTGGCACTTAATGCACTTTCCATAATATAAATATTCTCGTCTGATTGCATCTGTTGTAATTGATACTGCTTTGATGGAAACGTAATGCTTCAGAACATAAGGAACTTGGTTGCTGTTTTGCTTCAGAACTTGGGAAGTCAAAATCATAATGACATGTTTGCAACTTTATACTTCCGTTCAGAATTAAGATGTCTTTCACTTTAGCGCAAGTTCTGATTGTCATTCATCAAAACATTCTGATATCAGTTTGCGTACACGACATGAATACCTTTGTAGCTTAACTTCTAATCCACTTCCGTTCAGAACTTCTTTACAAAATAGAACAAAAATTTAGAGTGCATATTTGTTCTTTGTGTTTGTTATCATCAAAACTCTTACGAGGGTTGTAGAATCAAACTATGTTCTAACAATCTCCCCCTTTTTGATGATGACAAAAACTAGGATTTTTCAATAAAAATAGACAGAACAAAAAGCTTAAGAGAGTCTCCCCATGAGTTGAGTACTCAGTTAGAGATGAAATATCTCCCTGAAGTTCATTCTCATCAAAGCTTTTGATGCATCTCCTTTTGTGTTTATCATAGTTTTGTTCCTGTTATGCTTTCGGAAAAAATAAGAAGTTAAGATATTCAGAATGTTCAAGACTTTGTCCCGGTATACTGTTATTGAAAATACCTTACGTTCTCCCCCTTTTTGTCAAGAATCAAAAATCAATATAATCACAAATAATCAAAGTAAAAAAGGATGATTTAAATTAAAACAAATTTCAGGAGCAGATAAGATAAGATGAAGAATACAAAAAACAAGTTAAAAAAATCTAAGATGGAGGAGGAAGTCGTGTGAACAACGCTTCCAGCAAGCTCTTAATCTGAGTGCTTTATTCTTCTTGCTGCCCCAGAATATCCTTGATTTCTTTGGTTGTGTCTTCTTGTTTGTCCAATCTTGTGTGGATTACAGCATTCTCCTTCTTTAACTCTTCTAGAGTTTGCATGACCATAGATGGAGCTGGTGTTTCCTCAGAAGTTGCAAGTCTTTCAAAACACTCTACACCATCTTGTGATTTAATTGCTTCTATAGTTGTATTTTACTTTTCTTGAACAATATCCAGAGGGTGACTATCATAACATTGGTCATTAACTTCTGAAGGTTGGATCTCTTTCCAGAGAGCATTTTCCAGCTGAAGAATTGACTTCTTTTCCCAGTGACTCAGAACTTGATCTTTGAAAGATTTCAGCTGATCACTGAAGTTCTGCTGATCCATTTCATAACTTAATTCTTTCAGCCTCTGGGATTCAAAGTTGAACCATTTTATGAACCGATCCCAATGAGTATTAGAAGCAGCAGGATTTAAATTTTCTAGACTAGCTTTCTTCAAAGAATTAACCCATTCCTGTAATTCTGTTTCAAAAATCAATAAGTTCTTACCAACATCTGTTTTGGTTATGCTTGGTTTAGGTTTGGGAATGGCAATTTTATTTGAGGTTGAAGCTAGGTGGTCCAGCGCTTCTACGTCAATTATTGTTCTGAGATGATCATTTGGACTGTTAATAGGAGAGGGAGTAGTAGAATCAGAAATTATGATTGGTGAATATGGTGTGTTTGGTGTTGTGGAATGATAAGGTGCTTGTATTTTTTGAATGTCAATTATTAGGAGAGGTTGACGAACTATAAGAGGTTCTGTTATTCCAGGAATAAGGGTAGTGGTATCAGAGTCTGTAAAAGAATCTTCTGGTTCATGGGTTTTAATGTTTGGATTTTCAGTTTGGGGAGTGCGAGGGTTTTCATTTTATAGTTGTGGAGTATGAAGGTTTGGATTTTCTTGGATAGGATATTGAATGTCTTGATCAAATAGTTCAATATCAAAAAGAACTCTTGCAAGTTCTAGCTAATTTTGTTCTAGATTTGGCTTGGGGGAGTGAGGTTCGTTTAGAAAGTTTCCAAGGGACATAGAAGTATCAAACTCTATGTCAAAGCCCTTAAAAGTATGAGGTGAGGGATCTTTTGTTGGTAGAGGGGGGTTGTTTTAGATGTTAGAAAAACTATAGATTCTATAACATAAACAAAGGAAGTGATACCTTTCTTTTTAGCAGATTTTGGTGTCCTCTGAGAAGGTCCTTCTCCTGTTGCCTTTCTCTTTCTGGATTTCATCAACACAACCTCTGGAACTTGCTTATGCAGATCACAAATAAAAAGTTCTGGATATGTTCCATCTTCCTTGCAAGCTTCTAGGTATCTGACCACAATCTCTAGTGAAGCATTAATTTTAGAAAATAACGGAAAATCTTTCAGAGGGATTCTCCTTGATGTGATGACTTCATGAGTAGAAACTGTTGGTTCCTTCTTAATGTTATCAATAATCTTCATCTTCTTCAAATTTTTGGCATTAAGAGGTTTACCGACACATGCCTCCAGTGTGATGATCTGGTGAGCTTCTGTCAGATGCTATATCAACGTGTTCTCCGTCAGAATATCAAATATTAATTTGTCCAGAGGAATCTAATTCGTCTTTGTCCTTTCTTCTTCTCTTGTTTCTTTCACGTTTGTTCTCAGATGATTGAAAAGAAAGCGTGGAAGATTTATTTTGGTCTTCTTTGAAATAAAATACAACATAAATTAATGATCGATGTTGATGTAGTCAGGAGAGCTTGTTGGCTTCCTGTGATTTATACACCCATAATGATCCTGTCCCAGATTCTGTAGTAATCCTTCAAATACCTTATCATGCTGGATGGCTGTCCATAAGTGAAAATAACTCCTGTAGTGGCTTTTAGGTCAGAACACTTTTCAGCCATGTCATTGGACCTAACTCCGCTGCCATTGTACCCAATTAGTTTTCCAATCAAGTCTTCAGTAATAAAAATCTTCATCGCCATTACGTAAGACATAACTTGATGATTAGATGAAGTAGCATAAATCCAGAATTCCTTTACAAGAATGGGGAATATTGGACCCAGAAAATGATCAAAGTACCTATTCCAGCCTTGAGTCGTTACCTCTTCACACAAATCAAAACCATTTTCCTTTAAGTTTTCAAAATCGATGATAAGCTCACAAAAAACTTCAAGAGAATCGACTTGAGTGAGCAAAGTTTTTATGGGTTCCTCATATTGTTAAGCTGTTGGTGAAGAACCAGGAGCACTTTGGAGATTTTTTCTGCTCGAGGAAGATGCCATTGTTCATACAGTTTGTTTTGAGATTTCTGAGAAAAGGATTTTTTCAAAATGAAAGACTAGAGAAAATAATAGATGAGAGAATAAGTGAATGGAATACTGATTATGTATTTATAAACAGTTTTTTAAACTTAATTAGTAAGAAAGAGAAAACAAAGTAATGACTATACTGTAATTATGAAACCTGAAAATAGGGGATTGCGTGTAGATACTGAACAGTTACCACAGACGCGTCTCTCAATGCATCCACCAAGAGCCTTAGATCCTTCATAATTTTAACACTTGTTCTGCCTTAGAAGGTATCTTATGAGAGGATGACAAATGTTTGATGGTGTGAACTACACGCCTCTATCTTTTAATTGAACGTTTCAGATCTTCTTAGATAGATTCTGAAGCATTGTACTCCTAACTTCTGAAGACATGTTGATCAGATGTTCACAAAGAAAATATAAAGTTCCGAGGGTTACAAAATATGTAAATAAAACTTCTTATTTTGGACATAATTTCATGTTGATATGTTTCAGAATGAAATTTAACCTATCTTCAGAAAGGGGTTTTATAAAAACATCAGCCCATTGATGGTCTGTGTCAATAAATTTTAAATTAAAGATTCCTTTCTGAATATAGTCCCTAATAAAATTATGTTTTATTTCTATATGCTTAGCCCTAGAATGTAAAATTGGCTTTCTAGATAAACATATTGCAGAAGTATTATCACAGAAAATAGGGATGTTACTCTCAAATATGTTGAAGTCTTAAATTTGACTTTTCATCGAGAACATCTTTGTGCTGCATCTAGCAGCTGCAATGTATTCAGCTTCAGTTGTTGACAATGCAATTGTGGTCTGCCTCTTGCTGGTCCATGAGATCAGATTATCTCTCAAAAACTGACAGCTACCATAAGTACTTTTTCTTTCTACACTGTCTCCAGTAAAATCAGCACCACAGTATCCTACTAAACTGTACTCACTGGTTTTTCTATAAAACAAACCCAGCTTAGTAGTACCTTTAACATACTTGAAAATTCCCTTAACAACTGTTAAGTGAGATTCTCTAGGATCTGATTGGAATCTGGAACATAAGCAAACATTGTATAAAATGTCAGGCCTTGAAGCTGTAAGATATAGGAGAGAACCAATCATACCTTTATAGATCTTCTTCTCTACCTTTTTACTTACCTCTTCCTTTTCCAGAATGCATGTGGGATGCATTAGAGTCTTTGATGGCTTACACTCGGAGAGGTCAAATTTCTTCAGAATTTCTCTGACGTATTTGCTCTGGTGAATGTAAGATCCTTCTGGAGTTTGATTGATCTCAATGCCCAGAAAGAATTTCAGTTCTCCCATAAAGCTCATCTCAAACTCTTCCTGCATACACTTAGCAAATTCTCTTCCCAGAGAAGGTTTAGTAGATCTAAATATTATATCATCTACATAAATCTGACAAACTAAGATGTCATTCTTAAATGTCTTACAGAACAAGGTTGTGTCCACTTTCCCTCTGGTGAATTCCTTTTCTAACAAAAAGTTGCTTAGTCTTTCATACCAAGCTCTGGGAGCTTGTTTCAGATCATAAAGCGATTTCTTTAGTTTGAAAACATATTCTGGATGTTTGGAATTTTCAAACCCAGGGGTTTGGTGCACATATACCTCTTCATCAATGTAACCATTTAAGAATGCGCATTTGACAGCCATCTGATACAGAGTGATGCCATTATTTACAACCAAAGAAGTTAAGATTCTGATAGATTCTAACTTGGCGATTGGAGCAAAGGTTTCTGTATAGTCTACCACCTCTTGCTGACTATAACCTTGTGCAACCAGTCGTGCCTTGTTTCTGATGACTTCTCCTTGTTCATTCAGTTTGTTTATGAACACCCACTTTGTTCCAATGACGTTGAATCCTTTTGGTTTAGGAACCAGATCCCATACGTCATTTCTGGTGAATTGATTTATCTCCTCCTACATAGCCAGCATCCAGTTGTTGTCCAGAAGAGCTTCATCAATTGTTGTTGGTTCAATAAGAGATACCAATCCCATGAGGGATTCTTCAAAATTTATGAATGTTGATCTTGTTCTGATTGGATCATCCTTCTTTCCCAGAATTTTACCTTCAGGGTGAGCTATGTTGCTTCTGGATAGTCTTTTCTGGAGTTGTTCAACAGAAGTTGCTGGAGTGCTTGTGACATTTCCTTCTGATGTTGTTGGCGCGTATTTGTTGGGAACTTCTGATGAATTTCCTTCAGCACTTGTAAATTCAACTTCTATATCTGCAAGAGATTCATTATGCTTTGACTTTTGAGGGTCAAGCTTGTCATCAAATCTAACACTGATTGAGTCTTCTCCAATCTGTGTTTCTGTATTGTATACTCTGCACCCTCTTGATCATTCAGAGTATTCTAACATAATACACTTTTGTGCTTTAGAGTCAAACTTGTTCAGATGTTCTTTAGTGTTAAGTATAAAACAGGTACATCCAAAAGGATGGAAATAAGAAATGTTGGGCTCTCTGTTCTTCCACAATTCATATGGAGTCTTATCCAGAATAGGTCTTATGGAGATTCTATTTTGAATGTACCATGTTGTGTTAATTGCTTCTGCCCAGAAGATCTTAGCAATGTTAGTCTCATTGATCATGGTTCTGGCCATTATTTGTAATGTTCTATTCTTTTGATCTACAACTCCATTTTGTTGGGGAGTTCTAGGACAAGAGAAATCATGAGAAATTCCATTTTCATTAAAAAATATTTCAAATTTTTTGTTTTCAAACTCTCCACCATGATCACTTCTGACATTGACAATTCTAAGATCTTTCTCATTCTGAACTTGGTTATTGAAAGCAAAGAACACAAAATGTGTCTCGTCCTTGTGTCTTAAGAACTTTACTCATGTCCATCTGCTATAGTCAAATACGATCACTAACCTATAGTTCTTGCCACTAACAAATGCAGTTTTCACTGGTCCAAATAAATCTATGTGCAGAAGTACTAATGGCCTAGAGGTAGAAACAACATTTTTTGCTTTAAAAGGAGGTTTTGCAAATTTGGCTTTCTGACATGTTTCACACAGAGCATCTGAGCTGAACTTCAAAGGGATATATCTTGCTCATCTTTTGGTAATTTTGAGTGATTCCAAAGACATGCTTCTCTTCAAAGGGTTATCAACAAATCATTTCAAAAGTTTCAAGGAAATTTGGTGTGAAAGGTACTTGATGACTAAGAAAGATTACAAGTCCTCTAGATGAACCATTAATGTCCCTTATGTGACTTCAAAGCACCATAACTTGGTCAATTTTTATCTCCTTGAGCCCATTATTTTTCCACATTGATTTTAAGAATGTGATCTTCATCCCTTCTTTTATGTGCAAAGTGTGAAAATGGATATAAGATGCCCTAAGGATCCAAAAGATTATAGGCCATCTTATGAATTTATGTCAACTTCAATAAGTCATAACCTTCTCAAATTTTGGAGATTTTGATTAATTCAAGTCTCAAAATTCCATTCAAGAGATCTACTTCATGCCATCTTTTTTGGTAAAGAGGAAATTTCAAATGCAATACCATGTTTGACTCATTGCAACTTTCAGCTTAGGAATCCATTTGATTCCATTCTTTGCACATTATAAATCTTACAATCTCATCTTTCTAAAGCTTCAAGAATCATGTCTTAAGTCTCCTTGTGCTGAGAATGCCATTGTTTAAAATTGGTACCTTGAAACTGAAGTTTCAACTAAAGTCAGAATTTGAAATCCTTGATTTGGCTTCTAAACATAAATTTTATGTGCGCTTTTGCTTCTAATCATGTTTAATGAACTTCCATAAGTTATTAGCACATTGAAACGTAAGGTTTGGATGAGTTTTGATAAAAATAGAAGTCACACTTTTCTTGTTTGCAACTTCACACGATTTCCATCATAATCCCATCATTCCACACGCTTGAGCATTCAACCAGGTTCCCTATAAATAGAGGACCATATATAATTCATTTTCTCAACCTTAAAGAGCCATAATCACCCTGCCAAACTCCCTCTTGAACTCAATTTTCTACAATTTTGAATTTGCTCTTACAGTCTTTCTCAATCCATTTTCTTTGTAAACTCACCTTCCTTGAACTTCAATGAAGCTAACAAAATAAGAATTAAGCTCTGAGCCTCCCTAAATCGTGCTAGACAAGTAAAGTTTTAGAGCTCTGCAACTTAACTTCAATAGATAGATTCCTCCACCAATTCTCTCAAACTTTGATACTGTTATGAAGCTCTCATCATCCTGATTCTAGTTGTAACACTTCGATCTTATCGTTTTTTCTTTGTTAGTCTTTGGTGTGATTCAAATCTTAAATCCTTTTTCAAATTAAAAATTCACCAACCAATGCATTCCTTATTGTCTTCGGACTATTTTCTCTTTTAAAACCTTTTCAAAAAGGACATGCTTCTCTAACATTATTCATAAAAAAAACATTACACCCAATGGAAACTTTTAAGCTGAACTACGGTGCTCTGATTCCTTAAAATGGATACGTAGGTGTTGTACCCCAAACTTTTCCCTATCTTTTCTCAATACATTTTATCACAAGGATTTTCAAAAAGCTCAAATTTGCACAAGTACAAAACAGACAAAAAAAGGGCAAAGCAGAAAAATTGATTTCATGACAAAACTGAAGAAAAACAAGCTTGCTTCGGTTCATACTAGTTTCTATTGGGCATTTAGGCTTCTTTCGAGCAAGTTTGATTCATCCTTCGATTGGGCATTTGGGCCTCCATCGATGTAAGCTTTGATTTACATCCTTCGATTGAGCATTTGCCTTCTTCGAGCGATCTTTAGTTCTCACGATTAGATTGGGCATTTGGGCCTCCTTCGATACAAGCTTTGATTTACATCCTTCGATTGAGCATTTTCTTTCTTCGAGCGAGATTTGGTCCTCACGCTTTGATTTAACATTTGGGCCTCCTTCGATGCAGGCTTTGATTTACATTCTTCGATTGAGCATTTGGCTTCTTTTATCAAGCTTTGGTCCATAAGTTTCATTTGGGCATTTGACCTCCAGCAGGTTTGCTTTGATTCACTAGAATAGCTCATGCATGCAAGCTTCATTTGGACAATGGCTCCTGCCTGCAAGCTTCGATTGCACCATTGGCCCCTCACCTGTTTGCCTTGGATTCACAAGTTTTCGGTTGGATGAATGGCTATCTTCATGTGACTTTTGATTTCAACTTCATGTTTGCTTCGAAAGCGCATTCATATCACCTTTGAATCCATCTGCAAACCCTTCAATACTCCATAGTCCTGCATTATGATACACAACTTGGTGGCCCATTCCAAGGACTTGCCATAGTTAGGGAATAATTGTTTTTGCTTACTTTGGAGTCTGGTCGAAGGTTTGGGCCTAAGTGATCAAAAGCAAGAGGACTCAAAATGGCATATTCAGATAAAGAGGGACATTCGAAGAACACACAATTGGTCCATTCGAAGGACACGTAACTGGTGGGAACCAATGTTGTTCTAACCTGGTCGAAAGGTGTAGAAAGATTGAGGATTCGACTCAAAAGATCAAGTTGAACATTAGACCCATAGGCTAGGCTACGTGTTTCCCCTTTTCAGGCCACAAACCTATGACTCACTCTATATTTAATTGTTTATGCAATTTAAAATAGGCTTTTACCCATTTGCTATCCAAGACCACTCGCATTTAATAGTATAGTACTACTTTTTAGAAAAAAAAATTCTTGAGCCTTGCACATCAGAAAAAAGGGAAGGAGAAGAAGAGGGGAACATATCTTCAAAATTCCTACACACCATAAAATTCTCAAACACTAAAACACTTATGCAAATCCAAACCCAGAATCCAAATACTTGTCCTTTTAAAATCATAAAAAATTCTTACATCTTACTATCCTTCGAATCCAGCAAAGAAGGACATTTCACTTGTTTTGCTCTATCGAATCCAGTGTCAAAGGCCCACCCTTGGTCTTTTCCTTTCGAATCTAGAGGCATTCAAGGAAACCAATTCAAGTTCAAACACACGCTCTAGCCTCCAACAAGGTAATTCATTCTTAACCTTTGACCCTTCGTTTCCAGCATAACATGTAAATAAGTTTTCTTTTCGTTTCAAACATGTATATACTATTTTTTTTCTTCTTTTCATTTCCAATCTTTTAATGTGGGTCATGGTTAACAATCTTCTTGGATTTTGCTATTTGTACATTTAAACATGCTTTAAGAAATAATTTAGCCTTAAGGTGATGTTGGCATGGCCTTGGGCCATGCTGCTATTCAAACTCAAACGAAAGAAACAGCAGACAGAATGTTAGAAACGAAGCCTCTGGCTTCCATACTAACCTTCAGGCCAAACGAAAGAGGCAGCCAGAAAGGACAACATACTGGCCTCCAGGCCCCAAACGAAAGGCACAACATGCAGGCCTCCAGGCCCTAATCTAAAGCCAAAACATGCTGGCCTCCAGGCCCCAATCGAAAGTCATGCCTTCACCCCTTTTTAGGCCAGATCGAAGAGAGCCAGAAAGTGAAGAATTAAAGTGTTAGCTGCCCTAAATCGAAAGATCCATTTTTCTTGCTTTTACCTTATTTTTCCCTTTATATTTTCATGCAATTCAATATGGTTGTAATAGTGTAGGATTTTATCTTTCTTCACTTTTGAGTTTATGCAAAATTTTAGTAATTAGGGTGTATGACAAGATAAAATCAACAACTAGACCACCCTGATCAAAAGACAAAAATGCATGCAATCAAACACACTTTGAACACATGCACCTCTAGGGTTAAATCCACTTGTTGCCTTATGAAAAATAGTCATGTTATGCATGTGAGACATCTTAGCAAAAACAATCAAAAATACAAGATCATAGTCCCTCGATGATGCTTCGAATGTTGCCTTACAAATGATCTTAGTCCCTCAAACGAAATACTAAGATATATCACAACATTGCTATCATGACTATACGATGATCCACGCTCGTCCCTTTTACATCCAAAGATAAGGCTTCTTACCAATCAATGGTAAGATAACAATATCAAAAGAAGAGAGGAATGAACAAAAGACTTTTGAGTAAGGTAGAATGTTCCTATTTGCTTGCTCATCTTCAAAGCACAAACACCTTTTCAAATGCACCAACACTTTCCATGAAATATTTTCAAAAGTACAACACTTTGTATACATTATTATAGAGACGAGAATCATTAAAAAGTTTTCCTAAACGAAGGCGCTTTTCAAAAATACTTTCAAAACCCACCACAATGCATTCTTTCAAACAAAAGAAATGATCTAGAAAGCAACTAAGAGCCCATAGGTAACTATGGATGAAAAGGGATCTGACACCTTCCCTTTTCATAATCTACCCCCCGAACTCAAGAAAATAATCTCAAAGGTCTTTCCTGATCTTTTCACCCTTCCTTCATTAGATAAAAGAAAAGTCGGTAGCGACTCTTGCTATCCGCTACAATTGCAATCAAACGCAAAACACCATAAGTGAGTTCTTCCATCGTATTACAGAACTGATGGCTCTGCTGGGGAGAACTTAAAAGTGGGGTTATGTTAGGGCTAGATCACCTTTACTTGCTTTTCTTTTTTTGACTTGTTTGCTTTATATTATGGTTCTTTGTTTGGGCTTGTTTTGATCCTTTAACCGGATCTAGGACACCTTTTAGGTAAGTAGCAATAGGTTGTGGAAACTGTGGGGGGGTATACCGACATGGTCTAAGCAATAGCTACATTAGTGTGACACATTTTTTGGTACCGTTAGCCCTTGAGTAGTCAAGGAGAATACGGGGCCATTGTGTGGTGTAATGAAGCACTAATTGACTTTAGAACCTTTGTAAGTATGAGAGTGCGCCTAAGAGCGGGGGTGAATTAGGTACTTTAATAAATTCTCGTTTTAAGGATGATGGATATTATTTTTCTGGTTTAGTGCATGAGTTTACAAATGTGTTTCTTTCTTTTCTGATTTATGACTAGTGATGAAAGCAGTAAATGCGGAAAAGTAAAGAACACAGAGATTTATCCTTGTTCCCCTCACAGTCCGAGAGTACACCAGTCCCCTTTAAACATGAAAGAGATTTCCTTATTATTAGATCTCTAGACAAGACACCCTAGTCCTTCTATACAAGACTCTAACCAATAAAACCACCAAGAACAATCCTCTTGGACCAAGAACAATCCTCTTGGATTTTCACTATGTCAACAATGAGAACAATCCTATCAAGGTGACTACACTTGTATCGAACAATCCTGGAAAGACAAGATTTATAAAACCACTTAAACTTATTTCCAACAATCTTGGAAAAATAAGTAAGTATCTATCAATATTTGATTTTGAGTGAGTTGAGTAGTAATGATCACTTAAAGTGATTTAGTCAATGAATGATCTTCTCTTCCAATGATAATATTGTACAATGACTCAAGATATAAATGCTCAAAGTTTTCTGGTTAACAGTATATGAAAGTGTGCAGAAAATTTATGTATGAAAGTGAAGAAAAGCTTGAGTTTGTATTTTGAAAATTCAGGAAATATATTTTTGAAGAGGTTTTGAAAATGATTTTTAAAATGAATATTTATATGTTCATAGCACCTTTTTGAAACATCATAAAGTTATGAAAAAGAATCATGCACAATTGCCAAGATTGAGTGAAAGGTTTCAATGAAAAGGTATTATGAACAGGCATGTGCAAAGCTGTTGTTTTTCAAAATCGTGCAGCATGCAATCGGTTGCACCCTTTGTGCAAATGGATTGCACGGGGTTTCAACAGCTATATTTACAAAAGTTTTAAGTGTGCAATCGATTGCACAAGAGTGTAAATCGATTGCATGTGAAGTCAGTAGAAAAATTTGATTGAGTGCAATCGATTGCACAAGCAATGTAAATCGATTGCACTGAGAAATAGAAGCAAACGTTTTGAAAATTTTAAGCATGCAATCGATTGCACGACTAATGTAAATCGATTGCACTGAGAAACAGAAGCAAAAGATATGAAAAATTGAAGCATGCAATTGATTGCACTAATATGCAAATCGATCGCAATCAAGTGAAAAATGAATTTTAACTTAGAAAAACTTGAGTAATGATTTATAAGACATTTCTTTTCATCATTGAGAATCTATGTCTTATGTTCAAAGTAAATATTATCATTATACCTCGAAAGATTCTAAGAGCTTTGAACTGAAGACTTTGTCCATAGATGCTTTGAGCTTGATCATAAATCTTTGCCTTCTTTGTCAATCATGGTTTGTCTTCATCAAAACAAAAGTTAATTTGAGAAGCTTGATTTTACAACCTTTACTTGAACAACTTGGCCTTTAGGAAGTAGTGAGGTAACCAGCTTTGGGGCAGTCCGAAGTTGGTTGATACTCGATACTAAGCACATTGAGATTGGACTTCTCTGGATATTTCAGTCGCCATTAAAGAGGCTTGCGTTGAAACAATTCCTAATGAGGAAAGATCAATGATATTGAAATCCCTTAGAACCCGGTTACTATTACTAGGACAGGTTGAGCCAACTAAACTTCAAGAGGGTACTTACCTACAAACTCCATGCAAGCCTAAACTTAAGGACTTATTTGCTTTTGTGCGTATATGCTTACTTGTACATAACATCATAACATCATACCATTACATTTCCCACTAACCATTTCAAGGATTTTTTTTGAGATTTATCTTTGTTCTGTTTTGTAGGACATAGCTTCCACCCGCAGGAATACTATCCAAGTCAATCTGGTAAGAATTCCTTCTCAACTTAAAGAGTTAGCATCGAGGGTTCCTGAGAGTTCTTCATTCACCAAAAGACATGGTCGACTCCTAAACTTGGTTACTTCGGGAATTGATGAAGACATGATGAAGGTGCTTTTCCAGTTCTTAGACCTTTTGCACCATTGCTTTACCTTCCCCGGTTACCAGCTTGTGCCTACTATGGAAGAATTTTCTCAACTCTTGGGGATTCCTATTCTCAATCATCTACCTTTCAACGGTATAGAAAGAGACCCGAGTCTTGAAGAGATTGCCCGAGATTTACACTTGCAAAGATCCGACGTCACGGGTAATTGGGAAATAAGAAGTGGTGTCAAAGGGTTCTTAGCCAAGTTCTTGTTTGAGAAAGCTCAAGATTGTTGGAACACTCTGGATTTAAAATCTTTTG
Source organism: Vicia faba (assembly GCA_948472305.1). NCBI lineage: Eukaryota > Viridiplantae > Streptophyta > Magnoliopsida > Fabales > Fabaceae > Vicia > Vicia faba. The sequence goes on from OX451735.1 coordinate 143,767,526, forward strand.
AAAAAATCTTGGCCCTTCTCGTCTATGGGATGGTACTATTTCCAAATCCTGACCAACTTATAGATGTAAATGCTGTCAAAATCTTCATGTCTCGTAATTCGGTGCCTACATTGTTGGGAGATATCCTACATTCTCTCCACTCTCGCACAATGAGGAAAAGAGGAACCCTCATTTTTTGTACTCCTCTATTGTCTAGGTGGTTTGTTTTGCATCTCCCCTGATCCATGTTAAATAACGAGCAAGGTTTCAGGTGGCCCAATAGGTTGATGTTATTCAGACATTCGGATATTCACTAGTGTTCTCGATCCTTCGAGAGCATTACTATCATTGACCGTTGCAGGGAATTCCCTAATGTCCCTTTGCTTGGCATTAGGGGAGGTATCACTTACAACCCTTGCTTAGCTTTGCGACAGTTTGGGTATGCCCGAAGAGTTGGTCCTCATGATATGCTCATCCAAGGAGTGGTGTTCGACTACGGCAACGACAATCAAGGCTACCGTCAGAGGTTTGTACGAGCTTGGAGGATGGTAAACAGAGTGGATAGTAAGACACTAGGACACATGAATTATATTCCCCTTGAGCCTTACCTTAGGTGTGTACGAGCTCGTGCTCAGAAGGTCGTAATGCCTTACCCCTGCATCCTATGAGTTATTGTGGAGCCTATTGCTAAAGGAGATGTCCCGTATAGTGTTCTCTATCTCGACATACCTACTTCTCTTGAAGACTTGCAAAAGGGTTGGATTCAGCTAAAGGAAAAGCGAGACACCTTTGAAGCTCAGTTCTACGCGAGCAAGAAAAGGGTTTTTGAGCTTACAAAGAAAATTCATGAAGAACAAAGCTTGAACGCCTACCTAGCACCAAAGAGGATGCATTCAACCTTTTTTCTTAGGAATATATTTTATAAGTCCAAGGGGCACGTTGTAACCATTTTGAACTGATTAATGCAATTTAACGTTTGTTCATTCTTTGTCTAGACCAATTTAAATTTCATAAATCCTTGAAATCATTTGCATGCGCATTTTTCATGCATCATAGCATAATAGGTTCTCCACAACAAGTCTCCTTATCTTTCGGCTGTTTATTTCAGTAAGATGGATATCGAGAAAATAGTGAAAGATCTGCAAGCACAAAACTCCCGGTTTCAAGAGACCCTACTGACCCTGGCCAAGGGGCAATAAGAGTTGATGACATTGTTGTCATCCAAAAAGAAACCAAAAAGGAACGCCCTATTCAACATGGGTAAAATATTTAGAGAGTCCATCCGCCAGATACCAATAGTTGAAGATTCGTCTGAGGAAGACGAAAATCAAGTTGGAGAAGCAAGGAGTACCCAGGATGGGTGTGTCAATGAGCGAGTGTCTGATGATGAAGACTATTTTGACGAGCAATATCCCCCTGTCGATGACAAGTACAAATAGCTAGAAGATAGATTGAAGGCTGTTGAGATTCAAGCCATTCTTGGTTTGGATTTTAATGATTTGGGTTTAATATATGGGGTTGTCATTCCCCATAAATTCAAGATACCAGTCTTCATTAAATATGATGGAGTTTCCTGCCCAAATCCTCATCTGATGTCTTATGTGCGCAAAATACAATCGTACACCACCGACAAGAAACTATGGGTCCACTTCTTTTAAGAAAGCTTGGATGGGACTCAACTAGAGTGGTTTTACCAATTGGAAGTTTCCCATATCCATACCTGGGAAGACATGGCCACTACTTTCTATCACCAATACCAATACAATACCGACATAGCGCCTACCATAGTTCAACTGCAAGACATGACAATGTGTAAAGACGAGTGGTTCAAAGAGTACGCCCAAAAGTGGAGGGATCTTGCCAGTAGGGTCCAACCACCATTAATTGATAGGGAACATATTGATATATTTATGGGCACGTTACCTGGTCCATTTTTCAACTTTTTTGTTTGATGTTCTTCGTCCGGTTTCACCGAGCTAATCCTGGCCTGTGAAAGGGTCGAAAGTGGTATCAAGAGCGGGAAAATTGCTATGGTGTTTGCTTCCACCTCCAACCCTGTAAAGAAACCCTTCAATGGGAATAAAGAAACTAATTTTGTGTATGGGGAAAAGGCCCGTACCAATAAGGATAACCATTCGTCTGTTAATGTTGTTCTGATTTCCAACCCTACTCCTGTTCAAAGACAATCTTCAAATCATCAACGATTTCAGGCTCCACGAAGATAATTCACAAGGATATGCATATCGTTATCCCAAGCCTTACAACACTTGCTAAAGGATAACTTGGTGATGCTTCGCGATCCTCCGTCCAATTCAAACACTTCCTCACCTAAATACAACCCAAATACCAAGTGTGCATTACATTCAAATAGTCCCGGGCATGAGACTGATTAATGTTGGGCACTGAAGAACAAAATTCAAGATCTTATCGACAACAAGACAATTGAATTTGATCCGCCTACAGTTCCCAATGTGATAACGGCACCTATGCCAAACCCTGGCAAAGGTGTCAATGCAATTGAAGACACTATTTTGGTTTCTTCCGTCGAAGATCTAACTACTCCATTAAATGTTGTCAAAAAGAATTTGCTAAGAGCATGGGTTTTCCCTGGCTGTTTGAAAGATTGTGATTGTTGCCCAAACAAGTTAATGGATGCAAATGGCTGAAAGAAGGCATTCAACTCCTGATGAATAGTCATGAGATCCTATTTGAGAGAATTTTGTCTGTCAAAAGTTTGACCGATAAGATTGAAGACTTCTCCATCATAATAATTTCAAACAATCCTCTTAGGATCTCTTCAAAGGGTCCTATCAGGATTTCAAATGAACCAACTATTGCTCCTCTGATAATCACTTCCCCTGGGACAATTCCATATTCTTCCAACAAAGCAGTACCAAGGAACTACGATGCTGCAGTGTATTACCATGGAATAAAGCAAGATGCTTGGATTGAAGAAAACAAAGTTGATGACATTGGGAATATTACTGGTTCTAATAAAGTGACCAGAACTGGGAGAATCTTTTCGCCTAATATTTCACCCCCAACTGCTACAACAGGACCTGTCCGCATCGCCGCTGCTAAGCCTAGTGCTAACATTAGGGGTAAGAAGAAAGTTTTTAAGCCTACTGAGATAGAGATGCCCGCTAAGGACGTTGATACTGAGGAGCTTTCCACTCACGAAATGGATGAAATCATAAAGATTATAAAGAGAAATGATTTCAAGATAGTAGAACAACTGGGCAAACCCCTTCCAAGATCTCCATGTTATCTTTTCCACTTTGTTCTGATGCTCATGCCCGAGTATTGATCAAATTCTTAAAGAAAGCTCGTGTCCCTCATGAGACAACAACTGACAAATTCAAAAATTGCGTGTCAAGCTTGATGGACAACAACAGATTGGGTTACTTCGATGCTGATATGACATTACTTGGAAGGAACCATAACAAAGCTCTGGATGTTTCTGTTAAATGTAAGGGGACTACCCTAACACATCGTCTGGTTGATAATGGCTCTTCTTTAAACTTGCTACCCAAGGGTGCTTTGGACCGATTAGACTGTGAAGGACTGGTGTTGAAGTCGAGTGATATTATTGTAAGGGCTTTCGATGGGTCCCAAAGGACGGTTCATGGAGAGGTGGATCTCCCGATCAAAGTGTACTCACAGATTTTAAACTCTACTTTCTACATCATGGATATCCGTCCAGCTTACTCCTGTTTGTTGGGATGCCCTTGGATCCATGGAGCATAAGAAATAACATCTACGCTTCACCAAAAGCTAAAATACCCAGTCAAGGGGAGGATCATCACTGTTTGTTGTGAGGAGGAATTCATGGTAAGCCATCTCAATTCTTTCAAATAAGTGGAGATGGATGGCAAATTTATAGAAACCCTGTGCCAGGTTTTGAGGTTGTTCCACCTTTGGTTTCTACTTCCAAAATTTCTTTCGACACACCCAAAGATAATAAAGTCGTGCCAAGGATGGTTTCATTTAAGGATGATCGTGCCGCAGTCGAAAATGGAAACTGTGCTACCTGGGGGAAACTCCCTGAGATCTCGTTCAAAGTAGATAAATGTGGGTTGGGTTTCATTGTCAAGACTCAAAAATAGGTTAGGCGCGCTCATGCAGGAAAACCCCCTCTCCGTATTGGAAATCATAAAGTAAACGCTATGGAGGATTTCGGTGATGAATGTGCTTTCGAAATGTGGATATACCCTACTACAACATAGCTCAACATTTGGCACACAAAGGACTTCATCCCCATATCCTTCATTGAGGAGTTATTACGTATTTATTACTACCAAGAACCTATTATCTGTAATATTAAACAAAGACTTTTATGTCGTATGCCTGGCCCGGGACACTATGGTCCATTTTGTTAGGGTTTTATTTGTGTTCATCATATGATCATTCAATATAAACCATTGGAATTTTTTTCATTCTAATTTTAGTGCTCATTATCTTTCTTTTTCTTTAATGCATTCTTCAAAATAGCCATGTATCTTACACACACATACACACACTCTTGCAGATCCTCGTCCACTCCGGATCTCATTGCCATTGACTCTACTATTGCCAGCTATGATTTCGAACATCCAATTAACCAAGCCGAAGACGAAGGCGATGAATATTTTGAAATACCAGGAGAACTATCCAGGCTTCTAATGCGACAGGAACAAGCTATTCAGCTGCATTAAGAATCAATTGAAGTCATCAACCTAGGTACCGAGACAAACAAGAAAGAGGTCAAGATAGACGCCAACCTAGGAAGTAGTGTCAAAAACAGACTGGTTCAGATGTTACATGACTATATGGAAGTGTTTGCTTGGTCGTATGAAGATATCTCAGGGTTTTATACCGACATTGTAGTTTAAGTGATGAAACAATTTGATGCAGGATTCCTAGCTGTGACATCTTATCCTCAATGGGTTGAAAATGTGGTTCCAGTGCCAAAGGAAGACGGAAAAGTTCGTATGTGCATAGATTACAGGGATCTGAATAGGGAAAGCCCCAAGGATGACTTCCCTCTACCTCATATCGATGTCATGGTCGATAACACCGCTCAACATAAAGTCTTCTCTTTCATGGATGGTTTCTCCGGCTATAATCAAATTAAGATGGCTCCCAAAGACATGGAGAAGACCACCTTTGTTACGCAATGGGGCACCTTATGTTACAAGGTCATGCCATTCGAATTAAAAAATGCAGGGGCAATATATCAAAGGCCTATGGTAGCTTTGTTTCATGATATGATCCATCATGAAATAGAGGTATATGTGGATGATATGATTTCAAGGTCACAAACTGAGGAAAAACATCTCAACCACTTATACAAGCTATTCGAGAGGATGAAAAAGTACAAGTTGAGGTTGAACCCTAATAAGTGAACATTCGGAGTACGATCTGGAAAGCTTCTTGTTTTGTTGTCAGTGGTAAGGGCATCAATGTCGATCCTGTAAAGGTAAAGGCCATTAAATAAATTCCAGTCCCCCATTCTGAAAAGGAGGTTAGAGGATTCTTGGGTCGTCTTAACTACATCGCCCGCTTCATATCTCACTTAAGGAATATCTATAACTACATTGGTCAGATGGAATGATGAATGCCAAGCTGCCTTCGAAAAAATCAAGGAATATCTATAAGAACCTCATATCCTCATACCTCCAGTCGAAGGAAGACCCTTGATCATGTACTTCACTGTGCTAGAGAATTCTATGGGGTGTGTGTTAGGCCAACATGACGAGTCTGGCCGAAAGCATGCAATTTACTACTTGAGCAAAAAGTTTACCGATTGTGAAACCAGATATTCATTGCTCGAGAAAACTTGCTACGCTCTGGCATGGGCTGCTCGCTGGCTAAGACAATATTTGATGACTCATACCACTCTATTGATTTCTAAGATGGACTCTATCAAGTACATCTTCGAGAAACCCGCTCTTTCCAGATGAATAGCTAGATGGAAAATGATCTTGACTGAATACGATATCTAATATACAACACCAAAGGCCATTAAAGGAAGTGTGTTGGCAGATCATTTATCCCATAAACCTGTTGATGATTATCAGTCTATGAACTTTGACTTCCCGGATGAGAATATCATGTTAGTAACCTACTGCACAAAACATGGACCGTATGACGGACATGAACAAGGATCCTGATGGAATATGGTCTTCAATGGGCCTTCTAACGCTTTGGTAATGGAATTGGTGATGTGATATTTTCTCCTCATGGTTGCCACACCCATTTCACTTCTAAAATATGCTTCGATTGTACAAATGACATGGTTGAATATGAGGCATGCATTTTGGGTCTGAAGGCTTCCATTGATCTAAGGATCAAACATTTGAATGTATTCGGAGACTCCGCTTTGGTGATTAGCCAAGTAAAGGGAGATTGGGACACTAAGAACCATAATCTTATCCCTTACAAAGAGCTTGTGCTATCTCTGATTCCTTACTTCGAATAAATCACCTTTGAACATTTCCCTAGATAATAAAATCAGTTAGTCGATGCTTTGGCCATAATGTCTTCTATGTTCAAGATTAAATGGGACAATGAAGCTCCTATGATTATGATTGAGAGATTCGACGAACCTGCGCACTGTTATGAGCTTGAAACTGACACCGAGAAGCCATGGTACCATGTGGTGAAGAGATACCTTGAAGCACAAGAGTATCCTGAAGGAGCATCCATCAATGATAAAAAGTTCTTACGAAGATTCTCAACCAAATTCTTCCTAAGAAATGGAATCATGTACAAACGCAACCATGATTATACTCTACTCTGATGTGTGGACAAGAAGGAAGCAGAGGAAATTATGGAAGACATGCATGATGGTCTCTTTGGGACTCACTCTAGCGGACTTACTATGGCGAAGAAAATCCTGAGAGCTGGTTACTATTGGTCAACAATGGAGACTGATTGCCATCACCACTCAAGGACTTGCCACAAGTGCCAAATCTATGCTGACAAAGTCCACGTGCCTCATATTCCTCTTAATGTCATGACTGCCCCGTAGCCATTTGCAATGTGGGGCATTGACATTATTGGATAGATTAAACCTATTTCTTCCAATGGACATCGCTTCATTCTTGTCGTTATCGATCATTTCACCAAATGGGTTAAAGCTGCCTCATTTGCCTCGGTCACAAAGAACGTTGTAGCCAGATTTATCAAGAAATAACCTTATCTGCCGCTATGGTATCCCCAAAAGGATCATCACTGACAATGGGACCAATCTCAATAATGCTATGATTACAGAACTTTGCACCCAGTTCAAAATCAAACATCATAATTCTTCTCGTTATAGACCTAAAATGAATGGCACAGTGGAAGTAGCCAACAAAAACATTAAGAAGATTCTGTAGAAGATGGTAGTAACCTACAAAGACTGGCATGAGATGTTACCGTTTGCTCTTCATGGCTATCGTACTTCAGCTCGAACATCGACTAGGGCAACTCCTTTTTCTTTGGTCTATGCCATGGAAGTTGTCCTGCAAGTGGAAGTTTAGATTCCCTCACTTAGGATTAAGAATGAAGCAGGCCTATGCGAAGACGAATGGATTCAGACAACATTGGATCAGTTGAACTTGATCGATGAAAAGTGATTGCAAGTTTTTTGTCATGGTCAGATGTACCAAAAATGTATGATCAAGGCTTTCAACAAAAAGATCAGGCCTTGAGTATATCAAGCTAGTGACTTGGTAATAAAGTACATCGTTCTTCCACAAGGCGACCCTAGGGGAAAATGGACTCCCACTAACAAAGGACCATTTATTGTCAAGAAAGTTTTCTCTGGTGGTGCCATGATGCTGATTACTATGGAGGGGAAGATTTCTCACATCCGGTGAATGCGAACATAGTTAAAAAATAGTACACATAAGAGACCCGCTAGGTTGACACACCTGGGAAAGATAAGGGCATCCCAGCAAACCAAAGGTTTGGGCAAAAATTAGGGATATATGCAAAATATTGTACACCAGACAAGTCGAAAACCCGAAAGGGCGGTACAGGAAAAAGTTAAGGATTAAAAGCGTATGGCTATGTCCCGTAGAATCGCCATAATCGACTTTATTACCGAGGTCTGGGTTCAAACAATCCAAGATCAATCCAATCAACTTATGTCAATGGCAAGGGACGTTCGACGACATTGGGGGAAATAGTAGAGTTGGAACACAATGAGATCATTTCCACATGGCTTTTTGTTTTTGTTTTCAATTTTGTTATCCTTTCGATGATTTCCTCTTACTAGGATCTCCATCTCTTTGTACAAAAACACTTATTCATGGGCAGAACATCAATACAAATATACTTTGAAGTGAAAATTTTTTGTTTTTTGTCTTGAGTACAAAGACGTCTAATGATTAAAATTGAATGAAAATATGCATATCAACATAATTAAACTATTTAGCAAATATGTGCCGCCAAGCAACAACGACCATCTCTTTAATGTAGTGGAAATAACCCCACAGAGTTATCTCATTAGCATTATCCCCACAAAGCCTGCTACAATAAACCTTTGCCCCAACAGAGTTTCCCGCAAAGTTAGAGATATGCAAACCTCGGTCAAAGTTTCAATTTCTCAACAGCCCTCTCCCCAGCTAAGTTGATCTTAAAAGAAGAAGCCTTGTATATTTCTTTTGATAAGAATTTACCTTGCCAGCATGTCATCAAATAATCTCTTTAACAGGGTTTATCCCCCAACAAAACATTACACTCCTCAATGGAATCACTTCCTATTCAAACAACTTTCAGCAACTATGAAGCCTGGACCCAACCAGATAATAGTTTAACTTCTCAAGATACTATGAAGCTTGGACCATACCAGATAATAGTTTAATTTCTCGAGATATTATGAAGACTAAAGTTCGAACATGAAAATGTTTAACTTCTTTTCCCCAGTAGAGTTTTCCTCTACCCCCAGCAAGTTATTGTGAAGCCTGGACCCGACCAGATATCAGTTCAATTTCATTACCCCCAGCAAGTTACTATGAAGCCTGGACCCGACCAGATATCAGTTCAACTTCATTCTCCCCAACATGTTACTGTGAAGCCTGGACCCGACCAAATATCAGTCTAACTTCATCCTTTCAAGAAAGTTATTGTGAAGCCTGGACCCGACCAGATATCAGTTCAACTTCATCCTTTCAAGCAAGTTACTGTGAATCCTGGACCCGACAAGATATCAGTTCAACTTCATCCTTTCAAGCAAGTTACTGTGAAGCCTGAACCTGACCAAATATCAGTTCAACTTCATCCTTTCTATCAAGTTACTATGAAGCCTGGACCCGACCAGATATCAGTTTAACTTCATCCTTTCAATCAAGTTACTGTGAAGCCTGGACCCGACCAGATATCAGTTAAACTTCATCCTTTCAAGCAAACCATAAAATTCTCAAACACTAAAATACTTTTTCAAATCCAAACCAAGAATCCAAATACCTGTCCCTTTCAAATCTGGAAAATCCTAACATCTTACTATCCGTTGAATCCAGCAAAGAAGGACATTTCACTTGTTTTGCTCTTTCGAATCCAGTGTCAAAGGCCCACCCTTGGTCTTTTCCTTCGAATCCAAAGGCATTCATGGAAACCACTTCAAGGTCTAGCACACGCTCCAGCCTCCAGCACGGTAAGTCATTCTTAACCTTTGACCCTTTGTTTCCAGCATAACATGTAAATAAGTTTTCTTTTCGTTTCGAACATGTACATGCTATTTTTTTCTTCTTTCCATTTCCACTCTTTTAATGTGTGTCATGGTTAACAATCTTCTTGGATTTTGCTCTTTGTAAATTTAAACATGCTTTAAGAACTAATCTGGCCTTAAGGTGATGTTGGCATGGCCTTGGGCCATGCTGCTATTCAAACCCAAACGAAAGAAACAGGACACCAAAAGTTAGAAACGAAGGCTCTGGCTTCCATACTAACCTTCAGGCCAAACGAAAGAGGCAACCAGAAGGAACAACATGCTGGCCTTCAGTCCCCTCAAGAAAGGTACAACATGTTGGCCTCCAGGCCCCAATCGAAAGACACAACATACTAGCCTCCAGGCCCCAATTGAAAGTCCTGCCTTCACCCCTTTTTAGGCCAAATCAAAGAGAGCCAGAAAGTGCAGAATTGAAGGGTTTGCTGCCCTAAATTGAAAGATCCATTTTCCTTGCTTTTACCTTATTTTTGCCTTTATATTTTAATGCAATTCAATATGGTTGTAATAGTGTAGGATTTTATCTTTTTGCACTTTTGACTTTATGCAAAATGTTAGTAATTAGGGTGTATGGCAAGTTAAAATCAACAAGTAGACCACCCTGATCAAAAGACAAAAATACATGCAATCAAACACACATTGCACACATGCACCTCTAGGGTTAAATCCACTTGGTGCATTATTAAATATAGACATGTTATGCATGTGAGACATCTTAGCAAAAATAATCAAAAATACAATATAATAGTCCCTCGATGACGCTTCGAATGTTGCCTTACAAATGATCTTAGTCCCTCGAAAGAAATGCTAAGATATCTCACAACATTGCTATCATGATTATACGATGACCCACGCTCGTCCCTTTTACATCCAAAGATAAGGCATCTTACCAATCAATGGTAAGATAGCAATATCAATGGAAGAGAGGAATGAACAAAAGAGTTTTGAGTAAGGTAGAATGTTCCTATTTTCTTGCTCATCTTCAAAGCACAAACACCTTTTCAAATGCACAATACTTTCCATGAAATATTTTCAAAAGTCCAACACTTTGTATACATTCTTATAGAGACGAGAATCATTACAAAGTTTGCCTAAACGAAAGCGCTTTTCAAAAATACTTTCAAAACCCACCACAAAGCATACTTTCAAACAAAAGCAATGATCTAGAAAGCAACTAAGAGCCCATAGGTAACTATGGATGAAAAGGGTGCTAACACCTTCCCTTTTCATGATCTACCCCATGGACTCAAGAAAATAATCTCAAAGGTCTTTCCTATTCTTTTCACCCATTCATTCATTGGATAAAAGAAAAGTCGGTGGCGACTCTTGCTATCTGCAACAATTGAAATCTAATGCAAAACTCCCCAAGTCAGTTGTCCCACCGTATTATAGTAGGCATCTTGCCACAAAGCTCAACCAAGAAAAATATTATAAATATTTTTTTCTTTTCCCGTGTTTTCTTTTGAATGCATTCCATCTTTGAATTTTCCCTTCTATCATTAATCTTTAGACATCGATTAGACACGCCCTTAGATTACAACAAACTTTAGTGGATACTATGAAGTACCACAAACGTGAAGTGTGTTAATACCTTCCCCTTGCGTAACCGACTTCCTTACCCTTTTTCTTTTTGTCGTGATAGCATGCTCCTTTCTATTCCTCAAGTTTACTAATAGTTTCCTTTCCATCTCTTGGGATAAATTACATTGATGGCGAATCTTATGTTCCTTTACGCCAATGTTCCGCGCTTTGATTAAAACCTAAGACGCAACAACTAGCAACTCTGTTGGGGTAAGGTTGGCCAATTGTTGGTCCATCCCCATGCAAGCTAGTCCTAGCTTTCGTTTGGTTTCTTTTCTTTGGGTGTTTGTTTGTTTGTTTATTTCTTTATTCCTTCATTTGTTTATATTCTTTCATGCATTGACTTTAATTTTACTTGTTTCCTATACTCTGGATATTGTTGTTGGGTTGTTTATTTATTGTGATGGGATGATACTATTGAGGTAAAATGCCCATTAACCATGCCAGAGTTGTAAACCATTAGGAACCCTTGGACTATAATGGGGACATGAAGGCTACTTGACAAGGTCGTACTAGTGCGGTTATGTGTACCATTCTCAATTGAGGTAGAAATGGGTTATTTTCATCATACATGTCTGTGTTGCGATGATAGTACTTTTATGCCTACCAATTATTCTACGTAACCCTTGCCTTACCCTGACCTAGACTTCACCCGTGAATAGGGACGAATGATTCTTATAGGTATTGTTGGTGACTGTGGTTCTACTAGGGACTATTATCGGTGACTTATATGTGTGTTCTGAAGCCTTGTCGGACTTTTGATCATGTGATACTCATTCGGTTCAAACAATATCAAAACAACGTCTAGTTATTTTGGAAGGCTTGATCATATCATGTTTCATCATAGCATATTTACTTTTCAAAAAAATTATGATGTACACAAAATTTTCTAACATGCATATGCATTGTCATTTTCAGGATACTCTCAAGTATTCATCACCTCTGAGAATGGCAGACAACACTAGCACCATCGAGAAGACTACAGAAGATAAGTTCAATTACATGTTCCGTCCTAGTGTATGGCCTTTTGTTGAAGAGCTTATAGATTGTATGGATGATTATAAGATAGGGGTGTATTGTAAAAGACATGGGAATCTCCCGTCTTTGTTGGATGCACGAGTTGATGATGTTGCTCTACAAACTTTGTTACAGTTTTATGATCCAGAGTTGAACTGCTTCACATTCTAGGATTTTTAACTAGCACTGATTCTTGAAGAGTACTCTTACCTTCTTAATATTAGAGTTACATATTTTGTTCCATTTGTCCGAGTTCTTGATGAGCCCAACATTGACGCCATTTCTAAGGTTCTTTATTTGATCCCTAGTGATATGAAGGGAAGTGGAGACAAAACAAAACTACTTGTGGATATCTTGTGGATTTCATGGTGGAAAAATCTAAGGAGATGGAGAACATAGCGTTTTGGGATACTTTCTATTCATTATTGGTTGTTATTATTATTGGTGTGATTCTCTTCGTCAAATCAAAGAAATGATCGATTTGGCTGCTCTTCGCATGCTCATGAACAAAGAGCTAGTACCCACTCTGTTGGCTGACACATACCATGCAAATGCTCTACAAATGGTTTATGGTACAGTTACCCACAAAAGGCCCATTTTTGGATTTCAAAGGCACTCTTACATGGGCATCAAGACTGATGTAACTCAGTTATTTTGATATCTTGTGGTGTAAATTTGGGGTTGACAGTGCCGAAGTGATTTCTAGTTGTGCATGCTTATCTAGTGTTCCACTCATTGGAATGAACCGGATAATTAACTAAAACCTTTTTCTTGCTCTACGCCAGCTAGATTATGCTATGAGGCGCTCTCCTACAACCAAGGAAGTTGAGTTTGTGTAATTCAAGAGGGGAAAATATCTTTAGTTACTGAAGAATGCAGAAGTTGCATGGGGCAATATCAGCAGGTAAGGGAAAATTTTCTTTGGGGAAAAAGAGGTGATAGCTTATGGTCCTTACGTGGATTAGGTTAAAAATAGAGTGAAGACTCTTATGTTGCCTTTTGATACATAGGATCCTTTCTATCGTCAACCCATTGAGCTAAAGAATTATGTACGCAACGAACAATTTAATCAAGTGCAATTGGAAAATGGGGGACTTCGCCGGGACATTGAAGACAAGAATATGGAAATGTATTTTTTGAATCAAGAGAAGAAAGACTTGGCCCGTCAGTTGAAAAAATATGAAGGATCCAGTACTTTCGAAGGTTGAAAGACTAAAAGGAGACTTGGTATTGTAGAAATTTCTTTATCTATGTAAGATTATCAGAAGGCTCTTGTTGATGCAGAAAAGAGCACCTCGAATGCGTGAAATTTCAAATGTCCAACAACAAGAACAAGTCAAAGGTCAGAGAGTTTGAGAAGCAACTGAAAGATACTAGACTAGATATAGATACCAAGGAAAATTAGATGTCTCGGGTGATGGAAGAAAATGACAGGCTCAAAGACATGATAGAGAAAATGGAGAATATGCCCATACCCATTCCACTACCTAAGTGAAAAGAATGTTTTAGGTTCCTCAAGAAATGTCAGTACTTGGAAACCCATCTATACAGGAAGGACATGGTGATTTAGAGCCTTATTAAAGGATGTGATCGCCACAAAAAAAGACAACTATTCCAAGAAACCAAAGAATGGAATGATGAGTACTTCAAGCGGGGAGGACCATTGTTTTATGTTGAAGTGAGAGATCCGCATCTTTGATTGTTATTTTCTTGTTTGTTGTATGATCACCACATGTTTTGTTGGATGGGATCTTTTATCTTTTATGATGTACTTTGGTTTATGTTTTGTAAAACCTCATTTGATCCTAAGTTTATGAATGAAAAGCAGTTTGTTATCATTTAATGTCTTCTTTTTATTACTTATCTCTCTTATATGTTTGTTTGTCACTCTTAATGGTTGACAAAGCTCTTGAAATCTTGGAGATGTCAAACATAACATGCATGCCATGAATTTCATGCATTATAGGTTTTCAAGGTCGGTATTGTGACTTCTTGGTTATGCTTTTCTTATCATAGATTCAAGAAGAATACTCACAGATACTCAAAAAGAAGTAACTTACCTCGACAAATGGAACAAGTTCAAGCAGAACTCGTGGAAATGAGGGCCTGCATGGCTTAACAAATGACTCAGTTCATGCAGGTGATCACCAACGTGAACAAGAGACAAGATGAGCTAAGGGATCTTGTGGAAAACCATCTGAGGAATCAGGATATAGATGGTAATCAAAGGCTCTATGAAGATATCTCTGTCGGTCTTGAGAATGGACTGGGTAACAATCATGAAACAAGGTTGCGTCCCTATAATCCATTTAATCACAACCAGGGGCATTTTTCCACCACCTCCTGGATCTCATTTTCTTATGGGAGATAGGGGAGGACATCAAAACAGGAGGAATAATAAGTTTCCTGAACATGATTATGATATTGAAGATCAATTCTCTATGAAAAATTCTTACCAAGGTTTTCATGCTGAAGATTGTAAGTATCGAATGCTCGAGGAGCGTTTGAAGGATTTATAAGGTTAGTGCGTTTTAGGAATGGATGCCAATGATCTAGGTCTGGTGCCTAGGGTAAGGGTTCCCCAAAAGTTCAAGCCTCGTGTATTTGAGAAATATAATGGGATCACCTGTCCTAGGACATATTCAAAATCTTACTATCGCAAAATGTTTGTGCATATTGAGGATGAAGGACTGGTGATTCATTATTTCCAAGATAGCTTGTCAAAGGCATCTTTGGAATGGTATTTGAATTTATAAAGGTTGCGTATCAGAAGCTAGAGGGATTTTGCAGAGGCTTTTGTAAAGCGCTACCAAAATAACTTTTACATGGCTCCAAACTGCACTCACTTGCAAAACTTGGCTCAAGAGCCAATTGAATCATTCAAAGAATACGCCCAGAAATAGGGTGAACTAGCTGCAAGAGTTCAAACTCCTTTAATGGAGAGAGAACTCATTGATATGTTCATGAGCAATTTGCAAGGACAATAATATGATCCCATGTTCACAAGTACTTCTGCAGGTTTTGCAGAATTAGTTATGGCCGGTGAGAGAATAGACGTTGGGCTACAAATAAGGAGAATTCCAATTGGTAACTCTAGTGGTTCCTCGGGTGGAGGTAATATGAAATTGTTTATTGCATACCCTAGAAAGAATGAGGGTTAAACAAATGTTGTTCATTCTTATAGTGGAAGAGGAAGGAATCATCAACATCTGTAAGTCAATGATGTATCTATTCTAGTGAATGCTCCTCGACAACAGCATCTGTAAAAATAGGGGCAACAAAATGCTCCTCGTCAGAACAAAAATAAGAAGACAAGTTAGCCTAGAAGGATTGATCCTTTGCCCATGACATATTCTGAAGAACTTAGACATTTTCTTTAGGCAAAGTTAGTCACTTTGAGAAATATGCAAGTAATCCCGAGAGGCTCCCGGCCAACTACGATGCTAATGCTAGATGCGAGTTCAATTCTGGAGGCGTAGGCCATGATGTGGAAAACTTCTATGATTTGAAAAGAAATATAAAATATTTTTTGGATGTTAAGGCTATTTAGTTTGATGTCGTTCCAGGTCCTAATGTTATTCAGCGTTCTATGCCGCCTCATGGAGGTCCAGCTATTAATGTTATTTTTGATGAGGGTGAAATTCTGAACTTAGTCATGGATCGGGATTTGTTGACTACTCCTTTTTCATTTGTTAAAATATAGTTGGTTGATAATGGTATTTTCCCAGGTTGTGGTCTTAATTACTGCAAGTGTGTAGAACCGCCTAAGGGTTACGATGACTTGAAAGCTCGTATTAAAAAGTTGATCAATGATGGTTCCTTACAGTTTGACACATCTCCAAAATACAGAAAACTTACCGAGAAAGATATTGTAGTTATTTCTATTACCTATATTCGAAAGAGAACTTCTGCTCCTACCATGACAGTCCCTCTAATGATCACTTTGCATGGTTTGATCCCGTATACATGTGAGAAAGTTGTTCCATGACATTATTGTGTCGATGTCTATTATCATGTGAAGCAACCGGCTGGACATCATCAAACAATGAAGTCTCCATCGAACGTCTTTTATCCCACATGAAGGTAAAGGTGAACATCGAGAAAACTTGAGAAGGGAGAAGTCACAGTCTTGCGATAGAGAGGTCGAGTAAGGGAGTCTGTTATGCAAGGGGAAGGTTTTAGCACCCCACAAGCCTGTAGTAATCTACGGTATCCACTCTTGTTATCTATCTTATGGGTGTGGCTAATCTATGTCTACTGCTTACTACTAAGGAAGAATGCATGCAAAATAAATGAGGGGAAAATAAGGAAGTATTTACGAATTTTGCTTTGTTAGGCCACGTGATCTATTGCCTACGTATCCCTTTCAAGGAATCAGAGCGTCGTAGTCTGGATCACATGTTTAGTTTGTTTTGTATTTTTTATGGGTGGCGAACCCTTGTGAAAATGGTTTTGAGTTACACCATCAAGGCAAGACGCTACATTTGATTGGTTTTTATTTTGTTACCTTGAAAAAGGGTATAAGTATGATTAGCATGTTTTATGGTTTGCTAAGGAAAATAACATTTTACTTTTAAATGCAGATGCATAAAGGGAACAAATACTAAAAGGGAAATGTCTACCTATGATAGCATGCCAAAAACCTAGGGGTGAGGATAACTATTCTATAAGGAACATGAAAATGGATCGAAGTCGTTATCTCAATTCTAATTTAGTGACATCATTGATCATTAGAAAAGAAAAAAGATAAATCCCTAAGGAGGATGGAAAGGTCAAAGTTTTTATC
This sequence comes from Vicia faba, assembly GCA_948472305.1. Lineage (NCBI taxonomy): Eukaryota > Viridiplantae > Streptophyta > Magnoliopsida > Fabales > Fabaceae > Vicia > Vicia faba. The sequence goes on from OX451735.1 coordinate 143,784,583, forward strand.
TCAATTCTAATTGAGTGATATCTTTGATTGTAAACAAAGGAAAGTGATAAAATCCTAAGGGAGCATGCAAAGATCAAATTTGTTATCTCAATTCTGATTGAGTCACATCATCAATCGTCAATCAAAGAAAGCAATAAAAGCATATGGGGAGCATGCAAAACCCAAAGTCATTATCTCAAAATTAAGTGACATCATCAGTCATCAAAAGATTAAAGCAAACACAAGCACAATTTGCAAACAAGTGCAGAATGCCTACTACATGTCTTTAAACAGTGACTTCAAGTGCACGCTCTTTATTTCCTACTTCCCATGATAGCTATAAAAGTGATAAAGAAATGCAATAAAGTGTAGTAAAAATCTAAAAGCAGTAGTGGAGACTACCAAAATAAAGTGGATCATCAAAAGCAGACGAAAGCAATGAAGAAGCAAGGACTGTGCGTTGAGCAAGATTAACCAAGAAATAAACAACGTCATAAACGATATCCAACTAAGATTAAAACAAACACATGTTGTGAATGCAAGTGTAATAAGAAATTCTTGCTTGAAGTATCACATGCATGAAGACAACGTATAATATAATATGAATTTCTCATGATGATGAGAAATAGGGTGTGTCACATCGGAAGCGAGCATAAACCATATGTCTCGATCACATAACAATTTTTATGTTACATGATCGAAAGCACCAAAATGTACCTTGCATAATGAACAAATGCGTAAAAAATAACGAGACAAAACGGTATGAAAATATGAAGAAAAAAATAAAAGAAAAAGTATTTTTTTTATTAATTTTTAAGTGAGGAAAAATTATATCGAAAACTAAAGAATTAATTTCTAAAACTAATTAGGAAGATCTATCATGTTTTTATGATTTTACAATTTTGTCATAAGAAAAATTAACAAAGAAAAAGTCCTAAATCTAAAAAAGAAAATTAGGACCAGGGAGGTGTATTGTCTCATCAGGTGTATGACCAGAAACTTTAGGCGCAGAGGCCCAACTTGTAGGTCCAACAAGCCATTTTTGTTACTCATTATCTCATGTTCCAAATAAATTGAAACGGGCCTAAGGGGTGATGCAATTCGGCCAGTCTAAATCCAAAATATTTAATTTAGCATTGATTCAATAAAAACATTAAATAAATAAAGAAAACAAAGGATACAAACACTGGCATTTTGGTGAGGCAAGATATGGTTGATAGTCTGCGACCCTTTATCTTTCACACAAAACAAACGCTCCTTCTTCTTCATCAAAGCTTTGAACCATCCTAAGTTTTCCAAAAAGAGTATCAGAAAGAATCTACGCTTAATTTCATCAGAACTAGAAGATGTATACGCCCGACTTCAAATAGAAGAGGTATTGGAAAGAGTCTACGCCTGAATTTTTTTCCAAAAAGAGTATCAAAAGGAATATATGCTTGATTTCATCTGAACTAGAAGATGTATATGCCCGACTTCATCTAGAAGAGATATTTTTCAGAATGACTTTTTGGGGAAATTGCTCAAATACCTACTTGTCAGATTTAGTCTCTGAGGGAAATGCTTGTCAGAATTTAGTTCCTGAAGGAAATTGTCTTGTCATGTAGATAGTTGCCTCGTCCTGTTTTAGGAATTACTCTGCGACCTGTTAGAAATTTTTTGATGATGTTCGTTTGTTTGTGAACTTTACCTGAAAAGATAAAGTTAGTATTTATGCAATGTTATGATGTATGTAATGCCTTGCGTAATGATGTTCTTAAAGAAGTTGAGAGCGTGTTATATGCGTTTCGTATGCATATGCTATGATAAATGATGTATAAATGTCAGATGTCATTGAAGTGCATTAGTAGCTTTGTACAACATTTTTGATCGGGAAAATAAATCCTGGATTACTGTTGGGGATGGTGACAATAATTCTTTAATCTTGTTTAGAGTGTCTCTGCTGGGGATTCCTGCTCTCTGCTTGAGGAAACTCCGCCGGAGAATGTTGATTTCTGTTTGGGGAGAAGAGTTCAAGAACATTGGTTATTCATCGCTCTCCTGAGGAGTTTAATTCATATATATCATGACAGGGGATAAAAGATATGAATAACCTTTTGTAGTGTTGTCTGACCAAGTTTTTGATGAGGATGCCGACTCTTCTAGGGAGGATAGGATTAGCTGATATCTGGTTCGCTTTCAGATTTTGTAGCAACTCTCTTGGGATAGTGGTCTAGACTACCCTTTGCAGGAGAGAAAAATTTTGTCGATAATTTGTAGCAGTCAAAGTGATAGATTCGTGCTGGGGAGATTGTATCCTATTGGAAAAATAAACCATGTTGGGGAAATAAACCCTGCTTTGGAAGTAAACCCTGGTGGGGAAATTAACCCTACTGGGAAATAAACCCTGCTCGGGAAATAAATCTTGCTAGAGAAACACTCTACTAAGGAATAATATTTGTTGAGGAATTGTACCGTGTTAGAGAAATAAGCTCAGCTGGGGGAGAGAATTTATCGGAACTGTACTGGTGACATACTCTTTGACGAGGGTTCGGACTCTGTAGATTGGAGACATTGTCGGGGGAAGGATCATACTCCTTTGTCTTCAAGGGGATCCACTGGCGAGTATGATTAGGATATTTCAAACTGGTGGGGAATGCGTCGAGTTTTGTTAAGATGACTCTACGGGGGACAATCTTATGGGTACTTCCCTTAGGGATTACGGACGACTTGAACATTATCCTATCTCCTGGAGTCTTGAGTAAATGCTTATTCCTGTTTTTATGCATATATTTGTTAACAGTAATCATGTACATATTCATATGTTCATTCAATTTAGTCATTGGACATTTTTGAAATCAAAACAGAAAAAGTATTACAAAATTTTAAATTTTAAATTTTGTTTATATTAATAAAGTGCCTATAAACAGGTCTTTGTTGTACAAAGAGATAGACATCCTAGTAAGAAGAAATCATCGTGAAAATTAAAAAACAAAATATGTAGCTATGTGTAAATGATCTCGTCGGGTTCCAACTCTGCTATTGCCCCTATGTTTTCGAGCATCTCATCCCTTGTTGTTGGAAGACGTTGATTAAATTGATCTGCACCATACAAACTTGATGTTGTTCGTAAAACTGGCTGCAAGTGATCCAACGGCACATAGTCGTACGCTTTAATCCCTAACTTTTTCCTAGACCGCCCTTTTAGGTTTTCAGTCAACCAGGATACCCTTTTTTGCCCAAGCCGCCTTCTCAGGCTTTCGACTTTCCAGGTGTATAATATTTACATTTATATCTCTAATTTTTGCCTAAACCCTTTTTAGTTCATCGGGATGCCCTTATTTTTTCCTAGGCCAGTTAACCAAGTGGGTCATTTTCATACGTAGTATTATTTAACTATTTCTGTGTTCATAGGTTATGGAATATCTTCACCATCCATGGTGGTAAGAATCATAGCACCGCCCAAAAATATCTTCTTGACCACAAATGGCCCTTCGTAGGTGGGAGTCCATTTTCCCCTGGGATCACCTTGCAGTAGGATGATGCACATTATTACCAAATCACTAGCCTGATATGCTTGATGCTTGATTTTCTTATTGAAGGCTTTGATCATACGCTTCTTATACATCTTATTATGACAGACAGCCGCAAGCCTCTTCTCGTCAATTAAATTCAACTGGCCCAGCCTAGTATGAATCCATTTTCCTTCGTCCATGTCTGCATCTTTCATGATCCTCATTGAAGGAATTTGTCATCGAGTTTACCCATTGTCTTTAAGTTATCATGTTGTCATTAATCTTACCTTCAGTCACCACGACATCATCAACCATATCTTTTTCAATCACGTTAGAGCCCACCTCCCCGAGAACCTTGTATTGGAACCGTTACCCGGGCACAAGCTATCAGTACTCAACCACCTTCATCCATCATGACCAGTTAACCCGAAAGTTCATTCTTCATCCCCAACAGACATCACAAATAATAACACCCACACCATTTCTCCAGGACAAATTTCAGGTCTTAGTATTTAATAATCTTCTACCTCGAATGATCAAAAGGCTGACGTTAATCTCACCTTCAGTTATAAGACAATTAATTATGGGAAACTTTCATACCCCAAATTTGTCCTACCTGTTTTATATTTGTCTGGCTTAGACTTCTCATTTCATCTACATCATCTTCACTAGTTCATTTATGTATCATGCACCTGAGCTCCAAGAGTTCAGTGGTTGTTATATTTGAGTTTCACAATATTTTTAGGAAACTAACATTTTTTATTCAAGGTCACATTGAGCCTTATCTCCTTCTACAAGTCAATTTCTTATCAAGAGGTTTAAGGGGTGAAACCAAGGAATTTTTCTCATATGGATTAAAATTTTATTTTAGGAGTTTCTTGAGGGGACTAAATTTTGAACTAAGATGGCATCTATCATTTTCAAAGTGGTTTGAATTTGTCATGAAGATTCAAAATTGAAAGAGAATGAAAACATGGATATGGGTTGCAAATTGGAAATAATGGAAATTGATATTTCATACAATGTCTTTGGCTCACAAGTCACCAATTCCTTACATCACAAGTTACTATATTCAAGATTTAAGCCACTATTGATTATCCTCCAATTACTTTTGAATTCATGCCATGACCATTTGAAACCAAACAAAGGAATTTTTCATTACAAGTCCAAAATGTCCAAATATAACAGGCCCAAAACCAGTCCAAACAATGTTGTCCAATTTGCTAATGTATAAAGCCCAAGGTTTGCACCAACTAGTCAAAGCATATCAGTCCAAAACCTATTGTTCCTACACAAAAATAATTCATGCATTACATTCCAAAAATCTGTTGCAGCCCTACATAAAAATGTCCATAAAACTGATGCACAAACCTGTTGTCCAGAACAGTCCAAGTATTGCAAAACCTTGCACACAAATGGGCTAAACCTAACCTGTATCGAGAAAGTAACATATCAGCTTACAAAATTGTTCGAAACATATCAAATTTTCCCCCACAAAACCTCACTTCATTCACCAAATAAAACAGTAGGATACAAGAGCAATAGAGGGGAGAGGAGTGTTTTCTGTGAAAGGAAAGAGAGACAAGAGCAATAGGAGAGGGAGGAGAGTTTGGTGTGAAAGAAAAGAGATACAATAGTAATATTCAGAGAGAAAAAAAGACAGTAGAGAAAAGCTATAGAAAAAAACTGTGAGAGGAAGAGAAGAAAAACATTGTAAAACCAGAAAACAAAAAACAACAACAACCATGAAATTGTGTTGAACCATGAAATTGTGATGAACCATGAGACTGTTTTGAACCATAAAACAACAGCAACAAAAAACAATATAAACCCAAAAGGAAAACAGAAACATAAAATACCTTCAAACCCCTGTACAACCTTGCAACTCTCAATTCAAACTCAAAACGCAAATTTCAGTTTCAAGGTAAGTCTTCTTTACTTTGAGCTCTTCATTTCAAGCATCATTAGTGATTCATTTTTGAAGATAAATGTAGATATCATACCTTTGAAGCTAACCCCATGTTTTCTCTTCATTGTTATGAGCTCATACTGAGTTGATTTTGATTTTTTCATAAACAGGAAGAGGCATGTGTCGATGCATAAGGGATATGGGTCAATACATAAAGTTTGTTTTTTATTTCTTTGTACACTACTTTCATTTTTATAATTTTATTTCTATTAGATATGGTTGTAATAATTTAATTAGACTTGTATTCCATCCCCATTTATAAACAGGTACCCCCCATCCTCGTATGATTATAATAGCTTAGGGTTTATTTTTTATATGTTTTAATTGTTGCTTAATCATGCATATGTCATCCAAGTAGAACACATGGCCTCCTCTTGGGCTCATCCTTAATGAACAGGTATCCATTTATCAATGCACACTTGCACACATGTCATAACTTAGTCCTGGTCTTTCTTACGTTGACAACTATTCGATCGATTGTTTCAATTGGTCGTTTATAATACTAGTGCCAAACTAGTCCCACTTTCTAGGAGCACGCACATGGCCACCTTGTACGAGCTTTTTATTTTCATCTTGTACATTTAAGCAAATTCTCTCCGCTTGGTTTACATACCAAGCATCTTATTAAAGGGTATAATAGTTGAGTTTGGGCACGGCCATTTTCACGAGGTTAATCAAGTCTTTCCCTTGGTTAACCATAACCCGAGTCAACCACTCTGGTCCATATACCAAGTGTTTCCATGCACAAAGTGTCTCATAGTTGAGGGTAGGAGCACGTACTCTCACGAGATTAATCAAGTTCACTCCTTGGTTAATCATAACCCAATTCAATTACCATACACCAAGCATTCCATTTACAACTTTCATAATACTACTCATTTTGTCGTCACTTTTGCCATGGCCACCATGCACGATCACTCTTCACAAACACTTTCACTTTTACTTTATGCTCATAACATGCTCCCTTAGGATAATAGTTTCCTATTTTTTAAGATGCGAACTAATTAGACATTAGGTTGGAAACCATGCATGATAACATTAGGGTTTTTCTAGTCTCCCTCTTAAAACTTCTTTTCTTTTGTAATTAAGATTAAAAATTATCATTCATAAATTAAAAAATCCAAAAAAATTTAACCATTATTTGAATTCATTTAAAATTAGCAAAACACTCAACCAATCAAAACTCCCCCCAAAGGGCATGTTATCTCCGTTCTACCGCGATACAGGTCGTGCATGATGCTAGAATGAGTGCGCTAACATCACCCACTAAAAAACACCAACAAACCAACATTTTTTAGAAGGAACTAAAGTGTTCTGATTCCTTCATTGGATATGTAGGAAAAGGGTTGCGAGACCCTCATGAATGCACTAATAAAAAACCAGTCTCTTTCCCCTTAGCAAGTATAGTAATAGATAAACACACCCTTAGAAGCAAACAAACAAAAATGGATCCCGTTGAGCACAACAGATGGGAGGGGTGTTAATTCCTTTCCCTTATATAACCGACTCCCTTACCCTTTCTCTTGGTTGAAAGACCATATTATCCATCCTCTTGTGGTTTTCTCGATATTTCCCCTTCGTTCAGTATAAATTAATTTCGGTGGCGACTCTGTGTTTTCTGCCGATAACTTCAATGAGACATCATCGTCTTATCCGAGTGGAAGAACATACTTACTACCCACAATTATGAGAAAGGGGAATTTGCATCATCTAAAAGTGGAAAATATCTTACTTCACTACATATCGTAGAAGTATAGTAGCTCGCATCACTAAAAAGATTGACAAGAGTCTAATCTTTTGAGAAAATTTTAAAGCAAAAAGCCAAAGTGGAAAAATAGCTTGAATGAGATTGATTGAATTTTAGTCTTCTGACACAAAAAAAAAAGGTCAAGGTATTATTAAGTTGATTAAAATTTGAAAATGCATGGACCTAAGTCCATGTTTATTGTGAAAATTGTTCATGTTTAAAAAAACAAGAATAGTTTTGAAAAGGAGGGAGAAGATTTTTGAAATTAAAGAAGGGATTATCCTAAAGCATAGGGTAAAATCTAGGGAAAAGAACCAGTTAACCAACAAGAAGTCCAGCACTACATAGTGCCAAGGATGGTAACCAAATAGTCCAAGTAACATTAAAGTTTTTTATGGTTCAAGTTGATTATTAAGTATCTTAAAAAAGAAATGAAAAGCTCAAAGGAGCAAAATAAAAATGGCATAAAAGTAAATGCTCAAGTGGGCAAAGATGAAAATATCATGAAATGTAAAGTGCTAAAATAAATGGTGCATAAAGTAAAGAGCATAAAGTAAAGGCATAAAATAAACTAAATTGTTAGAAATTAGAGGTTTGATGAATGACCATCATGAAACTTGCATTTCAAATTCATTAGAGGATTGGTAAAACAAAAGCCTCTCAATAACAAGTTTCATTTGCTTTTTTGCAAGTATATCATTCATCTCAAAATCTCAAGGAAACAATAAATGATCAATTATGTTTAAGTGATTCACTTTGAACAAAACTTATGAAGATTAATTAGAGAATTGATAAGACCAAAGGCTCCTAACAATAAATCACAAGATTATTGGATCAAAGGTTTCAAATTAACATGCTTGGGCTTGCAAGCATAAGTTTATGCCACAAATGATCATTTCTCCAACCAGGAAAAAATTTAGAGCTATGTTAAGCAATCATTAGTGGACTTATATAGAACTCGCACCTATTTAGAGGTCAGTCGATAGCAGTCTATGTACCATACATTTAAAGAAATGATATGTAAATCATTCTCCAATAACATGTAATACAAATAAGAAGTGAGTAAGATGAAGAGGGAAGGGATAAGAATCAAACCACAATTGAACCAAAAATTTAATCAAGCTATCATTAAAATCAATCATCTGTTTTGGAGGAGTTAAACTCAACATCCAAGATCCAATATTTTTAATGAAGCTCATGATCAAAATCTCATAGTTCAAGATTAGCCAGAATATATACAAAAATTAAATTGTATTTAAAAATAAAGAAAAGATTTTTAAAAATGGTTTTAAATGAAAATAAAAGGGAAAAATAGCAACTATATTCAAAACAATCAAGAAAAATTCAATGAGACCATAGAAAAATCAGAAATGAGCTCAAATATTTTTATAAAATTTTTGATAATTTTTTAAAATAAAAAACAATTTTTTAAATTAAAATAAAGGGGAAAAATAAACCAAAAATTGTGAAAATATTTAAGTCTGAAATAAAAATAAAATGAGGTCACCAATATTTGTCAAGAGGTCATTGGATCCTTCCTTATTTTTTTCAGAATTAAAAAATTAAGAAATGTATTTTTAAACATTTAAAACGAGTCAAATAATGTGAAAAAATATAAAAAATATCAAAATACAAAATAAAATTATGAAAAAATAATAATCAGGAAGAGAATAATCAAGAGTATTTTTAAGAATTTTTTCAGATTTTTTGAATTTAAAATGACTTTTTTATGAATTTTTGAAGTTTAAAACAAATAAAATTAAAAATTAAAAATAAAATAAAAACCAAGAAAATGTAGATCATTAGATCAATGTAAAAACGGGTTAGTAATCATATCCAAGGGATCTGGTGCACTGTGCATATCATGGACATTAGAGAATAAAGCACTGAATCAATTATAAAATCAGAATTAAAAAACCAAATGGCACGATATCATTGGTTGGGAGATGACACGATGGTCATCTTTAACCTCCAGCCACATGAATTGTAGTTCTCTAAAATGGAAAAATTAGAGCTCGATACCGGTACCATTTGCTTCGTCTCTTCAAGACGATTCCAATGGTACCCTCACGAAAAATTTATGTAAGGTGTAGCTCAGTCGTTTTGAAAGGAATGATTTGAAAGCGGATTTGAAAATTCATGGCCAAAACTCACTTCCATTTGAAAACAAATGTTGCGACTAGGATCAAAATGATGAAAGCTTAAATATAGTACCAAAGTTTTAGAGAATTGATGAAGGAATCTACCTATTGAAGTTCAAATTCAGAGCTCTGAAACTTGACTTGGCTAGCACGATTTAGGAAGTCTTAGAGCTTGGTTCTTCTTCTGTTAGCTTCAGTGAAGTTTAAGGATGAAGAATTGACAAAGAAAATGGATTGAGGAAAGCTAGAAAACCAAATTCGAAGTTGCAGAAAATTGGCTTCTGGAGAAAGTTTGGCACAGTGATTTTGGCTCTTTAAGCTTGTAAAAATGAGTGGGATAGAGCCTGTATTTATAAGATAAGTGAATGGAATCAAGAGGAGGGTTGTATGATACAATTTGGAGGGAAATCGTGCACACTTGTTTTCATGAAATAAGTGTGATCACATGTGCATCAAAACTCATCCAAATGATGCGTTTTGACACTCTAAATTATCCATAATTTTATGCTAATCATGTTTAAGTAGAAAACACACACAAATTTTGTGATTAGAAGTCAAAATATGAATATTGAATTCTGACAGTTTGAGAAAACTCAGTTCCGAGTTACCAACTTTGAAATCATGATGTCACAATTCAGGAAGCTTTATGACTTGATTCTTGATGTGTTGGAAAGATGATATCACAAACTTCACAATGTGTAATGAATGGAATAAAATGGATGCTTGATTTGAATGTTGTGATGAGTCAAAGTTGAGAAAAAGATGTTGACTTTTTTACTTAGAAAAAATTCAACTTTTTTCTTGAAAAATGACTTATAATTTTTTTATTGCAAACAAGGCCTTCCTCCAAAATCGTGCTTTTATCAATGATGATAGATTGAAATAGACTTCCCAAGGTGAAATGTGGAACTTGAATCACTCAAAAATAATAAGTATTGAAAGAGTTATGGTCTTGCAAAATTGGTGAAAACTAATGAGATGACCTATAATCTTTGGCATCCTTAGGGAATCTTCCATTCATTTTCAAACTTTGCACATAAAAGAAGAGTTGAAGTTCAAACCTTTAAGATCATTATGGAAAATTAATATACTCTAGGAGATAAAAATTTGCCAAGTTATGCCCTTTTTAAGTCACATAAGAGAATTTGATGGCCTATCTAGAGGTGTTGTAATCTTTCTCAACCATTAGGCATCTTCCACATAAAATTTTCTTGAAACTTTTGAAGTGATTTATTGATAACCATTTAAATAGAAGCATGTATTTGGAATCACTCAAAAATCTCAAAATATGAGCAAGATATAGCCCTTATAAGTTTAAAGCCCTAGCTCATAGAGCAACAAAATGCTTTGGAAACCTCTTTCAATTTTGGGAAACTTTATTGCACATATACTTATGTCTTGTAAATATAAGTTGTTGAGGATGATAATGAGAAACCATAACATAAAATACCAACTCTACTGTTAATAATTGAGGGAAATATGCACTTCTGGACAAGAAAGCAAGAACTTGTCCAATTAGGTTAAACTTCTTCAATCAAATCTTGCATCCTTTTACTTTCTTTTACAAATTGAGGCATGATGAAACATGGTAGATCTTGTCATGATATAACTTCAAAATACCTTCAATTATGAAGTTTGAATCTCAATGAATATTTGTTGAAGAAGGCATGGAAATAAACTCATGAACCTATAGATCAACTTGATGGAATATGTTGTGCTTTCACCTATAGCATCATTTAGGGTAAACATTCATTGTATTTTTTAGTTAAAAGTTAATAAATACAAAACATATATGATCATAATATAGAAATCAATATGCTTGGTGATTCTCCTTGAGCAAACCACAAAGGTAAGGAGAAGAACTAAACCCTAGTAGGATCTTCTTGTGATTGAGTTGACTTGAGATGGTAGAGGGATCTTAGGGGGAAAAATTGGGTTACAACACCTGCCTTTATTGAAGTGTCTTCTATCCGGAGATACGAAGGTTAAAATCTTCGTGTCGACGTGATTTAAGATACTTAAATTTAAAACAAACCCTATTTTTGGCCCTAAGATGCCGCGTAATGTTTATGATTATGCATGCAAACAAACACATCCAAAGGTTATACCTAACACCTCTGGGGAAATAGAATATAAAAGATCAAAAGATAACCAGACCAGGAAAATAAAGCACTGGTGAACAGAGGACTCAACTCTACTGGGGTAAAGCACAAAGATAAGACAAAGTAAAATCCACTCAGACATTGAGGAAAGAAACTATCCACTCTCATAGAAAATAGCAAAAAATAGTAATGTCGACCTACTACGGGAAAAGAGGTGGTAGGATAATACCAGCAAACATCAACATTAGGGGTGTTAACAATTCTTTGGCATCAATACTCATGACTTGAAACAAACAAACTCCTTCAGAGAAAAGTGAATCAACAACGACAAACTATCTCCTATAATGAAGAGACTACCATCCATCAGAAAAAGATCTCAACAACGAACTATCTCCCATAATGACGAGACTACATTTCATTAGAGTACAAATCTCAACAACAAACTATATCCCATAATGATGAGACTACCATTCATTGGAGTACAAATCTCAACAATGAACTATCTCCAATAATGACGAGACTACCATTCATTGGAGTAACAAATCTCACCAACAAACTATCTCCCATAATGAAGAGACTACCATTTATTGGAGTAACAAATTTCAACAACAAACTATCTCCCATAATGACGAGACTACCATTCATCGGAGTACAAATATCAATAATGAACTATCTCCCAAAATGACGAGACTACCATTCATCAGAGTACAAATATCAACAATGAACTATTTCCCATAATGACGAGACTACAATTCATTGGAGTACAAATCTCAACAACGGACTATCTCCCATAATGATGAGACTACCATTAATTGGAGTAAAAAATCTCAACAATGAACTATCTCCCATAATGATAATACTACCATTCATTGGAGCAACACATCTCAACAACAAACTATCTCCAAATAATGATAAGACTACCATTCATTGGAGTAACAAATCTCAACAACAAACTATCTCTCATAATAATGAGACTACCATTCATTGGAGTATAAAAGAATCTTCTCAAGGGACTAACAGACTTACTATGGAAGTACAAGTTGCTCAAATAAAGAGACTGATGCTTGCTATCATGAAAGGAACTGTTATAATTACTTAGGAAAAGAAAAATGGATTTCTGGGGAAAGAAATATGGCTTCCTGGGGAAATGCCAATATATTCCTGATGAGGAGCTAAAGTCTTCTCGTGCTAAAATAAATGCATGTTCTCAAACTAGGGCTCAAAGTCTGCAGAAATCAAAATAATAGCACTATCAGGGACCACAGATTCAAACTAGAAATAAACTGGTGTGAAACAAACCAACTGAGATAACACCTGATGAGAAATAAACTCAAAATGGGATCACATGCCACTCAAATTAAAACTAAATAGGAAGGCCTGAGAATAAATCTTCGACGAGGGATAACTTAATGGGGAAATTGAAAGAATATACACTTTCTACTTGAAGTTGACAGTCTAATGGAGATAGGATAATATAACTCTTCAAATAGGGTAATATGTCAACACAATATTAATGAATGCAAATGAGCAATGATTTTTAAATCCAGCTATGCATGATGTATGTGTAAATGTATGACTGTTGTCATGTATATGCATTGAAATGATTTTGTCTTACATCACACTCAAAGATGGAGCTTAAGTATCAATGAAGCTTGTTGAAGAAGGCATAGAAATAAACACATGAACCTATGAATCTTATTTATGAATGCCACCAACCATAATGTGTGATCTTGATGTACTGATAAAAGTGAGATTGTTAGAATTCTTAGGGGCAAAAATTAGGGTATAACAACTGCCCTTATTTATGTGTATTCTATCCAGAGATACGAAGGTTGAAATCTTTGTCTCGACGTGATTGAAGATACTTAAATACAAAATAATACCTATTTTTGGCCTTAAGATGCCATGAAATTCTTATGATCATGTATGCTAACAAACAACTCCAAAGGTTACACAAAACACCACTTGGTAAGCAAAAGATAAAACAATAGATCAAAAAGAGAGTCTGACCAGGAAAATAAATTGCTGGGGAACAAAAGACTCAACTCTATTGGGGTAAAGACCAAAGAGGAAATAAGGCATCACCATCTCAATAAGTAAGGAAAAAGTAATGGAATACAATGATCGCCAGATTACTGCGAACTACCAACTGCTATAGGGGATAGAAAAAAGAGAGTAACATCGACTCACAAGGGATCATAAAATAACCACACGAAGGATGCAAATAGAAGTGGTAAGTTAAAACTGGTAAACACAAATATTAGGGTAGGTAACAAATAATTTGCATCAATACTTATGATTGGAAACAAAAGTTGACATCAAGACTTATGTCAAAGACAAAGAAACTTTATTATAGTAAAGTGATTCTCAATGAAGAACTATCTCCCATAATGACGATACTACCATCCATCGGACTACAAACCTCAACAACGAACTATCTCCCATAATGTAGTGACTACCGTCCATGGGAGTATAAATCTCAATAATGAAATATATCCCATAAATGAATAGACTACCATCCATCGGAGTACAAACCTCAACAATGAACTATCTCCAATAATGAAGAGACTACCATCCATCGCAGTACAAACCTAAACAATAAATTATCTCTTGTAATGCAGAGACTACCATCGATCAGTGTACAAATCTCAACAACGAATTATCTCCCATTATGAAGAGACTACCATCTATCAAAGTAAAACATCTAAAGAACGAACTATCTCCCATGATGAAGAGACTACCATTAATCAAAGTAAAACATATTAATAATGAACTATCTCTCATAATCAAGAGACTACCATCCATCGGAGTACAAATCTAAAAAATGAACTATCTTCCATAATGAAGAGACTATCATCCATCGGACTACAAACGTCAACAACGAACTATATCCCACAATAAAGAGGGTACCATCCATCGGAGTACAAATCTCAACAACAAAATATCTCCTATAATGAAGAGATTACCATCCATCGGAGTATAAATCTCAATAACGTACTATCTCCCATAATGAAAAGACTACCATCCATAAGAGTAAAACATCTCAAAACTGAACTATTTCCCATGATGAAGAGACTACCATCCATCGGAGTATAAATCTCAACAACGAACTATCTTCCAAAATGAAGAGACTACCATCCATCGAAGTACAGATCTCAACAACAAACTATCTCCTGTAATGAAGAGACTACCATCCATCGGAGTATAAATCTCAACAACATACTATCTCCGATAATGAAAAGATTACCATCCATCAGAGTAAAATATCTCAAAAACTAATTATTTCCCATGTTGAAGAGAGTACCATCCATCGGAGTACAAATCTTAGTAACAGACTATCTCCTGTAATGAAGAGACTACTATCCATCAGAGTACAAATCCTAACAATGAACTATATCTTGTAATGAAGAGACTTCCAATTTATTATTTTCAATCCCTTATTTTTGCATGGACCGATTTTTTTTCGAATTTTTTTCGATCCATCAGGATGCCCTAACTTTTACCTCAGTCAATTTTTTATTTCTATTGACTCAGCGGGATTTCACTTTTTTTTAATCTCTTTTTTTTTGCTTTTGATTATGACAATTTATTAGTGCCATGCTGATTGTTGTAAGCTTCATCTTCATCGCTTCCTCGATCTTGATTGATGCACTAAGGAGAAAGATGTTGTGAACTTTGTCTTAGTTGATTCCTCAATCCTAGATGATGAATGTGAGGAAGATGATGTGCTAGAGTCTTGTCTTAGATTGTTCTCTCGATGATGTATCGATGAAAGAGATATACTTGAACCTTAGCTTAGATCATTTCGATTCTCCTGGGATTTGAATGCATCGTCGAATTAATTGAAGTCTACACTGCCCTTAGTTAAGATGAATGTTTTTTAGAGAATAAAAAGATGTCCGACTTCTGCCTCGAGGGGGTTAACTTTAGATTAACTCATTATATCTCCATTGTTTATGAAGTGAAACAATGCCTTACATCGTTAGCTAAGCCTTACTATTAAAAACCACACGTCAACAAAATTTAATTATTTTGTATTTTCATCATTCTCCATCGAAGTTTGTTGAAGTGAAAAATTGAAAAAGAAGAGAAGAATAGAAAGTAATTGATTATTTGTTAAAAAACATGCATGCTTATTTTTTTAGAATTACTTGACCAAAGAGTATAAATTTTATGAAAAATAACACTTAGTAAGTAAGAAATTACAATTTAAAATGATTAAAGCCTAATGATCTTGAGATAAGCCTTCTTGTTGATCCACTGTCTTTAGGAAATGCTTTGTAGTTTTTGGACTTGTCAGATCATGGTGATTCTATTTCTGGGTTGCATTGAAAAGTTCTACTATTGTGCATCTCAATCCAATGGTTGTGCCCTACTGAAAGAACGTATTCAGCATTTGATAGATGATCATGCAATTCTATTTTAGAAGACCCCTTCTTTGAAGAGTATATCCCAAGACGTATCTGTAACTACAATTTTCGGTACTCCTGTAAGGATAACTTCTAAAGGTTCTGTGATGATTACTGTCTAACCGAGAGTTACTCCTCTAATCATTACCACACCTGGGCCAATTCCATATTCCTCTAACAAGGCTATCCCTTGGAATTATGAAGCTGATGTCTACTACCATTGGCAATATTGTTGGATCTAGTAAGGTTACCAAAAGTGGAAAGGTTTTCTCTCCAGAGATCTCTCTAAAGGCTGTTACTACACAAGTTCGAATCACTTTTACTGAATCAACTATTGAGACTCGAAGGAAAGAACAGATGACTGAACCTACCTAGACTGAGGCACCAAAAGAGGTTACTGTTGAAGATACCTCCAAACAACAGATGGAAGAGGTACTGAAGATTATTTGAAAAAGTGACTATAAAATTGTTGAATAGTTGGGGAAGACCCCTTGCAAAATATCTATGATATCCCTGTTATTGTGCTCCGAGGCCCATGCTCGGGTTTTGGTAAAGTTCCTAAAAAGTTCTCATGTACCGCAGGGAATCTCTGTTGATCAGTTCGGAAATTGTGTTGCTAAACTGACAACTGATAATGGGCTAGGCTTTTCTGAAGTTGATTTAAATCCCGCAAGAAGGAACCATAATAAGGCCCTGCATATCTCTATTGAGTATATGGGCACTACCTTCTATCTTGTGTTGGTGGACACAAGTTCCTCATTGAATGTATTCCTAAAAGTTTCTTTAGACAAACTTGACTGTGAAGGGATCATGCTAAAACCCAGTTACATTATGGTGAGAGCTTTTGATGGACCAAAGAGAATAGTGCATGGAAAGGTTGATCTTCTAGTCAAAGTGGGTTCCCAGTTCTTCGACTATACTTTCTATGTGATGGACATTCGTCCAACCTATTCTTGTTTGTTTGGACGCCCTTGGATTCATGGGACAGGTGTTGTTACTTCTACCTTACACCAGAATTTGAAGTATCCCATGAAGGGAATGATTGTTACAATTTGTTGTGAAGAAGAATATATGGTGAGCCATTTGAACTCTTTCAAGTATGTCGATATGGATGGTGAATTCGTCAAAACTCCTTTCCATACCTTTGAAGTTGTTTCTCAGAAAACCCTTGTTGATAAAGATGCTCTTATTGTTCCTAAGACCTCATGAAAAATGGCTTCTCTACAAGATGCTAAGGTTGTGGTTGAATAAGGTGGTTACACTCTTTAGGGTCATCTTCCCGACATTCCTTATAAGTCTGACAAATTTGGTTTGAGTTTCACTTCTCAAGATCAAATGACTGTTTGTTGTGCTCGTGCTAATTCCAAGAGACTGCCATTTCGCATCGACAACAATGGAGTTCACAACAATCAAGTCAACGTTGTGGAAGATGCTGATGGTACTACGACATAGACAGTTTGATCGTCCCTACTACTGTCAGTGGGCTCAATAATTATAAGATTGAAGACTTTATCCCAATCTTCTTTAGTCAGGAGTAAATTCTATTTTTTGTTTTCTTACATTTATGTTTTTTTGGTTTTGTAATTTAAACAATAAACTTTAATCCGTGTGCCTTACCTGAGGCACAATAGTCCATTTTTTAGGGTTGTCATTATTCTTCAGCATATTTTCATTTAATAAATCATTGAAAATTTGCATTCAAATTTTGCACTCTCTGTTTTTCTATTACTTTATTTGCTTCCAAAATGGCTATATGTTCTTACAAACACCCACACAACAAATTGCAGATCCATATCCACCCTGGATCCCATTGATAACAATTTTGCTATTGCCAACTATGACTTCGAAAATCTTACCAAGCCTAAAATGAAGGTGAGAAAGATTATGAAATACCTAGAGATCTTGCTATGCTCCTAATTCAAGAAGAAAGAGCCATACGAACCCATGAGGAGCCAATCGAGGTTGTGAACTTTGGTACTGAAGAGGACAAGAAATAAATCAAGATAGGTTCCAACCTAGAGGACAGTGTCAAAAAGATATTAATCCAGATGTTGTGTGACTATGTTGAGATTTTTCCTTGGTCATACAAAGATATTCCAGGGCTTGATTTTAATATTGTGGTTCATCATTTACCGATGAAGGAAGGTTGTCCTCCTATAAAGCAGAAGGTTCGTCGTATTCGTCCTGAGATGTCTGAAAAGATCAAAGTTGAGGTTATGAATCAGTTCAACGTATTTTTCTTAGATGTTACATCCTATCTTCAATGGGTTGCAAATGTGGTACCAGTACCTAAGAAGGATGGTAAGGTCCGTATGTGTATAGACTACAGGGATTTGAATAAGGAAAGCTCCAAAGATGACTTTCTGCTTCCACATATTGGCGTTCTGGTTGACAACACCGCTCAGCAGAAAGTTTTTTCCTTCATGGATGGTTTCTCCAGTTATAATCAAATCAAGGTGGAACCAGAAGACATGGAGAAAACTACTTTTATCACACAGTTGTGTACTTTCTGTTATAAAGTTATGCCTTTTAGTTTGATGAACGTCTGTGCAAAATATCAGCGTGCTATGGTAGATTTGTTCCATGATATGATCCATCGTGATATAGAGCTACAGAAAAAAATGGCGACTTCATTGGGGAAATATCGACCAATTTTTGGTTCATCCCTAAGTGTGTTGAGCCTATCTTTGTTTATTTGTGTAGGTGCTATTATTTGCTATATATTATGTGTTGTACATGTTTGTCTGGATTTTCCCGGTTTTCAGGGTGCTTTGTGATTTCTCAAAAGTCCTCTACCCGGACTTGGGCAAACTTAAGATTAGACGGGCGGTATATTAATGTTAACTTTGAGGGAGTAATCCCAAAAAAGGAGACATGGGATCCACCACTCAATGGAGGCCCCTTTGATTGTAGTATCATTTAATGAGTAATCAGGAAGACGTGTTGCTTTCGCCTGGGAGCCTGCTGAAACTGAGGACCGTAAAACCCTTAACCAATCTTAGCCTTTTAGGTGTAGTGAGATAACTATGACAGAGTAATCCAGATATGTTTGTCACACGATACTACACTCATACGAGTTTTTCCTGAGAATATTACTAATTAGCGAGTCAATCAAGACATTGGTAATATCCTAAGGAAGCATGTAGACTCTGGGAACCTCTTAGAACCTTGTTCGGCAGGTGATAAACTAGTCCATAACTTCTGGGTAGTACCTTTGACCTCATGCTCGTGACGTCGAACCTATGTATCCCCCGTGTTTGTGATCTTGTGTGTGATTGTTGCATTATGCATTCATGCACCCATAAGCATCCTTTAAAACATTTTCTTCAAGGGACTTAAGTTGACTTTTTGCAAATATCTCAGGTACTTTTTGACCATCAATTCTGGAAATAGAAAGACTCGGATGTACAGTATAAAGAATCCTAAGATAGATGATTTGATGAGTCTGATTCCCGAGATCGAGAGTTCTACAGATTTTCAGAAGAAATATGGATCCATCGTGTCTCTTATGAAGCTCAAGATGAAGGAGGGTATTCTCTCGACTTTGGTCCAATTCTATGATCCGATGTATCGATGTTTTACTTTCCCTGATTATCAGTTGATGCCTACATTGGAGGAGTATTCTTACCTACTGTGTTTACCTATTAGCGATCGTGTTCCTTTCATCGGTTTGGAGGAAGAGTCCAAGTCTCATGAGATTGTTGTTATGATTCATTTAGGGAAGTCTGAGATTGAGGCTAACATGACTACCAAAAAAGGGATCAAAGGACTACCCACTAAGTTTTTATTAGAGAAAGCTTGCTGCTTTTCTAGGATGAAGAGTACGGTCGCTTTTGAGGCTATCTTTTTCTACTTGCTTATGGGTTGGTCTTATTTCCTAATGTCGACAAATTTGTGGATGTCAATTACATCTAGATCTCTTTGATTGGGAATATAGTTCCTAAATTATTAGGAGATGCTTATTAATACATTCATATTCTAGATTCTTATCATGGATGGATGATCATTTGCTGCACGCATTTGATATATCAGTGGTTTACAACTCACGTACCTCAATCTGATGCTTTATGGGTTATTAAGAAGGAACCTCATTAGGCTCCAAAGATTATGGATCTCACTCATTTTGGAATTGTTGGGTATCATCAGGCTTACTATGATGCAGAGATTGTCGATAGTTGTTGTAGTTTCCCCAATGTTCCTCTTCTCGGTACAAAGGGAGGAACTAACTACAATCCCGTTCTTGCACGATGTCGGCTTGGATATCCGAGGAGAGACAAGCCGAATAGTACTTATCTGAGTGGTTTCTTTCTCAAAGAAGGAGAGGATCATAAGGAAACTTATGAGTAAATTGCAAAGGCTTGTTCCATATTCACATGAAGAATATAAAATATTTGGGACCTAGAGGAGCTGTTTCTGTGGAGCCTCATCTCCGATGGGTACAAGCAAGGAGAATTCAGTTGAAGAAGCCATATTCCCGTGAAGAACCTATGCATGATATGTTTGTGAAGACCACTCCTCCCATTTTAGATGATGTTTAAGAGCTTCAGCTTGCCCTAGTTAGGATGCAACAAGAGAATGAGGCCTATAAGAACAAGTATAAGACTTTAAAGATGTCATATCGAGTAGACATGAAAGAGAAGGATGACTTGATCAAGATTCTTAAGAGTCGTGCTATAGAGATGATGAAGAGGCAAGAGGATTTATTTTCCTCTAGAAATCAATCAGGACTTAGTTACTCACTTCCTGACTCTGGTGATTGGATAGTGGTCGGCGACAGGTATGCAGAAGAGAACAGGCAGTTGAAGGCTCAGGTTGCAAGACTCACAGAAAAGCTTCATTGTGTGGAGAGATCTTCATTAGCTTTGCCTAATTAGGATTTTAGATTATATCTTCTCTTGTACTTGAGATTTTTGAAAGTTGTACTAAAAGTTGTAATCCATTTTTAAGTTATTATAATGAGATTTTCAGTACATTAATATTTTCAAATTGTCTATGATTCTTTGAGTCCCTTGAAATAATAATAATGATAAATAAATCAATTTCATTGCATATCATGCATTATATTGCACATATTTCTTCCATTTCAATTCATAACCAGGTGTCTTACTATGTTTCTCTACCTCTTTCATAAGCAAATTGTCTCACCATTATAATACTCTGGCCAATTCCAGGAAGAAGATGGAGAATCTTGAACAAGAGAATCGCAAGTTACACGAAGAGGTTACTTCTTTGAAGGCCGGTATGGCTAATCTTACTGCTTTGATGGAATCATTGGTGGCTGCTTAGATTCAGTCACCACTTGTTCCTCCTTCTGCTCAGCCACAACAAATAACAGTCACATCTGAAGATCCGATAGTCCCCATTTCGGTTACTCCAGTTACTACTGCTTATAACCTTATACCTCAGGGTTACCCGTGGGGAATGCCTGAAAACTTCATGCCATAAGGTTACAATCTTGATGCTCAAGTAGCTCCAGTTTCTCAAGTTGTTTCTATTCCTGCACCTCCTATGGTGCATGTTACTCCTGTGGGTAGAAATGAGATCCATTATATTTCACCTCCTTCGGTAAATGCTATGTTGATTTCTAATGATGAAGTTTATCATCTTGTTCCTCCACCGAGTGAAATTCTGGGTTTCTATGATCGATTGGATGATTTTCAGGATCAATTCAATGTGGTGCAGAAGGAAATGAAGGCTCTTAAAGAAAAAGAATTATTTGGACAGAACGTCAGTGAAGTCTACCTAGTTCCCAACGTAAAGGTTCCAGCAAAGTTTAAAGTGTTGTAATTTGAGAGGTACAAGGGAAACTCTTGTCCTAATGACCACTTAGTAATGTATATCAGAAAAATGCCCACCCATATTGATGATCCGCGTTTGCTCATTAATTTCTTCCAGGATAGTTTAACTGGTGTCGCTCTGAAGTGGTATATGAGTTTGGACAATAACAATATCCACACCTTCAATGATCTAGGGGAAGCCTTCATCAAGCAGTATAAGTACAATATGTTCATGGTGCCTGACCGTGACCTGTTGAGGGAAATGGCTCAGAGAGACAAGGAGTCGTTCAAAGAATATGTGCAGCGTTAGCGAGAGATAGTTGTCCAGGTGGTACCACTTATGGGAGAATAATAAATGACCAAGGTCTTCCTGAAAACCCTTGTATCATTTTATTATGAAAGAATGGTTGCCAGTGCACCGAGTGATTTCACAGAGATAGTGAGCATGGGTGTTTATTTAGAAGAAGCTGTAAGGGAAGGAGGCTTGACAAAAGACGAAGGGACAAAGAAGTCATCATATGGGTTATCTCGAAAGAAAGAAAGTGAAATGAATGCTTTCATTGGGGAGAGGAAGATTAAACCACCAAGAAGACATCATCTTTATCAAAAACAGGTTACTTTTATGACACTAGTCGTTAATGTAGCTCTAACCATTGTTGCCTATCAGAGAACATCTCCTCAGGGAAATCAAGGGCAAACTCAGAAGAAATAAGCCTTTGAATCTATTCCAATGAGCTATGTAGAGTTGTTCCCAGCTTTGATTCAGAAGAAGTTGGTCCAAATCAGGCCTCCCCCTGCTATACCTTCACCTTTACCCTGGTATTATCAGGCAGACCAGACATGTGCTTTTCATCAGGGAGCCCCACTGCACAATATCGAGAACTGTTATCCTTTGAAATATGAAGTAAATAAGATGGTGAGATCTGACCTCCAATCCTTTAAAGTTGTTGGCCCTAATGTGAAAGATAATCCTTTGCCAAAACATGGAAGATGAAATGTTGTAAACATGGTTGCTGGTTGTTTTGGGGACTTCCAAATTTTTGATATCAACCATGTTAGAAGGGATCTGGTGAAGATGCATGCTGACCTCTGTGAATTCAAGTACTATACCCACGACCATGTTGGTTGTAGTATTTGTAGTATAGATATCTAGGGATGTGATAAGATAAAAGCTGATCTTTAGGAAATGATGGACGAAGGTCTCATACATTTAATTAGGCCTAGGGAAGAATACGAGGAAGATGTGAACATGGTCTATGGATGTCTCGGTGAATTCTGGATTTTTTATGTGAATTATATGAATGATGATTTGGTGCAGCTGCATGCTACACTCTGTCATATGGATGGCCAAGAAGAACACCATTATGGGTCTTTCCAGATCTACTACATAGATTCTCGTGGTTGTTCCATTGTGAGAAGGGGCATTCAATTTTTATTAGACAATGGTACTATCAAATTCTCGGGCATTAGAGATGATTATAATGGGATTAATGTGATTGAAGATTGCTCGGATGAGACTGTGTCAGACGATGAGTATGTTTCTTTAGATGAGTTCTTTTATTTTGATGAAGATATGTCATCCAACAATGATTATGTTATTTATAAGTATTTTGAATAAGGGGTGAATGTTATTGTTCCTTGTTTCAATGTTCCCGCCCCTTTAGATATTGAATACCATAGCAAGCCAACTATTGCTCCAGTTGTTATTTGCCTGCCAGGCCCTATACCATAGGAATCAGATAAAGTCGTGCCATATAAATACAATGCAACAATCCTAGAGGATGGTGTGGAAATTTACATCCAACCTTTGTCTGATGTCAACAATATTGCTGAAGCCAGCCGAGTAACCCGCAGTGGCCGTGTTTTCGCACCTATCATTCGAGGGAATGTTAATGCTGATAAAAAGGTTATTGAAAATATTGAACCTAAGAAAGCAGTGGGTGAATCCAGTGGTACTTCTTTGGAAGAAAATGTGGACGACTTGTTAAAAAATCATCAAGATGAGTGACTACAACATTGAGGATAAATTGTTGCAAACTCCATCTAAGATATCCATTCTAGCCTTGTTAATGTACTGTTCTGCCCATAGGGAATCTCTGATGAGAGTATTCGATTAAGCTTTGGTGGAAAGCAATATTTCTCTGGACTAATTCAGAAGTGTTGTAGGGAATATTACATCCTGTAATAACCTGAGTATCTGTGATGACGAATTTCCCGATCAAGGAAGGAATCACAACTTGGATTTCCATATCTCCATGAATTGTAAGAATGACTCATTTTCCAATGCGTTGATTGACAATGGGTCTGCTTTGAATGTAATACCGAGGAATACACTCGTGAAGCTAAAGTACCAGGGAAGTCCCATGTGCCCGAGTTGCAAAATTGTGAAAGCCATTGATGGTTCGAGAAAGTCCGTCATCGGAGAAGTATATTTTCCTATTCACATAGGTCCGCATTTATTTCATATTACTTTACAGGTTATGGATATAGCTCCCGCCTACAGCTGTTTATTGGGACGACCATGGATCCATGAGGCAGGGGCTGTTACTTCAACTTTACACCAGAAGCTGAAGTTTTTTCGTGAAGGAAAGGTGGTCATCATAAATGGAGAGACGGATTTGTTAATACCTCTTTTGTTCTCTTTCAGTATTATGGAATTTGATCAAGCTGTTGTTGGAACTCAGTTCCAAGCTTTATTTATTGATAATGTGAGGAGAAATGAGGATTCCATAGCCTCATTTAAGGATGCTCAAGATGTAGTGCATAATGGCCCTAGCAAGGCTTGGGGGAAGATTGTTGATCCGCATGTGAATAAGAATAGAGTTGGTTTGGGTTTCTCCGTGAAAAAAAATAAAGGTGAGAACGTGAAGCCAAAGTCTGCTTTGGGCAAATACCAAGACATCTTTCATAGTGGAGGTTATCTTCATCCAATTATTCCTAAGATCAATTCTATTCTAGAAGGTGATTCAGATTAAGAGATGCCGAACTACGTGACGCATGGAGTCAGAGTCCAAAATTGGATAACTATTGATGTTCCCTCTTGCATTCATATTTCAAAGTAATTTGTTTTTGTTAATCTTTTCAAAATTCTTTTACTCTGCCCAAGGTGAAATTATTGATATTGATATATGTTGTTTTGATCTTTAAAACCATTAATAAGATGTTTTTGATTCCCAAATTGTGTATTTGTTCGATGCTTTTTCTTGGAAAATGGTAATCAGAAAAAACCTTTTAAAATAAATAATACCTGTAAATAAATCTGCATAATCACTTGCTATATGTGTCAGTTTCTAAAAGCAATCATAAATCATATGTGCAGATTAATTAAAAAACCCGTTGAGTACAATGACCCTGCACCCTCTCCCAACATTAAATATCATGCGTATGTGATAGATTAATAAGAATTTGATGAAATCCCAGAAGAGGTTTCACGGTTACTTGAGTGAGAGGAAAGTACCATTTAGCCATATAAAGAGTTGTTGTAGATGATTAATTTGGGTTCAGTGGAAGATCTAAAAGAAGTAAATATTGGAGCATTGCTTCACCCCGATGTGAAGAGCAAGTTGATTGAATTGTTGAAAGAGTGTGTATATATCTTTTCTTGGTCTTACCAAGACATACCGGGTTTGGATACTGATATAGTGGAACGTCATTTTCCTCTAAAGCCAAAATGTCTGCCAATCAAGTAGAAATTGAAAAGAACTCACTGTGACATGGCAGTGAAAATTAAAGATGAAGTTTTAAAGAAGATTAATGTCCATTTTCTTGTGACATCAGTGTACCCTCAACAGATTGCCAATATTGCCCGAGTAAAAAAGAAAGACGGAAAAGTTTGCATGTGCATTGATTATAGAGATTTAAACAAAGCTAGTCCAAAAGATGACTTTCAATTGCCACATATTGATATGTTGGTTGACAGTATAACAAAATTCAAAGTATTCTCGTTCATGGAAGGATTTTTCAGATATAATCAAATCATAATGGCTCCTGAAGACATGGAAAAAACAATGTTTATCACACCCTGGGGAACATTCTGCTACAGAGTGATGCCCTTCTAGTTGAAGAACACTGGTGCAACGTACCAGAGGGCTATGATAACCCCATTCCATGATCTGATGCATAAAGAAATTGAGGTATATGTTGATGATAATATTTCCAAATCACAGATAAAATAAGGGCATTTAAAATATTTATTTAAATTGTTTCAGCGTTTGAGGAAGTATTGTCTCCGCTTGAATCCAAATAAATGCACCTTTGGTGTTCGATCGGGAAAGTTGTGAGGTTTCGTTGTCAGCCAAAAAGGAATTGAAGTTCATCCTCATAAAGTCAAGGCGATTCAAGAAATTCCAAGGCCAATAATGGAAAAGCAAGTTAAAGGTTTCCTCGTGCGTTTGAATTACATTTCTAGATTTATCTCCCATATAACTGAAACGTGTTAGCCGATCTTTAAGCTGTAAAAGAAAGATCAAGGTTGTGTGTGGTCAGATGATTTCCAAAGGGCATTTGAATGTATTAAAAAGTGTATGCTTGAACCTCCTATCTTTCTCCCTCTTGTTTAAGTAAGACCATTAATTATGTATTTGACCGTGTTAGATAATTCTATGGGCTGTATTTTGGGAGAACAGGATGAAACATGGAGAAAAGAATGTGCCATTTATCATCTCAGCAAGAAGTTTACTGACTGTGAGTCACGATATTCTATTCTGGAAAAAATATGTTGTGCTCTGGCCTGGGCAGAAAACGGTTGCGGCAATATATGTTGAATAACACTACTTGGTTGATTTCCAAAATGGATCTGATTAAGTATATTTTTGAAAATCATGCCCTTGCTTGAAGAATTTCCCATTGGGAGATGTTATTGTCTGAATATGATATTGAATACCATACTCAGAAGGCTATAAAAAGCAGTGTGTTTGCAGATTATCTTGCTCACCAACTAGTTGATGATTATCAGTCTGTTAAATATGATTTCCCTAATGAGAATGTGATTTTTTTTTTTAAAATAAAAGATTGTGATGAACCTTTGCATAGGGAATGTACTAATCCTGAATCCTGGTGGGGTATGGTGTTTAATGGAGCTATAAATTCTTATGGGAAAGGAATTGGTGCCGTGATTATCACTCCTTATGTGTCACATATCCCTTTTACTACATGATTGGAATTTGATTGTACCATTAATATGGCAGAGTATGAAGCTTGCATCATGGGTCTCGAAGAGGCTATAGATTTCCGAATCAAAATTCTAGATGTATATGGCGATTCAGCTTTGGTGTTAAATAAGATTAAAGGAGAACGGGATACTTGTCACGTTGGCTTAATTCCTGTAGCGGTAGAAATGTTCAAGACTAAGCCATTGGATTTACTAGACTTTATACAAATCAAAAATAAAAATCGCCACCACACTTTATTGTTTCCAAAGGAATGAGAAAAGAGCGAATAACCCAAAAAGAGGGGGAACGATTCAAGGTAAGGGGGTTGGTTATGCAAAGGGAAGGTATTAGCACCCTAAACATCTACGATACTCTGCAAGAACCTCTTTGAAATTTTTTTATATTTTGGCTATAAAATATGTTGTATAGAAATAGATGGTGGAGGTGAGAAGAGAAGTATTTTATTATGATTTTTGCACCCGCCGCAGTTGCGAACCTTTAGTGCTTACATACCACCTTTCATGCAATAGGGGATCAGGGTACACGTAGTTCCTCTTTTAAAAATTTGAAACACAAGTGTGTTGGTTGATTTTAAGAGATAAGACATCATCGTAATTGTCCGTGTGGAAAACATACTTACTACCCACAATCATGAGAAAGGAGAATTTTCATCATCTCAAAGTGGAGGATATGGCTTGGATTTTAAAATCAACAATGCCTCACTTAACAACCAAGTGGAAAATATCTCACTTCACTACATATTGTAGAAGTATAGTTGTTACATCACTACAAGGATTGACAAGAGTCCAATATTTTGAGAAAGTTTTTAAAGTAAAAGCCAAAGTAGAAAAATAGTTTGAAATGAGATTGATTGACTTTTAGTATTCTCACAAAAAATGTCAAGGTATTGTTAAGTTGATTGAAGTTTATTTATGAAAAGATTTTGAAAATGTATGGACCTAGGTCCAAGTTTATTATGAAAATGTTTCAAGTTTAGAAACAAGAAGAGTTTTCAAAAGGAGGGAGAAGATTTTTGAAATTAAAGAAGATGGGAGGAGAAGAAGAGACTATCCTAAAGCATAAGGTAAAAGCTAAGGAGAAGAATCATCTAACCAACAAGAAGCCAATACTTGACATTATGTGTCAAGATAGAATTCCCATTCTTTGGATTGAAACCAAGCAAGCAAATATACTAGACCTCTTGAGAGAACCAAACTTCAAGTATATTAAGTCTTCACAAAAATTGGGCAGCGTAACGACTGTATACGGGTGAATTCCAGATTACAAACAGAGAATG
Source organism: Vicia faba (assembly GCA_948472305.1). Classification (NCBI taxonomy): domain Eukaryota; kingdom Viridiplantae; phylum Streptophyta; class Magnoliopsida; order Fabales; family Fabaceae; genus Vicia; species Vicia faba. The sequence goes on from OX451735.1 coordinate 143,812,645, forward strand.
TAATCACAAAAAACCTGCACACCAAAACAAAGAAGCAACCCAATGTCTTGAGGTAAACCTCAAGAACTCTAGACAGAATAATCAGATAAGATCACAAGGTCTCCAAGATAGGCCAAGGTTTCTAATCCCAAGTCCAAGAAAAAGTCCCATGATCCATAATGCCATGGATAGTAACCAAATAGTCCAAGTGCCCTTAAAGGTTTTTTAGTGTTTATGTTGATTATTAAGAATATTAAGAAAGGAAAAGAAAAGCTCAAGTGAGCAAAGTAAAATTGGCAAGAAAATAAATGCTCAAATGAGAAAAGATGAAAATGGCATGAAATGTAAATGCTAAAAGTAAATAGTACATAAAGCATAAAAAATAATAAAAGCATAAGATAAAACAAGTCAATAATTAGTGGTTAGTTGGATGACCATCTTGAAACTTTCATTTGGAACTCATTAGAGGATTTGTAGAACCAAAGCCTCCACACTACAAGTTGCATTTTCTTTTTGTCAAGTATATCAGCCATTTGGAATTTTCACAAGTACCATTTAATGATCAATGATGTTTAAGTAATCCGCGTTGACCAAAGGTGTTGTAGATCCATTAGAGGATTGGTAAAACCAAAGCCTCCACACATTGAATCTCAAGGTTATTGGATCAAGTGATCAAATTAACATACTTGGGCTTGCAATCATAAGTTTGGGCCACGAATGATCATTTATTCGAATCGGGACAAAATTTAGCGCTATGTTAAGCAATCGTAAGTGGACTTATATATAAGTCGCACCTATTTTGAGGTCGGTCAATAGCAATCTATGCACCATTTGTTTTGAGACATGATATAGAGATCATGCTCCAACAATATTTAGTGCAATAAGAAAGGGATGAGATGAAGAAGAATGGGGAAAAATGTACAAACCACATTTGAATTAAATTTTAATCAAAATATCATTAAAATCATTCATCCATTTTTGTGGAGTTGGACTCAACACCATGGATCCAATGATGTTAATAAGGTTCATGATCCAAAATCTAGCTCAAGATCAGCTAGAAAATAATCACAAAATAATATCACATTTAATATACACAAAAGGGTTTTAAAAATGTTTTAAAAAATAAAAAATAATGAGAAAAATATCAAGTATGTTCAAATTAATCAAGAAATGAAAAGTAAGACCAAAAAATCAGAAAAGGGGCCAAGTAATTCTACAAAATTTTTGGTAATTTTTTTAAGTCAGAAACTATTTTTAAAATTAAAATAAATGGGTAAAATAAACAAAAAATAGTAAAGTCAGAAACAAAAATAAAATAAGGTCACCAATATTTGTCACAATATCATTGAATCATTCCATAATTTTTCCAGAATTTAAAAATGTATAAAAGTATTTTTAAACAATTTAAACAAATCAAATAAGTGTAAAATTTATAAAAAAATTCCAAAATAAAAAGCAGAAAGAGAATAATCAAAAATATTTTTCATAATTTTTTCAGATTTTTTGGACTAAAAATGAATTTTCTATAATTTTTTGAAATTTAAAACAATTAAAATATAAAAATCAGAAAAAGAAAATAAAAGTAAAATATGTGGACCATTGGATGAGAGTCAAAACTCGTTAGTAATCAAATCCAAGGGATCTGGCGCGTTGTCCATATCATGGTCATTAGTGAATAATGTATAGAATCAAATATAAATCAGATTTTCAAAAATAACAAGTGGCGTGCCATCATTGGTTGGAAGATGACACGTAGGTCATCTTTAACCTCCAACCAACGTGATTTGCAGGTCTCTCAAACTGTAAAATTAGAAGCTCATACCTATGCCAATCACTTTGTCTCTTCAAGACAAAAACAACCACACCCTCGCGCCAAATTTATAGAAACTGTAGCTCAAGCAATTTGGAAGGAATGTTTTGAAAACGGATTTGAAATTTCATGGTCAAAACGTGTTTCCAGTGAAATGTAAGTGTTGCAACTAGAACTAGGGCAATGAGAGCAACACAATGATATCAGAGTTTTGAAGAATTGATGAAGGAATCTACCTATTGAAGTTGAGTTGCAGAGCTCTGAAACTGGACTTCTATGGAACAGTATAGCGCATGATTCTTGAATGTAATTATATGGTTAGATTCAAGGAAGATCAAGGAAGGTAAATTGAGGGGAAAATTTGATTGCAAAAGGGTCGAGAATGGATTTTGAAGTTGCTGAATTCTATGTTGTGAAACAAGTTTGGCAGGGTGATCCTGGCTATCCAAGCTTGGGAAATTGAATGGGATAGTTCATGTATTTATAGGAGAACCAAATGAGATCAAAAGGAAGGGTGAATGATGTGTTTTGGAGGGAAATCATGCACACCTGATGCACGAGTGAAGTGTGATACAAACTTCATCAAAACTCATCCAATCCTTGCGTTTTGATGTGCTAAACAAATCTGGAACTTCACTAAACATGTTTAGAGGCAAAAACGCGTGGAAAACTTGTGATTAGAGGCCACATTATGGATTTCAAAATTCTGACTTGGTGAGAATTTCAATTTCAAAGTGCCAACTTCTGACCAATGGCATTTTCAATTTCAAGGGGTCTTAGGGCATGATTCTCGATGCTTTAGAAAGATGAGGTTACAAGATTTGTAATGGAAAAATAATGGAATCAAATGGATGCTTGAGCTGAAAGTTTCATTGAGTCAAAGTTGAAGAAAAAGGGTTGACTTTCCATACTTAGAAATATTTCAAATTCTTCTTGAAAAATGACCTATAATGTCTTGCATCTAAACATGTCCTTCCACATGGAATTTGCTCTTGACCAAAAAAGATGGAATGAAGTAGATCTCTTGGATGACATTTTGAAACTTGAACCACTCAAAAAATCTCCAAAAATTGAGCAAGTTATGACTTGTTGAAGTTGGCCAAAAATCATGAAATGACCTATAATCTTTTTCATATTTAAGGCAACTTCCATCCATTGTCTTACTTTGCACATAAAAGAAGGCATAAAGTACACATCCTCAAGATCATTATGGAAAACGAATGGACTGAAGGTGATAAAAATTGACCAAGTTATAACCATTTGAAGTCACATCTGGAAAATTATGGATTCATCTGGATGACTTGTAATCTTTCTTCTTCACCAAGTTCCTTCCACATGAAAACTCCTTGGAAATTTGGAAGTGATTTATTGATAAAACTTTTAAGAGAAATATTTCTTTGGAATCACTTAAAAATACCAAAAGGTGAGTAAGATATGCTCCTTTGAAATTCAAAACCCTAGCTTCTATATCAAGAGAATGCTTTAAGGAACTATGACAAGTTTGAACAAAATTCTTGTGCCAATATTCTTGCTTTGTGAATAGAAGTTGTTGAGGATGATTATGAGGACTCGTAGCCACCAAAACCACTTCCATATCTTGAAATTTGAGAGAAATATGCTCTTGTGAACAATTGGAACAAGGCCTTGTCCAAACATGACAACTTCTCCAATCAACCCCTTGTACTTTTGAGTCAAATCTAATAACCTTGAAATGTGATGAACCAAAGAAATTTTTCCATGCCAATTCTTCCAAAACCAATCCAATGGTGAGGTTTAAACTTCTAAAGCTATGTTGACTAGGGCATGGAAATAAACTCATGAACCCATGGAGTAACTTGATAAATCTCATTGCCCTTACCTATATGGATAATAAGCAAGACAAGCCAACATTGTATTTCATTAGTTAAGTGAAGAAGTCAAAACAATATTCATGATCACAAAAGTAACATAAGTCAAGGTGCTTGGTAACTCCTCAAAAGGAGCAAGCTAAATGTAGAGAGGGGAACCAAGAATCCTAGTGTGATCTTGTTGTGAGTAAAACAACATGGCACGATGAAGGGGTCTTAGGTGCAAAAATTGGGGTACAACAGCTTCCCTTATTTAAGTTTCTTCTATCCAGAGATACGAAGGTTAAAAATCTTTGTGTCAATGCGATCGAAGATACTTAAATATAAAACAAACCCTATTTTTGGCCTTAAGATGCCATGCAAATGCTTATGCATATGAATTCATATGAACAATACCAAAGAGACACAAAGTATCACTAGGGATGCAACAATGATAAAGAAACAAAGGAGCAACCCCACCAGGAAAATAAATAACTAGTGGACCAAAAGAACTGAATGGGAGAGGATAGTAGGATGGTCAAAGGACACACCAACTTCTACTGAAGGCAAAGCTACCAACGTTCACTGAAGGCAGAGAGGAAGATAACAAACATCGACGTTCACTGCCGATGGTCTCCCAAATTTCACTGAAGGTAGAAAGAGAATATATCATATCACCGTTGTCCACTGATGATGAACTACCAACATTCATTGAGGGTAGCAAAAAGATAATAAACACCGACGTTCACTGTCGATGGTCTACCAACTTTCACTGAAGGTAGAAATAGAATGTATCATGTCACCACCGTTCACTAACGATGAACTACCAACATTCACTGAGGGTAGAAAAAAGATAATAAACACTGACGTTCACTGTCGATGGTCTACCAACTTTCACTGAAGGTAGAAAGAGAATATATCATATCACCACCATTTACTAACGATGAACTACCAACGTTCACTGAGGGTAGCAAAAAGATAATAAACAACGAATTTCACTGTTGATGGTATACCAACTTTCACTGAAGGTAGAAAGAGAATATATCATATCATCGCCATTCACTGACGATGAACTACCAACATTCACTGAGGGTATAAAAAAGATAATAAACACTAACGTTCACTATCGATGGTCTACCAACGTTCACTGAAGGTAGAAAGAAAATATCATATCACCGACGTTCACTGACGGTGAACTACCAACGTTCACTAAAGATAGAAAAAAGATAATAAATACCGATGTTCACTGACGGTGAATGTTGTACCCAAAAATTTGCCCTCTCATTTTATCAACATTTCTCATCACAAGGCTCTTGGAACTCAAGATCAAGCTAGGGTTTGCTCTGCTCAAGACACCTCCTTGCACTGTTGACCTAAATTAGGGTTTAAGTTTGCACAGGGATTTTTGGACATTCAATGCCCAAAGTGACTTTCATACTTCATGTTGAACTCATAAGTTTGTCCATACCAAGTTTCAAGCCTTGAATCAAATTTTTGCCCAGTCAATTGGACAGTTGACCTATAAATCAACTGTATTGGGGAAAAAGTCAATTATGGCCAATTTACAGTCAAACCTCATGAATTTTGACCCACATCAACATTATGAACTCATATGAACAATTTGATCAAGTTTGGACCATAATTCCACGAGAAATTTGATCAGATCACCAAAAGGGCAAAATGGTCATTTTAGGGTTTTCACTATACAAAGGCAATTTTTGACTGTTTAACCTAGCCAATGGAAAATTAAGCTCAACCATGGACTCAAGGGCTCAATGGCATCATCTTGACCTATTCAACAAGTTCAAAAGATCTCAAATGCATAGGATTGACAGATGAATTTTTCAGTGAACCGATCAAAATTTGACTGTACACTGAAAAGTCAAACTTTGACTTTTTGGTCAGAATCACGTGCCAAGGGTCATTTTTCATCAATATGTGTCAAATTATGAAACTTGTTCATCAAGAAACCCAAAATTGCAAATTAGGGTTTGAAATTGAAAATTTTCATAACTTAGAATTTTCTAAGTTATGAAATTTTCTTAATTTTTCCCAACTTTGTCCCACATTTTCACCATGATGCAAATGGATTCAAACAAAACATACAACATGAAAGTTGTAGTCCTCCATAAAGTATACAACTTTTATTCACAAAGTTTTCTCAAAAGAAGCTTGCATCTCAAGTTATGATTTTTGTAACAAGGGTCCCTAAAACTTTTAACTTAGAGAAATTTTGCCCTAGTTTAGGCAGGATTTTGACCTATCTACTTGGCCATTTTTCACATAGTTCCCCTTGGAATATCAAGTTTCATTTCAAAGATGGATTATATATCATGTTGAAAGCTTTCCAAATTGTCGAAGAACTCCTCAAACACATTTGTGGTTAGGGAGAATCGAATGCTTGAAGTTGGCCAAAACTCACTTTGTATCCATGGAAAATTCATGTTCACTCAAGTGGCATTTTCAAACCAGCATGCTTTGTACTAGTTTGCAGGCCTCTAAACCAGCATGCTTTGTCTGAGAAAATCAAGGCTGAAGTTATGAAACAGTTTGACGCTGGTTTTCTAGTAGTTACTTCTTACCCTTAGTGGGTGGACAATGTGGTTCCTGTGCCGAAGAAGGATGGTAAGGTTCGAATGTGTGTTGACTATAGGGATTTAAACAGGGCAAGCCCCAAGGATGACTTCCCTCTACCTCATATTGACGTCCTGGTTGACAACACCGCTCAGCACAAGGTATTCTCCTTTATGGATGGTTTCTCCGGTTATAATCAGATTAAGATGGCTCCCGAAGACATGGAGAAGACAACTTTTGTTACTCAGTGGGGTACCTTTTGCTACAAGGTCATGCCTTTTGGATTGAAGAATGTTGGGGAAACATATCAGCGTGCCATGGTTGCTTTATTTCATGACATAATCCATCACGAGATTGAGGTATACGTCGACGACATGATTGCAAGGTCCCAAACTGAGGAAGAGTACCTTCACCACCTTCAGAAGTTGTTTGACAGGCTGAAGTTGTACAAGCTGAGGTTAAACCCGAACAAGTGCACCTTTAGGGTGAGATATGGTAAGCTACTAGGTTTCGTCGTAAGCGACAAAGGTATTCAAGTGGATCCGGCAAAGGTAAAGGCCATACAGAAGATTCCAGCTCCCCAAACATAGAAAGAAGTCAGAGGATTTCTGGGACGACTAAACTACATTGCCCGATTCATCTTACACCTGACTGCTACTTGTGAGCCAATCTTCAAGCTACTGAAGAAAGATCAAGTGGTACGATGGAATGATGAATGTCAGGCCGCTTTCGAAAGGATCAAAGAGTATCTCCAAGAGCCACCCATTATGATGCCTCCAGTTGTAGGGAGACCTCTGATCTTATACTTGACAGTACTCGACAACTCAATGGGGTGTGTGCTGGGTTAACATGACGAGTCTGGCCGAAAAGAGCATGTTATTTATTACCTTAGCAAAAAGTTTACCGACTGCGAGACCCGATACTCGTTGCTCGAGAAAACTTGCTGCGCTTGGGCATGGGGTGCTCGCAGGCTGAGACAGTATATGCTGACTCACACTACTCTATTGATTTCAAAAATGGATCCAATCAAGTATATCTTCGAGAAGCCTGCCTTGTCCGGAAGAATAGCGAGATGGCAGATGATCTTGACTGAGTATGACATCAAGTACACGACCCAAAAGGAAATTAAGGGAAGTGTGTTGATAGACCATTTGGCACATCAGGCAGTGGATGATTACCAGTCTATGAACTTTAAATTCCCGAACGAGAATATCATGTTGGTAACTGATTGTGAGACACCTGGACCGGATGAAGGACCTGAGGAAGGATCTCGATGGTCTATGTACTTTGATGGAACTTCGAACTCTTTGAGTAATGGCATTGGCGCTATGATCATATCTCCTAAAGGCTCTCATACTCCGTTTACTGCCCGACTATGTTTCAACTGCACCAACAATATGGCGGAGTATGAAGCATGCATTATAAGTCTTCGAGCAGCAATTAAACTAAGGACTAAGTTTCTAAGTGTCTTCGGAGATTCCGCTCTTGTGATCAGTCAGATCAAAGGCGAGTGGGATATGAAACACCCAAATCTTATTCCTTACATGGAGTATGTGTTGACGTTGCTTCGCCATTTCGAGGAGATAACCTTTGAACACTTCCCTAGAGAGGAGAATCAGTTAGCGGACGCGCTGGCTACGATGTCTTCTATGTTCAAAGTCAATTGGGACAACGAAGATCCCAAAATTATCATTGAAAGATTGGACAAACCTGCACATTGCTGTGACATTGAGATTGAAGAAGTAGCAGATAAATCCTGGTTTCATGAGGTGAAAAGGTATCTTGAAGCTCAAGAATACCCCGAGGGTGCATCTGTTAATGATAAGAAGTTTTTGAGGAGGTTCGCAGCAAAGTTATTCATCATCAATGGCATCCTTTACAAGCGTAACCATGATTCGACCTTACTGCGATGTGTGGATAAGAACGAGGCAGAAAGGATCATGGCAAATTTACATGAAGGTACCTTCGGAACTCATTCCAGTGGACATACCATGGCAAAGAAAATCCTTCGGGCAGGATATTATTGGTCTACTATGGAAGCCGACTGTTATCAGCATTCTCGGACATGTCATAAATGCCAAGTTTATGCTGATAAGGTGCACATACCTCCAGTTCCTCTGAACGTCTTGACCGCACCTTGGCCTTTTGCAATGTGGGGCATTGATATGATTGGCTAGATCAGACCTAAAGCGTCCAACGAGCATCGTTTCATCCAGGTAGTTATTGATTACTTTACGAAGTGGGTTGAAGCAGCTTCCTTCGCTACTGTAACCAAGAACGTCGTGGCACGATTCATTCGGCACAATCTGATCTGTCGATATGGTGTACCAGAGAGGATCATTACGGACAATGGTACCAATCTTAACAACATGATGATCACTGAGCTCTGCGAGCAATTCAAGATACAGCATCATAATTCTTCTCCCTATCGGCCGAAGATGAATGGGGCTGTCGAAGCAGCTAATAAGAACATTAAGAAGATCGTGCAGAAGATGACAGTGACATACAAAGACTGGCACGAGATGTTACCATTCGCTCTTCATGGGTACCGTACCTCAGCACAGACGTCGACAGGGGAAACACCTTATTCCTTGGTATATGGCATGGAGGCAGTCTTGCCTATTGAAGTTCAGATACCCTCTCTTCGAATCGTGAAGGATGCAGGTTTGAGTGAAGATGACTGGATTCAGACCCGACTTGATCAGCTGAACCTAATCGACGAAAAGAGACTTACTGCTATTTGTCATGGTCAGACGTACCAAAAGTGGATGATCAAGGCATTTAACAAGAAAGTTAGACGACAAGAGTATCAAGTTGGGGACCTGGTAATCAAGCGCATTATCCTACCTCAAGGTGATCCCAGGGGCAAATGGACCCCTACTTACGAAGGACCATTTGTGGTTAAGAACATTTTCTCAGGCGGAGCTATGATTCTAACCACCATGGATGGTGACGACCTTCCTCACCCCGTCAATGCAGACATAGTGAAAAAATACTACACATAATCAAAGACCCGCTAGGTTGAATGGCCTAGGCAAAAATAAGGGATTCCTGGCGAACCAAAAGGGTTCGGGCAAAAATAAGGGATGAAAATGAAAAAAATTGTACACCCGGCAAGTCGAAAACCTGAAAAGGCGGCTTGGGCAAAAAAGGGTATCCCGGTGGACTGAAAACCCGAAAGGGCGGTCCAGGCAAAAATTAGGGATCAAAGCGTAACACTATGTCTCATTGGATCACCTTGCATCCAGACTTCGGTATCGACTATCAAGCTCGGACGACACTAATCAATCTGATCTCCAGCAGCTATCTGGGATTTATTTTACCCAACTAAAACATTACATTTCCATACATCATGATACAGGCATATACGCATCATACCACACAATCTCATTTATGTTGAGAACATCACTGCTTGATCCATATCATGCATTGCATATGACTGACCTTTACCTTTCAGGAAAGATCTAGTTAAGTTCTCAGCTATGTCAAAGACCTCCTCTGGTTCAGTCAGATCGCCGCGAAGATCTCCCTGATTCGTATTCCAGTTGAAGTTATTCCAAGACTTTTGTCTGGTTCAATTAAATCGATTCCAAGATTTTCCTGATGCCGATCCAGTCAAAGTTAATCCAAGACCTCCTCTAGTTCAGTTAGATCGCTGCGAAGATCTCCCTGATTCGTATTCCAGTTGAAGTTATCCAAAGACTTTCGTCTGGTCGAGTTAAATCGATTCGAAGATTTTTCTGATGCCGATCCAGTCAAAGTTAATCCAAAACCTCCTCTGGTTCAGTTAGATCGCCTCGAAGATCTCCCTGATTCGTATACCAGTTGAAGTTATTCCAAGGCTTTTTGTCTGGTCCAGTTATATCGATTCGAAGATTTTTCTGATGTCGATCCAGTCAAAGTTAATCCAAGACCTCCTCTGGTTCAGTTAGATCGCTGCAAAGATCTCCCTGATTCGTATTCCAGTTGAAGTTATTCCAAGACTTTCGTCTGGTCCAGTTAAATCGATTCAAAGATTTTTCTGATGCCGATCCAGTCAAAGTTAATCCAAGACCTCCTCTGGTTCAGTCAGATCGAAGCGAAGATCTCCCTGATTCGTTTTCCAATTGAAGTTATTCCAAGACTTTCGTCTTGTCCAGTTAAATCGATTCGAAGATTTTGCTAATGCCGATCAAGTCAAAGTTAATCCAAGACCTCCTATGGTTCAGTCAGATCGACGCAAAGATCTCCCTGATTCGTATTCCAGTTGAAGTTATTCTAATACTTTCGTCTGGTCCAGTTAAATCGATTCGAAGATTTTTCTGATTCTTATCCAGTCAAAGTTAATCCAAGACCTTCTCTAGTTCAGTCAGATCGACGATAAGATCTCCCTGATTCGTTTTCCATTCGAAGTTCATACCACCTATCAGCAGTCTCCAAATGGCATCTGTAAGCCCATTCCTGACATCACGATTCTGATATCGCTTCATGCGAGTGCAAATTTCTGGGCACTTTAGTGTTCAATCATCTTCCACTTTTGGATCACGAAAGGCCCGAATAGCCAATCTATATCCTCAAGTTTAAGAAGATTGAACAGGGGCAGTTGTTGCACCCCAAAATTTTCCCTCTCATATCTCTCAAAACATGGCAAGAAAAATCTCCAAGTGACTCAAGATTGCTCAAGAGTTGGAAAGTCAAGCTATCTCCTAAGGCAGTCAACCTCAAATTAGGGTTATGTGTTGCATCAAGGTCCTTGCATCCAAATGACCTCAAGTTCTCCCCAATGTCCTAATATGCTCTCAAGTTCATCCATGTCAAATTTTAAGCCTTGCAGAGGAAGTTTGCGGAGTCAATTACTCAAAGGGTCCAAAAATCGACAGTGTTAGAGCAAAAGTCAACTGTGACCTACAAATAGTCAAACTTCAAGATTTTTTGTCAACATTCTCATTTGAAGGATATTTCATCATTTTATCAAGGGTTGATAATGATTCATCAAGGATTTCTCAAAATTCATCAAGGCTCATTTTTAAGAGGATGCAATTTCCTATAAGCCATCTTCATACCCCAAGATCAATAAATGCACTCACAAAAAGTTACAAATTTTGACAGTATAGGTCATTTTTGAAAGTCAACAAAAACACCTTTTTTTCCAAACCTTATAACTTGAGCATGGAATATCCAAATGCGATGAGACCAAAAGTTTTGGTTAGAGGACATTTCAAGCTTTCTAAAAAGTCAAAGAACACTTCCAAAAGTTCAAAATTGAAGAAGTTATGCATTGTTGAAGTTGGGCATTTTTGCAAAATTGACAAAAGTCAACTATCCCCAAAACTTCAAATTTTGTCAAAAGGGCCCATTCTTTTCCACTTGATTTGATCTTGTCACACTACACACGTGTCCTAGCTTCAGACTTATGTCCATTTATCAATTTTTCTATTTTATTTGATTTTTATTTAAATTATTCCATTTTAAATCAATTTAAATCAAATAAAATCACAAAACTTGATTACATGAAATCTTTTTCTATTTTCAGGACCTAATCATCATCATCAAGTGAATCAAATTCGTATCAAGCATGCCATGTGCAAAAAGATTTGATTTTGGACAAAATTGGAAGGTTATCAATGGAGGATCAAATCAAATCTCCAAGCATTAATGTACAAGGATTGAGTCCAAAAATGTTAACCTAATGCATTGCTCATTACATATACAAGTGAAAGGCACACGAATTTGAGGCTAGAGGCTGCAGAATCATCAAAAGCAAACTTGAAAAAAATTGCCAAAACGTGTGAAACTGAAATCGTTCTTAGAGGTGTTTTCAAGGACAAATCTCAACACCAATCCATTGTTGGTTATCCACTGAAACTCTTGCAATAAAAAACCAGCTCTCACGCCCTCTCAATTGCACTGTAAATCTCTCAAAATACCGCCCTGTACTCAAAATTGAAACTCCCCATTCTTGCATTTTCTTGAAAAACATTGACATATTCATGATCCTTGTTCAATTTACAAGCTTTCTGCATTATTTGATTGCATTTATATGGACTGTAGCCTTATGACCGAACCTAGGGTTTCGTAGCTTGTGTTTTGGGCATTTCTTTTACAGGAAAAATTGGAGCCATTAATGGACATGGACGTGTTCAGGAAGCCTAGACGAGCATAACCATGTGCTTGGAATCGATTTCCATGGACTAGAACAAATTTTAGGAGGGACATACGAATTTAGCTGCGGATATAAATCCGCAGGTAAATATCCAGGGTGAACGAAGAAGATGAAGACGTGCCCCCCTCCTATAGGATAGTTCAAACTTGGCGCGAGTTTTTTTTTTTAATTCTGGCATATTATTGATTTTTTCCATATCATATTTTATTCCTAATACACTAACAACTAAAGCATAGTGGTTGAGTGGTGGAGGCGTTGTCCAGTGACTCACAGGACCTGGGTTCGAATCCCAGGTCCCCCATGCATTTGTTAATATTTTTCTTCTGGTTATTTAGTACAAAACCAAGCGTGTGGTTCACCATACTCCCTCATTCAGATGCTTGCCAGATGGCCCCAGGCCAGATCTGGTGGTCCAGAAGTGATGTCCACCATATGCTCTAGTCAACGTGCCACATGGAATTCCAGAAAGTCAGCCAGGCCTGCATGTTTTTGGGCCATCAAATTGTTATTAAAACCTGCTTTTTCAGGCCCATAACCTCCTAAACTCTTTCTTTATTTTTATTATTTTCTTTTATTTATTTATTGTTTTTTTTATTTAACTAACCTATCAAAAACTTTTTCTCATTAAAATTAAAAACCAAAAATATTTTCTTTAATTAAAATTAATTTTCAATATTTTATTTTTTTTAATAAATATTAATTTAATTAATTTGGTTTAATTAGGAAATAACTTTAATATCTTTTGCAATAATTAAAATTAACTTAGACAATTAGGTTTTTTATTAACTTTGATTAATTTATTTCTATTTCTTTAAATATCAAAAATCCAAAAATATTATTTTCATTAATTAATTAATTTTTTTATTAATTTAATAATTAACTTAATTTAATTTCTTCCATAAATTAAAAATAACCAAAAAATCTTTTTCTTTAATAAACAAAAGGGTCAAAACCCTAGAATGCGCCCGATTTAATTTTCCCACATGCGATCCATATTTATTTCAATATTGTATCTGTTTCCCGGAATGTAATAGTTTAATAGGACTTTAAATATTTTTACCGCTTTATTTATTTTCCGCATTTTAATTTCAAGGGTTGCTTTTGGCGATGTAAATACTCGACGCCTTGTAATAGTTAGTTTAAATTCCGCAATTTAATTTCCGCAACTTATAAACTGTTAGATGTTTGATAATAGGGAATGCATGAAAAGATCAAATGTTTAAACCTAAAATCAACATAGATAACCACTAACATGTACAAAGATAAAATTAACTGAAACAACACACTCGCACATGCGCACTCTTAGGGTACACCTCACTTGGTTGCCTTCGAACGTGGTCATTGAGTATAGGAAGTTTTAGAGGTCGCCCTCTTGTCCAAAGATCATAGTTGCCTCGGAATGGTTGCCTCGGAAAAATGATCTAAGACATTAGGGTTACCGCTAAGGCGTCCTAACATTGCTTTAGTGACCGCACGTCCCTTAATCGAATAGACCCTTAAAACTCCAACGACAATGCTACCTACTCATCAATAGTGGGATAGAATTGTCTAAAGGACATTAGCACAGATTGATTCCTTTTTCGAGTAGGTAGATGGTTCTTAAGTACTTGCTCCTTCAAAACAAAACAAATTTTCACACTTACACTCCTTTCAAACCCACAAACACAAAGAAAAGCAATTTTTGAAAACACTTTGAGCAAGTACCTAAGAGCACGTGGATAACCACAGATAGAAAGGGTGCTAACACCTTCCGTTTCTATAATCTACCCCCGGACACAAGAAACATCTCGAAAAAGGAATTTTTTTATGCTTTTTTCCTTTCCTTATTGGATAAAATAAAAGACGGTGGCGGCTCTTGCTTACCGTGACATTTTGCGAAAAAAAACGCAAAACGCGAACCAGCATTCAAAATACAGTCAGTTCTTCCCATCGTATCACACATCATATGCATCCACTAACCATTTCAAGGGTTTGGATTTTCATCTTTGTTCTTGTTTTGTAGGTCATAGAATCTCTTAGCAGGAAAACAATTCAAGTCAACCTTGTGAGAATCCCTCCTCAACTCAAATAGCTTACTTCCAAGATTCTAGAGAATTCTCTCTTTAGTGAAAGACATGGTAGACTTCTCAACTTGGTCAACTCCAACATTGAAGAAGACATGGTGAAAGTTCTCTTCCAGATCTTTTACCCCCTACACCATTGTTTCACATTCCCTGATTACCAACTAGTACCTACTTTGGAGGAATTTTCTCAACTCATGAGGATTCCTATTCTCCATCAACTACCATACAACGGTACGAAAAGAGAACCAAAGCCTGAAGATGTTGCTCAAGCATTACACTTGCAACCATCTGATATCAAAGGACATTGGGAAACCAGAAGTGGTGTCAAGGGTTTCTTGGCAAAGTTTCTGTTTGAGAAGGCACAAGACTGCTAGAATTCTCTAGATCTATAAGCTTTTGAGGAGATTGTAGCACTCCTCATCTATGGGTTGGTCTTGTTCCCAAACCCTGATCAGCTTATAGATGTGAATGCTATCAAGATTTTCATATCTCGGAATCCTGTACCTACATTGCTTGGAAACATCCTACACTCATTTTACACACGAACAATGAGAAAAATAGGTGTTCTCATGTGATGTACTCCTCTTCTAGCAAGGTGGTTTATTTCTCACCTTCCCCAAACAGTTTTGAAGAATGAGCAGGGATTAAGGTGGTCACAACGGTTGATGACCCTCACACATTCTAATGTTCATTGGTGTTCTCGGTCCAGAGAAAATGTCATCATCACTGATCGTTGTGGAGAATTCCCTAATGTCCCATTACTTGGCATTAGGGGAGGCATCACCTACAACCCCTGGTTAGCTCTAAGGCAGTTTGGATATGCTCGAAGGGATGGCCCTCATGATATGCTGATTCCTGACCTAGTTTTTGACTTCGACAACGATGCGCAAGGAATTTGACAAAGGTTCATCAGAGCTTGGAGGATGCCCAACAAAGTGGATAGTAAGACACTGGGGCACAAGAATTCCATCCCCCTTGAGCCTTATCTCAAGTGGGTACGAACCTGCACCTAGAATCTTATAATGTTATACCCCCACATTCTCCCCGTGATCAAAGAGCCTGTTATGTAAGAAGAGATTCCATACACCCTCCTACATCCAGACATTCCAACATCATTGGAAGAATTACAAAAGAGTTGGATCCATCTCAAGGAAGAACGAAATACTTTTGAAGCCAGCTTTTATGCCAGTGAGAGGAAGGTTTTGGAACATACCCGCTGACTTCATGAAGAGGAGACTCTCAACACTTACATCGCACCAAAGAGGATGCGCAATGTCTTTTTACATTAAGAATTTTGTAATATTTTGCCCATGGGGCATTTATGTACTAACAAATTTCTTCTTAATATGACGTGTGTTCTTTTTGTTTGCGATAAATTTAAATTTTCTGAATCCTTGAATGCATTACATGAATAACATATCATTCATCATATGCATAAACAGGTCTTCACACCAGGTTTCCTTATCTTTCTGCTGTTTATTTCAGCAAGATGGATTTGGAGAAGACGGTTAAGGATCTGCAAGCACAGAATTCACAATTCCAGCAACTCCTCGTGACCTTAGCAAAGGGTCAAGAGGATCTCAAAGCACTGTTAGAAAAAGAGAAGGAACCAGAAAGGAAGAAAAAGAAAAGAATTGGGGTAGCCACTATGGGAAGGAGATTTGAGCATCAGGCTAGGAGAGTTCTGGAGTTCCCCTCGACGTCTGACGAGGGGGTTGGTAAAGGAAAAGGCGCTGCAATGCCTTCTGAATCTGAAGCTGAAGAAGGAGAAGAGGAAGAGGATGAAGATTACTCCGAACAACAATATCCCCCTGCGGATGATAAGTATAAAAATCTTGAGGATCGGTTGGCATCCATGGAGTTGCAAAGGGTACATGTGTTAGATTTCGAGGAACTAGGATTGGTCACTGGGATCATCATTCCTCCCAAGTTCAAAGTACCTACTTTTGCTAAGTATGAAGGTTTGTCCTATCCAAAGATGCATCTGAGGTCCTACGTCAGAAAGATCCAACCTCACTCCTCTGATAAGGATCTTTGGGTCCACTTTTTTCAAGATAGCTTGTCAGGCACGCAATTGGACTGGTTTTACCAACTTGAGAGATCTGAGGTTCATAACTGGGAAGATTTAGCTGCTACTTTCTACCAACAATACCAATACAACGCTTATTTAGCGCCTACGCGTACTCAGCTACAGAGTATGGGTATGGCCTCTAATGAGGGATTTAAGGAGTATGCCCAAAAGTGGAGGGATTTCGCTGGAAGGGTGCAGCCACCATTGTCGGATAGAGAGCTGGTTGACATGTTTTTAGGGACTCTGTCAGGTCTATTCTTCAATCATTTAATCGGGAGTTCATCTGCAGGATTCACTGAATTAATTCTGACCGGTGAAAGGGTCGAGGCTGGCATTAAAAGTGGTAAAATTCAGAAATATGCCTCCGCTTCCACTTCTATTAAGAAGACCTTCCCAACTAAGAAGGAAGTTTCTGCTGTTCACAACCAGAGAAACCAAGGGAGAACAGAGCACCAACCAACGGTGGGGTCTGTTATGATCCAAAACTCCTCAACCGATCAACCTCGCAGCAATCAACCAAGAGTTAATCAGCAAAGGGTAGAAAGGCCACAACGGCAGTTCACCTGAATCAACATGACACCGTCTCAAGTCCTCCCTCATTTGTTAAAGCTGAATCTCACCAACTTGAAAGAAGCGCCGAAGAACCCTAATACCTCTTCTCCTTATTATCACTCCAATGCAAAGTGTGCATACCACTCTGACAGTGTATGGCATGATACCAACAACTGTTGGGCTCTTAAAAATAAAATCTAAGACTTGATAGACGCCAAGGAAGCAGAATTCGATGCCCCCGAAAAGCCGAATGTGATTTCTGCCCCGATGCCCAAGCACGGTAATAATGTCCATGCCATTATGGAAGATCTTCATGTTACCACTATTGATGACCTTTTGACTCCGTTACCAGTGATTAAAGTGAATTTGATGAAAGGCGGGATATTCCCGGGTTGTGGAAAAGACTGTTACTTTTGTTCAAACTCGCAAGTTGACTGCCCATTGTTGAAATCATGCATTCAACGCCTGATGGATACCTAAGAGATCCTCTTTCAAAAGACTCATGTTGATACTATCACTCATGTTACTCCTGCTACCTTTGATACTCCAACCAATGACATTGCTATAATAACCATCTTCGACGATCTTTCCAAGACCCACAAAAGGCCTGTTAATATCACGCCTGATCCTAAGTTTGTGCCATTGAAAATCACCATGTCGGGGCCTGTCCCGTATAAATCTAACAAGACGATACCATGGAACTACGGAGGAGAAATCTTCTACCATGGTGTCAAACAGATTAAATCAGTCCAAGAGAATTCCGATGATGAGACCCCTGATATAAGGAATATTGCAGGAACGAGCAAGATAACTCGCAGCGGAAGGATCTTCCCTCTGGAGATTGCTCCTCCACGGTAAGTCTTTGGACCCTCGGGAGTTTCTGTGCCTGTCAAGCCATCTGTGCAAAGCCCGGTAATTGAAGAACTTGATGCTCCTGAAGTTAGACCCTATGGTGTTACTACCAAAGGTAAGGGGATACTAGAAGCGCCTGTCAGGACGAAGGCGCAGACTGTGGTAATCCCCGAGACCACCCAGAAAGAGATGGAAGAAATCTTAAAGATAATCAAGAAGAGTGACTACGATGTTGTGGAGCAGCTAGGGCAGACCCCTTCCAAAATCTCCATGTTGGCTCTCCTTCTCTGCTATGAGGCTCATGCTAAGGCCTTAATCAAATTTCTAAAGACGGAACACGTGCCTCAAGAAAATTATGCTGACCGGTTTTAATAGTGCATGGCTAGCCTTACTGCTGATAATGGTCTTGGTTTTTCTAACGCTGATTTGACCCCTAAGGGAAGGAAGTACAACGATGCACTGCACGTCTCGGTAGAGTGCAGAGGGACTAAACTTGCCCATGTTCTGGCTTACACCGGTTCATCTTTAAATGTGCTGCCAAAGAAGGCATTGGATAGATTGGACTGGGAAGGATTGAACCTAAATCCCAGTAACATCGTTGTTAGTGCCTTCGACGGTTTTAAGAGGATGGTTCACAGAGAAGTGGACATTCCAGTCAAAGTGGGCACATAAATTTTCAAATCTACCTTTTATGTGATGGACATCCGTCCTTCATATTCATGCTTGCTGGGAAGGCCGTGGATCCACAACGCTGGGGCAGTCACTTCCTCTCTACACCAAACTCTAAAGTATCCAGTTCAGGGTAAGATTATAACGGTGCACGGTGAGGAAGAGTACATGATAAGTCACCTCAACTCCTTCCGCTATGTGGAGTTAGATGGCGAATTCATAGAAACGCCTTTCCAACATTTTGAGGAAGTTTCTCCTGAAGTCGCAGTTGTAAAGACAATGACTGATGTGCCTATCGTTTCCAAGCCTGTGTCTAAGATGGCATCCCTCAAGGATGCGGAGGCTGTAATCAAAGAAGGAGGGAGTATAGTGTGGGGGAAACCGCCTGATTTTTCTCACAAGATGGACAAGTTCGGACTAGGGTTTACTGCTGCTGGCCAGAAAGCTGTGCGTCACTCCAGGGTTGGAGGACCACCCGTAAAAATCACTCACCATGGAATTAATGCCTTAGAAGATGATGATGAAGAAGACAACTTTGAAGATTGGATTTTTCCAACCGTTGAAGGAGGATTAAGAAACTGGGAAGCGAAAGACTTCGTTCCCATCACTTTCATCAACCAGTAATTTATCTTTGAACAATTTCCTATTTTGGTCTGTAATAATTAAACAATTCGTACACTATTTTCACCTTATGCCTTACTCGGGGCATATAGGTCCATTTGTAAGGGCTTGATTTCTTCATTATCATATGCCATTTTTAAGTGAATCATTGGACGTTTTCATCTATAAGTTGTTGTGTTCATTTTCTTTCCTTTTACATTTTGTTTTGTTTAAGGATGGCTATCCCTTACACACACCCACACTCACAAAATGCAGGTACCTATCCACTCTGGATTCCATGGGTGACTATTCTGCTTTAGCCTTCGGTGACTCTGAAGATTTGGTAAATCATGCTGAGTACGAAGGTGATGAAGACTGAATTTCCTGGAGAGTTAGCCATACTTTTGCAACAAGAAGAGAGGGCTATTATGCCCCATGAAGAGTTTCTAGAAACCATCAATCTGGGAACAGAGGAAGACAAGAAAGAGGTTAAGGTGGGTGCCAACCTGGAGCCAAGTGTCAAAGAGCGATTAATACAATTGCTGAATGAATATGTTGAGATCTTTGCCTGGTCCTATGAAGACATGCCAGGACTAGATACGGATATTGTGGTTCACCGTCTCCCTACAAGAGAATATTGTCCACTGATCAAACAAAAGGTCCGCCAAATGAGGCCTGACATGTATGAAAAAATGAAAGCTAAGGTGATGAAGCAATTCAATGTTGGCTTTCTGGCTGTTACTTCCTATCCCCAATGGGTTGCTAACATTGTGCCTGTGCCTAAGAAGGACGGAAAAGTCAGAATGTGTGTGGACTATCAGGATTTAAACAGGGCTAGCCCTAAAGATGATTTTCCACTGCCACACATTGACATCTTGGTTGACAACACAGCTCAACACAAGGTATTTTTCTTCATGGATGGATTCTCGGGATACAACCAGATCAAAATGGCCCCCAAAGACATGGAGAAGACTACTTTTGTCACGCAGTGGGGTACCTTCTGCTATAAAGTGATTCCATTCGGACTGAATAATGTCGGGGCAACCTATCAACGCGCCATGGTAGCTTTGTTTCATGATATGATACATCATGAGATCAAAGTCTATGTAGATGACATGATAGCCCGTTCATAGACAAAAGAAGAACACCTTGATCATCTGCAAAAGCTATTTGTCAGATTGAAGGAGTATAAGCTCAGACTGAACCCGAGCAAGTGCACTTTTGGAGTCAGGTCTGGTAAGCTTTTGGGATTTATCATCAGCAACAAAGGCATTGAGGTTGATCCTGCTAAAGTCAAAGCTATACAAGAGATGCCTGCCCCCGCACTGAGAAAGAGGTTAGAGGTTTCTTGGGACGCTTAAACTATATTGCGAGGTTCATCTCTCACCTAAAATCTACCTGTGATCCAATCTTCAAGCTGTTGAAGAAAGATCAAGTAGTTGAATGGAACAATGATTGTCAAGTTGCTTTTGATAAGATCAAGGAGTATTTGATGCAACCTCCTATCTTGATGCCACCCGTCGAAGGAAGGTCGTTAATCATATATCTGACAATTTTGGATAACTCAATAGGGTGCGTACTGGGCTAACATGACGAGTCTGGCCAAAAAGAGCATGCAATTTATTACCTTAGCAAAAAGTTTACCGACTGTGAGACTCGCTACTCACTGCTCGAGAAAACTTGCTTCACTTTGGTATGGGCTGCTCGCCGGCTAAGACAGTATATGTTGACACATACCAATTTGCTGATTTCTATAATGGATCTGATTAAGTATATCTTCGAGAAGCCTGCTTTATTTGGAAGAATCGCTAGATGGCAAATGATCCTGACTGAATATGATATCCTGTACACAACCCAAAAAGCTATAAAGGGGAGTGTACTAGCTGACCATCTAGCTCATCAAGCCGTCGAAGATTACCAATCTATGAGATTCGACTTCCCTGACGAGGACATCATGACATTGAATAACATTGAAGGTAACGGACCGTATGACGGACCTGAACAAGGATCCCGATGGACCCTGTACTTTGATGATGCTTCAAATGCACTTGGCAACGGTATCGGTGCGGTACTTATTTCTCCGGAAGGTTTCCATATGCCTTTCACTGCAAGACTCTGCTTCAGCTGCACCAACAACATGGCCGAATACGAAACTTGTATCTTTGGTCTCAAGGCTGCAATTGACTTGGGAATCAAATCTTTGGTCGTATTTGGGGACTTGGCTTTGGTTATCAGTCAAATCAAAGGAGAGTGGGACACCAGACATCCTAATCTTATCCCATACAAAGAACATGTCCTGACATTGTTGCCTCATTTCGAGCAGATTACCTTTGAGCACTTCCTGCGAGAAGAAAATCAGCTAGCAGATGCTCTGGCTACAATGTCTTCCATATTTAAACTCAATTGGGATAATGAGGCTCCCCAGATTACCATCGAGCAAATGGACGAACCTGAACACTGTCATGAGATTAATACCGAAGAAGTAGTGGAACAAACCTAGTTTCATGAAATTAAAAGGTATCTCCACACTCGAGAATACCCTGGAGCAGCTTCAGTCAATGACAAAAATTTCTTAAGGAGATTTGCTGCAAAGTTCTTCCTGAGCAATGGTATCCTTTATAAGCGCAACCATGATTGTGTTCTACTTCGTTGTGTGGACAAGGTTGAAGCAGAGTTGATCATGACCGAAATACATAGTGGCACATTTGGCACCCACTTAAGCGGACATACGATGGCAAAGAAGATTCTAAGGGCAAGCTTCTACTGGTCTACTATGGAAGCTAATTGTCATCAACATTCCCATACTTGTCACAAATGTCAAGTCTATGCTTACAAGGTACATATTCCTCCTGTTCCTCTCAACGTTCTAACAGCTCCTTGGCCATTCACAATGTAGGGAATTGACATGATTGGAGAGATCAAGCCCACGGCATCCAATTGACATCGCTTCATCTTGGTCGCTATTGATTACTTTACCAAGTGGGTCGAAGCAGCTTCCTACGCCTCCATTACAAATAATATGGTTGCTCGCTTCATCAAGCAGAACCTCATATGCCGGTATGGTATACCCGACAGGATCATCACAGACAACGGTACAAATCTGAATAACACTGTGATCACCGCTCTGTGCGAGCAGTTCAAGATTCAACATCACAATTCATCTCCCTATCGTCCAAAGATGAACGGTGTTGTTGAAGCTGCAAACAAAAATATCAAGAAGATCATTCAAAAAATGACGGTCACCTACAAGGACTGGCATGAGATGTTACCGTTTGCTCTGCATGGATATCATACCACGACGCGTACTTCAACCGGGGCAACCCCCTTTTCTTTGGTAAATGGAATGGAGGTTGTTTTACCTATGGAAGTTCAGATTCCTTCCTTAAGGATCATGAAGGATACTGGTTTGAGTGAAGACGATTGAATTCAGACCCGGCTTGATCAACTTAATTTGATCGACGAGAAGTGACTTACTGCTGTTTGTCATGGTCAGACGTATCAAAAACGGAGATCTTGTAATCAAGCGGGTCATCTTGCCGCAAAGTGATCCCAGGGGCAAGTGGACTCCTACTTACGAAGGGCCATTTGTGATGAAGAATATTTTTTCTGATGGGGCAATGATTCTGACCACCATGGACGGTGACGACTTGCCACACCATGCGAATGCAGACATAGTCAAAAGATACTACGCATAAAATGACCTGACAAGTTGAAAACCCGAAAGGGCGACTTGGGCAAAAATGGGCATCCCAGTGAATCGAAAACCCGAAAGGGCGGTTCAGGCAAAAATTAGGGATAAAACAAAAAATCAGTACACCCGGCAAGTTGAAAACCCGAAAGGGCGACTTGGGTAAAAAAGGGTTTCCCGGTGGACTGAAAACCCGAAAGGGCGGTCCAGGAAAAAGTTATGGAATTAAAGCGTATGACTATGTATCGTCAGGATCACTTTAAGGACAATCTCTTCATGACCAAGCTACAAGCTTCTGATCAATCCAATCATCTGCGGACGAAGCAACGAATGGACAAGATACTCAGAGTTGTGAAGGCTATAGCCGAATGGGAACCCCATGGAATTGTTACACATAGCCATCTTTCTTTTTGTATAAATTTTTTCTCAAATTTTCAACAACATTCTCTTACTAGGATGTTTGTCTCCTTTGTACAAAAATACTTACCAAAGTTAACACAAAAATACTTCAAAGTGCAGAAATTTACTTGCCTTTCTTTTCTTTTTACACTTATGTTTTATTTGAAAACGTCCAATAATTTGTTAAATGAGCATATGCATTTTGAATATAATCATTGCTTACAAATAAAATGAAATGAGAAAGGATAATTACTGGTAGGTCGAAGGTATGGGAAAGCGTCTTTAGGCTATTTCAGAAGAAATCCCCTGCAGTATGTCATTCAGATCCTCAACAAAGCTAAAACCATGGAGTATATATCACCCAACAGAGTTAAGTTTCAAAATTCCCGTCAGAGTTAAATTTCCAAACTCCTGATACCCAGTGGAGCCCGAAAACCCTGAAATACATATCCCCAGCAGAGCTAGAATACTCGAAAACCTTATTCCCCAGCGGAGTCATATTTCCAACTATCAATCCCCAGCGGGAACTATTCAGCTTTCCCCAACTTCCCCAGCAGATTATCTTAAGAGTCTGAAAATCAATCAGATAACAGTTAACTGTTTGTCTTATCCCCAACTAGGAATCCCCAGTAGATTGGCATACACCCAAGCTCCTGATTTCCCCGGCAGAATAAACATTCTCCCCACAGAGTTATTTCCCGACAGAACGAAGATTCTAGTTCCTGTTTCTCCATTTGAAGCCTCCCAGGTTTTATTTCCCCAGTAGAGGTCGTCAGACTTTTCCTTATTTCCCCAGGAAAGTCATGAAGAATTCTCACATCCCCACAGAAATTGTCAAAACTCTTGTTAATCCCCACAAGTCACCAAGGATCTTCAATCCCCAGCAAGTGATCCCAGGATTTCACATCTTCAACATTCAAAGATTTTTGGAATCCCCAGCATCGGTCAAGGATTTACTTCCCCCGGCAGCAGTCAAAGATTTCATTATCTCCAATTAATAAGGTTTTATTTTCCTCAGCAAGACATCTAATCAGTTTACATGCGCATCCATTACATTCATATATCATGAGGATTGATGGAACACATTTTATTGCATGATACATATCATGCAACATAACTTTGTGCTTTAGCTAAAATTCTACCTTCTTCAGGATAAGATTAAAAGCTACCGTTAAAAATTATTCGGATATTTCAGATACAGTATGGATACACCCCCAGACACGACGGTCATTCTATTACTCATTCGGAATTTCAAGTCAAGATACAGTATGGATACACCCCAGACACGACGGTCATTCTACTACTCATTCAGACTTCAGCAATCAGATACAGTCCCGATATGCTCCAAACACGGTGGCCATTCTATTTCTCATTCAGATTCAACTATCAACTTCAAGTTCAAGTACACTCTAGACGCGGAAGTTATTTTGTTACTTGTCCAGAACCCAGTTATAATACGGATACACTCCAAACACGACAATCATTCTTCTATTCATACAGATCTCAACTTCAGATACAGTCCAGATACGCTCTAGACACGATTACCGTTTTGTCACTCATTCAGAATTCATTCCCAACACATAGATGCTTCATACACAGATGTTTCCCTATCACCCATTCAGAATACAGATACACTCTAGACACGACAGTCATTCTGATATTCATTCAAGAATCAAATACAATTACATCTCGGATACGCTCTAGACACGGACGTCATTCCCTTGATCATACAAACCCAATCTCCAGATACAACTCAGATACGTTCCAAATACGGATACCATTCTGATGATTCATTCTGCTGATTTTCAACAAACAAATTTTGGATGGCATCTCTAAGCCCATCTCCAGCAAGATTCTACCATCTCCAAATGGCATCTTTAAGCCCATTCCCTCAGATACATTTTGACGAGTGCAAATTTACTGGCACTCTAGTGTCCAATCCTCTTTTACCTTCGAGTTGTGAAAGGCAAACTTGCCAATCTAACTCTTCAGGTTCAAGAAGATTGAACATGGGCAACTATTGTACCCCAAAATATGCCCTCTCATTTTATCGACATTTCTCATCATAAGGATCTTGGAACTCAAGATCAAGCTAGGGTTTGCTCTGCTCAAGACACCTCCTTGCATTGTTGACCTAAATTAGGGTTTGAGTTTGCACAAGGATTTTTGGACCTTCAATTCCCAAAGTGACTTTCATACTTCATGTTGAACTCATAAGTTTGTCCATACCAAGTTTCAAGCCTTGAATCAAATTTTTGCCCAGTCAATTGGACAGTTGACCTATAAATCTACTGTATTGGGGAAAAAGTCAATTGTGGCCAATTTACAGTCAAACCTAATGAATTTTGACCCACATCAACATTATGAACTCATATGAACCATTTGATCAAGTTTAGACCATAATTCCACAAGAAATTTGATCAGATCACCAAAAGGGCAAAATGGTCATTTTTAGGGTTTTGACTATACAAAGGCAATTTTTGACTGTTTAACCTTGCCAATGGAAAATTAAGCTCAACCATGGACTCAAGGGATCAATGGCATCATCTTGACCTATTCAACAAGTTTAAAAGATCTCAAATGCATAGGATTGACAGATGAATTTTTCAGTCAATTGATCAAAATTTGACTTTACACTAAAAAGTCAAACTTTGACTTTTTGGTCAAAATCAAGTGCCAAGGGTCATTTTTCATCAAGATGTGTAAAATTATGAAACTTGTTCATCAAAAAACCCAAAATTCCAAATTAGGGTTTGAAATTGAAAATTTTCATAACTTAGAATTTTTCTAAGTTATGAAATTTTCTTAATTTTTCCCAACTTTGTCACACATTTTCACCATGATGCAAATGGATTCAAACAAAACTTACAACATGAAAGTTGTATTCCTCCACAAAGTATACAACTTTGATTCAAAAAGTTTTCTCAAAAGAAGCTTGGATCTCAAGTTATGATTTTTGGAACAAGGGTCCCTAAAACATTTAAGTTAGAGAAATTTTGCCCTAGTTTAGGCAGGATTTTGACCTATCTTCTTGGCCATTTTTCACATATTTCCCCTTGGAATCTCAATTTTAATTTTAAAGATGTATTGTAGGGCATGTTGCAAGCTTTCCAAATTGTCAAAGAACTCCTCAAACACATATGTGGTTAGGGAGAATCGAATGCTTGAAGTTGGCCAAAACTCACTTTGTATCCATGGCAAATTCATGTTCACTCAAGTTGCATTTTCAAACCAGCAAGCTTTGTACTAGTTTGCAGGCCTCTAAACCAATTCAAAATCCTTAATTAAATGCAAATCCATCAGTCTAAGCATTTGTTTTGGCCATTTGGGCATTGTACACAAAACTAAGCCTTAAGTAGAAAAAGGCACATTTCCATTCTTGAAAAGTTATGCTTTATGTCAAACCATGATCTTTGAAGCATAGGGCCAAGATCTCAGAAGACAAATCAAATCCATAAATTCCAGCAACCAAGAGGATTGTATGCAGTGTATTATATGGCTTGTACAAGCCTGTAATACCAACTACACATTCCTTACTTCAAAAACAAGCAATTTGTCAAAATACTCCCAACTTGAAAACCAGTCATTGTTAGCTTACACAAACATTACAAACAACTTTCACACAACCCTTTGAGCCAAAAACACTAGTGTTTGAGCCTCAAAACCTCCCATAGCCAGAAATCACTCTTCTTTGGCAAAACAGGGCAGGTGCTGCAACTTGAGTTCTCCAGCTCATTTGGCTCGTGCGTTTTGCCCCATTTCACTTCAAACACCATCCATTCCACTCACTCAAGTTATCCCAAACCTCCATTTCCAACTGTAACTCCATTTACAGTGTTCACCATTTTCATTTCAAGCTTATGCAGGTTGAGTTCTAGAGGCTGATTCAGGGATAATCAAGGCAAGCTAGTTATTGGAAAAGATCAAGTGAAGTTCAGGCAAGCTACCAGACACCTCAAAACTTGTTGAGAAGCACTGCATTCCCCTACTCGAATCCAACTGAAACAGGTTTTTCATCACTTTCTATCTCTCTATTTAGGAACATTTAGCCTTAGATTTGTGAATGAAAAATGTAGTATTCAATGCCATGAAGCCATACATATGCTCAGCTTTCATTTATATTAAGTGTGCTAGGAGATTTTCATCCATGAACATGCTGAAAAAACTAGGTCAGATTTTAGGGCCAGAGAAATTCTCTCTGGTCTTTGAGAGTTAGGATTAATGCTTTATATGGTTAGAATTGTATTGAAATTCTCTACAAGTTTGATGTTGTGAGTTTTGGCAAAAGATCACGTATACAAGATGTAGCATTTGAACAGGGCAAGCGCGCATTTTTTATCTGGAGGAAGAAGATGAAGTTGGCTTGGGCTGAGCCTGGCCAGTTTTGCTTCTAACACCCCTCTTTTCAGTTTCACACCCCCTGGCCCAATTTCTTGTATTTTTTGCATTTTTGAATTTTTGTTTTCTTTTCTGACTTTGTTATTTTATTTCCAAATATACTAAATTCTCAACAAAAAAATTCATAATTTTTTTTAATTTATTTGGCATTTTAGTCTAATTTTTTCTAACATTAAAAGTATTTAAATATTCTTTTATATTATTAAGACTTGAAAAATATTTACATTTTATACTTTTATTTTTGTTCTTTACTTTTATTTATATTAAAAATATTTTCTTGAATATATTTTATTTTTGTACATATTTTATTTTATTTTGTACATATTTAATTTGATTAATATACACATAATCAACATATATACTTTTATTTTATTAAATACTTAGAATAAAAATACAAAATATTACATTTTTATTTTTATTATTATTTATACTAAAAAATACCTTTTTTTAAGTATATTTCATTTTGTACACATTAATATATTTTTGTATATAATTAACATATAATATTTATTCTCCTAAGGAAATTAGGGTTTCCCCTTAAAACAAATAAAATTAATCTTTCTTTATTTATTTCTTTATACTTTTTTACATTGAAAATACTTTTACATACATAAACAATTTAAAAATCTTTTTGCATGATACATATTATTTAATATTGATTTATTTTGTTTATTTAAATATTGTATATTTAAACATTTATGCATTGTAATTCAATTTGGATGTAATAATAAATTAGGGTTTATATTTCTTGCCAAATACCCCCATTCAAAATTGTACCCCCATCCCCATAATCATGTTGTAATAGCTTAGAACTTTAAATTCTCGCATTTTACGCTTTCAATTATGCCATGATTAGAGAATTAGGGTTTGTATGCAAAAATCCAAATTAACAAGTAGCTTGACCTAATCAAAGACAAAAATGCATGAAAATCAAACACAGTGCCCACTTACACCCCTAGGGTTACAATCCACTTGTTGCCTTCAAAAATGGGCCATGGTATGCATGTTGGGTACTTTGGCAAAACAAAAACAAAACAAAAGATCATAGTCCCTCGATGATGCTATCTTGGTTGCCTAAACAAAATTGATCAAGTCCCTCAAGAAAATTGCCAAAGATACCTAACACAATTTCTATCATGGTCCATACGATGACCCGCGCCTGTCCCGTTTAACATCCTAACACAAGGTTGTTCACCAAATGCAATGGTGAAACAACATTGTCAAAAGGGTTAAAAACATAAGAAAGATCTTCTGAGTAAAATAGGGTAGATAGCTTTTAGTTACTTGATCAAAAGCTTGCAAAAACATCCTTGTTATTTTCAAACACACTTCACAACACAATTTCAAAATATTATCCAAATCAAACTTTCAAAGCATTGAAATCTTTTCAAAAGACAAAAACCCCTTTGTATACATTCAAACAAGAATCATTACAAAGGTTGCCACAATGATGGCCTCTTTTCAAAACATCTTTCAAAACCACAAAGCACCATTTCAAACAATTGAAAAGCAAAGTAAGTGATCTAAACAAGTAACTAAGAGCCCATGGATAACCATGGATGAAAAGGGTGCTTGCACCTTCCCTTTTCATAATCTACTCCCCGAACCCAAGAAAACATCTCAAAGGTATTTCCTGTGCTTTTTGACCTTTCCTTAGGATAAAATAAAAAGTTGGTGGCGACTCTTGCTAAACCGAAACATTTGCAAACACAAACGCAAAATCCCAAGTCAGTTCTCCCACCGTATCACAGTGAACTACCAACGTTCACTGAAGGTAGAAGAAACATAACAAGTTTCCCCAAGATTCTGGTGTTTTGCCTAGAACAGGTCTCAACTTCTTCTTTAACCGATGCACTTTTCCTGGAAAGGGTAATATGTAAGTTGTCTCAAATAAAGAGACTTACACTTACAAAGATTTCACAATGAGCTGTTTCTGCGAATTTGAAAGCCTTACCACCCACTAGCTTAAACTGACAACGGACTGCAAACTATTTTTTCATAGAGGAGGTAGAAAAAGTTACATTGACTTTTACAAGGAAACACAAGTTGCTCAAATAAAGAGACATGTTACTTCTTGTCATGGAGGATTTGCAAAAAGAAATGACTTTCAAGGGATAGAAATCTGAATTCCTGGGGAAATGCCACGATATTCCTGTTGAGAAGATAAAGTCTTCTCATGCAAAATAAATGCACAAACTAAAACTCAAAGTTTTCAGAAATCCAAAGTAAATAATATTATTGTGGAACTACGGATTCGAACCAGAAATATACTGGAACAAGACAGTCAACGAAGATACATCCTTTGAAAAATAAACTCAAGAGGGAAAACCAAATCCATCTAAGCAAGGAGTGTTGCAGGAAGGCAAGGGAAAAATGTCAATGGACAATGATTTGTCAATCTTAGCCATGCATGATGTATGTATGAATGTATAAGTGTTATCGTATGCATGCTGACAAAACAGATACAGAACATGGGGAACAACCAGGAAAAACTGCCTCGGACACTAACAACACTCGGCTAAGCTTCAACCAGGATGATCATTCCAAGAAACGTAAAGGCCAACTACGGAAACCAAACCTACTGTCTGCTTTTATCTTTACTAAGGAGAAACATAATTTAGAAGTAGACAAATCAAACAGATACCGGGATAGAACATCCTTCTCCTGGCTTCATCGGAGAAACCAGTTTTTCTCAAAAGTAACATGCCTACTGGAGATTGCAAGACTAGTCTCAAATAAAGCAGACTGACACCGACAAAATCAAACTTCCCTGGGGAATTCAAGCCCACTTCCCTGGAGAAAAGCGCGGATTGAAAGATCACATCATGAAAACTCAAAAAAGAGGAGAATGAACCCCAACTTGTTGGAGGATACCAGAACCATAAACCCAATACGGTGAAAACAACCAGAGTAGACCTTCCCGAGGGGAACAAAACTTCTCAAAACAACCGGGGTTTGTCCATTCCTGGGATCACCATTTTTGTTGTTATTGTTTCATCACAAATCTCAAAGTAAAAGTAAATTGTAAAAATCCTTTTTTTTAAACATCAATTTGTTATTTAATCTCTTTTCTTTGAAAGTTATTATCAGTAATAAATGGAGTCTTTGCAAGCTAAATAAAATTAGAACACAAAGAATTGTGTAAAAGCTCGGATTTCATTAATAGAATGGTAGTCTACGAATGGAGAAACTCCATAGATGATTACAAAGTTTGGGAAATGGTAATATATAATGGAAAAGATACATTGAGATACAATGGCCACTATCCCCCCTAACAACTTTTGAAATCCTGAGCAACAACTTTTGTTGAAGTATGGTGAGGATCCGAGAAGATTGTTGCTTCAACGATTAAGTCTTGTCTGATGTAGTTAGTTGCCAAGAAAATCCCTAACTTTTGCCTAAGCTGCCCTTGCGGGTTTTCAACTTAGCGGGAAATTTATTCTGTTTATGTCTCTAATTTTTGCCTAGACCGCCCTTTAGGGTTTTCGGCCTATCGAGAAACTCCTTTTTGCCTAAGCCGCCCTTTCGGGTTTTCAACTTAGCGAGCTATTCTTTTATTTCTTTAGGCGAAGTATTTCTTGACTGCATCAACATTCATGGGACGTGGGAACTCCTCGCCATCCATAGTTTCAAGAATTAATGCACCGCCTGAGAAGGCTTTCTTGACAACATATGGGCCTTCAAAA
Source organism: Vicia faba (assembly GCA_948472305.1). Taxonomy (NCBI): domain Eukaryota; kingdom Viridiplantae; phylum Streptophyta; class Magnoliopsida; order Fabales; family Fabaceae; genus Vicia; species Vicia faba. The sequence goes on from OX451735.1 coordinate 143,843,954, forward strand.
TTTGGAGTCCACTTGCCCCTAGAATCAACACTGAAAGACATGATCTTCCTGAGCACGAGGTCGCCTTCTCTGAATTCACGAGGTTTGACCTTTTTATCAAAATCTTTCTTCATTATTTTCTGATATAACTGCCCATGACACAAAGCTGTCATTCTCTTCTCCTTAATCAAATTCAATTGGTCAAACCTGTTTTGGACCCATTCAGCCTCTGTCAATTTGGTTTCCATTATCACACGCAACGAGGGGATCTCTACCTCGACAGGGAGTATAACTTCCATTCCATACACCAGGGAGAACAGGGTTTCTCCTGGTGAAGTGCGAACAAATGTTCGATATCCATGCAGAGCAAAAGGGAGCATTTCATGCCAATCCATATAAGTAATAACCATTTTTTGGATAATTCTCTTGATATTCTTATTAGCAGCGTCAATAGCCCCATTCATCTTTGGCCTGTATGGAGATGAATTGTGATGGACAATCTTGAATTCCTCACACAGTTTTGTCATCATCTTGTTGTTCAAATTCGAGCCATTGTCAGTGATGATTTTGTTCGCCACACCATACCGGCATATAAGATTATTTTTGATGAAAAGCACAACCACCTGTTTGGTAACATTGGCATATGAAGCAGCCTCCACCAATTTGGTGAAGTAGTAAATTTCTACCAAGATAAATCGGTGCCCATTCGAAGCTTTGGGTTCTATCATCCAAATCATGTCAATACCCCACATAGAGAAAGGATGTGGGGAGGAAATCACATTGAGAAGTGTCGGAGGCACATGGACCTTGTCTGCATAGATCTGGCATTTATGGCATTTCTTTGCAAATTTGTAACAATCAGACTCCATTGTTAGCCAATAATAACCTGCCTTTAGCATCTTTTTTGACATCGAATATCCATTAGCATGAGTTCCAAATGAACCTTCATAAATCTCATGCATCAACATGTCCGCTTCGTGCTTATCCACGCATCTGAGCAAGACCATGTCATAATTTCTCTTGTATAAAACATTTTCACTGAGGAATAAACTTCCTGCCAATCTTCTCAGTGTCTTTCTATCTTTCCACGACGCACCAATCAGGTATTCCTGAGTCTGAAGAAAATGCTTGATATCATAATACCAAGGTTTTTCATCTTCTACCTCCTCTGTCATAAACACATGAGCGGGCCTAGCCAGAGTTGCCAGAGCATCCGCCATTTGATTTTCATCTCTAGGGATGTGATGGAATTTAACTTTATTGAAGAAAGGTAATAATCTTCTAGCATAATATTTGTAAGGGATCAAGCCAGGGTGACGAGTGTCCCATTCTCCTTTAATCTGATTTATCACCAAAGCTGAATCACCATACACATCTAAAATTTTGATTCTGAGATCATCAGCTTCCTCAAGACCCATGATGCAAGCCTCATATTCTGCCATATTATTAGTGCAATCAAATGTTAACCTTGCAGTAAAAGGAATGTGCGATCCATGAGGAGTGACAATCACAACACCAATTCCTTTATCATAAGCATTCTCAGCTCCATCAAATATCATACTCCAAAGAGATTCAGGTTCAGGGCCTTCCTCGGGTAATGGTTCATCACAATCTTTCCCTTTCAGGAACATCATATCCTCACCGGGGAATTCATATTCGGCAGACTGATGATCTTCCACCGGTTGGTGAGCAAGGTAATCTTCCAACATACAACTTTTAATAGTCTTTTGAGTGCGGTACTCGATATCATATTCAGATAACATCATCTGCCAGCGGGAAATTCTCCCGGTAAGAGAAGGCTTTTCAAAAATGTACTTAATTGGATCCATTTTGGAGATCAACCAAGTTGTATGATTCAACATATATCGCCGCAAATTCTTTGTCGCCCAGGCCAAAGCACAACATGTCTTTTCCAGCATGTAATACCGTGACTCACAATCAGTGAATTTTTTGCTAAGATAATAAATGGTGAACTCCTTCTTCCCTGTTTCATCCTGCTGTCCCAGAATACAACCCATGGATTTATCTAACACTGTCAGATACATAATCAACGGTCTTCCTTCTACGGGAGGGAGCAAGATAGGAGGTTCAAGCAGATATTCTTTAATACTCTCAAATTACCTTTGGTAGTCATCCGTCCATACACAACCTTGATCTTTCTTTAACAACTTAAAGATCAGTTCACATGTTGCAGTCATGTGGGAAATAAATCTGGAAATATAATTCAAACGCCCCAGGAAACCTCTGACTTGCTTTTCAGTTCATGGTGCTGGAATTTCTTGAATTTCTTTGACTTTATCAGGGTCAACTTCGATTCCTTTCTGGATAACAATGAAACCCAACAATTTCCCTGATCAAATACCGAAAGTGCATTTATTTGGATTCAAGCGGAGACGATACTTCCTCAAACGCTGAAACAACTTCAACAAATGTTCTATATGCTCTTCTTCGGTCTGGGATTTGGCAATCATATCATCAACATATACTTCGATTTCTTTGTGCATCATATCATGGAATAGGGTCGTCATAGCCCTCTGGTACATTGCACCAGCGTTCTTCAACCCGAAGGGCATCACTCTGTAACAGAATGTTCCCCAGGGTGTGATAAACGTTGTTTTTTCCATGTCCTTTGGAGACATTCTTATTTGATTATACCCGGAAAATCCATCCATGAACGAGAATACTTTGAATTTTGCTATGCTACCCACTAACATGTCGATGTGAGGCAATGGAAATTCATCTTTTCGACTAGCTTTATTTAGATCTCTGTAATCTATGCACATGCGAACTTTTCCGTCTTTTTTTGGTACTGGGAAAACATTGGCAATCCATTTAGGATACACTGACGTCACAAGAAAACCACCATTAATCTGCTTTAGGACCTCCTCTTTGATCTTTACTGCCATATCTGGGTGGGTTCTTCTCAACTTTTGTTTAACGGGTGGACACTCTGGCTTCAACGGCAAACGATGCTCGATAATATTTGTATCTAGACTGGGCATATCTTGGTAAGACCAAGCAAAAATATCCACATACTCTTTCAACAGCTCAATCAACCTGCTCTTCTCATCGGGATACAACGATGCTCCAATCTTTACTTCCTTCGGATCTTCTTCCGAACCCAAATTAATTACTTCCAAAAGCTCCTTATATGGTTGAATGGTATTTTCCTCGTGCTCAAGAAACTGTGAGACCTCTTCTGGAATCTCATCATAATCTTCTTCTTCATCCCCAAACACAAGACATTCAATGTTAGGAGAGGGTGCAGGGTCATTGTATTCAACGGGTTTTTTAATTAATCTGCACATATGATTTATGATTGCTTTTAGAAACTGACACATATAACAAGTGATCATGCATATTTGATTTTTATTTATTATTTATTTTGAAAGGTTTTTTTTATTAACATTTTCCAAGAAAAAGAAGAAAATAAAGACATAATTCGGGAAGCAAAGACAACTTTTATTAATGATCTTAAAAGTCACTGCAAACAGATAAGCCTTACAACATTAATACTTCCACCTTGGGAAGAGTGAAATCTTTTCAAAAAAAAAGATTAACAAAACAAATTACTTTGAAACATGTATGCAAGAAGGAACATCAATGGTGACCCAGTTCTGAACCCTGACTCCATGTGTCACATAATTCAGTACTTCCTACTCTGCTTCATCCTCTTCAGCAGCATTAATTCCATAATCAATTGGATAGAGGTATCCTCCAGTACAGAAAACATCATGATAATTGTTCATAGTAGACTTTGGCTTCAAACTTTCGCCTTTGCCATTCTTCGAAGAGAAACCCAAACCAGTTATGTTCTTCTTCACGGGTGGATCAATAATTCGTCCTCAAACTGCATTATGACCATTGCGCACAACCTATTGCGCGTCCTTTAGCGAAACCACAAAACTCTCATTTTTCCTTTTGTTGTCAATGGATAAGGCTTAGAACTGGGTTCCAACTGTAGCCTCATCCTCTTCTACGATACTGAAAGAGGACAAATGGGATACCAACAACGCCTGCTCCCCATTTATGATCACCACCTTCCCTTCACGCACAAACTTTAGCTTCTAATGTAGAGTTGAAGTGACAGCCCCTGCTTCATGTATCCATGGCCGTCCTAGCAAACAACTATTTGCGGGAATAATGTCCATGACCTGGAAGGTTATCTGGAAAAAATGTGGTCCTATATGGATGGGTAAGTCCACTTCACTGATGACAGATTTCCTCGACTCATCAAATGCTTTCACAATGATGCCACTCGGGTGTATAGGTGCTCCTTGATACTTTAACTTCATGAGAGTACTCCTCAGTATAACATTCAACGCGGATCCATTCTCAATTAGCACATTGGATAGAGAATCATTCTTGCAGTTCATAGATATGTGGAGGGTCAGGTTGTGATTCCTCCCTTCATTTGGTAACTCGTCATCGCAGAAAATCAAGTTATTACATGACGTAATGTTTCCAATTACGCTACTGAATTGATCTAATGGCATGTCAATCTCCACAAAAGCATGGTCTAGTACCCTCATCAATGATTCTCTATGAGCGAAGGAATTCATAAATAAAGCTAAGATAGATATCTTTGAAGGAGTCTGTAGTAGCTGATCTAAAATTCTGTAGTCGCTCATCTTAATTATCTTCAAAATATCATCCACGTATTTCTCTAATGTAGCTACACTAGTCTCTCCTGTAGCCTTCTTAGGTTAATCATTCTCAGCAATTTTCTTTCCAGCAGCTTCATCTCTCCGAACAACCGGCGCAAACACACGACCGCTACGGGTCACCCTGCTATTTTCAGCTATATTTCCAACATCAGGCATTGGCTGGATGGGAACTTCCACCCCATCTTCTAAGATTGTGGCATTGTATTTGTAAGGCACAACCTTATCTGTTTTGTAAGGGATAGGGCTTAGAAAACTAATTACTAATGGGGTAACAGCTGGCTTGCTATGGTACTCCACTTCAAAATGAGCGGGTGCACCAAAACAAGGCACAATGACGTTTACCCCTTCTGCAACACAATCAGTCATCAAAAAGTCATTTCTAGGAAACAAATCTTCGTCTGAATAGAAATACTCATCCGCAGAGGCATACTCTTCCTCTGACTCTTCTTCCGTTAAATAAACTTCAACCATATCAACCTCATGACAACCATCCCTCTGACCTATGATCTTGATAGTTCCATTGTCTAACAGCAACTGAACACCCTCCCTCACAATTGAACATCCTCGAGGGTTTCGACAACATACCAGGCAAGATCCATATTGGTGTTCCACCTGACCAGCCGTATGGCAGAAGGTAGCATGCAACTTCACGAGATCCTCGAAACCATATTCACTTCCTCTTCCTACTCTTCCCTAGGCCTAATTATATGGATTAAGCCGTTATCCATCATCTCCTGTAAGTCAGCCTTTATCTCCTCACAACCCTATATATTTATACTACAAATAGCACAACCGGCATGGTCATGCATATAGTAGCTGAATTCACAGAGGTCTGCGTGCATTTTCACCAAATCTCCTCTAACCATATTAATGTCAAAAATCTGGAAGTCTCCTGGACAACCGGCCACCATATTTATAGCATTTACTCCCCCGTACTTAGGTAGAGGATTATCTTTCACATTAGGTCCCATGTCCTTGAAAGATAGAATTCCAGACTTTACCAACTTTTGCACTTTAGTCTTCAAAGGATAACAATTTTCAACACTATCCCCTGGTGCTCCCTGATGAAAAGCACACGTTTGGTCTGCCTTGTAATACCAAGGAAATGGTGATGGTATGGCGGGAGGTGGTCGGGTTTGAACCAACTTCTTTTGAATCAATGCCGGTAGTAGCTCTGCATAGCTCATGGGAATATGGTCATAGTTCTCCCTTCTCTGATTATTCCCTTGGTTCCCCTGCTTGGACAGTCTTTAATAAGCAACGGTAGTCGGAGCGGAACTCATCACAGGAGTAATTGAGGCGACTTGCTGGTGACCCTAATAATTCCCTCTAGGAGCGTTTACCCTCGTCTCTTGTATAAAAACATTTGCATCCCCTTATTTCTTCTTGGTAAACCCATAAGATGGCTTCTTCACACCTCTAGACCCTTCATTCTTGGTTAAATGGCATTCTCTTACAGCCTCTTCTAACCGGATACCCATTCCTACCATTTCAGTAAAGTCACTTGCCGCACTTGCTACCATCCTCTCGTAGTAGAAATCACCCAGCTTCTTCAAGAAAATCTTAGTCATCTCCTTCTCTTCCATGGGAGGAATCACCTGGGCAGCTACTTCATGCCATCTCTGTGCATACTCTTTGAATGATTCCCTGTCTTTCTGAACCATGGCCCTAAGTTGGTCACGGTCGGGCGCCATGTCCACATTGTACTTGTATTGTTTGATGAATGCTTCTCCCAAATCATTAAAAGTATGGATGTTGGCGCTTTCCAAACTCATATACCATTTCAGTGTTGCGTCGGTCAAACTATCCTGAAAAAAGTGGATCTGTAGACGCTGATCATCAGTGTGGGTAGAAGTTCTTACGTACATCACCAGGTGAGCACGAGGGAAAGTGTTGCCTTTATACTTCTTAAATTATGGGACCTTGAACTTAGCAGGTATCTTAACATTCGGGACCAAACATAGCTCATTCACATTCTTCCCAAATAGCTCTTTTACCCTAAGAGCCTTCATCTCTCTTTGCATTTTGTCGAACTTCTCTTGAAAATCATCCATTTTCTCATAAAGACCCAATTCTACACTTGGTGGAGGGAAAGGACGACACACATCATCATTAACAAACAGGACCATATTCACTGAAGGAGGCGCAGCAGGAACAACATGCACCACAGGAGGTGCTCGAGTAACAATAGTCTAAACCACTGGAGTATCTTAAGGACCGAGATTGAAACCTCCAGGTGCGAAATTCTCTGGCATTCCCCATGGATAACCTTGAGGCATGCGATTCTGAATAACAGCTGGAGTAGCAGATACGGGAACAGTCGGAACTTCAGTATTTGCCCTTGTTGGTTGAGTTTGAACACTCGGTGGCTGATTCTGAGCAGCCACCAGAGCTTCCATCATAGTAGTCAAATTCCCCAAGCCGGCCTTCAAAGCAAAACTTCTTCGTGTAGCTCGCAATTCTCCTGTTCTAAGTTGTCCATCTTATTTTTGAAATTAGCCTGAGTGTTGTAGTGATGAGTCAGCTTGCTTAATGAAGTAAAGAAGCTTGGTAAGACACATGGGTATGCATAACAAATGCAAGAAATATGTGCAATATGATGCGTGATGTGCAATGCATATGATTATTTTTGCTTCATTATTTAATATTTCAAGGGATTTAAGATTTATAGGCATATTGCAAACATCAAAGTAATAAAGCTTTTAAAATACTGAATTTTTTTATTATAATAACTCCAAAATGGGTTACAAGTTTCAATGATCTCAAGTGAAAGATGAAAATACAATCTAAAATCCTGAGAAAAAGAACGGATGGAGATTAATCTGTACGCTGGCGCTTCTCTGTGAGCCTGGCAATCTGAGCCCTCAACCTCTGGTTTTCTTCCACATGTTTGATGGTAACCTCCTTCCAATCATTTGAATCAGGAAGTGAGTAATCAGCACCTGTTTGAGGCTTAGGGGAAAATAAATCCCCTTGCCTCTACATAGACTCCATCACTCGACTCTCAAGGATCTCAATCAAATTGTCTTTCTCCTTCAAGTTTGTTTTATAGGAACTCTCTAAAGTCTGGAACTTGTTCTTCCAAGCATCCCTTTCCTGTTGCATCCTATTCAAAGCGAGTTGCAGCTCTTCTAGATCATCTAATAAGGGAGGGTGATCTTTAAAAATAAATCAGGCAAGGGTGTCTCCCAAGTATACGGCATCTTTAACTGAATAGCTCTCAATCAGATCCATTGGAGATATGGCTCCAAAGAAACAACACCCTTAGGTCCCAAATCCTTCATACTCTTCTTATTAATGTGACGCCAGGCCTTTGCAATCTACTCACTAGCTTACCTATGGCCTTCGCCTTCCTTCAGAAAGAAACTACTCAAATGAATACTATTCGGTTTATCCCTCATCGAATAACCAAGTTGTCGCCGTGTAAGAACAAGGTTATAGTTAATTTGTCCCTTTGTACCAAGAAGCGGTACATTGGGGAAACTACCACATCCTGATAAGCTCGATGATACCAATCAATATCCTAGTGAGTAAGTGCCATGATCGTAGGAGCCCAACGGGGTTCCTTCTTGACATCCCAAAAAGCATCAGACTGAGGCATATGAGAGATAAACCACCGGTACAACAGAGGCGTGCAATAGATAATCATTCCCTCATGATAAGAATTTTGAATATGAACAGAGTAATAAGTATCACCCAACAGTGTAGGAACTGGGTTTCCAATCATGAAAATCCTGATAGCGTTAATGTCGACAAACTTGTCCACATTATGAAATAAGAACAATCCATAACCAAGTAGAGCAAAGATGGCTTCAAAAGCAAATGTACTCTTCATTCTGGCAAAGTAACGAGCTTTCTCCAATAAGAATTAAGTTGGTAATCCTCTAATCCCTCCTTTAGTAGTCATATGGGCTTCCACCTCAGACTTTCCCAGATGAATCAAAGCAACAATCTCATGTGGTTTTGGCTCACCCTCTAAACTAGTAAAAGGAACACGATCGGTAACGGGTAAATCCAATAGATAAGAATAATCCTCTAGTGTAGGCATCAATTGATAATCGGGAAATGTAAAGCAATGATACATCAGATTATAGAACTGGACCAAGGTCGAGAGAATACCATCCTTTATCTTCAGCTTCATGAGAGGAATAATGGATCCATACTTTTTCCGAAAGTCTGCAGAACACTCGATCTCTGGAATTAGACTGACCAACTCATCTATCTTGGAATCCTTGAAACTGTATTTCCCGGTCTTTCTCTTTCCAGAATCCATGGTTAAAAGTACTTGAGATATTCACAAATAGTCAACCTTTAAATCACTTGAAATATTGTTTTCTTCAAAAGATGCTTATGAGTGCATGGATGCATGATGCAACAATGACACACAAGATCACATATATAGGGTTCGTAGGTTCAACGTCACGAGCATGAGTTCGAAGGTACTACCCATAAGGTGTTGGTCTAAAAAGTTATCACCTGCCTAACAAGGTTCTAGAGGTTCCCAAAGTCTACATCCTTCCTTCAGATATTACCAACTTCCCGATTAACTCGGTAATTAGTAATATTCTCAGGAAATACTCGTCCGAGCATAGTATCGCGTGACAACTCTTTCTGGATTACTCCGTCATAGCTTTCGCACTACACCTAAGAGACCAAGATGGGTTTGATATTCTACGGTTCTCAGTTTCAGCAGGCTCCCAGGTCGAAAGCAGTACGTCTTCCCGATTACTCGGTAAACGACACTACAGTCAAAGGGGCCTCCATTGATTGGGGGATCTCATGCCTCCTTTTTTGGGATTACTCCCTCAAAGTTAACATGACTATACCGCCCGTCCTATCTTAAAGTTTTCCCAAGTCCGGGTATAGGACTTATGAGTAATCACCAAGCACCCTGAAAACCTGGAAAATCCAGACAACCATATATATAACATATAACACAAAAACAGTAATAACACATATATAGATATAAACAAAGATAGGCTCAACCCACTTAGGGATGGACCAGCATGAGGTCAACCTTTCCCCAGTGAAGTCTCCATTTTTCTGTAGCGATAGAAATGTTCAAAACTAAGCCATTGTATTGACTAGACTTTATACAAATCAAAAATGAAAATCGCCACTAGAATGGGAAATATTCAAGTGGAATGGGAAAAGAGCGAATAACCCAAAAAGAGGGGGAAATATTCAAGGTAAGGGGGTTGGTTATGCAAAGGGAAGGTATTAGCACCCTAAAAATCTATGGTACTCCGCAGGAACCTCTTTGAAAAATCTGTATATTTTGGCTATAAAATATGTTGTATAGAAATATAAGGTGGAGGTGAGAAGACAAGTATTTTTTATGATTTTTCCACCCGCCGCGGTTGCGAACCTTTAGTGTCTGCGTACCGCCTTTTGTGCAATATGGGATCAGGGTACACGTAGTTCCTCTTTTAAAAATTTGAAACACAAGTGTGTTGGTTAATTTTAAGAGATAAGACATCATCGTCATTGTTCGTGTGGAAAACATACTTACTACCCACAATCATGAGAAAGGAGAATTTTCATCATCTCAAAGTGGAGGATATGGCTTGGATTTTAAAATCAACAATGCCTCACTCAACACCAAAGTGTAAAATATCTCACTTCACTACATATTGTAGAAGTATAGTTTTTGCATCACTACAAGGATTGACACGAGTCCAATATTTTGAGAAAAGTTTTAAAGTAGAAGCTAAAATGGCAAAATAGTTTGAAATGAGATTGATTGACTTTTAGTCTTCTCACAAAAAATGTCAAGGTATTATTAAGTTGATTGAAGTTTATTTATGAATAGATTTCAAAAATGCATGGACCTAGGTCCAAGTTTATTATGAAAGTGTTTCAAGTTTAGAAACAAGAAGAGTTTTCAAAAGGATGGAGAAGATTTTTTAAATTAAAGAAGATGGGATGAGAATATGAGACTATCATAAAGCATAAGGTAAAAGCTAAGGAGAAGAATCATATAACCAACAAGAAGACAATACTTCACATTGTGTGCCAAGATAGAATTCCCATTATTTGGATTGAAACCAAGAAAGCAAAGATACTAGACCTCTTGAGAGAACCAAACTTCAAGTGTATTAAGTCTTCACAAAAATTGGGCAGAGTAACGGCTGTATACGGGTGAATTCCAGAATACAAACAGAGAATGTAATCATAAAAAACCTGCACACAAAAACAAACAAGCAACCCAATGTCTTGAGGTAAACCTCAAGAACTCCAGACAGAATAATCAGATAAGATCACAAGGTCTCCATGATAGGCCAAGGTTTATAATCCCAAATCCAAGAAAAAGTCCCATGCTCCATAATACCAAGGATAGTAACCAAATAGTCCAAGTTCCATTAAAGGTTTTTTAGGGTTTATGTTGAATATTAAGTAACTTAAGAAAGGAAAAGAAAAGCTCAAGTGGGCAAAGTAAAAATGGCAAGAAAATAAATGCTCAAATAAGCAAAGATGAAAATGGCATGAAATGTAAATGTAAATGGTAAAAGTAAATAGTACATAAAGCATAAAAAAGAATAAAAGCATAAAATAAAACAATTCAATAATTAGTGGTTAGTTGGATGACCATCCTGAAACTTGCATTTGGAACTCATTAGAGGATTGGTAGAACCAAAGCCTCCACACAACAAGTTGCATTTGCTTTTTGTCAAGTATATCATCCATTTGGAAGTCTCACAAGTACCATTTAATGATCAATGATGTTTAAGTGATCCGCGTTGACCAAAGGTGTTGTAGATCCATTAGAGGATTGGTAGAACCAAAGCCTCCACACAATGAATCTCAAGGTTAATGGATCAAAGAGATCATATTAACATACTTGGGCTTGCAATCATAAGTTTGGGCCACGAATGATCATTTATTTGAATCGGGACAAAATTTAGCGCTATGTTAAGCAATCGTAAGTGGACTTATATAGAAGTCGCACCTATTTTGAGGCCGGTCAATAGAAATCTATGCACCATTTGTTTTGAGACATGATATAGAGATCATGCTCCAACAACATTTAGTGGAATAAGAAAGGGATGAGATGAAGAAGGATGGGGAAAAAATGTACAAACCACATTTGAATTAAATTTTAATCAATCTATCATTAAAATCATTCATCCATTTTTGTGGAGTTAGACTCAACACCATGGATCCAATGATGTTAATAAGGTTCATGATCCAAAATCTAACCCAACATCATCCAGAAAATAATCACAAAATAATATCACATTTAATATACACAAAAGGGTTTTTAAAATGTTTTAAAAAATAGAAAATAATGAGAAAAATATCAACTATGTTCAAATTAATCAAGAAATGAAAAGTTAGACCATAGAAAAATCAGAAAAGGGGCAAAGTAACTCTACAAATTTTTTGGTAATTCTTTAAAGTCAGAAACTATTTTTAAAATTAAAATAAATGGGTAAAATAAAAAAAAAATAGTAAAAAATAGTAAAGTCAGAAACAAAAATAAAATAAGGTCACCAACATTTGTCACAATATCATTGGATCATTACATAATTTTTCCAGAATTTAAAAATGTATAAAAGTATTTTTCAACATTTTAAACAAATCAAATAAGTGTAAAATTTATAAAAAATACCAAAATAAAAATCAGAAAGAGAATAATCAAAAATATTTTTCATAATTTTTTCAGATTTTTTGGACTAAAAATGAATTTTGTATGATTTTTTGAAATTTAAAACAATTAAAATATAAAAATCAGAAAAAGAAAATAAAAGTAAAATATGTGGACCATTGGATGAGAGTCAAAACGCGCTAGTAATCAAATCCAAGGGATCTGGCGCGCTGTGCATATCATGGTCATTAGTGAATAATGTACAGAAACAAATATAAATCAGATTTTCAAAAATAACAAGTGGCGTGCCATCATTGGTTGGAAGATGACACGTAGGTCATCTTCAACCTCCAGCCAACGTGATTTGCAGGTCAATCAAACTGTAAAATCAGAAGCTCAGAACTATGCTAATCGCTTCGTCTCTTCAAGACGAAAACAACCATACCCTCGCGCCAATTTTATATAAACTGTAGCTCAAGCAATTTGGAAGGAAAGTTTTGAAAATGGATTTGAAATTTCATGGTCAAAACGTGTTTCCAGTGAAATGTAAGTGTTACAACTAGAACCAGGGCAATGAGAGCAACACAATGATATTAGAGTTTTGAAGAATTGATGAAGGAATCTACCTATTGAAGTTGAATTGTAGAGCTCTGAAACTGGACTTCTATGGAATAGTATAGGGCACGATTCTTGAATGTAATTATATGGTTAGCTTCAGGGAAGATCAAGGAATGTGAATTGAGGGAAAAATTGGATTGCAAAAGGGTCGAGAATGGATTTTGAAGTTGCTGAATTCTAAGTTGTGAAACAAGTTTGGCAGGTTGATTATGGCTACCCAAGCTTGGGAAATTGAATGGGATAGTTCATGTATTTATAGGAGAATCGAATGAGATCAAAAGGAAGGGTGAATGGTGTGTTTTGGAGGGAAATCATGCACACCTGATGCACGAGTGAAGTGTGATACAAACTTCATCAAAACTCATCTAATCCTTGCGTTTTGATGTGCTAAACAAATATGGAACTTCACTAAACATGTTTAGAGGCAAAAACGCGTGGAAAACTTGTGATTAGAGGCCACATTATGGATTTCAAAATTCTGACTTGATGAGAATTTCAATTTCAAAGTGCCAACTTCTGACCAATGGCATTTTCAACTCAAGGGGTCTTAGAGCCTAATTCTTGATGCTTTAGAAAGATGAGGTTACAAGATTTTTAATGGAAAAAGAATGGAATCAAATGGATGCTTGATCTTAAAGTTGCATTGAGTCAAAGTTGAAGAAAAAGGGTTGACTTTCCATACTTAGAAATATTTTAAATTCTTCTTCAAAAATGACCTATAATGTCTTGCATCTAAACATGGCCTTCCACATGGAATTTGATCTTGACCAAAAAACATGGAATGAAGTAGATCTCTTGAATGACATTTTGAAACTTGAACCACTCAAAATCTCCAAAAATTGAGCAAGTTATGACTTGTTGAAGTTGGCCAAAAATCATGAAATGACCTATAATCTTTTGCATATTTAAGGCAACTTCCATCCATTTTATTACTTTGCACATGAAAGAAGGCATAAAGTACACATCTTCAAGATCATTATGGAAAAAGAATGGACTCAAGGTGATAAAAATTGACCAAGTTATGACCATTTGAAGTCACATCTAGAAAATTGTGCATTCATCTGGATGACTTGTAATCTTTCTTCTTCACCAAGTTCCTTCCACGTGAAAACCCCTTGTAACTTTTGAAGTGATTTGTTGATAACCCTTTGAAGAGAAATATTTCTTTGAAATCACTCAAAAATACCAAAATATGAGCAACATATGCTCCTTTGAAGTTCAAAACCCTAGCTTCTAGATCAAGAGAATGCTTTGAGGAACTTTGATAAGTTTGAACCAACATCTTGTGCAAATATTCTTGATTTGTGAATAGAAGTTGTTGAGGATAAAGATGAGGACTCATAGCCACCAAAACCACTTCCATATCTTGAAATTTGAGAGAAATGTGCTCTTGTGACCAATAGGAACAAGGCCTTGTCCAAACATGACAACTTCTCCAATCAACCCCTTGTACTTTTGAGTCAAATATAATAACCTTGAAATGTGATGAACCAAAGCAACTTTGCCATGCCAATTATTCCAAAACCAATCCAATGGTGAGGTTTGAACTTCTCAAGCTATGTTGACTAGAGCATGGAAATAAACTCATGAACCCATGGAGTAACTTGATAAATCCCATTGCCCTTACCAAAATGGATAACAAGCAAGACAAGCCAACATTGTATTTCATTAGTTAAGTGAAGAAATCAAAACAATATTCATGATCACAAAAGGAACATAAGTCAAGGTGCTTGATAACTCCTCAAAAGGAGCAAAGCTAAATGTTGGGAGGGGAACCAAGAATCCTAGTGTGATCTTGTTGTGAGTGAAACAACATGGTATGATGAAGGGATCTTTGGAGCAAAAATTGGGGTATAACAATTCCCTAATAAGATTATGCTAGAAATTTTTTACCCTTCATTAATTAAGTTGAATTCCCACATATTCCCAGAGATGAGAATCGTACGGCAGATGCTTTAGCCACTTTGGCTTCTATGTATCAAGTAAATACTTGGAACAATAAGCCTCGTATCGTAGTGTGACATTTGGACAGGCCTGCTCATGTGTTTGCAGCTGAGGGAATGTCAGACGAAAAACCATGGTATTATGATATCAAGCATTTTCTCCAGACTCAGGAATACCCGGCTGGCACGACCAACAATGATGGAAAGACATTGAGAAGGTTGGCGGGCAAATATTTCCCCAATGAAGATGTGTTATACAAAAGAAATTATGACATGGTCTTGCTCAGATGCGTGGATAAACACGAAGCAGACATCTTGATGCATGAAATCCATGAAGGTTCCTTTGGTACTCATGTCAATGGACATTCAATGGAAAAGAAGATGCTTTAGGAAAGTTACTATTGGCTGACAATGGAATCTGTCTGTTACAAATTTTCAAATAAGTGCCAAAAATGCTAGATTTATGCTGACAAAATTCATGTGCCTCTGACGCTTCTCAATTTTATTTCTTCGCTATGGCCTTGTTATATGTGGGGTATTGACATGATTGGAATGATTGAACCCAAGGCATCGAATGGACATCATTTTATCTTGGTGGCAATTGACTACTACACCAAATGGGTGAAAGCAGCTTCTTATGATAATGTCACTAAGAAGGTGGTAGTACGATTTATCAAGAATAATCGTATATGTCGGTATGGTGTGCCAAGCATGATTATCAATGATAACGGCTTGAATATGAATAACAAGATAAAGACAAAACTTTGTGAAGAATTCAAGATTGTCCATCACAATTCATCTCCTTATAGGCCAAAGATAAATGTGGCTATTGAAGCTGCTAATAAAAACATTAAGAAGATCATCCAGAAGATGGTTGTTAACTATAAAGATTGGCATGAGATGATCCCTTTTTCTTTTCATGGATATCATACATCTCTCCGCACTTCAACAGGGGAAACCCCATTCTCTCTTGTGTATGGTATGGAAGAAGTGCTCCCTGTTGAAGTTGAGATTCCCTCTTTACATGTGATAATGGAAATCAACTTGTCAGAGGCTGAATGGGTCCAAAATAGGTTTGACCAATTAAACTTGATTGAAGAAAAGAGAATGATGGATTTGTGTCATGGCCACTTATACCAGAAGAGAATGAAGAAAGCTTTTGATAAGAAGGTCAAGCCTCGTGAATTCAGAGAAGGCGACCTCGTGCTCATAAAAATCATGTCTTTCAACGGTGATTTTAGAGGCAAGTGGACTCCCAATTTTGAAGGTCCATATGTTGCAAAGAAAGCCTTCTCTGGCGGTGCATTAATTCTTGAAACTATGGATGGCGAAGAGTTCCCACGTCTTATGAATGCTGACGTAGTCAAGAAATACTTGCCTAAATAAATAAAAGAACAACTCGCTAAGTCGTAAACCCGAAAGGGAGGCTTAGGCAAAAAAGAGCGTCTCGATAGGCTGAAAACCCGAAAGGGCGATCTAGGAAAATATAAGAGACACAAACATAATAAATCTTCCCTCTAGGTTTAAAACCCAAAATAGAAACCTAGGCAAAAGGTAGGAATTTCTTGGCAAGTAGCAACGTTATACAAGACTCGACCATTGAAGCAACAATCTTCTAGGATCCTCACCATACTTTAACAGAAGTCGCTACTCAAGAATTCAATGTTGTTATGGAGAATAGTGGTCATTGTATTTCAATGTATATTTTCCAATATATTACCATTTTCCAAACTTTGTAATCATCCATGGGCTCTCGCCATTCGCAGACTACCATTCTATTAATTAAGTTTGAGCTTTTATCCAATTCTTTGTAGTTCTTATTTTATTCTATTTGCAAAGATTCCATTTATTATTGATAGAAATTTAAAAAAAAAAGAGATTTAACAATAAAATTGTTTTTGAAAAGAATTTACAAATTACTTTTTACTTTAGATTTTGTGATTCAAGAAAAACAAAATTAGTGATTCCAAGGATGGACGAACTCTGAAATTTTGGAAATGTATATTCCCCAGGAAGGTTCTCCCATGACACTCTTGTTGGTATGTGCATGGTCTCTTTCTGTTTCTCAAATAGTTGGAGATGATACCAATTGATGTATGGTGCAGTGTTGGATTTGTAATCCCATTTTCACCAGTCAAGTCTTGGTTCTATTTTTCTCTCCAGGTTGGTAATTTTGATTTCGGGTTTCGTGGTCTCAGGCCTCTATCCCATATCCCCCAGTAAGGTTTTTGATCATATGACTAAAGTCCCTTCTCCATTTGTGTTCTAAGAAAGAACCATTTGCAAACCATCTCCCTTTGTAGTGATAGCATTATTTTTGTTGTTTGTGTCGTAGGCCAATAGACAAGGGTAGTATCTTCTCTAAGAAGTTCTAAAATAGTTGTCAATTTTTTGGGTTTTTTCCTGCCAAGTGTTGGGTTCGATTTAAAATCCCCATAATTTTGATTTATTATTGTATTGTTTGACTTCTTAAATCCCCAAGTAAAGTTGAGATAATGCTTCTCTCTAAAATTTTGTATCCCCATGTGGTTTCATAATTTCTTCCCCAAGGAAGTTTGTGCAATTATAACTCTTGGTATTGAAGAATGTATTTTGGACTCCACTCACCAATGTGGTGTTTTCCTCCCCAACGAAGTTAGCACGAGATCCCAGTTGATATCTTGATGATGTGGTTTTCATCTTCCCTAGAGAAGTCAGTATTATTATATCCAGTGGAAATCTAGACGTTGAAACATTGTTTTCCCCATTGAAGTCTGTATGAGGTTCCCCCATTGAAGTCTTGAGGAGGATGTTATATTCCTATATCGGTTTTGATTCATTGTTTTGACTTGATTATTTTTTAACTATGTTTCTTCCCAGAGGAGTTAAGCCGTGAAGTAGGAATTTATTTCCTCAATTGGTGCTTACTTCCTTATGAAATTTTCATCCTGGATGTGATTTAGCCGAGTGTCAACTTTACCCAAGCTGGTTTTGTCTGGTTATTCCCAAGTGATGTGTTCTTGTGTTGTGATAATATACATGATAACATTCATACATATATCATGCATAGCGAAATTTAAAATATGTTCCTCATCTGCATTCATAAATATTTTGTTGGCATTTTACCCTATTTTGCAAAGTTATGTTACCCTCTCTCCAATAGAGTGTCAACCTTAAACAAAAAGTGTATATTCTTTCAATTTCCACATTGAGTTATCCCCCGTGGAAGAATTATACTGTATCCTTCTTATTCGGCTCATTGTGTGGTTACATTTGTGGTTCCCTTTTGATTTTATTTCTCATTAGATGCTATCTTGGTTGACTGTTTCACTCTGGTTTATTTATGGTTTGGATTTATGGCTCCTGGAAACACTATTATTATGATTTCTACAGGACTTGAAGCCCTAGTTTGAGAATGTGCATTTAATTTGAATGAAAAGACTTTATCTCCTCAGCAGGACTATGTTGGAACTTCCCTAGATAAGTCCTATTTCATTGCCCAAAGGGTTTCCTATAATAGCAAATGGCAGACCTCTTTGTTTAAGCAACCGGTACTTCCCTAGTAAGTATGTTAGTTCCCAGAGAAGATTCATTTGTTACTCCAATGGATGGTAGTCTCATCATTTTGGGAGATAGTTCATTATTTAGATTTATTACTCCAATGAATGGTAATCTCATCATTATGGGAGATTGTTCATTTTTGAGATTTGTTCCTCCAATGAATGTTAGTCTCTTCATTTTGGGAGATAGTTTGTTGTTGAGATTTGTTACTCCAATGAATGGTAGTCTCATCATTATGGGAGATAGTTCATTTTTGAGATTTGTTGCTCCAATGAATATTAGTCTCGTTATTATGGGATATAGTTCATTGTTGAGATTTGTACTCCAATGAATTGTAGTCTCGTCATTATGGGAGATATTTCATTGTTAAAATTTTGTTTCTCCAATTAATGGTAGTCTCATCATTATGGGAGATAGTTCATTGTTGATATTTGTACTGTAATGAATGGTAGTCTCTTCATTATGGGAGATATTTCATTGTTGAGATTTTGTACCCCAATGGATGGTAGTCTTGTCATTATGGGAGTTGGTTGTTGTTCAGATTTGTTAGTCCAATGGATAGTAGTCTCGTTGATATGTGAGATAATTCATTTTTGATATTTTGTACTCCGATGAATGGTATTATTATCATTATGGGAGATAGTTCATTGTTTAGATTTTTTACTCCGGTGAATGGTTGTCTCGTCATTATGGGAGATAGTTCGTTGTTGATATATGTTTACTCTGATGAATTGAAGTCTCGTCACTATGGGAGATAGTTCGTTGTTGAGATTTATTTTTCTCTAAATAATTCATATGTTTCTAGTCATAAGTACTGATGCTAATCATGTGTTGCCTACCCTAATTTTTGTATTTATTCGTATTATCCTACCATTTACTAGTATTATCCTAGTTTGAAGTTTTTTGTCGATCGTTATAATCCTTTACTTCACTCCTTAATATTTGAGTTGATGATGATTTATCTCCTTCTTGAGATTTACCACAATAGAGTCGAGTCGTTTGTTCACCAGTGATTTATTTTCCTTGTGGGATCTTCTTTTGATCCTTTATTTTATTTTCTGTTTCCCCAGTGGTGTCCTGTGTTTGTTACCTTGGAAAATCTTAAGGAATTCAACTACATGTGATAAATGAAAATATTCTCATAAGTTAGGAGTCATCCTCCAAAATAAGGTATTTTTATGGAAACAGGAGCCAATGTGTGAAAAGTTGGCTTCGTTAAGTTAAAGTTAATGCTTGGAAGGAGCCACATTGAAACTGTCGAAATTTTAATTACGTCGACTACGAAGAAATAAAAGGATATGTCAGGAGGATTAAATTGGTTTAGTCGACCAAAAGGGTAAAAGAGAAGGACTTGTTCGAGAATGGTATTGGTCGACAAAGAAGGGTTTCTTGGACTTTGAGAAAGCGTGATTATTCTTTGCCAGAAAGAATACGTCGAAGCAAGGCAGAAGCGGTTTATGTTCAAGAAGCTTATAGGAAACGTGGGAAGTTACCAACAACCCCCGACGTGTTCAAGCGCCAAATAAGTGGAATTTCAAAATTATGAGCAGTTACTAGCAATCCATGACGTGTTTGAGCGCCAAAGAGGTGGCAACATCTAGTGAAGCGGTTACCTCAAGATGTTAATATTAGACGTAGATTTTGTCTAGGTAGTTACTTTGTAAACACTATAAATAGGCAGATTTTGTGTAGTTTGTGTGTGTTCACTTGTACTCTAAAATCACTTGTCAAACTCTCTCATTCCAAGCGTAAGGAACTTAAGAGTGAAGAGTGCTTGATGTACGTGAATCACCATCTTTATTTCAATACAAATCTTTTATTTTTCAGTTATATCTTTTTAGTGCTTTATCTGTTTTCTCTTTACTGTCGAGCAAGATCTATACGTTATCTTCTATTTTGCATGAACAATTCGACACTATTTGTGGGTCACGAGTCACCTATCAGTTACTTTAGTGAGTCTCGTTTTTTGTACGAATATTTTCTGTCAGTAATGAGTTACCAGGAAGTCGATTAAATCATAGTGTGGAAAACCATTGCACCTATTTCTCCAGTCAAAGGAAAGCCATTTTCCTTGACTGATATTTCGATGGAATAGGTGTGATAGCAAAAACTCTTAGCACGTGTCTTGAGATCAACTGGTCGATCTCGTAAGATACCCTCAGTTTAGGAATCTCAGTGGACCTGCAGTTGTTTACCATTTTCCACAGTAAACAAATTGGCACACCTGGTGGGACCCAGTGCTAAGAATTGGTCTTCAGTATTTATAAGTGAAAAGTGAATTCAACTTAGAAATGGGAAGTTAACCAAAGAGTATAATAAACCATTATCTAGGAAGCGAATATCAAGAATGACAAGTCCTGATAATCCAAACATATAAGAAATACCGTCACGAACTCTAATCACTACTGATCCAGTAGTTTTACAAGTAGCACTTTTTCCTCTAGTAGGGTCGACTGCTATAGTTTTTGTACAAATGTCTCAGGCTCCACGGGAAGCCCAAGACTAGTAATGACTACGACTACCATACCTAACGTGCCTCGTTTTAGTAATGTAGATCCTACTTATGGAATTCCATATTCCATAATGCTAGGATATCAATCGACATCGAATACAGAAATGGCATCAGATAATGTTCAAAATTTGAACTCTCCTTTATAAGGATCTACTCCAGGAGTAAATAATAAAGGAAATCAAAACAGGGTAGTTCCTTCTCAACCCTTAGTACCACCTCTTACTAATACTTCAGTAGTAGTATTAAGGCAACAAACGGATGATAGTAACCATGAGTTGGTTAATATGTTAACTAACCATATGGGTAATGTATTTAATCCCATAGTACAAGAGTCGGCTGAGACTAATAGGCATTCCGCTGAAATAAATCAACAGGTGATTGCCTAATTAACGCGTTTGTGTAATTTTTTAGGTGCTCCCCCAACTCCTGTTCGACAAGCACCACTTGTTTGACTAGATGCCCCTGGTAAAATAGACATGGGGGCCATACAGGATGAAACTGTCCATCAAGGACGAATGGTAGTGCCTCCAAGGAATTTTATGGTCGATCCAACAGGGTATTAGTAGATCGACATCAAGAGGCTGATCAAATTGTCGAGCAAATTCTATAAGAAAACTTAGCCGTAGAAAATAATTTAACCAGCATTGTCGAAAGAATTATGGTCGGGAATAGCATGAATACCGCTCTTCAGAGGCTAACATATTCCTCCCCTATGTCTGAATATATTTTACAGACTGAAAACCATAGAGGATGGAAAATCTCTAAGTATATGAAATTTGGGGGAGAAACTGGAGAGTCGATGGTGGAACATATTGCCAAATATCTAAATGAGTCTGGGGATATGTCGAATAATGAAAACTTAAGGGTAAAGCACTTTCCTTTTTCACTTACTAAGGCAGCTTTCACGTGGTTTACCACTTTACCCCCAAATTTCATTGACTCATGGACGAAGTTGGAAAACCTTTTCCATGAACAATTTTATGAGGGTCATTCAAAAATTAGTTTGGTCGAATTATCAAACATTAAAAGAAGGTTTTCTGAAACCATTGATGATTATCTAAACAGATTTAGGTCATTAAAAGCAAGATGCTTTACTCATGGTCCAAAACATGAGCTTGTTCAAATGGTTGTTGTAGGTTTAGATTATTCCATTAGGAAGAAAATAGATCCAACCTTCATGAAAAGTATGTCACAGCTAGCTGATAGAGTTCGACATCTAGAGCGTTTACGACTAGAAAAAGTAAGACGTACTAAGGCTAAGGCTAGAAAAGAAAAAGTAGCCTTCATAGATTATGATGACACATATCCCATTTTGAGGCCGACTATACCTCACCAACACAGGCAGAGGTCGACTTGGATAAAATGAACCCAGGGCCAGCCTATGAATGTAAATAATTATTTCCTGCTAAGGGAAAGAATACGATCGAAAATAATCCAAAATTCCCAGCAAAAACTTATACGTTTGATGTCACTAAGTGTGAAGAAATTTTTGATTTACTGGTTAAAGCTGGTAAAATTTTAGAACAACGATAGAAAAGAGGTTTTTGTAAATTTCATAATTATCTTGGTCATACAACCTCTCAATGTTACCTTTTTAGGGATCTCGAGCAAAAGTTGCTGCAAGAGGGCAGGCTGAAGTGTGCTGCAAGAAAGATGAAGATTGATATCGATCCTCTTAGGCAAGAGGATGCTTTGTTTCTCAACCCTATGGGCATCAACATGGTAGAGATTATTGAATTCCCTGAAGAGAATATGGTCGAAGAGGGTACTGGAGAATGTCCTAATATCGGCCTAGCAGATGTGTACCCAAGGCCTGAGGAAGATTTGTTGAACTTCCTTTACCTCTTTAATAATAAAGGTTCACAAGCTTGCTTGTGTCCTAGATGTGGCGCTTTTCCCTACAAAATAGCCGCCAAAAATTTCCAAAAGCTACAGTTAGAGAAGAACAGGACCAAGCCACACAATCAAAGGTTCCCTACAACTAGGTACCCAAGGAGAGTTATGGGAAACTCGCATGTTAAACCTAGGAGTTATATTCCCTTAGTGAAAGCTCCTAAGGGGACCTGGATTAAACCCCAAGGGAGAAAAGGCGCACCAATTAAGGGGGCACCAAATAGGGGGAAGTCGGTGATTGACTACTGACATGAGTTCAAGTCAGAGAAGAAAAACAACATATCTGAAAACTACATGGGGAAGAATCCCATGACTAGAACCTAATTGAGGCGCTTCAAGTGCCAGAAGTAAGCTGAGAGGTAAGCGGCTGCTGGCCAGTTTGCTGCAAACAAAGAGGAAATCAGATGCAGTACCAGTTGAAAGTCGATTCCTCCGTGAAATAGCAAACCAAAGAATTCGTGAATTGACCAGCTTCCAAATGTTCTGAAGAAGCCACTAACGATTTTGATTCCAACTCTGAAGAGAATTTGAATATTTTAATTAACGTAGTAACAATTCTGCCAGTAGAATATGATTGCTTGACGGAAGTAGAGGATTCAGCAGACATGGATGCTGAGGAGATGGCTTTACATAATCCAACATGCTACTTTGTCATGAACAATGGTTTCATTGAGAACTAGGATGCTTTCTTTGAGAAACTAGATATGGTGATGAGATGCCATTTAAAGCCCCTTTTAATAAGGGCTAGAGTGGAAGGGGTCATTATCAACATAGTGTTGGTAGACTGTGGTGCTACGGTAAACATTATGCCACACCACATGTTTTGCAAAATCGGTAAATATGACACCAATGTTAGATCACATAACATAGTATTATCAGACTACGAAGGAAGAACTAGGAACACCATGGGTGTGATCCAAGTGAACATCACTGTCGTCTCAGTTACTAGGCCGGCTATTTTCATTGTGATTCAAGGCAAGCCAAGTTACAATCTCCTAGTAGGGAGAGAATGGCTACACAGAGTGGGGGTTGTGACATCCTCTATGCATCAGCGTTTGGTGATCTTGAGAGAAGATGGTATAGTCGAGAATATTGAAGTTGATCAAGGGTATTTTATGGAAAATGTGAACAATGTCGGAACGAAGCAGTTCGACATGAAATTGGCTAATATTTCCCCATGTCAACCTGCTGAGGAAGTATATGCCAACCTTGATGAAGCATTTGTTTCATTGAAGTTACATGAAACCCATGGTTTTATATGGGATGTGGAACCTCTCGAGGATCCATATTGTGCTAACCGACCGACGGGCTGGGGAGACATCAGTGATGATGTCTGAGCTAGAGGCTCTAAACAGGATTTCGGTGTATATCGCCGAAAGTAAAATAAATTCGGCACTAGAACCTGAAGAAAATATGGTTGATAAAGCCAATAAAACACAAGTTATAAATCAAGGAGCTACATTGGCTATTGATCCAAATATACAAGATATACTAGAGACGATAGAAGAAAACATCGATAAGTAGCGTCTGGACTGCATATATGACGAAGAGCCCTTAGGATTTGAAAAGGATCCAATGGCACCCGATAAGATGCAGCCACAAGAACCTTTAGAAGAAATAGATCTTGGAGAAAAGGGGGATAAAAGACCAACTTATATCAGCGCCACCATCGACCCAAAGTTGAAATCTGAGATAATATCTTTATTAAAATAATTTAAAGACTGTTTTGCTTGGGTCTATAATGAAATGTCAGGGTTAAGCAGGGAATTTGTAGAACTAAAATTACCAATAAAAGCTTGAAAGAAACAGTAAAGCAGACGCCCAAACGTTTCGCTTCATCCATAATGTCGAAAATCAAAGTAGAGGTAGAAAGACTCCTCAAAAGAAGATTCATAAGAACTGCAATATATGTCGACTGGTTGGCAAACATTATGCCAGTAATTAAGAACAATGGAAAATGAAGGGTATGCATAGATTTTAGAGACTTAAATGATGCTACCCCAAAAGATGAGTATTCCATGCCTGTGGCAGAAATGTTGGTCGATTCGGACGTTGGATTTGAATATCTAAGTATGCTTGAGGGTTATTCTGGTTATAACCAAATTTTTATTGTAGATGAAGATGTGTCGAAGACGGCATTTCGCTGCCCTGGGGAACTGGGAACCTATGAATGGGTTGTCATGCCATTCGGTTTAAAAAATGCTGGAGTGACATATCAAAGGGTAATGAATTCTATGTTTCATGATTTTATTGAAGATTTCATGCAAGTTTACATTGATGATATTGTAATAAAGTCGAACAGTAAACCAACCCATTTGCAACACCTTCGAAAGTCTTTCGAAAGAATGAGAAAACATGAATTAAAAATGAATCCATTAAAATGTGATTTCTGTGTGCAGGCGGGTGACTTTATTGGCTTTGTGGTGCATAAAAAAGTCATAGAAGTAAATCAAAGTAAGACCAAAGCCATCATGGACGTCAGACCACCATCGACCAAAAAGGAACTTCAATCTTTGTTGGGCAAGATAAATTTCCTAAGGTGGTTCATATCCAACTTAAGTGGAAAAACCAAAGTATTTTCATCACTACTTCGACTAAAAAATGAAGATTTTGTTTGGCAAGAGGAGCATCAAGAGGCTTTCGACAAAATCAAAGACTACTTAGTAAAGCCTCCAATATTGGCACCTCCTGTTAGAGATATTCCTATGAGGTTATATATTGCAGCCTCAAATGCGACTATAGGTAGTATGTTAGCCCAACAGGATGAAAAAGGTGTCAAGAGACCTGTGTATTATCTTAGTTGAATGCTAAATAATCCGGAGACTAGGTATAGTGATATAGAAAAACTACGCCTTTTCTTGTACTTCTCTTGTATTAAACTAAAGCAATATATAAATCCTGTTGATGTGTATGTATCTTCTCATTTCGATATTATTAAGCACATGTTATCCAAACCAATTTTACATAGTCGAATTGGTAAATGGGCTTTAGCATTAACATAGTATTCTATATCTTACATGCCCTTAAAAGCAATGAAAGAACAAGTAGTGGCATATTTTTTGGTCGACCATTCATTGGTTGGTATACCTCAAAATTATGTAGATTTAATGCCATGGAAATTATACTTTGATGGTTCTAGCCATAAGAATGGAGTTGGAATAGGAGGAATTATAATTTCTCCTAGTGGAATTCCAATAGAGTTCAAGTATAAAATCGACGGTATGTGCACAAATAATGAAGCACAATACGAGTCCTTAATAACAGGACTTGAACTGCTACTAGATTTGGGGGCAAGGAACGCCAAAATTATGGGAGACTCTGAATTATTGATTAAACAAGTATCAAAGGAGTACAAATGTGTTAAAGAAAATTTAATCATGTATTTTGTGATTACCATCAGATTACTAAAACAATTCGAGCATGTAAGTATTCGACACATATTTCGAAGAAAGAACGAAAAGGCTAATGACTTAGCACAAGAATCCTCAGGATACAAGAGAGATCAAAATGAAGAACTTAACCAAGTAAGAGAGAAAGTTTGAGCAACTTTGTTATTCCCTTCAAATTTGTTGATCATGAAGTTAGGGGGTATAGACGCCGAAAATTTTCAAATTTTCTTTTTATAATATTATTTTATTATTATTTTTATTTGGTTCTTACTTGGATTTCATTTGGTGACAAATTCCTCAACCTCATTGGATCTTGGGTGTTGATAGGTTGAGAAACCAAATCCACCAAAATGGATGAATGATGTTAATGCTATTTGAAACCCTAATTTCATACAATGCATCCCCACCCTCTTCATCTTATCCCTTTATTACTTGTGCTACATGTTGTTAGAGGATGATCTACATATCATTTCTCTAAACATATGGTACATAGATTGCTATTGACCAACCCCAAAATAGGTGCAACTTCTATATAAGTCAACTTACGATTGCTTAACATAGCGCTATATGTTTTCCCGATTCGAGAAATGATCATTCGTGGCCCAAAAATATGTTTGTAAGCCCAAGTATGTTTAATTTGAAACCTTTGATCCAACAAACTTGAGGTTCATTGTTAGGAGGCTTTGGTTTTATCATTCCTCTAATGAATCTTCATAAATTTTGCACTAAGTGAATCATTTAAACATCGTTGATAATTTGTTGTTTCCTTGAGAATTTTTAATGAATGATATACTTGGCAAAAAGAAAATGAAACTTGTTGTTGAGAGGCTTTGATTTTAGTAATCTTCTAATGAGTTTTGAAATTCAAGATTCAAGATGGTCATTCAACTAACCTCTAATTTCTAATTTATTAAAAATTGACTTTTATTTTCATGCTTTTACTTTACGCCTTTACTTTTACACACCGTGTACTTTAGAATTTAAATTTCATACTATTTTCATCTTTGCTCACTTGAGCATTTATCTTTATGTAATATTTTTCTCACTTGAGCTTTTATTCTATTTTTAAAGATACCTAATAACCAAATTGAACAATAAAAAATCTTTAATGTTACTTGGACTATTTGGTTACTATCCTTGGCATTTTGGAGTTATGGACTTCTTGGACTTAGGATTAGAAGCCTAGACTATCTTTGAGACTTGGTGACTTCTATTGTTATTTTGTCTTGAGTTCTTGGGGTTTACCCCAAGAAATTGGGTTGTTTGTTTTCTTTGTGTGAAGGTTATTCTAATTATATGCTTTTCTTGTGATTGGGAATTCATCTGTATGCGACGGTTACTCTGCCCAATTTTTGTGGAGACTTAATGCATTTGAAGTTTGGTATTATTAAGAGGTTTAATATCTTTTCTTGTTTGGTTTAAATTCAAAGGATGGGAAATCTACATTGACTCATTATGTCAAGTGTTGGCTTCTTGTTGATTAGACGGTTCTTTTCCATAGCTTTTACCTTATGCTTTAGGATAATCCCTTCATCTACTCCCATCTTCTTTAATTTCAAAATTCATCTCCCTCATTTTCAAAACTATTCTTATTTCCAAACCTAAACCTCTTTCACAATAAACTTGGACTTAGGCCCATGTATTTTAAAAAATATTTTCTTAATCAAATTTTAACCAACTTAATAATACCTTGACATTTTTTTTAGAACACTGAAATTCAATCAATCTCATTCAAACCATTTTTCTGTTTTGGCTTTTTACTTTAAAAATTTCTCAAAATATTATACTCATGTCAATCCTTGTAGTGATGCGAGCTACTATAATTTTATGATATGTAGTGAAGTGAGATATTTTCCACTTGGGTGTTGATCGAGGCTTTATTGATTTTAAAGTCCAAGCCATATCCTCCACTTTGAAATGATGCAAATTCTCCTTTCTCATAATTGTGGGTAGTAAGTATGTTTTCCACTCGGATACGACGATGATGTCTAGTCTCTTAAAATTAACCAACACATTTATGTTTTAAATTTTTAAAGGTGAACTACGAGTACCCAGATCCCCTATTGCACGAAAGGTGATCTGTAGGCACTAAAGGTTCGCAACCGCGGCGAGTGCAAAAGAATTGTAAAAATACTTCTTTTCTCATCCCCACAATCTATTTTGTATACAACACTTATAAACAAAATACACAACATTTCAAAGAGGTTCTTACGGAGTACTATAGATGTTTAGGATGCTAATACCTTCCCTTTGCATAACCAACCCATGAATATAGATTCTCTCCCCCTCTTTTGGGTTATTCGCTATTTTCCCATTCCTTTGTAAACAATAAAGCATGGTGGGGATTATTATTTGATATTTGCGAGTCAAGTCAATCCAATGGCTTAGTCTCAAAATTTCTATCACTACACTTGTAGACGTCCAGATTCCTTCTCTGAGGATTATGAAAGATGCAGGTTTAGATGAAGATGAATTGATTTAGACTAGAGTTGACCAGATAAATTTTATTGATGAAAAAAGGCTTGCGGTTATTTTTCTTGGTCAGATATATAAGAAACGCATGATCAAAGCCTTTAAAAAAAAGTCAAACATGAGGTGTACCAAGCTGGTGATTTGGTAATAAAGCGCATCATCCTACCACAAGGTGATCCCATGGGCAAATGGACTCCCATATACGAAGTACCATTTTTGATCAAGAATATATTTTTTGGTGGTGCTAAGATACTTAACACCATGGACGGTGAATATTTTTTCACTTTATGAACACGGACATAGTAAAAAAATACTACACATAAAAGAGTCCTGCTAGGTTGACTGGCCTAGGAAAAAATAAGGGCGTCCCAGCAAACCAAAAGGGTTCCAGAAAAAATTAGGGATAAATATATAAAAATTGTACATCTGGCAAGTTGAAAACCTGAAAATGCGGCTTGGGTGAAGAAGGATACCCTGATGGATTGAAAACCCGAAAGGGCGGTCCAGGAAAAAGTTAGGGATTAAAGCATACGACTATGTCCTATTGGATCACCCATCCACTTACAGCCAACATAATTACTAACGACGAGTTCAAATGGTATAAATCAATTCAATCAACTTCTTCCGACAGAAAGGGATACATGCTTGAAGACATAGAGGCAATAGCAGAGTTGTAACTCGATAGGATCATTTCCACATAGATGTTTTCCTTAATATCACTTTGTACCTCTTTTTCAACATTTACGACAATTTCCACTTTCTAGCATTTTTGTCTCCTTGTATCAAACTGCCTGCTTATAGGATAACTTTCAAAATCAATGCAAATATAATTTAGAATTCAAAATTGTTTTTACTTTCTCTGTTTTGTTTGAAAAAATGTCCAATGATTATATTGAATGAACATATGCATTTAAATATGATTACTGCTTACAAAACATATGCATGAAAACAGGGCTAGCATTTACTAAAGACTCTAGGAGTTGGGATAATGTTAAAGTCGTCCATAAATCCTCCACAAAGTAATCTCCATGGAACTATATCTATGGAGCTATCTTCACAAGTCCATCCCCAACAAAGATATATTCCCTAGCAAATCTAATATGCCCTCGGACATGAATTGGGGAATCTTTCGGCAGTTCATCTTCCCCAATATGTCCCCTAGAAGATAAGGAAGTTTGATCATTTCTTCAGCATATAATGGAAACTTCCTCGGCCAGCCTATGAATTTCCAATCCCTATCAAAGATTAGCTCCACAATACAGTCTGCGGGGTTTATTTCCACAACGGAGTTTATTTCTCCAATATTGCAATTCCCAGACAAGTTTCTCTTCTTCGGCTAGATACCATTCAAATTTGTCCTCCCCAGAAGAACTGATATCCGTAACTAAAACTTGGTCAAACACAACGTCAAAGGATTATCCATCTCTTTTATCCCTAGTCAGTATACATAAAGAATCAAATCCTTCAAAAGAACGATGAACAACTGACTCTCCTTGAATACTTTTATACCCAAACAGAAGTCGAAGATCCCTAGTGGAATGTCCTCAAATAGAAAGAAGAAACCCCCAGTAGAGACGGTCTAAACAAAGCTGAAGAGTTATTGTCTTCATCCCTAACAATAATCAGGGATTTATTTTCCCCAGCCAAAGATGTTATACAAAGTTACCGATACACTCCATTGACATCCATACATCATTCACGAAATGTCATAACATATGCAAACACATATACTATTCTCATTTATTTTGAGAACATCATTACGCAATGCATTACATACATCACGACATTGCATAAAATTAAATTTTTCTTTTCAAGTTAAGTTCACAAATAGACGAATATTATCAGCAATTTAGAGATAGGTTGTAGATCATTTCCCGAAACAGGACAGGGTGACTATCTGCATGACCAGATGATTTCCATCAGAAACTAATTTTCACGAGCATTTCCTTCAAAGACTCATTCTAAAAAGCATTTCCTTCAGAGATCTTCATTATGAAAAGCATTTCCTTCAGATCTTCATTTTGAAAAGCATTTCCTTCAGATCTTCATTCTGAAAATAATTTCCTGCAGATCTTCATATTGAAAAGCATTTCCTTCAGATCTCCATTTTGAAAAGCATTTCCTTCAGAGCTTCATTCTAAAAAGTATTTCCTTCAGAGCTTCATTCTGAAAAGAATTTCCTTCAGAGCTTCATTTTGAAATGAATTTCCTTCATAGCTTCACTCTGAAAAGCATTTCCTTCAGAGACTCATTCTGAAAATCATTTCCTTCAGAGATTCATTTTGAAAAGCATCTCCCTCAAAAACTTATTATGACGAGCATTCTCCTTAGAGACTGAGTTCTGATGAGCATTTCTTTCAGAGATTTATTCTGAAAAGCATTACCCTCAGAGACTGAATCCTGACGAGCATTTCCATCAGAGATTTATTCTGAAAAGAATTTCCCTCAGAGACTGAATTTTGACGAGCATTTTCTTTAGAGATTTATTCTGAAAAGCATTCCCCTCACAGACTGAATTTTGACGAGCATATCCTTCAGAGATTTATTTATAAAAGCATTCCCCTCTAAGACTGAAATTTGACGAGCATTTCCTGCATAGATTCATTCTGAAAAGCATTTCCTTCAGAGGTTCATTCTGGAAAGCATTCCCCTCAGAGACAAAAATCTGACGAGCATTTCCTTCAGAGCTTCATTCTAAAAAGCGTTTCCTTCAGAGATTCATTCTTAAAAGCATTTCCCATATATGAAATCAGAGATTCATTCTGAAAATCATTTCCCTTAAATAAGATCGGATATATTCATTCTGAACCGCATTTCCCTCAAATAAGATCGAATAGATTCATTCTTAAAATCATTCTTCAGATAAAGTCAAGCGTAGACTCATTCTGATACTCATATCAATAGTTACTTTGGATGGCATCTATAAGCCCATCTCCAATGACACTTTATCTTCTCTCCAAATGGAATCTTTAAGCATATTCAAACAATATAATCAACTAATAGTGTTACTTCAGGCACAAGTGTGTTCAAATTTATGGGCACTTAAGAGTTTAATCCTCTTCCACCTTCACATTACGAAAGGCAGACATGCTAATCGAATTCTTCAGGTTTAAGAAGATTAAACAGGGGCAGTTGTTGTACCCCAAAATTTTCCCTCCCATTTACAAGACAATTAAATTCAAAACACTTCCTTATGCTCATAAGAGTCTCAAACACTCAAGACTACTCAAGGGTTGACAAGACAAACTCTCCTCCTAAGCAATTGACCTACAACTAGGGATTTCTTTTTCTCAAGGAAAATTGAGTTGATATTGCATCAAGTGGATTTGATGGTTCCTCATATGTCTCAAAATACCCTCATGCCAAGTTTTAATCCTTGTATCACAAGTTTTCTTAGTCAAATAGTCATATGATTGAAAATCAACAATATTGGACAAAAAGTCAACTTTGACCAATTTACAATCAAACTTCAAGTTTTTTGGTAAACATCAATATTTTTAAGTCACATTAATCATTAGATCAAAAGTTGATCGTGATTCATCAAGAAAACTAAAAAGCAAATGGTACTAAATTAGGGTTTTCTTTAGGAGAAGTCAACGGAACTTTGACCAAGCATAACATTCACATACTTCATCAGAAAATTCTCAACCAAAGATTATTTTGAAAGAAATTTAATTCTATACAACTTGGACTCTCTAAGCTCAAGGCCAATAATTCTTCATTTGAGAGATATGAGACAAAATATTACACGTCAATTTAAAAGTCAACAAAAAGACACTTTTTTCTAAGGCACTTTACATTAAGGTAAAAGATTCAAATGGAAAAATGACAAACATGAAGGTTGTAGGGGATATCCTGAGCTTTTTAAAGAATCAAACATCATGTTCATATGATGAAAATTGAGAGAGTTATGATTGGTGCAAGTTGGGTAATTTTGAGAAAATGCATGAAATCCAAATTGAACAAATATCAATTTTTGAGCTAATGGGTATTTCTTTTAAATTCCAAATGTGTTCCTGACCTCATAATAGACCTCGTAATCTATTCATTTATTTTTGTGGCTTTGATTTCTTTTTATTTTAATTTTATTCAATTTATTGCAAAATAAATCAAATAAAATGTCAAATAAATGATATAAGGCATGTAGATCTATTTTTGAATCAAATCATAAGCCCAAAAAGCTGGTGGTAGCTTGCAAAAAACATGATTGGTATGATATTGGCCTAAAAAAGAAAGATTTCATCCAAAACTTCAATCAAATATTTGATCATGAAATTCAAATCTTTTGTAATTTCATCAATATTTGATCATGAAATATTTGATCATGAAATTTAAATCGTGAAATATTTGATCATGAAATACAAAAGATTTGATTCACTTTTGTTGGCCTAAAAATGAAAGATTTCATGCAAAACTTAAATCAAATATTTGATCATGAAATTTAAATCTTTTGTAATTTCATCAATATTTGATCATGAAATATTTGATCATGAAATTCCAAATCAAATATTATACCATGATTGCACAAGATTTGATTCAATATTGTTGAACTAATCTTTTCTATTATAAATAGACAACATATTCATACATCCAATGACACGAAAATTGGCCTCAAGAACAAGTCCTAAAAAATCTCAAAATTTTCAAAACTAGGGCAAACTAAAAACCTTGTGTGTAGCCACTTTCAATCCATTCCAAGCATTCTATCGTGTTTCAAATGTTATCAGGAGTTCATCCCATCCATCCTTGAAGCCTGAAGCGCGCTAGATCATCACATCTCAACATCACCGGTTTGGTAGTTTTCGTGAATCTCAAACTTTTATCGTGAGATGCCACTGTAAGGGAAGGTTGCAAATTTTTCTTTAAATCTCATATTATAATCATTTTCAGGCCAACTTAACACCTCCATTGGATTCACAAGGGTCAAATTTGGGGGATATGGTCCCTTTTATGATCTAAATCTTACTATTTTTGTAGGTTGGTAAATCTTCTCACCGGAGAAGACGGACGGAGGTAGGGCTCCGACGCTTCCCTGATTCACTTGATTTTATTATATATTTATCTCTTTCTATTCTAAAACAAGAATGCAGCACAACACGGTAGGTTGGAGATGGAGGCATGTAACGTGAGGGGCGTAGGTTCGATCCTTTCGTCTTGCAAAACCTTTGTTATTTTTCCAAACTAACGGACAAGTTATTATTATATTGATTAGTTCTTATTCCTAAACACAAAAGTAGTGTTGGTGCCATGGTTGGAAGGAAATATGTGAAGCTAGGGGCGTGGGTTCAACACCTACCCCATGTAATTCTTTTTTTCTTATTTTACTAACCCTATTTTTCATCATATTTTACTAATTATTATTTTTAATTAATAATTAACTAATCTAATCTTTTTTTTAATACTAACAAATTAGGATTAGGGTTTTAATAAGTAATTAAATTTTTCTTATATACTTTTTATTTACTAATTAATTAACTAAACTTTTCTTCTTAATATTAAAATTAATTAGAACTAGGTTTTTAATTACTATTATCATTTAAACTATTTTCTACAAAAAACAACAAAAACACTTTTCATTTTAACATTCTATTTCTATTTTCCTTATTTGCTATTTAATTTTATTAGACAAAGTGTATAGGTTGTACTATCAATTTAATAGCGTAGATTTATTTTCTTGCACTTTTCTAATTATATATCTGCTCCAAGGATGTAATAGTGTAGGTTTAGTTTTCCTGCAAATTTCTATACCTATGTATCACTCCTAAAGCCATGTAAGAGTGTAGGACTTTACATTCCGCACTTTAATTTTTCTGTATATATTTAGTTGCTAGTAACTAGGGTTTGCATGGCAAGACTAAAAATAAACGTAGAAAACCCTAATTCTCAAGATAAATAACTGAATTAAAACATTATTCACACTCACACCTCTAGGGTAACCTCTCTTGTTGCCTTATAATTAATGGTCATGTCCCTCAAAAGTAGGGATACTTTAGCAAAAGACCCTTACGAATAAAGATCATAGTCCCTTGATGACCCTTCGAAGATGCCTACGAAAATGATCTAGTCCCTCTAATACAAATTGCTTAAGTATTCCTACATGTTGCCTTTAATGACCATTTGATTACCCTACGCATGTCCCTTCACGTCCAATAGATGGGGCTACCTACCAACTAATAGTATGGATAGTACTATCTCTAAAGGAGAAGGAAAAGAATAAGAACAACATTTAGTGGTTAAGGAACTCTTAATCCATTGCTCACGACTTTTTTCTTAAAAATACATTTTTCACATCACACTTTTCATACAAAATATTTTCAAACACTTTGTACGCATTCTTGAAGACTGATACAAGAATCATTACAAAGTTGGTTGTACTTTGGCTTTACAAAATATTTTCAAACAAATCACACACAAAAAGAAAATTTTCAAAAGAGAGCTAGCGATTAAGAGCCCGTGGATAACTACGAATGAAAAGGGTGCTAACACATTCCCTTTTCATAACTTACCCCCCCACCCCACCCCACCCCCCCCCCCCCCCCCCCCCCCGAACTCAAAATCTATCAAGGTATTTCCTGTTCTTTTCAGCCTTTCCTTATATTCGATAAAAGAAAAGTAATAGCGACTCTAGCTATCCGCACATTTTGGATAAAACCAAAAAAGTCAGTTCTCCCACCGTGTTACAAACATAAGTATATCATTCATTTCAAGTACTCAAGGCAAACATATATGATCAACGTTGTTTAAATGACTCACTTAGACCAAAATTCATGAAAGATCATTAGAGGATTGATAAGATCAAAGCCTCCTAACAATGAACCTCAAGGTTATTGGATCAAAGGTTTCAAATTAAGCATACTTGGGCTTGCAAACATAGGTTTGGGCCATAAAGGATCATTTTTCGAATCAGGACAAATTTAGCGCTATGTTAAGAAATCGTAAGTGGACTTATGTAGAAGTCACACCGATTTTGAAGTCGGTCAATAGCAATCTATGTACCACATGTTAGAGAAATTATATGTAGATCATTCTCCAACAACATGTAGCATGAGTAAAAAAGGGATAAAATGAAGAGGGAGGGGGGATGTATCAGATGAAACTAGGATTTCAAATATCATCAACATCATTCATCCATTTTGGTGGATTTGGTTTTTCAACATATCAACACCCAAGATCCAAAGAGGTTGAGGAACTTATCTCAAAATAACACCCAAATCAAGATCAAACAAAAATAATAAAATAATATTAAATAAAACAATATTTAAATGATTAATAAAAGGGAAATAATAGGTCAAATTCACAAAGTATATTAAAACACCAAATAAAAATCATAAAAAGTTAGTCTGGGGTCAAAATTGAGTCAATAAGTGTTGACCAAAAATTTTCAGAATTTTTTAAAGTCAGAAACTATTTTTTAAAATTCAAAGAAATAAGCAAACTAAACCAAAAATTGTAAAAAATAGTAAAATTAGAAATAAAAATAAAATAAGGTCACCAATATTTATCAAGAGGTCATTGGATCCTTCCATATTTTTCCAGAATTTAATAATCAAGAAAAGTATATTTAAACAATTAGAAGCATTCAAATAAAGTAAAAAATTATAAAAAGTACCAAATCATAAAATAAAATTGTGAAATGAATTTTTGAGAAATACAAAATCAGAAAGAAAAAAATCAAAAGTATTTTTGAGAATTTTTTTATATTTTTAGAATTTGAAATGAATTTTTTATGATTAAAACAATTAAATAAAAAATCAGAAAATTAAAATAATTTCAAAATAATATGGACCATCTGATCATAGTCAAAACGCGTTACTAAACAGATTCAAAAGATATGGCGTGTTGTGCATGATATGGACCTTAGTGAGAAACACACAAAATCAAATAAAACTGGGTCAATGAAATTAAAACAAACTTCACACCATCATTGGTTGAAGAACGACATGTAGGTCATCTTCAACCTCCAGATCCATGCACATTGGCTTTTTATGAGTTTCTTCAAATGGAAAAATCAGAAACTCTTAGTGGTATCATTGGATTTGTCTCTTCAAGACTATCCTAACCCTACCCTCGCGAAAAATTTATATAAAACACAGCTTACTCGACTTTGAAAAACCAAAGATTTTGAAAATTTTGAAATAAAAAAGCAGAAGCATCAAATGCATTGATTCACCGAAATTGAGTTAATACTAAGCATCAGTGAACATCATAAATCATTCCAGTAATTTGAGTTAAAAGATTTGGTACCTTAAACTACCTGAACAAAGTCAAATGAGTTTTCTCTAAAAATGGACTTGGCTAGCACGATTTTGGACACCTCAAGGCTTGACTCTTATTCTGTTAGCTTCAGGGAAGTTCAAGGATGAAGAATCAGCAAAGAAATTGGATTAAAAGATGCTTTAAAATCAAATTTGAAGTTCCAGAATTGAGAGGTATGGAGGGAGTTCATCAGAGGTTCTTTGGCTCTCTAAAGCTTATAAAATTAAGTAGAGGGGGTCTCTATTTATAAGAGAAGTGAATGGAATCAATAGGAGGGGTGAATGATGCAATTTGAGTGGAAATCATGCACACCTATAATCATGAAGAAAGTGTGACCACATGTGCATCCAAATGATGCATTTTGACACTCTAAATGATTAAGACATCTTTGCTAATCATGTTTAAGTGGAAACCACATGGTAATTTGGTGATTATAAGACATATTATGGAAAGTGAAAACTGACTGCATGTGATTTTTCAGTTTCAAAGCATCAACTTTACAACCATGGTGCAAACAGCTCAGTGACCTTTATGATACAATCATGGACTCTTTAGAAAGCTGAATAATCAAGATTTAAAATGTGCTTTGGAAGTTTCCATTTGGGAATCTGAGTTGAAATTTATGATCAATTGAAATTGGAATAAACACACAGATTTGTGGACTTAGAAAATTTTCTAAGTTTTGAGTTCAAAAATGACATATAATCTCTTGCCTTCATACATGGCCTTCCACTCAAAATTAGGTTTTGGTCAATGAAGATGGTATGAAATAGACTTTATAAAGAGCATTGTGAAACTTTAATCATTCAAAAACTCCAAAAAGATGAAAGAGTTATGACCTTGTGAAGTTGATGAATATCCATGAAATGAGATATAACCTTTTGAGTTCTTAAGGAATCTTCTAACCATTTTCAAGCTTTGCACAAAAAAGGAAATGTGAATTTCAGATCCTAAAGATAATTGTGGAAAAATAATGGGCTCAAGGAGATAAAAATTGACCATTTTATGATCATTTGAAGTTAAACCCTAAAATTCAAAGGCCTTTCAAGGTGACTTGTAATTTTTCTCAAATATTAGTGATCTTCCATTCAAAATTACCCTTATATTTCTGAAGAGAGCTTGTTAAGGATCCTTTAAAGTGAATCATGGATTTGTAATTAATCAAAAATCTCAAACAATGAGAAATATATGGTCCTTTTAAGTCAACAAATCCTAGCTCAGAGAGTGTCAAAATGACTTGAAACCCCTTTCAACTTTTGATGATTTTCTTGCAAAATTGGATCTTATCATGTGAACAGAGGTTGTTGTTAATGATGATAAGAATACATATAAAAAATAACCAACTCCAAATGTTAATAATTGAGAGAGTTATGAACTTTTGATCACTGAATCAAGCATTTCCTCAATTAGATCAAACTTGTTAAGCCAACCTTGAATCTCTTTGAACTTTCTTGGAAAAATAAAGAAATATTAATCATAAGAGGCCTTGAAATGATGTTGTGTTGAATCACACTCAAACATGTAACTTAAGTCTCAATGAAGCTTGTTGAAGAAGGCATGCAAATAAACACATGAATCTATGAATCTTCTTGATGAATGACACCACCAACTCTGAGGAGGTCTTTACCTAAATAATGTTAGAGAGCTCCTTTAACCATAAATCTTTGATGTCATAGACATGACTTTGAAGATTGAGCTCTTGTAATCCATTGAACTCCTCTTTTGTCGAACACAAATCGAGGCAATGACTTTTCTCTTCTAAGATCACACTTCTGGTATCCCCAAAATCTCTCGCGGCGTCTTTGTCATACATTGCATTACACCTTGGGCACAACCCAACTTTGGAATTATTCAACCTAAATATTTCCAGGAAATTAATCAAACCTTCATCGACTTGAGGATAAATCGATCACACTCCTCCATTGACCACTACAGGAGTTTCTTCAGTTCCTTCAACCTCCATAATGAGACCATCAATAGCCTCGAGCGGCAACACTTCTAATGGTTCAACATAATTTACTTCTCAAACCACCAGTGGGCTGACGTCAACTTGCATTGATGATTTTCTATTTCGCCAAATTGGAGTCTTCCCTCTGAAATAACATGCCGAACCGTCAACTTGTAATAAAATCAATGAAGTCGCCACGGAACATCTTTTATCCCGTCGAGAGGGGAAAGGTAAACATCGAGAAACTTGAGAAGGGTGAAATCACGGTCTTGTGACCAAGAGATCGGGTAAGGGAGTCTGTTACGCGAGGGGAAGGTATTAGCACCCCACAAGCCCGTAGTACTCTACGGTATCCACTCTTGTTTGTTCTAATCTAAGGGTGTGTGAATCTATATCTAAAGCTTAATAGCTAAAAGAAAACGCAAAGAGGGAATGCATGCAAAAGAAAAGAGAAAATAATTTAGGGAAAATAAAAGTGGTGCTTGCTTGGGCCCTACCCCAGTGCCTACGTATCCCTTTCAAGGAATCAGAGCAGCCATAGTTCAGCTCATATATTTTGGTTGGTTTTTGTTTTTTAGTTAAGACAAAATAATAAATCAAATGGCAAAACATTAGATTGAACAACAAAAGTGTCAACAATGATGATAAAATAGCAAAAAGAGATGACAAGACATCGCATGGCAACAAAAACTCAGATAAGGCGGTAAAATGCCAGCATGGTAGCAAAATATGAGACAAGATGATGAAACAGTACACCTACCAATGATGTCTAAAATCAAAGTAGGATAGCAAACATGTTCGATAGTGAAACATCGGCTAAAAGAATGTGCGATGGTGAAACATCAACTAAGAGATAGGAAGATAACATGGAAAAGATGGCGAAACATCAGTAAATCAGAGGATAAAACATCACACCTAACAATGATATTGAGAATCAAAGTAGGATAAAAAACATGTGTGATGGCGAAACATCGGCTAAAAGAATGTGCGATGGACAAACATCGGCTAAAAGAATGGAAGATAACATGGTAAAGATGGCGAAACATCAATAAACCAGGGAACAAAACATCACACTAACAATGATATTGAGAATCAAGGTAGGATAACAAACATGTGCAATGGTGAAATACCGACTAAAATAATGTGCGATGGCGAAACATCGGCTTCAAACAAATATTCGACGGCAGAACATAGGCTAAAAGTTAACACGGTGTCATGGCAAAGATGGCGAAATATCAATAAACCAAATGATAAAACATCACACCTGCTAATGATATTGAGAATCAAAGTAGGATAAAAAACATGTGTGATGGCAAAACATCGGCTTCAAACAAATATGCGATGGAGAAACATTGGCTAAGAGATGACAAAATATCTTGGCAAGGATGGAAAAACATCCATTGATAAAGCCAAAAGGCGCACAAACAAATAAGATTGGTTTGTATTTATTTACCTTAAAGAAGGATTTAAGTTTATTAGAGATGTTTATGATTTGCCAAGAAGAAGTTAGTTTTAAAATGCAATATGCAAAGAAAAAGAAAACAACTAAGGGAGACTATCCTAATCTCTAGCCCTAATGTTATAATACTATGATTGGTCCTAAGGTGGATAATGAAAGAGGGAAGATTCTACTCTATGTTAGCATGCATGGATTCCTATCCTAGGGTCTAGCTCGAGGACTAATCCTACACGGGCAATCCTAAGGGAGCATGGTAATAACCAAACAACTAAACAAACAAGTGTTTAAACATGAGTATCAAGGTACCTATACAAAATTGCCTTAAACATGTCTTTAAATAAACTAGAGGGATTCCTGACATGATCAGCAACGGAAGTCCCCGTCATACAACTCTATTCCTACTTGACATGGAAAGGAAAGCGATGAAAACCCTACTTCTCAAGTTCTATAGAAAGCATTAAATGATAGAGATAAGGTGGTAGTAGTGTAATACAAAAGGGATAATTGTCCGTAGTAACTAAATGTGAGAAAGAGACCCAAAGAACTTCAAGCAAGCTAGCATCACTAAATAAATCAAGTCAGAAATCACGCCATCAAATATAAGCATTGAGGCTTCAAATATGAACATATCCCGCAGGTGATGTATCGTAGTTACAATCACATATATATCCAGCAAAAGAAAAAAAATATATACATAACACAAGAATGGTGCAAGCACAAGCAATTGTGTTCCACAAATAAAGTCGAACACTACAGCATCAAGTCAAAATGGAAAACTTTACTCAGAGTGCCTCACACATTCAACAGACAAATTAGTGATTTCAAAGACAAATGATAAACCAAATTGACAAAGATAGGAAAGTAATGAGAACTTGAATGATTCAATGATGAACTCAAGTCTCCAAAACAGGGGACAGGATGATAAAAAGAAAAGAGATTAATCCCTTATGGGTTGCACAAATGCATTCCCTTTACCTCTAATACAAAATAAAAGGAAGGCTTGATCATCAAATTTAAAATAGAATAAAATGATTCAAAAATTAGAGGTCAAGTGATCTCAAGTTTTCTTAGTCAAATAGCCATATGATTGAAAATCAACAGTATTGGACAAAAAGTCAACTTTGACCAATTTACAATCAAACTTCAAGTTTTTTGGTAAACATCAATATTTTTAAGTCACATTAATCATTAGATCAAAAGTTGATCGTGATTCATCAAGAAAACTAAAAAGCAAATGGTACTAAATTAGGGTTTTCTTTAGGAGAAGTCAACTGAACTTTGACCAAGCATAACATTCACATACTTCATCAGAAAATTCTCAACCAAAGCTTATTTTGAAAGAAATTTAATTCTATACAACTTCGACTCTCTAAGCTCAAGGCCAATAATTCTTCATTTGAGAGATATGAGACAAAATATTACACGTCAATTTAAAAGTCAACAAAAAGACACTTTTTTCTAAGGCACTTTACATTAAGGTAAAGGATTCAAATGGAAAAATGACCAACATGAAGGTTGTAGGGGATATCCTGAGCTTTTTAAAGAATCAAAGATCATGTTCATATGATGAAAATTGAGAGAGTTATGATTGGTGCAAGTTGGGTAATTTTGAGAAAATGCATGAAATCCAAATTGAACAAATATCAATTTTTGAGCTAATGGGTATTTCTTTTAAATTCCAAATGTGTTCCTGACCTCATAATAGACCTCGTAATCTATTCATTTATTTTTGTGGCTTTGATTTCTTTTTATTTTAATTTTATTCAATTAAATGCAAAATAAATCAAATAAAATGTCAAATAAATGATATAAGGCATGTAGATCTATTTTTGAATCAAATCATAAGCCCAAAAATCTGGTGGTAGCTTGCAAAAAACATGATTGGTATGATATTGGCCTAAAAAAGAAAGATTTCATGCAAAACTTCAATCAAATATTTGATCATGAAATTCAAATCTTTTGTAATTTCATCAATATTTGATCATGAAATATTTGATCATGAAATTTAAATCGTGAAATATTTGATCATGAAATACAAAAGATTTGATTCACTTTTGTTGGCCTAAAAATGAAAGATTTCATGCAAAACTTCAATCAAATATTTGATCATGAAATTTAAATCTTTTGTAATTTCATCAATATTTGATCATGAAATATTTGATCATGAAATTCCAAATCAAATATTATACCATGATTGCACAAGATTTGATTCAATATTGTTGAACTAATCTTTTCTATTATAAATAGACAACATATTCATACATCCAATGACATGAAAATTGGCCTCAAGAACAAGTCCTAAAAAATCTCAAAATTTTCAAAACTAGGGCAAACTAAAAACCTTGTGTGTAGCCACTTTCAATCCATTCCAAGCATACTATCGTGTTACAAATGTTCTCAGGAGTTCATCCCATCCATCCTTGAAGCCTGAAGCGCGCTAGCTCATCACATCTCAACATCACCAGTTTGGTAGTTTTCGTGAATCTCAAACTTTTATCTTGAGATGCCACTGTAAGGGAAGGTTGCAACTTTTTCTTTAAATCTCATATTATAATCATTTTCAGGCCAACTTAACACCTCCATTGGATTCGCAAGGGTCAAATTTGGGGGATATGGTCCCTTTTATGATCTAAATCTTACTATTTTTGTAGGTTGGTAAATCTTCTCACCGGAGAAGACGGACGGAGGTAGGGCTCCGACGCTTCCTTGATTCACTTGATTTTATTATATATTTATCTCTTTCTATTCTAAAACAAGAATGCAGCACAACACGGTAGGTTGGAGATGGAGGCATGTAACGTGAGGGGCGTAGGTTCGATCCTTTCGTCTTGTAAAAACTTTGTTATTTTTCCAAACTAACGGACAAGTTATTATTATATTGATTAGTTCTTATTCCTAAACAAAAAAGTAGTGTTGGTGCCGTGGTTGGAAGGAAATATGTGAAGCTAGGGGCGTGGGTTCAACACCTACCCCATGTAATTCTTTTTTTCTTATTTTACTAACCCTATTTTTCATCATATTTTACTAATTATTATTTTTAATTAATAATTAACTAATCTAATCTTTTTTTTAATACTAACAAATTAGGATTAGGGTTTTAATAAGTAATTAAATTTTTCTTATATACTTTTTATTTACTAATTAATTAACTAAACTTTTATTCTTAATATTAAAATTAATTAGAACTAGGTTTTTAATTACTATTATCATTTAAACTATTTTCTACAAAAAACAACAAAAACACTTTTCATTTTAACATTATATTTCTATTTTCTTTATTTGCTATTTAATTTTATTAGACAAAGTGTATAGGTTGTACTATCAATTTAATAGCGTAGATTTATTTTCTTGCACTTTTCTAATTATATATCTGCTCCAAGGATGTAATAGTGTAGGTTTAGTTTTCCTGCAAATTTCTATACCTATGTATCACTCCTAAAGCCATGTAAGAGTGTAGGACTTTACATTCCGCACTTTAATTTTTCTGTATATATTTAGTTGCTAGTAACTAGGGTTTGCATGGCAAGACTAAAAATAAACGTAGAAAACCCTAATTCTCAAGATAAATAACTGAATTAAAACATTATTCACACTCACACCTCTAGGGTAACCTCTCTTGTTGCCTTATAATTAATGTTCATGTCCCTCAAAAGTAGGGATACTTTAGCAAAAGACCCTTACGAATAAAGATCATAGTCCCTTGATGACCCTTCGAAGTTGCCTACGAAAATGATCTAGTCCCTCTAATACAAATTGCTTAAGTATTCCTACATGTTGCCTTTAATGACCATTTGATTACCCTACGCATGTCCCTTCACATTCAATAGATGGGGCTACCTACCAACTAATAGTATGGATAGTACTATCTCTAAAGGAGAAGGAAAAGAATAAGAACAACATTTAGTGGTTAAGGAACTCTTAATCCATTGCTCACGACTTTTTTCTTAAAAATACATTTTTCACATCACACTTTTCATACAAAATATTTTCAAACACTTTGTACGCATTCTTGAAGACTGATACAAGAATCATTACAAAGTTGGTTGTACTTTGGCTTTACAAAATATTTTCAAACAAATCACACACAAAAAGAAAATTTTCAAAAGAGAGCTAGCGATTAAGAGCCCGTGGATAACTACGAATGAAAAGGGTGCTAACACATTCCCTTTTCATAACTTACCCCCCCACCCCACCCCACCCCCCCCCCCCCCGAACTCAAAATCTATCAAGGTATTTCCTGTTCTTTTCAGCCTTTCCTTATATTCGATAAAAGAAAAGTAATAGCGACTCTAGCTATCCGCACATTTTGGATAAAACCAAAAAAGTCAGTTCTCCCACCGTGTTACAAACATAAGTATATCATTCATTTCAAGTACTCAAGGCAAACATATATGATCAACGTTGTTTAAATGACTCACTTAGACCAAAATTCATGAAAGATCATTAGAGGATTGATAAGATCAAAGCCT
Source organism: Vicia faba (assembly GCA_948472305.1). Taxonomy (NCBI): domain Eukaryota; kingdom Viridiplantae; phylum Streptophyta; class Magnoliopsida; order Fabales; family Fabaceae; genus Vicia; species Vicia faba. Next base: position 143,888,687 of record OX451735.1, read on the forward strand.
CCTAACAATGAACCTCAAGGTTATTGGATCAAAGGTTTCAAATTAAGCATACTTGGGCTTGCAAACATAGGTTTGGGCCATAAAGGATCATTTTTCGAATCAGGACAAATTTAGCGCTATGTTAAGAAATCGTAAGTGGACTTATGTAGAAGTCACACCGATTTTGAAGTCGGTCAATAGCAATCTATGTACCACATGTTAGAGAAATTATATGTAGATCATTCTCCAACAACATGTAGCATGAGTAAAAAAGGGATAAAATGAAGAGGGAGGGGGGATGTATCAGATGAAACTAGGATTTCAAATATCATCAACATCATTCATCCATTTTGTTGGATTTGGTTTTTCAACATATCAACACCCAAGATCCAAAGAGGTTGAGGAACTTATCTCAAAATAACACCCAAATCAAGATCAAACAAAAATAATAAAATAATATTATATAAAACAATATTTAAATGATTAATAAAAGGGAAATAATAGGTCAAATTCACAAAGTATATTAAAACACCAAATAAAAATCATAAAAAGTTAGTCTGGGGTCAAAATTGAGTCAATAAGTGTTGACCAAAAATTTTCAGAATTTTTTAAAGTCAGAAACTATTTTTTAAAATTCAAAGAAATAAGCAAACTAAACCAAAAATTGTAAAAAATAGTAAAATTAGAAATAAAAATAAAATAAGGTCACCAATATTTATCAAGAGGTCATTGGATCCTTCCATATTTTTCCAGAATTTAATAATCAAGAAAAGTATATTTAAACAATTAGAAGCATTCAAATAAAGTAAAAAATTATAAAAAGTACTAAATCATAAAATAAAATTGTGAAATGAATTTTTGAGAAATACAAAATCAGAAAGAAAAAATTCAAAAGTATTATTGAGAATTTTTTTATATTTTTAGAATTTGAAATGAATTTTTTATGATTAAAACAATTAAATAAAAAATCAGAAAATTAAAATAATTTCAAAATAATGTGGACCATCTGATCATAGTCAAAATGCGTTACTAAACAGATTCAAAAGATATGGCGTGTTGTGCATGATATGGACCTTAGTGAGAAACACACAAAATCAAATAAAACTGGGTCAATGAAATTAAAACAAACGTCACACCATCATTGGTTGAAGAACGACATGTAGGTCATCTTCAACCTCCAGATCCATGCACATTGGCTTTTTATGAGTTTCTTCAAATGGAAAAATCAGTAACTCTTAGTGGTATCATTGGATTTGTCTCTTCAAGACTATCCTAACCCTACCCTCGCGAAAATTTTATATAAAACACAGCTTACTCACCTTTGAAAAACCAAAGATTTTGAAAATTTTGAAATAAAAAAGCAGAAGCATCAAATGCATTGATTCACCGAAATTGAGTTAATACTAAGCATCAGTGAACATCATAAATCATTCCAGTAATTTGAGTTAAAAGATTTGGTACCTTAAACTACCTCAACAAAGTCAAATGAGTTTTCTCTAAAAATGGACTTGGCTAGCACGATTTTGGACACCTCAAGGCTTGACTCTTATTCTGTTAGCTTCAGGGAAGTTCAAGGATGAAGAATCAGCAAAGAAATTGGATTAAAAGATGCTTTAAAACCAAATTTGAAGTTCCAGAATTGAGAGGTATGGAGGGAGTTCAACAGAGGTTCTTTGGCTCTCTAAAGCTTATAAAATTAAGTAGAGGGGGTCTCTATTTATAAGAGAAGTGAATGGAATCAATAGGAGGGGTGAATGATGCAATTTGAGTGGAAATCATGCACACCTATAATCATGAAGAAAGTGTGACCACATGTGCATCCAAATGATGCATTTTGACACTCTAAATGATTAAGACATCTTTGCTAATCATGTTTAAGTGGAAACCACATGGTAATTTGGTGATTATAAGACATATTATGGAAAGTGAAAACTGATTGCATGTGATTTTTCAGTTTCAAAGCATCAACTTTACAACCATGGTGCAAACAGCTCAGTGACCTTTATGATACAATCATGGACTCTTTAGAAAGCTGAATAATCAAGATTTAAAATGTGCTTTGGAAGTTTCCATTTGGGAATCTGAGTTGAAATTTATGATCAATTGAAATTGGAATAAACACACAGATTTGTGGACTTAGAAAATTTTCTAAGTTTTGAGTTCAAAAATGACATATAATCTCTTGCCTTCATACATGGCCTTCCACTCAAAATTAGGTTTTGGTCAATGAAGATGGTATGAAATAGACTTTATAAAGAGCATTGTGAAACTTTAATCATTCAAAAACTCCAAAAATATGAAAGAGTTATGACCTTGTGAAGTTGATGAATATCCATGAAATGACATATAACCTTTTGAGTTCTTAAGGAATCTTCTAACCATTTTCAAGCTTTGCACAAAAAATGAAATGTGAATTTCACATCCTAAAGATAATTGTGGAAAAATAATGGGCTCAAGGAGATAAAAATTGACCATTTTATGATCATTTGAAGTTAAACCCTAAAGTTCAAAGGCCTTTCAAGGTGACTTGTAATTTTTCTCAAATATTAGTGATCTTCCATTCAAAATTACCCTTATATTTCTGAAGAGAGCTTGTTAAGGATCCTTTAAAGTGAATCATGGATTTGTAATTAATCAAAAATCTCAAACAATGAGAAATATATGGTCCGTTTAAGTCAACAAATCCTAGCTCAGAGAGTGTCAAAATGACTTGAAACCCCTTTCAACTTTTGATGATTTTCTTGCATAATTGGATCTTATCACGTGAATAGAGGTTGTTGTTAATGATGATAAGAATACATATAAAAAATAACCAACTCCAAATGTTAATAATTGAGAGAGTTATGCACTTTTGATCACTGAATCAAGCATTTGCTCAATTAGATCAAACTTGTTAAGCCAACCTTGAATCTCTTTGAACTTTCTTGGAAAAATAAAGAAATATTAATCATAAGAGGCCTTGAAATGATGTTGTGTTGAATCACACTCAAACATGTAACTTAAGTCTCAATGAAGCTTGTTGAAGAAGGCATGCAAATAAACACATGAATCTATGAATCTTCTTGATGAATGACACCACCAACTCTGAGGAGGTCTTGACCTAAATAATGTTAGAGAGCTCCTTTAACCATAAATCTTTGATGTCATAGACATGACCTTGAAGATTGAGCTGTTGTAATCCATTGAACTCCTCTTTTGTCGAACACAAATCGAGGCGATGACTTTTCTCTTCTAAGATCACACTTCTGGTATCCCCAAAATCTCTCGCAGCGTCTTTGTCATACATTGCATTACACCTTGGGCACAACCCAACTTTGGAATTATTCAACCTAAATATTTCCAGGAAATTAATCAAACCTTCATTGACTTGAGGATAAATCGATCACACTCCTCCATTGACCACTACAAGAGTTTCTTCAGTTCCTTCAACCTCCATAATGAGACCATAATTTAGGGAAAATGCAAAGAGGGAATGCATGCAAAAGAAAAGAGAAAATAATTTAGGGAAAATAAAAGTGGTGCTTGCTTGGGCCCTACCCTAGTGCCTACGTATCCCTTTCAAGGAATCAGAGAAGCCATAGTTCAGCTCATATATTTTGGTTGGTTTTTGTTTTTTAGTTAAGACAAAATAAATATTCAAATGGCAAAACATTAGATTGAACAACAAAAGTGTCAACAATGATGATAAAATAGCAAAAAGAGATGACAAGACATCGCATGGCAACAAAAACTCAGATAAGGCGGTAAAATGCCAGCATGGTAGCAAAATATGAGACAAGATGATGAAACAGTACACCTACCAATGATGTCTAAAATCAAAGTAGGATAGCAAACATGTTCGATAGTGAAACATCGGCTAAAAGAATGTGCGATGGTGAAACATCGACTAAGAGATAGGAAGATAACATGGAAAAGATGGCGAAACATCAGTAAATCAGAGGATAAAACATCACACCTAACAATGATATTGAGAATCAAAGTAGGATAAAAAACATGTGCGATGGTGAAACATCGGCTAAAAGAATGTGCGATGGACAAACATCGGCTAAAAGAATGGAAGATAACATGGTAAAGATGGCGAAACATCAATAAACCAGGGAACAAAACATCACACTAACAATGATATTGAGAATCAAGGTAGGATAACAAACATGTGCAATGGTGAAATACCGACTAAAATAATGTGCGATGGTGAAACATCGGCTTCAAACAAATATGCGACGGCAGAACATAGGCTAAAAGATAACACGGTGTCATGGAAAAGATGGCGAAATATCAATAATCCAAATGATAAAACATCACACCTGCTAATGATATTGAGAATCAAAGTAGGATAACAAACATGTGTGATGGCAAAACATCGGCTTCAAACAAATATGCGATGGAGAAACATTGGCTAAGAGATGACAAAATATCTTGGCAAGGATGGAAAAACATCCATTGACAAAGCCAAAAGGCGCACAAACAAATAAGATTGGTTTGTATTTATTTACCTTAAAGAAGGATTTAAGTTTATTAGAGATGTTTATGATTTGCCAAGAAGAAGTTAGTTTTAAAATGCAATATGCAAAGAAAAAGAAAACAACTAAGGGAGACTATCCTAATCTCTAGCCCTAATGTTATCATACTATGATTGGTCCTAAGGTGGATAATGAAAGAGGGAAGATTCTACTCTATGTTAGCATACATGGATTCCTATCCTAGGGTCTAGCTCGAGGACTAATCCTACACGGGCAATCCTAAGGGAGCATGGTAATAACCAAACAACTAAACAAAAAAATGTTTAAACATGAGTATTAAGGTACCTATACAGAATTGCCTTAAACAGGTCTTTAAATAAACTAGAGGGATTCCTGACATGATCAACAACGGAAGTCCCCGTCATACAACTCTATTCCTACTTGACGTGGAAAGGAAAGCGATGAAAACCCTACTTCTCAAGTTCTATAGAAAGCATTAAATGATAGAGATAAGGGGGTAGTAGTGTAATACAAAAGGGATAATTGTCCGTTGTAACTAAATGAGAGAAAGAGACCCAAAGAACTTCAAACAAGCTAGCATCAGTAAATAAATCAAGTCAGAAATCACGCCATCAAATATAAGCATTGAGGCTTCAAATATGAACATATCCCACAGGTGATGTATCGTAGTTACAATCACATATATATCCAGCAAAAGAAAAAAAATATATAAAAAGCACAAGAATGGTGAAAGCACAACCAATTGTGTTCCATAAATAAAGTGGAACACTACAGCATCAAGTCAAAATGGAAAACTTTCCACAGAGTGCCTCACACATTCAACAGACAAATTAGTGATTTCAAAGAGAAATGATAAACCAAATTGACAAAGATAGGAAAGTAATGAGAACTTGAATGATTCAATGATGAACTCAAGTCTCCAAAATAGGGGACAGGATGATAAAAAGAAAAGAGATTAATTCCATTATGGGTTGCACAAATGCATTCCCTTTACCTCTAATACAAAAGAAAAGGAAGCCTTGATCATCAAATTTAAAATAGAATAAAATGATTCAAAAATTAGAGGTTAAGTGATCTCAAGTATTTATGAGACTATCCTTGAGGTATCATTCCCCAACATGTTATCATTGGTCATTTGATGACCTCAGACTCAACACAAAAATTCAAACCTCATAGAAAAATTCACAAAAAAACATCTCGTGGGAGGTATGGGTCAAAAAGTGCTCATCAACCAATTATGCGATGTCAAGAGGATTGACTTGAATTGGTGTGATAAAACAGAGTCAATATGATCATTAAGTGCCAAATTATAGGCCTCACATAAGTTTATTGGCCATCCAACAAATTGCAACAAAGAAATGCAACATCAATTGGTCATTTTTACTTCAAAAATTCATCTAAAATAGAAAAGGACTTCAATAATTCAAACCAAAATTTCCTTAATATTTTTGAGTTTTGTAGAGGTCATAAAACAAGTTTGAAGTTCATGGATAGTAGAGGAGAAGATCCAGTGAGGCCCAAGGATCAAAACTAGTTGGCAAAACTACCAAACTAGATAAGCTTTTAAAACAATTTGTGGAAAAATACTCAATTAAGTCAAATAATTCAAGAAGAATGATTTTTAGATCCTCAATACATCCATGAACCTTAAACAAGACCCAAATTCCAATGAAAACCCAAGGAAAATTGGTTTTGAAAATAAAACTTGCAATGTAAGCCATAAAACCCTAATTGTTTGAATTTAAACCTTAAATATTAATTAGATAAGATCAAAATTAAAACAATTCAATCCAATATTATACAAATCACAAGGAAACCCTAAAGATCAGAAGACATATGTTTCCACATTTTTGGAATTAAAGAAAAGTCAAAAACAAAATCAAATTCAAACCATTAAACAATTAAACAAATATTCACATCTTCTAAATAAAATTCTAATCAAAAGTTAGGAAAATATCCAATCAAAGTTATATTCAATTACTAGAATTAAAAATAAGCATCCATGATTTTTTTTGGGGAATTTTATACATTTTAACAATATGGTTAAAATAATTGAAAAAACATAAGAAGCAATTAAATCTTTTTAATTAATTAGTCGACTAAAAAAAGGGAAATTCTAAAATAAAATTCATAAACCTAAAATAAATTAATCAAAGTGTCTAAAATATTTTTAATATAATTTTTGTACAAAGGAAAGGTCAGAGACAAAAATTAACAAAAATGTTATGCAAAAAAAATCAATTAAACAAGATTAATTAATGCACAAAATTGTTTCACCAATCAAATGATTTTTAAAAATTCCAGAAAAAATATGACAAATACTAGAAATTAAGTTCAACCTATGGTAATTTTTTAAGAATTTTTGAAAATGTTTTGATCACAAAATAAAATTAGAGAAAATAATTAATAAAGAAAATTATGAAATTGCATTAAAACTCAAATGGACCAATCAGATCCAGCCACGCCATCGTCTTCTTCCTTGAGACAAACCTAAAACGAGTGTTTTACAGTTTCAAACTCCTATGTTATAATCAAGATCTCTTCCTCATTTATCCACTAAAAATAGTGATTCGAAGCTCAAAACAAAGCCAGATCCATCCTCTACATCATGCTACTTATAGATCTCAAAAAGATTGACTTGGTAATTAGAAATATGGATGCGAAAATTTCAAAAACTCATTGAATATGAATTATTCAGAAGTTAAAAAATGATCTATTCTTCAAATTCAAGCAAATTTATACGTCAAACCTATTGTTTGGCCAACTATGAGCATGCATTCAAGATCTTAAACTCCATATCAAACTACATTGAGAGAAATCAAGATCTGATTTTTACTTCTTAAGTTGGAAAATAAATCCAACTAGTGCCTCTGAACTAACCTGAAACCCTACGAATCTTGCTTCTTAGGCTTCAATGAAGTGAAATTCAGAGAGAAATCGCAACTGCAACGAGTGAAAAAAAAAAGAGAGAGCTTCGAGCAATTTTTTGAGAGAGAGATAACTTCGGATTTTTGATTTTGTGAGGAGAATCAAGTGTGCCTTGAAAGAGAGTGAGATATGCCTTATATAGAGTGACTACTTGAGGGTAAAAAGGTCTTTGAAGAAATCAAGACCGTTAGAAACAAAATTGCAAAAAATAGAAAAAATGAAGAGAGTGATATATGGTGATGTGTTTTGCTTCTGTTATGCCCGACCTTACAGTCGTTTTGGTGATGTCATGTTGAGTGGAGTTTTGAGCAAAGACTGTGCATTTGGTGAGTTGGCTATGCTGATCACGTGAGCTAAAAAAATGAAAGAGGAGAAACTTGCCAATTTTGGCCAAGCATGAAGAAGGGGGGGTCATGCACATGGTATGACTTGGCTTGACTTGTTTTGGCAAACAAAGAGTGTAAATTTCGTGCTAAACACATGCTGAATGATACCTGGCATCAATCAAAACTGGATTTGTGCAAAAATCTGCAACATTTCCCTGGTTTCCCAATATTCTGGCCAGTTGACTTTATGCTTAGGCCACTTGAAATTCCTTCGTGCGTTTTGGATGCTTTAGGGGTCTTTCAAGAGCTCTCATAATATAGAACATCACAGGGCTTTGAATTTTTCAAAATGAGGTTGAATTCAAGGAGAAGTGATGTTGCAAAGTTTAGGCAAAACTGTGATTTGGCTTTACTGGTTCGCGCGCGCGCATGGGAATGCATGGCGTGCATGCAGTCAGCCTTGAAGCAACAACTTCGACGTGTTATAACTCACTCAAATTTGGCTAAATTGGATGATTCAAAGTTCAATGATAAGCCCTTATGGAAGACAACAAAATGTTCTTTTTTATTTTTCAAATTGAGGATTAAGTCACAAGAAATTGATTCCACAAAATGGCATGCCAAGTGTTTGATGAAATTACGCGCGTGACTTGCCCAAGAGAAGTCATCTTGACACATAGAATTTTTTTCAATTTTCAAGTAATTTCTTGAACAAGTCAAACTCGAATTCAACCTTTCGCATTATTCTAAGGTGAATTTGGGCATGGAATATGAAAAGAGGATATTTAAATTGATGGTTGACCAAAATCCCACTTGGTTAACTCCTGATTTTATTGACTTTGGTCAAAATGACCAATTTTCCCCTTTTGATCAATTGAACCATTTCCAATCCAAATTGAACCCCAATTTTCCAATCATAGATGCTTAATAACATGTGTTGAATCATGGAAACAAGTTTGGGTGAAAAAGTCAGAAATCCGGATTAAATCCAAAACCATAGTTATGCATCCTGTACTAGGAGATAGTTGATAAAGCTTTAAAACCCTAATTCGACTGGGCTTCATGAGAGACTCTTTGAACAAATTTGATTCCAATTATCATTATAGAATGATTCTTCATTAATTGGCTCATCTAGACCCCAATTACTTCAACTTGGACCAAACCCTAATTTTGACTGGTTCCTCAAAGGAGAGTGATTTTTCTTTCAAATCAATACAAACTTCAAACCTCTACTAGATGAAAAGACTTTGAGACATGAGGGCCCCTTGTAAAGATGTGAAAAACACAAGAAGGGGGGGTTGAATTGAAAACTTGGATCTAAAACAGCTTAATGACACAGTATTTTTATCCTGGTTCGTTTGATCTCAAACTACTCCAGTCCACCCGTCAAGGTGATTTCGCCTCTCTCCAACGAGGTCTTAATCCACTAATCTCAAAAGATTACTATAGCTACTTTAACAATTGTTAAACTCTTCTTGAGTACAACCCCAATCCGGTTAATCTCAAGGAAATCTTTTACAATATGATTAAACAAAAATGTGTTGTTATTTTCTAACAAAATAGTTTATCACAACTGTGATAAATTACACAGGTTTAGCTTAGAATAGAGAATGAATTTGCTAGAGCTTGAGTATGCATGGTTGATGATCTTAGCAAATTGATGTGTGTACGTATGTGCTTCTTTTTGCAAGTTGACTTGTTTATATAGACAATATAATGGAGTTGTCCATAAAGCAAGTTTAATGTTATTAACACACTTTCCTTTTGGAGAAGATCTTGTCTGAAGAAAGACGTTAGAATTAATTCAGTCTTGAATGTTCAGTAACGCTTCAGAGTCTTTTCCCTTTAACTGCTGATGACGCTTCAGAATATTGATGACTTGGTTGATATGTCTTTGTTCAAAATCAGAGTATATTGTTATTAAGCGCATGTTCTGGTCACCAATCTTCAGCGTATAATCTTATTGCTTCAACGTGTAATACTTTACGGCTTATCTTCTGATGCTGATCAGATCAGAACTTCTACATACATAAAAACATATTTTTAAGGAGCGTATTGGTTCTTTGTATTTATTCTTTGTATTTATTTATTCTTGTATTTGTTATCATCAAAACTCTAACCAAGGGTTGTAGAATCAAACTATGTTCTAACAATCTCCACCATTTTTGATGATGACAAAAACCAGATTTTTCAATTAAAAAATAAAGAACAAAAGGTTTAGAATAGAGAAGAAAAACTCCCCTTGAGTTGATTACTTCCCTTAAGTTCCTTGAGTCTTTGAGCTTTAGAGTTTAAATGCGTCTTTTATCAGAGTTTTGTACCTGTTCAAGCTTTTCAGAAGATAGAGGTTAAGTATTTCAGAATGTTTGATACTTTTGTCTTAGTAAATCGTTATTGAAAATATCTTTACTTTCTCCCCCTTTTTGTCAGTTATCAAAAAGGCAATATAATCAGAGCTAAAAGGTTGATTTATATATATATATATATATATATATATATATATATATATATATATATATATATATATATATATATATATATATATATATATATATATATATATATATATATATATATATATATATATATATATATATATATATATATATATATATATATATATATATATATATATATATATATATATATATATATATATATATATATAAAGAGGCAATGATAAGTAGTACAGAACAGAAGCAATGTAAAACAAACTTTACACATAAACAGATTTAAAACATAAGAGAATCTAAGAGGGAGGAGGAAGGCGTGTGAACAAAGATTCCAGCAAGCCCTTGATCTGGGTGTTGGTTTCCTCTTGTTTGCTCAGGATGCTCTTGATTTATTTGTTTGTATCCTCCTGCTTATCCAAACTTTCCTGGATAACAGCATTTGCTCTCTTCAATTCTTCTAGAGTTTGCATTTCATAGGAAGGGGCTGGAGATTCTTCAGTAACTGGATGCTTCTCAGAGCATTCTGCAACTTGATCACTTTGAACCATTTCTCTGCTGAGATCATCTCTTCTTGAGCAGTAGTTAGAGAGAGACCTTCTGATTCTGGTTGAACTTCATCTGAGAGACGATGTTCTGACCAGGGAGAATTATCCGGGGGGAGAATCTCCTTCTTGAGTAGAAGGCTCAGAACTTGGTCTTCAAAAACCTTTAGCATATCACTGAAATTCTGTTGAACTTGTTCATAGCTCTGTTCTTTTAGCTTCAATGTTTTAGAACTTAGCCAGTTTCTGAAACTTGTCCAAAGATAATCAAAAGCATCAGGATTAGTCATCTCTAGACTAGCTTGCTTCAAGGAGGTTATCCACTTCTGCATTCCTTATTCAAACATCAATAAACTTGTACCAACATCTGGTGTGGGTTCAGATGGTTTTGGTTTGGGAATGACAATTTTGGTTTTGTGAGATATAGGAGCTAAACATTCCAGTACAGTTGGATTAATGACAAGTCTTACATTGTCATCTGGATTTCTCTTGGGTGAAGGAGAGGGAGAATCGGTTATGATGATTGGACTAGTTGGGGAATTTGGTGGTGTGGATTCTAGAGAGGAAGGAATTTGTGGAAAGTCCAGGATGGTGAGAGGCATGGGGATGGCAAGTGGTTCAGTGATTCCTGGGATTGGGATTGTATCTGAATCTGAAGTAGGTTCTTCAGATTGGTTAGTTGAGAGATTGTGAGGTTCTGGTTCATAGGTCTCAGATGGTTGGTTCTCTGAAGTTTAAACTTCTGGTTGTGATTGTTTAGGTTGAGGAGATGGTGGATGAGGAATATCTTGTTGTGGAGAGAGAGGTAGTGGAATATCTGGTTGTGGAACTTCTGTTGTAGTTTCGGAGTTCGGATTATCAGGAATTAGAGGATTTGGATTTTATGGTGTGGGAACAGAAATATCTTGGTCAAAAGAGTCAATGTCAGACAGAACTTTGGCAAGTTCTGGTTGAGTTGGTTTAGGATTTGGATTGATAGAAAGGGAGTTAGTTTCTCTTAGACTTAGAGTTTCTGAGGGATCAGACCCTATGTCAAAGTCATCAAAAGTTTGTTGGGTTGGAATTTCTGATTGGGTAGTTAAGGGTTCAGATGTTGATATAGATATTGATTCTAAAACAGTAACAGAAGAAGGATTACCTTTCTTTTTAGCAGCTTTTGGAGTCCTTTGGGATGATCCTTCTGTTGTTGCCTTTCTTTTATTGGTCTTTCTTTTCTAAAGTAGATCAGAAACTGCTGATCAATGTTTATATAATCAGGAGAGCTGGTTGGCTTCCTGTGGTAGATGCATCCCAGAATTATCTTAGCCCAGATTCTGTGATGATCCTTCAGATCGCTAATCTTGCTGGAGGGTAGACCCAAAGTGAATATTTCCCTTGCAATTGAAGCAACATCAGAACATCTTTCAGCCATGTCTATACACCTGACACCTCCACCACTATAACCTATAGGTCTTGAAATTAGGTCTTCAGTAACGACTATCTTCTTCCCCATGACATACGAAGTAACTTGATGGTTTGAGGAGGAAGCATGAATCCAGAATTTTTTTACAAGAATTGGAAACGTTGGCCCTAGAAGACGGTTAGAATATTTGTTCTATCCTTGAGCATTGACCTCTTCAGAGAGATTGAAACCATTATCGTGAAGACTTTCAAAATCAACAATCAGTTCTGGAAGAACTGCCAGGTTGTCAATGGGCATGAGTAGAGTTCTGTATGGTTCTTCGTATTGTTCCATAGAATCAGTTCCCTGAGTACTGGTGTTTTGGACGCTTGAAGAAGCCATGTTCACACAAGAAATTTGAGAAAGATGAAAGGGTTTTTTGAAAGAACGAACTTAAAACAATTAGAATGTATTGAGAGAGTAAAAGTGAAAGAATGTAAAGAGTGAAACTTGAGTTTAAATAGATTTTTGAAAGCATAAACTGTAAGAGAGAGAAATAATTAGTCATGATAATGAGAATTAATGATACCTGATTTTAGGGGATTCAGAAAGATATTTGAACGGTTACTCATGACATGTGTCTCAATGCACCCAATCAGCACTTTTGACCTTTCAGAAAAGTGAACGCGTGTTCAGCCTCAGAAGGTAGCTGATAAATGGATGACAACTGTTTGCTTACGTGAACAACACACTTCTATCCTTGAAATTAAACGCTCAGATCTTCATGGATATATTCTGATACAATCTGTACTTCTAAAATTCTGAAGGCAGGTTGATCAGTAGTTCACAGAGAATAACTAAAATTCGGAAGGTTAAGATATATAAATAAAACAATTTATTATGGGCAAAGCTTCATGCTGATATGTTTCAGAATAAAGTTAAACCTATCTTCAGAAAGAGGTTTTGTAAAGACATCAGCCCATTGATGGTCTGTGTCAATGAATTTTAAGTTAAGAATCCCTTTTTGAATATAGTCACAAATAAAATGATGTTTTATTTCTATATGCTTAGCCCTAGAATGCAAAATAGGATTTTTACTGAGAGAAATAGCACAAGTATTGTCACGGAGGATAGGGATGTTACTCTCAAATATATTGAAGTCCTCAAGTTGACTTTTCATCCAGAGCATTTGCGTACTACATCCAGCTGCTGCTATGTATTCAGCTTCTGCTGTTGATAGTGCTATTGTGGATTGTCTTTTGCTGGACCATGAGATCAGAATTTCTCCCAGAAACTGGAAGCTTCCAGAAGTGCTTTTACGTTCTACTCTGTCTCAAGCAAAGTCAGCATCACATTATCCTACTAAGCTGTAATCACTTGAATTTCTATAAAACAAACCCAGATTAGCAGTACCTTTCAGATACTTGAAAATTCGCTTAACTACTGTTAAGTGAGATTCTCTAGGATCTGATTGGAATCTAGCACAAATGCAAACACTAAATAGAATGTGAGGCCTTGAAGCCGTCAGATAGAGAAGAGAACCACTCATACCTCTGTAGACCTTCCGTTCTAACTTTTTACTTACCTCTTCTTTTTCCAGAATGCACGTGGGATGCATTGGAATCCTTGAGGGCTTACATTCTAAGAGATAAAATTTCTTCAGAAGTTCTCTGACATATTTGCTCTGATGAATGTAAGTTCCTTCTTAAGTTTTATTTATCTGAATGCCCAGAAAGAATTTGAGTTCCCCCATTAGACTCATCTCAAACTCAACCTGCATACATTTAGCAAACTCTCTTCACAGAGAGGGTTTAGTAGATCCAAATATGATGTCATCAACATAAATCTGACATACTAACATGTCATTCTTAACTGTCTTAAAGAACAAGGTTGTGTCCACTTTCCCTCTGGTGAATTCCTTTTCTAACAGGAAGTTACTTATTCATTCATACCAAGCTCTTTTGACATCCATCTGATATAGAGTGATGCCTTTATTAATAACAAATGATATTAAGAGTCTGATAGATTCTAATCTGGCGACTAGAGCAAATGTTTCTGTATAGTCTATCCCCTCTTTTTGACTATAACCTTGTGCTACCAGTCGTGCTTTGTTTCTGATGAATTCACCTTGTTCGTTCAGTTTGTTTCTGAACACCCATTTTGTACCAATGACGTTGAATCCTTTTGGTTTGGGAACCAGATACCATACGTCATTTCTGGTGAATTGATTCAGCTCCTCTTGCATTTCCAGAATCCAGTCATTGTCCATAAGTGCTTCATCAATTGTTGTTGGTTCAATCAGAGAAACCAGTCCCATGAGAGATTCTTCCGAGTTTCTGAAAGTTGATCTTGTTTTGATTGGATCTTCCTTCCTTCCCAAAATTGTATCTTCTAGGTGTTCAATGCTGCTTCTGGATAATCTTTTCTGGAGTTGATCAACAAAAGGTGTTGGATTGCTTGTAGTAACTATTTCTGCTATTGAGGGAGTTTCTCTGTTGAGAGCCTCTGATGAGTTGTCTTCAGTACCTGTGAGTTCAACTTCCATACCTGAAAGGAATTCATTCTACTGTTCCATAGCCAATGATCTTTCCTCTCTGATTGCCTCCAAAGCCTACGTGGCCTCAAGGCTTAAGTTTCAGGCTTTGGAACATATGCCTTCTTCCTGTCATGTGTTGTGAGCAGCCAGAGTCCAGGTACCATGACTGGTGTCTTAGCCTTGCTGCTAAAGATATCTGCCACATGTATGATTTTATCCTTAGGTACCCACATTTTCTTGGGTCCTGATTTGTTAGTTTTACCAAAATTCTGGTTGAATTTTGGTTTGACAGAATAATCATTACTTGTGTATTTTATATCATGTGTGTGCCCATATATAAAATGTGACTTGAGTGGTGTGCGTTTTATAACTAAGTCCATGGCATTTTTTGGTGTAGGTACCTTACCTTGATATCCTATTCCTTTTCTGCCATTTCTGCTAACTCCATAGATCATTGAAGTCGTCTTGCTTTTGTTTATGTTTTTAGCTAGAAACTTTTGAAAGTTGTGATCATACTCTTTGATGATCTCATCAGCATTGCTGGGAGTTTCAGAGATTGTTTCCTTCTGAGAGTTTTGCAACTGGTTTTATAATTTTGAAACCTTTTTTCTTAACTCAGAATTCTCCAATCTGAGACTCTCAGTATTATCAGAGTCAGAAGCAAGATTCCTTTTAAGGTTTCTCAATTTGACTCTAATCTGCTGATACCTTTCCAGAATTTCATTTAGGCTTTCAGCAAGTTCAGCCTTAGTAAAGTTTATGGTAAAGTCAGGGAATACCTCTTCAGTGTCTAATTCTGAGTCTGAACCAGAGACTTCACTGTCTTCTGATACGTTTGCCATGAGAGCTATGTTTTCTCTTTCATCATCTGATTCTGAGTCAGCTTCAGATGTGTCAGAATCATCCCATGTAGCCATGAGGCTTTTCTTCTTTTCCTTGATAAACTTCTTTTTGTGCTTCTCCTTCTGAAGCTTTGGGCAGTGACTTTTGTAGTTCCCTTGCTTGTTACATTCATAGCAGATGATGTCTTTGTTGTTTGGCTTTCTGTATCCTGAAGAACATTCAGATCTTCTGTGTCCAGAGGAGGATTTTGACCTTCTGTATCTGGAGGAGGATTCATTCTGATTTTCTGATCTTCTGGGATTTCTGAACTTCCTTTGTCTCTGCTTCCACAGTTGGTTCACCCTTTTGGAGAGGAGAGACAGTTCATCTTCTTCTGATGAGGATCCATCAGAGGTTTCCTCCATAACCTGCAAAACTTTAGAGTCAAATTTTATGTTAGATTTTAAGCTAATGGCTTACCTTGCTTTTGAGGTTCATCTTCTTCTAGCTCTATCTCGTGACTTCTGAGGGAGCTAACAAGTTCCTCCAGAGAGATTTTGTTGAGATCTTTGCCTAGTTTAAGTGTTGTGACCATTGGCCTCCACTGTTTGGGAAAGCTTCTGATGATCTTCTTAACGTGATCAGCAGTAGAATACCCTTTTTCAAGAACTTTTAGTCCAGCAACAAGAATTTGAAATCTTGAAAACGTAGTTTCTATTGATTCACTATCTTCCATCTTGAATGCCTCATACTTCTGAATGAGCGCAAGGGCTTTGGTTTCTTTAACTTGAATGTTGCCTTCATGCGTCATTCTCAGAGAGTCAAACATATTCTTGGCAGTTTCTTTGTTTGATATTTTCTCATATTCTGAATATGAGATGGCGCTGAGGAGAATTATTCTGGCCTTGTAGTGGTTTCTGAATTCACGCTTTTGCTGATCAGACATCATTTTCCTGTCTATCTTCTGACCACATCAATCCACTGGATGCGTGTACCCATCAGTCACCATGTCCCACAGATCAGCATCATGTGCTAGAAAGAAACTCTCAATTCTGTCTTTCTAGTAGTCAAAGTTTTCTCAATCAAACACTGAAGGTTTACCACTGAATCTGTCTCTGTCTTCATTGTTGTCATTGCTGATGTTTTGGCTTGGTCCCACCATAGTGTTTTCTGAAGCTTGGATCTTATACTGACACAGTTAAGTGTTTAAGCTCAGAACCAGGTGCTCTGATGCCAATTGAAGATGTGAAAAACACAAGAAAGGGGGGTTGAATTGAAAACTTGGATCTAAAACAGCCTAATGACACACTATTTTTATCTTGGTTCGTTTGATCTCAAACTACTCCAGTCCACCCGTCAAGGTGATTTCGCCTCTCTCCAACGAGGTCTTAATCCACTAATCTCAAAAGATTACAACAGCTACTTTAACAACTGTTAAAGTCTTCTTGAGTACAACCCCAATATGGTTAATCTTAAGGAAATATTTTACAATATGATTAAACAAAAATGTGTTGTTATTTTCTAACAAAACAGTTTATCACAATTGTGATAAATTACACAGGTTTAGCTTAGAATAGAGAATGAATTTGCTAGAGCTTGAGTATGCGTGGTTGATGATCTTAGCATATTGTTATGTGTACGTACGTGCTTATTTTTGCAAGATGACTTGTTTTTATAGACAATATAATGACGTTTTCCATAAAGCAAGTTTAATGTTATTAACACACTTTCCTTTTGGAGAATATCTTGTCTGAAGAAAGCCGTTAGAATTAATTCAGTCTTGAATGTTCAGTAACGCTTCAGAGTCTTTTCCCTTTAACTGCCGATGACGCTTCAAAATATTGATGACTTGGTTGATATGTCTTTGTTCAGAATCAGAGTATATTGTTATTAAGCGCATGTTCTGGTCACCAATCTTTAGTGTATAATCTTATTGCTTCAGCGTGTAATACTTTATGGCTTATCTTCTGATGCTGATCAGATCGGAACTTCTGCATACATAAAACATATTTTTAAGGAGCATATTTGTTCTTTGTATTTATTCTTTGTATTTATTTATTCTTGTATTTGTTATCATCAAAACTATAACCAAGGTTTGTAGAATCAAACTATGTTCTAACACCTTGTGGCTTGATAAATTCAAATTTTTGGAGAAAGAGATCCCTTCTTACACCAATTGTCAACACTATCAACTAGCGCCTATTGTAGACTACTTGAGAACCAAAGTATCTTGATCCCATCACAAAGTATGAGTGTAATGCCATATTATATTTATGATGAAACATAAGCCTACATCAAGAGGGTAAATTTTGGGGTGCAACATCTGCCCCTATTCAATTATCTTTAATTGGATAAGTGAGAAAAGTGAAGACAAAGAACCCGAAAATTTACACTCTTGAAGAAATAGTAGAGCCCACCAAAGGCAAAGATAACCAACAGACGCGGGATTAGGAAGATACCAGAACGAAATTAGATTTATCAAATAAGAGGTTTAATGTACATTGGATCTCTCAAGACACGCGTCAGATTGAAATTGTAACGCATATACTAAAAAAAGTTGAATTATAACTAAAGCATAGAAGAGTAAACGAAACTAAACTTCATAATAAAATGTGCCAGGGCAAAGCTGGGCTTCCAACCACAGAGAATAGGCGAGACTAGACTCTGGAAAAGAAAAAGTACGCGGGGAAAAGTGACTAGAGTGCGTGATTCTAGGGGAACCTGTAAATCTCAACCTAAGATAGACAGTTTAAAGGAACTTAAAGAATCCCAAGAGTAAGGTACAAATCGAGACGAAACTCGACCCAAAAACTAGTTAGGTGAAACTAAACTAGATGAGTACCAGGACGAAACTGGATTTCATGCACGGGTAAGGAGGTGAAACTCGACCCATAGCAAGAGTGGTGAGAGTTCATGTTTCTCATAGAACTTGCTGGTCTTAGATCAATGGATAAACAGTGATGAAAACTGATAGAAGAATCCAAGGAACAAAAGAGATTGATTTCAACCAGGGACGCAACACGAACATTGCACGCGGTAATTGAACACTGTCAACGGGTCCAAGGTATGAAAACAAAAAATACGAAGCGAAACTTGACTCAGTAACTAGTTAGGCGAACCTAAACTATATGAGTACCAGGACGAAACTGGAATTCATGCGCGGGTGAGGAGACGAGACTCTGAGCTCGACCCAAAGCAAGGGGATTAATGAAGAAGTGAAAAACACAAGAAGGGAGGGGGGGATTGAATTGAAACTTAAAATCAAAAGCGTAGTAGACACAATATTTTTATCCTGGTTCGTTTGATCTCAAAGTACTTCAGTCCACCCGCCAAGGTGATTTCGCCTCTCTCCAACGAGGACTTAATTCACTAATCAAAAACTTATTACAACACTACTTTGACAACTGCCAAAGTCTTCTTGAGTACAACCATAACCCGATTAATCTCAAGGAAAACTAGCTTAATCAAGATAAAAGACTATATTGTGTATTGTTGTTTTTCCTTACAAAAATTGTATCACAACTGTGATATTTTACACAATTGAGCATATATATGAATATGTAAGATTGTGGCGTTTTTGAGGTATGTTGCAGTAGTATCAAAATCGTAAATGATTTATCCTCTAAGCTTGTTTATATATGCATGAAAATCCTATCCAACATAAAGCGTGATAATGGACATTCAATGTTGTTTCCATATTGAGAAGATTCTTGTTTGAATGAAGTTGTTGCATATGATGTTGTCTTGATTGAATAGTAACACTTCAGAACTTAGAATCTTGCATGCTGCAATTGCTTCAGAACATTGATGATTTAGAGATGTGAGGATCTGATGGTATATGAAACTTTTGTTCAGAATTAGAGTATTCTTAACTTCAGCGCATGTCCTGATCATCATTCTTCAGCGCAGATTCTGATTACCTCAGCTTGAAATCTTTTGTAGCTTAATTTCTGATGCTGTTTCGGTCAGAACTTCTGCATACAAAATAAAACAAATTTAGAGTGCATATTTGTTCTTTGTGTTTGTTATCATCAAAACTCTAATTAAGGTTTGTAAAATCAAACTATGTTCTAACAATTAGGGCTTACACCTAAAAACCTGATTAAATTGAATAACCAAGGCGAAACCGGTATTCAAAAGGTATATCAATAGACATTGAAATGAACCGATGAAGGTAGTAAAGACCCGAGAAGGCTACCAGGGTGAAACTGAACTAAGATCAAGAGAAGACACTTAACCAATCAATTGATTGGCATAAAAAGGATATTTGTAAGGGGTGAAACTTGATATAATGCGGAAGAAGACCTTGTTGGGAATAAACTCACAGAATTAGTAAATAACTGGGGATAAATAGAAACAGTAATGGCTTATATTCCAATGCATGATTGAATTTTTTTATATAGCGTAATGCTCCATATAATGGAAATGCTACCCGTTTATGTATATGTTATATAATGATGCTTGTTTAAGCGTTTCACTGGGGAATGGCCAAACGAGAAGCCAACAACCAAGAAGTCAGAATCTCACAAGACTTGCAAAAATAAATTGCAAAATCTGCTGAAGAAAAAAAGATATAAGGAACTGCTGAGGAGGAACCCTTGAAGAGCTGGAATTCTATGGAGAGTAATAAGTGAGAAACCAGTAGAAACAGGCCACAGACACCGACATGAGTTGCAAAAATAAATTGCAAACTCTGCTGGAGAAGACCGTGTAGAAACTGATCAACTTCAAGAGGGAATGCCAAATGAAGATTGGGCATTGTGGGAGAAGATCAGGGCGAGACTGTAATCTCAAGAAATGACAGTACGCTGTCGTGTTGAGGATGCCACCGATATAACAAACCAGGCATGAGGGGTAAAAACCTTTTTAGGGGAACAAAGCATTATTGAGGAAACGGGACTTCACCGGGAAAACAAAACTTTGTCGAAGAGCATTTTCTTGGAGACTTTTTAAATTTTCGAATGCAACCATTAGATGGATCATGCAGATAGTCACACAGTATTGACTTTACTGGGGATAAGGAAAGATTTTATCATAGGGATGCCCCAAGCGACAGATTAGCCGGGAGATGATAGATCAGGACAATAAATCTCTAATTGGCAACTCCGCTAGAGAATTGAAACTTCTCCAGGATGTGAGTTCCCCTTTAAACAACTCCATGGGGGATATGCAACATCTTCAAACATGGAGTCTCTGAATGAAGCCTCTCTCTTGAGAAAGATTTATGGGGTAATAAAACCCTACTGAGGAAACAAAAACTTCATTGTGGATAGGGAAAGATCCTTTTCATGACACGAATGGCCTCTGTCCAACAGAAAACCCAAATTTTCCCCTTCTAACAACATTAAGCTCTTTACTGATGTTCATTGTGTAAGCTCTTTTTAATGTCAAACAATTTTTTTGTACGCAAAAGGATGTTTATTATGGGAATGACAACCCCTGATGCGACAATTATGTAAATCTTGCAATTGAAAACCTTGAATGAAAACGATGTTGCATCCCCGTCGTGAGTGAATTATTAGTTAGAGTGCACAATTTCAAAAACTTTTCTTCTTTAAAACAAACATGATGCAGGCGATAAGATACCAACATATATATGTAACACATGTTTAGGAATATCTATCCTATTGTAGTGTGCTTTCGAGCTCAACCCATGTTTCAGTTAGGGCTTTTGAGGGTTGTAACGTGGCCTGGTACTCGGGTTTTTGAAAAATGGATTTTTAAGGCTCAAAATTATTTGGTCCCCACCCATTCTCCATGATGTTCTTCAGTCCTACATTCAATTAACTTGATGCGAGTACTCATCTCTCAAAAGAGGCTATAATGATTGAGGGATCTCAACAGTTACTTTGACACGACAGTCAATTTAACTCTTGGGTTTTTTTTTTCTTCTTCTTTTTTGGGTGTTCGATTATATGACTTTTCTTTTGATGAGGATTTTCATTGGACAATCCTTTTCTGCCTTTCAGGCTTTTCAAGTAGCTCCTCTTTTCTTTCCCTAACTTTTGCCTGGACCAATTCTTTTGAAATTCAATTTGGAAGTCCAGCGGGATGACCTAACTTTGGCCTAAGCAACGTGTTTTCAAGTTTCGACTTAGTAGGGCTTTTTTCGTTTCTTTTTTGTTCATACTTTCCTTTTTGAATAAGTCTTGTAACCATAAGTCTTTGAACCTTTTTGAATAACTATTGTTGTTTTGACATTTTTCGACCTCATAATGCAAGGGATAAAAGGTGGTGATCCTAAAATGGGACGCTCCTTCTGAAATTTGAATGCCCGATCAAAAATATCTGAACATCTACCTTGCCTCAGGTTTAAGAATAAGGTTTTTTATTTTTTGAACGGAAAAGAAACTCCTACTTCAAAGGTTCAGAGGGGTTAACGAGGGTCTATCTCCATTATATCTCTGGTGTTTGGGGATTGAAACAAGGCATGTACATCGTCAATAGGGTTCTACTCAAAAGCATACAATCAGAGATATCGCCCTTCCTCCAATCATTTGACTAGGCAAAAGAGTTGGCGCAGTTGGTATCAAAATGCTAGAAAATCATTTAAAGAATGATAATGAACGGTTTTAAAAAACAAAATAAACACGTGAAGGCAAACATATTCAGCGCATCGGGGTTGACATTAAAAAAAAAACAAGTTCCTGCATGCAGACAATGTTAAATCAGTCAATCAAAATACACATAAAAGTACAGAAGATAAAAAATGTGACCCTGGATGAGAATCGTCTCTATTTAGACTTGTCAATGTTCCAAAAACTCGCCTGAATATGATCAACTCAGGGCCACGGTCCAGAAGGACAGGGAATCATTCAAAGAATATACACAAAGATGGCGTGAGGTAGCCGCCCAAGAGATTCCTCCCATGGAAGAAAATGAGATGACAAAGATTTTCCTGGAGACTGTGGGTGCTTTCTATTATGAGAGGATGGTAGCGAGTGCGCCAAGTGACTTTAGTGAAATGGTAGGCATGGGTATCCGTTTAGAAGAGGTTTTAAGAGAGGTTCGTTTAAGAAAAAGTGAAAGTTCTGGAAATACGAAGAAGCCATCCTATGTGTTTGCCAAAAAGAAGGAAGGAGATACAAGTGTTGTTATGCAAGAGAGCAGGGTTAATCCTCCTAGAATAAATTATTGGCGTCATCAACAAGTCACCTCAGTAACTCCAGTTGTTGGTGTAGCTCCAACTACCGTTGCTTATTAGAGACCATCACATTAGAGGAATCAAGGGTATAATCAGAGAAGGTATATTTATGACCCTATCCCTATGAGCTATGCAGTATTACTCCCAGCGTTAATTCAAAAGAAGTTGGTTCAGACTAGACCACCTCCCGATGTACGATCACCATTGCCTTGGTATTACAAGGAATACTAAACATGTGCTTTTCATCAGGGAGCACCAGGGCACATTGTTGAGAACTGCTATCCTTTGAAAACTGAAGTACAAAAATTAGTGAGGACTAGTATCTTATCCTTCAAAGATGTTGGCCCTAATGTGAAAGATAATCCTTTGCCAAAGCATGGAGGAGCAAATGATGTGATCATGGTGGTTGGTTGTCCAGGCGACTTTCGGATTTTCGATATTAATTTGGTTAGATTAGAGAAGATTTGGTAAAAATGCATGCAAACCTCTGTGAATTTAGCTACTATATGCATGACCATGCCGGTTGTGCTATTTGCAGTACGAATATACAAGGTTGTAACAAGATAAAAGCTGATTTGCAGAAGATGATGGATGAGGGCCTCATCCACATAATTAGGCCTAGGGCAGAGTATGAAGAGGAAGTAAACATGGTTTATGGATGTACTGGAGAGTTTAGAATCTTTGATGTGGAATATTTGAATGAGGATCTTATACAATTACATGATACTTTCTGCCATATGGCTGGTCAGGTAGAACATCAGTATGGATCTTGCCGAATTTGCTGCTGAGACTCCCGAGTATGTTCAATTGTAAGGAAAGGTATTCAATTGTTATTGGATAATGAAACTATCAAGGTTATAGGCCAAAGGTATGATTACCATGAGGTTGATGAGATTGAGGTTTGTTTGTCTTTAGAAGAGTCAGATGATGAGTATGCCTATGCGGATGAGTTCTTCTCCTCACGTGAAGATATGTTTTCCAGAGATGACTATGTAATGACTAAATGTGTTGAAGAGGGAGTAAATGTTATTGTTCATTGTTTTGGTTTTCCCACCCCTTTTGAAGTTGAATATCATGTCAAGCCAGCTATTACTCCATTGGTGATTAGTTTGTCGAGTCTTGTCCCTTACAAGTTAGACAAGGTTGTGCCCTATAAATATAATGCTACAATTTTAGAGGATGGTGTGGAAGTTCCCATCCAGCCAATGCCTAATGTTGGAAATATTGCTGAGACTAGCAGAGTGACCCGCAACAGTCGTGTATTTGCACCAGTTGTTCGTGTAGATGTTAGTACTGGAAAGAATGTTGTGGAAAGTGTTGCGGAAAGGAACGCTACAGGTGAATCTAGTGGAGCTATGATAGAAAAGGAGGTAGACGATATTTTGAATATAATCAAGATGAGCGACTACAGAATTGTAGATCAGCTACTGTAGACTCCTTTAAAAATATCTATCTTGGCTTTATTGATGAACTCCTCTGCTCACAGAGAATCTTTGATGAGGGTATTGGACCAAGCTTTCATGGAAAGTGATATGCCTGTAGACCAATTTAGCAGTGTGGTAAGGAACATTACATCATGTAGTAACCTAAGTTTCTGCGATGATGAACTGCCCGATTAAGGAAGGAATCACAATCTAGCCCTCCATATCTCTATGAACTGCAAGAATGATTCATTATCCAATGTGCTGATTGATAATGGATCCGCATTAAACATTATACCATGGAGCACACTTATGAAGTTGAAATATCAAGGAACGCCCATGCGCCCAAGTGGACTTATTTTGAAAGTGTTTGATGGATCAAGGAAATCTGTTATTAGTGAAATGGACTTGCCTATTCATATAGGCCCACATTTGTTTCAGATAACTTTCTAGATCATGGATATTATACCCGCTTACAGCTGTTTGTTGGGCCGGCCGTGGATACATGAGACAGGGGCTGTCACTTCGACTTTACACCAGAAGTTGAAGTTTTTGTGTGAAGGAAAAGTGGTAATTATAAATGGAGAACAGGATTTATTGATATCTCATTTTTCCTCTTTCAGCATTGTGGAGGCAGATGAAGCTGCTGTTGGAACCCAGTTCCAAGCTTTATCTATTGATAATATAAGAGGAAATGAGAATTCTATGGCTTCATTTAAGGATGCTCAGCATATTGTGTGTAATGGATATAGTGAAGTATGGGGACAAATTGTTGATCCACCTGTAAACAAGAATATAACTGGCTTGGGGTTCTCTGTGATGAATGATAAAGGTAAGAGCATGAAGCCGAAGTCTGCTGCAGGCAAGTATCAAGATATATTTCGTAGCGCGGGTTATCTTCATCCAACTATTTCCGGGATTAATGCCATTATGGGAGATGAAGCAGAGCCAGAAATGCAAAATTATGTGACGCACGGAGTTAAGGTTCAGAACTAGATCACCATTGATGTTCCCTCTTGCATACATGTTTCAAAGTAATTTGTTTTTGTTAATCTTTTTGAAAAGCTTTCACTCTGCCCAAGGTGAAAGTATTAATATTGTATCGGCTTATCGGTTTGCTTTGATTTTTAAAATCAATAATAAAAGTTGTCTTTGTTTCCCAAATTGTGTCTTTATTTTTTTCTTTTTCTTGGAAAATGGTAATCAGAAAAAACCTTTCAAAATAAATAATAACTGAAATTCAATATGCATGATCACTTGTTATATGTGTCAGTTTCTAAAAGCAGTCATAAATCATATGTGCAGATTAATTAAAAAACCTGTTGAATACAATGACCCTGCACCCTCTCCCAACTTTGAATGTCCTGTGTATGGGGCCGAAGAAGAAGATTATGATGAGATTCTAGAAGAGGTCTCACGGTTGCTTGAGCGTGAGGAGAATTTCATTCAACCATATAAAGATCCATTGGAAGTAATCAATTTGGATTTAGAAGAAGATCTGAAGGAAGTCAAGATTGGAGCATTAATGCATCTTGATGTGAAGAGCATGTTGATTGAGATGTTGAAAGAGTATGTGGATATTTTTTCTTGGTCTTACCAAGATATGCATGGTTTAGATACAGATATTGTAGAGCACCATTTTCCACTGAAGCGAGAGTTCCCACCAATCAAACAGAAGTTGCGAAGAACTCACTCAGATATGGCAATGAAGATCAAAGAATAAGTTCTAAAATAGATTAATGTTGGTTTCCTTGTGACATCAGTGTACCCTCAGTGGATTTCCAAAATTGGTCTAGTACCGAAGAAAGACGGAAAAGTTTGCATGTGCGTAGATTACCGAGATCTAAATAAAGCTAGTCCAAAAGATGATTTTCCATTGCCACACATTGATATGTTAGTGGATAGAACAGCAAAATTCAAAATTTTCTCGTTCATGGACGAATTTTCCGGGTATAATCAAATAAGGATGGCTCCTGAGGACATGGAAAAAACAATGTATATCACACCCTGGGGAACATTCTATTACAGAGTGATTCCCTTCGGGTTGAAGAATGCTGGTGCAATGTACCAGATGGCTATGACAACCTTATTCCATGATCTAATGCACAAGGAAATTGAGGTATATGTTGATGACATGATTTCTAAATCCCAGACTGAAGAATGGCATGTATAAGATTTGTTGAAGTTGTTTCAGCGTTTGAGGAAGTATCATCTCCACTTGAATCCAAATAAATGTACCTTTGGTGTTCGGTCAGGGAAATTGTTTGGTTTCATTGTTAGACAGAGAGGGGTTGAAGTTGACCCAGATAAAGTCAAAGCAATTCAAGAAATGCCAACGCCGAGAACTGAAAAGCAAGTCAGAGGGTTCCTCTGGCATTAGAATAATTCTTCCAGATTCATTTCCCACATGACTGCCACGTGTGAACCGATCTTTAAGTTGTTAAATAAATATTAAGTTTGTGTGTGGACAGATGACTACCAAAGGGTATTTGAAAGTATTAAATAATATCTTCTTAAACCTCCTATCTTGCTCCCTCCTGTTGAAGGAAGACCATTGATTATGTATCTGACAGTGTTAGATAATTCCATGGGCTGTATTCTGGGACAACAAGATGAAATAGGGGAGAAATAGTACGCCATTTATTATCTCAGTAAAAAGTTTACTCATTGTGAGCTGCGGTATTCCATGCTGGAAAAGACATGTTGTACTCTGGCTTGGGCGGCAAAACGTTTGCGGCAGTATATGTTGAATCACACTACTTGGTTGATCTCCATTATAGATCCAATCAAGTACATTTTTTAAAAGCATTCTCTTACTAGGAGAATTGCCCACTGGCAGATGTTGTTATCTAAATATGACATCGAATAACGCACCCAAAAACTTATTAAAAGAAGTGTGTTGGCAGATTATCTTGCTCACCAACCAGTTGATGATTATCAGTCTGTGATATATGATTTCCCCGATGAGGATGTGATGTTTATGAAAGTGAGAGATTATGATGAACCATTTCTTGAGGAAGGTCCTGATCCTGAATCTCATTGGAGCATGATATTTGATGGAGTTGTGAATGCTTATGGTAAAGTAATTGGTGTTGTGATTGTCACTCCACATGGATCACACATTTCTTTTACTGCAAGGTTGACATTTAATTGTACTAATAATAAAGCAAAATATGAGGCTTGCATCATGGGTTTCGAGGAAGCTATTGATCTCAGAATTAAAATTCTAGATGTGTATGGAGATTCAACTTTGGTAATAAATCAGATTAAAGGAGAGTGGGATACTCGTCACCCCGACTTGATCCCTTACAAATATTATGGTAGAAGATTGTTACCCTTCTTTAATAAAGTTGAATTCCATCACATCCCCAGAGACGAAAATCAAATGGCAGATGCCCTGGCAACTCTGGGTTCTATGTATCAAGTAAATACTTGGAATGATATACCTCAAATTATAGTTCGGCGACTGGATAGGCCCACTCACGTGTTTACAATAGAAGAGGTAGCAGATGAGAAACCTTGGTATTATGATATCAAGCATTTTCTCCAGACTCAGGAATATCCGATTGGTGCTTCGAATAATGTGTTGTACAAGAGAAATCATGACATGGTCTTGCTCAGATGCATGGATAGACATGAAGCAAACATGTTGATGCATGAGATTAATGAAGGTTCATTTGGCACTCATGCCAATGGACAATCAATGGCTAAAAAAATGCTAAGGGAAAGTTACTATTGGCTGACAATTGAATCTGATTGTTATAGATTTGCAAAGAAGTGCCTTAAATGCCATATTTATGCACACAAAATTCATGTGCCTCCGACAATTATCAATGTTATTTCTTCCCCATGGCCTTTCTCTATGTGGGGTATTGACATGATTGGAATGATAGAACCTAAAGCTTCGAATGGACACCATTTTATCTTGGTAGCAATTGATTACTTCACCAAATGGGTGGAAGTTGCTTCATATGCTAATGTTACTAAGAAGGTGGTAGTGCGCTTCAGTAAGAATAATCTTATATGTCGGTATGGTGTGCCGAGCAGAATCATCACCGAAAATGGATCGAATCTAAACAACAAGATAATAACAGGACTTTGTGAAGAATTCAAGATTGTCCATCACAATTCATCTCCGTACAGGCCAAAGATAAATGGGGATGTTGAATCTTCTCATAAGAATATCAATAAGATCATCCAGAAGATGGTTGTTACTTATAAAGATTGGCATGAAATTCTCCCTTTTGCTTTACATGGATATCAAACATTTGTCTGCACTTCAACAGGAGCAACCTCGTTCTCCCTTGTGTATGGAATGGAAGCACTGCTCCCAATCGAGGTTGAGATTCCCTCTTTGCATGTGATAATGGAAACCAAGTTGTCAGAGGCTGAATGGGTCCAGAACAGGTTTGACCAATTGAATTTGATCGAAGAGAAGAGAATGAAGGATTTGTGTCATGGGCACTTATATCAGAAGAGAATGAAGAAAGATTTTGATAAGAAGGTCAAACCTCGTGAATTCAGAGAAGGCGACCTCGTGCTCAGGAGGATCATGTCTTTTAACGCTGATTCTAGGGGCAAGTGGACTCCCAATTTCGAAGGCCTGTATGTTGTCATGAAAGCCTTCTCTGGCGGTGCATTAATTCTTGAAACTATGGATGTCAAGGAGTTCCCACGTCCCATGAATGCTGATGCAGTCAAGAAATACTTTTCCTAAAGAAATAAAAGAACAACTTGCTAAGTTGAAAACCAGAAAGGGCGGCTTAGGCAAAAAGGAGCATCTCCTTAAGCCAAAAACCCGAAAGGGAGGTCTAGGAAAAAATTAGAGACATAAACAGAATAAAATTTCCCGCTAAGTTAAAAAACCGCAAGGGCAGCTTAGGAAAAAGTTAGGGACTTTCTTGGAAAGTAACTACATCAGACAAGACTTGATCATTGAAGCAACAATCTTCTTGGATCCTCACCATACTTCAACGGAAGTTGCTGCTCAAAATTTCAATGTTGTTAGAGGGAATAGTGGTCATTGTATCTCAATATATCTTTTCCATTATATATTACCATTTTCCGAACTTTGTAATCATTAGTGGAGTCTCTCCATTCGCAGACTACCATTCTATCAATAAAATTTGAGATTTTACCCTATTCTTTGTATTTCTTATTTTTATTCAGCTTACAGAGACTCATTAATTATTGATAATAATTTTCAAAGAAAAAATATTAAATAAAAAAATTATTTTTCAAAAAGAATTTACAACTTACTTTTACTTTAGATTTTGTGACTCAAGAGGAAAACAAAAGTGGTGATCCCAAAAATGGACGAACTCTAGTAATTTTGGGAAGTTTTATTTCCCCGGGGAAGGTTTTCTCAGGTCATTTTCGCTTGTATGCGTGTGATTTTTGTATATTGAAGACGATACCAATTGGCATAAGGTGGGGTATTGGGTTTGTGATCCCAGTGTCCCCAGTCAAGTCTTGGTTCAATTTTTTTTACTTTTGGGTTTGCATGGTCTGAGGCCTCTATCCCAGATTCCCCAACGAAGCCTTCCCTCATATGACGAAAGGTATTTTTCCCTTGGTGTGCTGAGATGGAACTATTTGCAAAATGTCGCTCTTTCTGTAGTATTGGCATTATTGTTGGTATTTATTTCCCAAGAAACTAGACCAGGGAAGTGTATTTTCTAAGAAGGTTTGAGACAGTTGTCAACCCTTTGGGTTTTCACCCGCCAAGTGCTGGGTTTGAATTAAAATCTCCATGAGTTTGGCTTTTTCTATAATTCTGACTTCTTGATTCCCCAGGAAGGCTATCCCGAGGCATCTTTTATTGGAATAAGTTTGCATGATATGAAGACTCAATCCAAGATTCCCCAGTGAAGGCTTCGCTATTTGATAGAAGTCTTTTCTCCCCGTGCATGCTGAGATTTGACTCATTTACGAAGCATCTCCCTTTCGGAAGTACTTGCATTTTGTTTGATTGCCCGATAATCAGGCAAGGGCAATGTTTTATTTAAGAAGTGTTGAGGCATTTGTCAGTTTTTTGGGTTTTCACCCGCCAAGTGTTGGGTTTGATTTAAAATCCCCATAAGATTAATTTCTTGTTGTAATGTTTGACATCTTAAATCCCCAAGTTGTTATCCCCATGAGGTTTCATACTTTTTCCCCGGAGAAGTTGGTGCAATACTTACTCTCAATATTGAAGAACATATCTTGGTTTCAGCTCTTTGATGTGGTGTTGGCCTCCCCAATAAAGTCAGCACGAGGTCCCCAGTTGATGTCTCGATGATGAGGTGTTATCTCCTCTAGTGAAGTCCATATGATGTTCCCCCAACGAAGTCAGCTCAAAATCCTTAGTTGATGTTTGGCTGATATGGTTTCCATCTGCCTTATTTGAAATAGTATTGCAATCCCCAGTAGAAGTGCGGACCGTGAAAACATTTGTTTCCCCATTGAAGTCCGGGTGCTATTCCCCGATGAAGCCTAGAGAAGGATGTTATATCCATGTATCTGTATTGTTTTGCCGCTATGATTTGTTTACTTCCGGATAATGTTCCTTCCCAGTGAAGTTAAGCCACGAAATAGGATTATGTTTCCTTGTTTGGTGCTTATTTTCTTATGGAATGTTCATCTTGGATGTGATTTAGCCGAGTGTTGATTGTGCCCGAGGTTGTTTTGCCTGGTTACTCCCAATGTTATATGTCTGTTTTGTCAGCATATACATGATAACACTCATACATTCATACATACATCATGCATAGTTGAATTTAGAAAATCATTGTTCATTCACATTCGTTAATATTTTGTTGACATATTACCATGTTTTGCAGAGTTGTGTTATCCTCTCTCCAATAGAGTGTCGGCCTTAACCAGAAAGTGTATATTCTTGCAATTTCCCCACTGAGTTATCCCTCATGGAAGATTTTTGCTTTAGCCTCCCTGTACAGCTCTTTGTCTAGATAGATTGGGTGTCCCTCTTGAGTTTATTTCTCAAAGGATGTATATTGGTTTACTGTTTCACTCCAATTTATTTCTGGTTTGAATCTTTGTTTCCCAGCAATATTATTACTTTGGATTTCTGCAAGCTTCGAGCATTGGTTTGAGAATGTGAATTTATTTTGGCACGAGAAAGCTTTTATCTCCTCAGTAGGAATATGTTGGCATTTCCCCAGGAAGTTGTATTTCATTCCCCAGGAAGTCATGATTCATTCCCTAGGAAGTCATATTTCTTTTCCCAGGAAGCCATATTTCTTTCCCCAAGAAGTCATATTTCTTTCCCCAGGAAGCCATATTGCTTTCCCCAAAAAGTCATTTTACAATCCTTCCTATAACAACAAGTTTTAGTCTCTTTATTTGAGACCCTTTCCAGGCGGAATGCCTTGGTTAAAGAAGAAGTTCAGTCCCATTCTAGGTGAAACGCCTGAATTTTTGAGAAACTTGTTATTCTTTTTTTGCTACCTTCAGTGAATATTGGTAGTTCATCGTCAGTGAACGTCGGTGTTATGATATTTCTTTTCTATCTACCTTCAGTGAAAGTTGGTAGTTCACAATCAGTGAATGTTGGTGATTGTTATCTTTTTGCTACCTTCAGTAAACATTGGTAGTTCACCGTTAGTTAACGTTGGTGTTATGATATTTCTTTTCTCTCTACCTTCAGTGATAGTTGGTAGTTCATCATCAGTGAACGTTGGTGATTATTATTCTTTTTGCTACCTTCAGTGAATGTTGGTAGTTCACTGTCACTGAACATCGATGCTATGATATTTCTTTTCTCTCTACCTTCAGTGAAAGTTGGTAGTTCACCATCAGTGAACGTTGGTGATTGTTATCTTTTTGCTACCTTCAGTGAATGTTTGTAGTTCACCGTCAGTGAACGTCGGTGCTAAGATATTTCTTTTCTCTCTACCTTCAGTTAAAGTTGGTAGTTCATCATCAGTGAACGTTGGTGATTGTTATTATTTTTTCTACCTTCAATGAACGTTGGTAGTTCACCATCAGTGAACATCGGTGCTATGATATTTCTTTTCTCTTTACCTTCAGTGAAATTTTGTAGTTCACCATCAGTGAACGTTAGTAATTGTTATCTTTTTGCTACCTTTAGTGAACGTTGGTAGTTCACCGTTAGTGAACGTTGGTGCTATGATATTTCTTTTCTCTCTACCTTCAGTGATAGTTGGTAGTTCACCATCAGTGAACATTGGTAATTTATATTCTTTTTGCTACCTTCACTGAACGTTGGTAGTTCACCGTGAGTGAACATCGGTGCTATGATATTTCTTTTCTCTCTACCTTTAGTGAAATTTTGTAGTTCACCACCAGTGAATGTTGGTGATTGTTATCTTTTTTCTACCTTCAGTGAACATTGTTAGTTCACCGTCAGTGAACATCGGTGCTATGATATTTCTTTTCTTTCTACCTTCAGTGAAAGTTGGTAGTTCAACATCAGTGAACGTTGGTGATTGTTATATTTTTGCTACCTTCTGTGAATGTTGGTAGTTCACCGTCAGTGAACGTCGATGTTATGATATTTCTTTTCTCTCTACCTTTAATGAAAGTTGATAGTTCGCCATAAGTGAACCTTGGTGATTTTTATCTTTTTTTACCTTCAGTGAATGTTGGTAGTTCACTGTCAATGAACGTCGGTGCTAAGATATTTCTTTTCTCTCTACCTTCAGTGAAAGTTGGTAGTTAACCATCAGTGAACGTTGGTGATTTTTATCTTTTTGCTACCTTCAGTGAACGTTGGTAGTTCACCGTTAGTGAGCGTCGGTGTTATGATATTTCTTTTCTCTCTACCTTCAGTGAAAGTTGGTAGTTCACCATCAGTGAATGTTTGTGATTGTTATCTTTTTACTACCTTTAGTGAAAGTTGGTAGTTCATCGTCAGTGAACATCGATGTTTGTCTCTCTACTTTCAATTAACATTGGTAGCTCACCGTCAGTGAACGTCGGTGTTGTTATTCTTTTCTCTTTCTACCTTCAGTGAATATTGGTAGTTTTGCCTTCAATAAAAGTTGGTGTATCCTTTGATCTTTTATTTTCATCTATGAGTCATTATCTTTTTGACCTTCTATCTCTGACTATTGAGTTTGGTAGTTCACAGTTGGTTGTCAATCACTTTTATCCTGTACTATCTCAGCTTTAGCTGAGTTAATGCTACCTTATCTCTTCTTTGGGTGTTACACCAATAGAGTCAGGTCTTTTTGATTCACCAGTGATTTATTTTCCTGGTCAGGTTTCTCTTTTGATCCTTATTTCTTTTGCTACATCCCCAGTGGTGTTTTGCGTCCCTTTGAAGTTGTTCATATGCATTCATACTCATAAGCATTTCATGGCATCTTAGGGCCAAAAATAGGGTTTGTCTTATATTTAAGTATCTTCGATCACGTCGACACGAAGATTTTTAACCTTCATATCTCCGGATAGAAGAAACTTAAATAAGGGAAGATGTTGTACACCAATTTTTTCCCCTAAGATCCCTTCATCATACCATATTAATTCAATCACAATGAGATCACATAAAGGCTTTTGGTTCTCCTCCCTATCTTTAGCTTTTCTCTTTGAGGAATCACCAAGCACCTTGACTTGTTTTTCTTTTGTGATCATGCATGTTTTTTTTTTACTTTCCTTTTAATCAATAAAATGCAATGTTGGTTTGTCTTACTTGTTAATAATGTAGGTAAAGGCAATATGGCTTAGCAAGTTGATCCATGGTTTCATGAGTTTATTTCTATGCCCTAGTCAATAAAGCTTGAGAAATTCAAACCTCACCATTGAAGTTATTTTGGAATAAATGGCATGGCAAGGTTTATTTTTTTTCACCACATTACAAAGTTATCAAGATTGATTCAAAAGTACAAGGGGTTGATTGAAGAAGTTGTCATGGTTGGACAAGGCCTTGTTCCCATTGGTCGCAAGTGCATCTTTCTCTCAATTCTCAAGATATGGAAGTGGTTTTGGTTGCTATTAGTTCTCATTATCATCCTCAACAACTTCTATCTACAAAGAAAAAGTTTTGGTACAAGAAGGTTGTTTAAAATTGTCAAAGTTCCTCAAAGCGTTTTCTTGATCTATGAGTTAGGGTTTTGAACTTCAAAGAAGTATATCTTGCTCATATTTTGATATTTTTGAGTGATTCCAAAAACATCCTTCTCTTAAAAGCGTTATTAACAAATCACTTCAAAAGTTTCAAGGAGTTTTCATGTGTAAGAAACTTGATGATGAAGAAAGATTACAAGTCCTCCAGATGAACCCCCAACTTCCCATGTGTGACTTCCAATGATCATAACTTGGTCAATTTTTATCACCTTAATCCCACTATTTTTCCATAATGATCTTGAGGATGTGAACTTTATTCCTTCTTTTATGTGAAAAGTGAGAAAATGGATAGACGATGCCTTAAGGATACAAAAGATTATAGGTCATTTCATGATTTCTTGCCAACTTAAACAATTCATAACTCTCTCAATTTTTGGAGATTTTTAATGTTTCATGTTTCAAAATTTCATTCAAGAGGTCTATTTAATGCCAACTTTTTTGGTCAATAGCAAATTCCAAGAGGAAGGCCATGTTTGGATACAAAACATTATAGGTCACTTTTGAAGAAAAACTTGAAATATTTCAATGTATGGAAAGTCAACCTATTTTTCCCAACTTTGACTCATTGCAACTTTAAGCTCAAACATCCATTTTATTCTATTATTTTTCCATTGCAATGCTTGTAATCTCATCTTTCTAAAGCATCAAGAACCATGCCCTAAGACCCCTTGAACTGAGAATGCCTATTTCAAAAGTAGTAACTTGGAGTTGAGGTTTCTCCAAAATTCAGAATTTGAATTCCTTAATTTGGCTTTTAAACACAAAATTGTTGCGTGTTTTTGCTTCTAAACATGTCTAGTGAACTTCCAGAAGTGATTAGCATAGCAAACGCAAGGTTTTCATGAGTTTTGATTAAAATAGAAGTCACACTTTTCTTGTTTGCAACTTCACACGATTTCCCCCCAAACTTCATCATTTCACACGCTTGGACGTTCCATCAGCTTCCCTATAAATAGAGGTTCATTCCCCATTCATTTCCTTAATCTTTGGGAGCCAAAAACACTCTGCTAAAACCTCACACGAACCCATCTTTTTTGAAATCAGTTTCTGAGATTTAAGTTTCTTTCTCCAAAATTCTTTGCACATTCATCATCCTTAAGCATCATACAAACTCTCTAGCACTTAAACCAAGCAAAACGAGCCATAATTCAAGCTACAGAAGTCCAGTTTCAGAGCTTCTTTCTTGAACTTCGAAAAGGTAGAATTCTCCACCGTTTGAATCCAAATAAAGCACCAACCTATTCTACTCCTTCTCCTGATTCTTCTGCTTCTTACAATTTTTAATCCATTGACAATTGAGAGAGAAATATCAAATTGAAGGTGCTCGCTATTTTCTGGGTTTTTGATTCATATCTCTTTACATACCTTATATAAATTTGGCGCGATGGTGATGTTAGGATCATCTTGAAGAGTCGAATCCAATGATACTAGTCTAGGATCCTACTTTTTCTATTTGAAGGATCTCACAAAATCTCCATTGTAGGGTGTCTGGAGATTAAAGACGATGACCTGTCTTGTCTCAGCCAATGATAGCGTGCCAAACGTTTTAATTTCATTGGTTGCCTTTTGTTGATCCTATGCGTATCTCACTAAGGTTCATATCAAGAACAGTGCGTCTGGTTCATTGGATCAGCTTACTAACGCGTTTTGACTATGATCTGATGGCCCATATCATTTTGGTTTTATTTTATTTTCTGATTTTTATATTTTAATTGATTTAATTTTCAAAAATTCAGAACTCTTTTATTTTTTATCAAAAAATTATGAAAAAAATTCACAAAAATACTTTGAATTATTTCTGATCTCATGACTATTTTTTCACATTTTTATTTTGACATTTGATATTTTTTATATTTTTTGCATTATTTTCTTTCTTTTAATTACTTTAAAAATACTTTCTGACATTTTTTAATTCTAAAAAAATTCATAAATATCATTTTACATATTTCTGACTTTTTGAAAATTTTATGGAATTTTATATGGATGTTTACTATTTTTTGATCTATTTTCTATTTGTTTGAGCAATTTTAATTAGTTTAAAAATAGTTTCTGACATTAAAAAATTACCAAAAAGTTTATTAAAATATTTGAGTCTATTTTTTATTTTTCTATGACCTTATTTCTTTTTTATGAATCAATTTGCATATAGTTGATTTTTTTCCTTTATTTTCATTTTTAAACCCTTTTCAACATATATATATATATATATATATATATATATATATATATATATATATATATATATATATATATATATATATATATATATATATATATATATATATATATATATATATATATATATATATATATATATATATATATATATATATATATATATATATATATATTAAATGTAATATTATTTTGTGATTATTTTCTGGCTGATCTTGGGTTGAATTTTTGATCATGAACTTTGTTAACATCATTGGATCCATGGTGTTGAGTCTAACTCCATAAAAATGGATGAATGATTTTAATAATAGTTTGATTAAATTTCAATTCAAATGTGGTTTATATATTCTTTCCCACCCTTCTTCATCTTATCCCTTTCTTATTACACTATGTGTTATTGGAGCATGATCTCTATATCATGTCTCAAAATAAATGGTGCATAGATTGCTATTGACCGGCCTCAAAATAGGTGTGACTTCTATATAAGTCCACTTACGATTGTTTAACATAGCGCTAAATTTTGTCCCGATTAGAGAAAATGATCATTCGTGGCCTAAACTTATGATTGCAAGGACAAGATATTAATTTGAACCCTTTGATCCAATAACCTTGAGATTCATTGTGTAGAGGCTTTGGTTTTACCAATCTTCTGATGGATCTTTATCAATTTTGGTCAACGCGGATCACTTAAACATCATTGATCATTATATGTTACATTGAGGATTCTTAAATGGATGATATACTTGACATAAAGCAAATGCAATTCATTGTGTAGAGGCTTTGGTTCTACCAATCCTCTAATGAATTCCAAATGCAAGATTCAAGATGGTCATCCTACTAACCACTAATTATGGACAATTGATTTTATTTTATGCTTTTACTTTATGCTTTATTTTATGCTCTTTACTTTATGCACCATTTACTTTGGCATTTACATTTTATGCTATTTTTCATCTTTGCTCACCTGAGCTCCTTTATATTCTTGTCATTTTTATTTTTCTCACTTGAGCATTTCTTTTCTTTTTTAAGATACTTAATAATCAACATGAACCATAAAAATCTTTAATGATACTTGGACTCTTTGGTTACTATCCTTGGCATTATGGAGTATTGGACTTCTTGGACTTAGGATTAGAAACCTTGGCCTATGTTGGAGACCTTGTGACCTTAATTGATATTTTGTATGGAGTTCTTTAGGTTTACCTCAAGACATTGGGTTGTTTGTTTTTTTTGTGTGCAGGTTATTGTGATTACATACTTTGTTTGTAATTTGGAATTCACCCATATACAGCCGTTACTCTGCCAAATTTTTGTGAAGACTTAATACACTTCAAGTTTGGTTCTCTCAAGAGGTCTAGTATCTTTGCTTGCTTGGTTTCAATGTAAAGAATGGGAATTTTATCTTGACTCATAATGTCAAGTATTGGCTTCTTGTTGGTTAGATGTTTCTTCTCCTTAGCTTTGACCTTATGCTTTAATATAGTCTCTTCTTCTCCTCCCATCTTCTTTAATTTCAAAAATCTTCTCCCTCCTTTTGAAAACTATTCTTCTTTTTTAAACTTGAACTACTTTCATAATAAATTTGGACCTAGGTCAATGCATTTTCAAAACCTTTTCCTAAATAAAATTCAATCAACTTAAATAAAACCGTGACATTTTTTGTGAGAAGACTAAAAGTCAATCAATCTCATTTCAAACTATTTTGCCACTTTGGATTTTTACTTTAAAACTTTTCTCAAAAGATTGGACTCTTGTCAATCCTTGTAGTGATGCAAAAAACTATACTTCTACAATATGTAGTAAAGTGAGATATTTTCCACTTGGGTGTTGAGTGAGGCATTGTTTATTTTAAAATCCAAGCCATATCCTCCACCTTGAGATGATGCAAATTCTCCTTTCTCATGATTGTGGGTGGTAAGTATGTTTTCCACACGGACAATGACGATGATGTCTTATCTCATAAAATTAACCAACAGACTTGTGTTTTAAAATTTTTAAAAGGTTAACTATGTGTACCCTGATCCCGTATTGCACGAAAGGTGGTACGTAGGCACTAAGGGTTCGCAACCGCGGCGGGTGAAAAAATCATAAAAAATACTTCTCTTCTCACCTCCACCATCTATTTCTATATAACACATTTTATAGCCAAAATATACAGATTTTACAAAGAGGTTTCTACGGAGTACCGTAGATGTTTAGGGTGATAATACCTTTCCTTTGCATAAACAACCCCCTTACCTTGAATCTTTCCCCATCTTTTTGGGTTAATCGCTCTTTTCCCATTCCTTTGGAAACAATAAAGCGCGGTGGCTATTTTTATTTTGATCTATATAAGTCTAGTCAATCTAATGGCTTAGTCTTAAACATTTCTACCGCTACAACATCCATACCAAGGACTCCTTCCCCTTATACCGCCTTCAAACGTTCTTCTAACAACCGATACCTTCTATCCTAAACCTGAACTTCTGGCTCAGAACACCGTACAGAGAACTGATCATCATCCTGATCAAACTCAAAGTCCCGCTCTTGACAATTTCTTACACCACACGGATTATCTCTTTGGTTCCCCAGAAGACGAGGTCTCGAGGATGAAGTAAATTTCCCCATGTAGCACACAAAAGGGTTTCCAGGTGGCCCATGAAAATTCCCAATGGGCTGATCTTGTACATCCCCCAGTCCCACAGAAATGTCCTGGTAAAGCCCTGGATTCCCACCATCCACTAGATAGCAACGTTGATTGTTGACAATGGCAGCCAATTCCTCCTGTCGGAAATTCACATTGGTGATGACTTCCATGAATTGGGTCATTTGAGTAGCCATATGGGCTCTCATTTCAGCGAGTTCAGCATGGACTTGCTCCATCTATCTTGGTAAATTGTTTCTGGTAGAATACCGATGAGTAGTTGTCTTGAATTATGAATAAGAAAAGCAGAATAATAAGAATACCATCCTGAGATGACCTGTCATGTTATGATATGTATGATATGCATGATGTGTTTTGTTATTTCGAGGTTACTTTACAAGTTTTGTAAAACATCAGGAATAACAACCAAGCACAAAAGAAAAATAACAAAGATTATAATGCAAAACTTCTTTATTTACAAAAATGTCAAAATACTGATTCTCAAAATCCACTGAATTTGAATAAGATAAAAAGATCCCATCCAACAAGACTGGTGGTGATCTCTACACAAAAACGATAAAGAAAATCAAAGGGGTGAATATCCTATCCCCACATGAAATAAAGGTCCCTTCTCTTGGAAATGCTCCTCACTCCACTCCTTGGTCTCCTGGAATAGTTGTATTGTCCTTGGGCAGTCATGTTCT
Organism: Vicia faba; assembly: GCA_948472305.1. NCBI lineage: Eukaryota > Viridiplantae > Streptophyta > Magnoliopsida > Fabales > Fabaceae > Vicia > Vicia faba. The sequence continues at coordinate 143,928,291 of OX451735.1, forward strand.
TCAACAATGATTTTAATCACCACATCCTTTTGGAATAGTTGTTCTTCTAAGTACTGACATTGCTCCAGAAAGTGATCACATATTTTGCATTCTGGCGGAGAAATAGGTATAGGTGCATGCTCCAGCTCTTCTATCTGACTTCGGAGCTTTGCATTTTCTTCCCTTACACGAGTCATCTTCTCTTCGTGCTTCTGATCTTTCAATTTGACTTCATTGAGTTGCCTTTCCAATTCTTTAACCCTCTTGCTATGACATGCTTTTAAGTTCTCTTTTTCTACTTGGAGACTCTTTACCTTTTGTTGACTTTTAAGAAGTGTCGCATCCTGAATATTAGTTAAGCTCGACTTCTCAATCCTCGACCTCTTTGATTGTTCACATGATCTACGTCCCTCCAGTATATAGTCTTTCTCCCGATTCTCCCTCCAAAGTCTTCTCTTTTCTTGTAGAGCAAAGGAAAGTTCAATATTCTTATCCTCCAGATCAGCTTTTGCATTTTTGAGGCACGCCATTGGTACAACTTCGGACTCTCCTGGCGTGGATTGCTTATAAGATGTCCTGCCATGAGAAAGGTGATCAATCTCCTTTTCATAAGATGGGAATTTATCTATCGGTGGATTATACATAGGTTGCGAGTACAATGGTTCTTCCCTCTTATAAGGTAACAACAACACCTTCACTCGATCCTAGATCCATCTTGAATAGGCGTCGAGAGTCGTACCTCCGCTTCTATCAAAAGACTGCTTTCCCTTTTGATGAATGTGTTTCTAGAAGACTTTTACTCTTTCAAACATAGCAGCATCCCCTCCTTTGCCGAAATAAATGGTTTCTGTCTCCTCCCGCTCAGTAGGCTCATTTGTCATTACGAATCCAAATTGGCGTCGTGCTAAAATGGGATTATAATTGATGCAAACTTTGGTTCCCATGAGTGGAACGTTATGAAACTCACCACAACTTATAATGAACTCCTTCAAAATTCCCATGTTGTCCCAAACAATATCATAAGAAGTGAGTCCCATGATCCGTGGGGCCCAAAGAGACATCTCAGAAGTGTCGACAAATGGTCCCCTGGTGAGCATGTGCATGATGAACCATTTGTAAAGTAAATTTTTACCACATACCACATCACCCCTCTTTCCATGCCGGGGATGAATAGTAAAGTAAGTGTCAGCCAATAATGTCGGTACCGGATTGTCATTCATAAAGACACAAATTGCTGCCAAATCCACCATCCTTTCTGCCACAGGTAAGAGGACCAAACCATAAATTAGTACGGATAATAACGTATTGAAAGCCATCCACTTTCCTTATTCTACAAATCCCTTGGCTTTATTTATCAGATAATCCTTAGAAATACCATGTACGTCATATTTCTTGATCCAATTGCCTTCTACTTCGCTAATGGTCAAATAAAGAGCTTTAGTGATAGCCAGGTAGTTGGTAATTTTAGGCACTTGAGCAAACGTAATATTTTCTGTGATCTTTATATCAATAATATATACGTATTCTTCAAGAGTTGGTGATAGCCGGTAGTCTTGAAAAGTAAAGCAACGTAGTTATGGATCATAGAACTGAAGAAGCACTCTTAACGCCCATTCTTCATAAAAATCGTTCACCAGTGGCAACAAGTTTCCATACCGTTTCCTGAAAATGTTTTCATTTGGACCATTCACAAGGGCTCCAAAAGCTTGCAATCGACCCCCATAAAACACAAATTGATAGACAACCTTCTTCCTAAGAGTTTCTGCACTCGTACTCATGTTGTTATTCGTCCGGATGCCAATGACAACTTCTAAATACCCTGGAAATAACATGCATATGTGAATTAGACATACATACATTTTCTCTTGCAGTTTTTTATAAAATAAATATGCCATGAGGTGATGCAAACACAAAGGAATCAAGGTATCTACTGTGTTGTTCTGAATATGCTGGGAAACCAAGATCCAGAACTTTGTAAAATAACCAATCATTCCTTTTTAGAAATCCAGTCACAAACGAAAAGAGTCACCAATGGTACCTGTAAGGATCAACATTCCCTCCCCGCTCACAGGTTAAAACTAGGTCAGGGTATGGCAAGGGTAACTCAGAATCATGGGTACGCATGAAGCCACAATCTTCGAAAAACTGATATGAAACGATAACACCCCATTTGTAATCTCATCTGAGCATGGACGACATGACCCCACTAGAAAACCAGAGTCGACTAGCCGTTCATGTTCCACTCAATTCCTACGGTTCTTATAGTTGTCACTTAGCCTGGGTATTGGGCCTTTTACCTCTTGTAACACCCACCTAACATGATAGCAGAGCCAACACAGTAGATAACCAAACATATGGAAAGCGGTAAAATGCATGCACAAGCATATGCAAACACTATATACAAGGCTGGAAATAAATAAACACCCAAAGAAATAAACCAAAAAGAGCTAGGACCGACTCCGGGATGGACCAACAATAGGTCACTCATTCCCCAGTGAAGTCGTCAGCTAAAACAACCGGCCGAATCATCAACTGATAATAAAATTAATGAAGTCGCCACCGAACATTGAGAGGGGAAAGGTAAACATCGAGAAATCCTGAGAAGGGTGAAATCCCAGTCTTGCGACTGAGAGATCGGGTAAGGGAGTCTGCTATGCGAGGGGAAAGTATTAGCACACCACACGCCCGTAGTACTCTACGGTATCCACTCTTGTTTTTTCTAATCTAAGGGTGTGTAAATCTATAGCTAAAGCTTAATAGATAAAAGAAAATGCAAATAGGGAATGCATGCAAAAGAAAAGAGAAAATAATGTAGTGAAAATAAAATTTGTGCTCGCTTGGAACCTACCCTAGTGCCTACATATCCCTTTTAAGGAATCAGAGCAGCCGTAGTTCGACACATATATTTTGGTTGGTTTGTGTTTTTTAGTTAAGACAAAAGCAACAATCAAATGGAAAAACATCAGATAGAACAAAAAAAGTGTCAACAAGGATGATAAAATAGAAAAAAGAGATGACAAGACATCGCATGGAAACACAAACTCAGATAAGCTGTAAAACGCCAGCATGATAGCAAAATATCAGACAAGATGATGAAACATTACACCTAACAATGATATTGAAAATCATAGTAGGATAACAAACATGTGTGTTGGCAAAACATCGGCTACAAACATGTGCGATGGTGAAACATAGGCTAAAAGAATGTGCGATGGCAAAACATCGACTAAGAGATAGGAAGATAACATGGCAAAGATGGCGAAACATCAATAAACAAGAGTACAAAACATCACACCTAACAAAGATATTGAGAATCAAAGTAGGATAACAAACATGTGTGATGGAGAAACATCGGCTAAAAGAATGTGCGATGGAGAAACATCGGCTAAAAGAATAGAAGATAACATGGCAAAGATGGCGAAACATCAATAAACCAGGGAACAAAACATCACACCTAATAATGATATTGAGAATCAAGGTAGGATAGCAAACATGTGAGATGGTGAAACACCGGCTAAAATAATGTGCGATGGAGAAACATCGGCTTCAAACAAATATGCGATGGTGAAACATCAGCTAAAAGATAACAGGGTATCATGGAAAAGATGGCGAAACATCAATAAACCAAATGATAAAACATCACACCTACTAATGATATTAAGAATCAAAGTAGGATAACAAACATGTGTGATGGCGAAACATCGGCTTCAAACAAATATGCGATGGCGAAACATCGGCTAAGAGATGACAAAATATCACGGCAAGGATGGAAAAACTTCCATTGTCAAAGCCAGAAGGCGCACAAACAAATAAGATTGGTTTGTATTTTTTTACCTTGAAGAAGGATTTAAGTTTATTAGAGATGTTTTATGATTTTCCAAGAAGAAGTTAGTTTTAAAATGCAATATGCAAAGAAAAAGAAAACAACTAAGGGAGACTATCTTAATATCTAGCCCTAATGTTATTATGCAATGATTGGCCCTAAGGTGGAGGATGAAAGAGGGAAGCTTCTACCCTATGTTAGCATGAATGGATTCCTATCCTAGGGTCTAGCTCGAGGACTAACCCTACATGAGCAATCCTAAGGTAGCATGGTAAAAACCAAACAAGTAAACAAACTAGTGTTTAAACATGAGTATCAAGGTACCTATGCAGAATTGCCTTAAACAAGTCTTTAAATAAACCAGAGGGGTTCTAGACATGATCAGCAATGGAAGTCCCCGCCATACATCTCTATTCCTATTTGTCATGGCAAGGAAAGCGATGAAACCCCTACTTCTCAGGATCTCTAGAAAGCAGTAAATGGCAGAGATAAGGGGGTAGTAGTGCAATACTAAATGGATAAATGTCCGTAGTAACTAAATGAGAGAAAGAGACCCAAATAAATTCAAGAAAGCTAGCATCAGTAAATAAATCAAGTCAGAAAACACGCCATCAAATATAAGCATTGAGGCTTCAAATATGAACATATCCCACAAGTGATGTATAGAAGTTACAATCACATATATATCCTGCAAAAGAATAACAAATATACAAAGCACAATAATAGTGCAAGCACAACCAATTGTGTTCCAAAAATAAAGTGGAACACTACAGCATCAAGTCAAAATTGAAAACTTTCCTCAGAGTGCCTCACACATTCAACAGACAAATTAGTGATTTCAAAGAGAAATGATAAACCAAATTGACAAAGATAGGCAAGTAATGAGAACTTGAATGATTCAATGATGAACTCAAGTGTACAAAACAGGGGAGAGGATGATAAAAATAAAAGAGATTAATCTCTTATGGGTTTCACAAATGCATTCCCTTTACCTCTAATACAAAAGAAAAGGAAGGCTTGATCATCAAATTTAAAATAGAATAAAATGATTCAAAAATTAGAGGTCAAGTGATCTCAAGTCTTTATGAGACTATCCTTGATGTATAATTCCCCCAACATGTTATCATTGGTCATTTGATGACCTCAAACTCAAGACAAAAATTCAAAACTCAAAGCAAAATTCACAAAAAAAAACCATCTCTTAGTAGGTATGGATCAAAAAGTGCTCATCAACCAATTATGAGAAGTCAAGAGGATTGACTTGAATTAGTGTGAGAAAACAGAATTAGTATGATCATTAAGTGCCAAATTATAGGCCTCACATAAGTTCATTGGCCATCCAACAAATTGCAACAAAGAAATGAAACATCAATTGGTCACTTTCACTTCAAAAATTCATCAAAAATAGAAAAGAACTTCAATAATTAAAACCAAAATTTATTTAAAATTTTTGAGATATGTAGAAGTCATAAAACAAGTTTGAAGTTCATGGATAGTAGAAGAGAAGATCAAGTGAGGCCCAAGGATCAAAACTAGTTGGCAAAACTACCAAACTAGACAAGCTTTCAAAACAATTTATGGAAAAATATTCAATCAAGTCAAATAATTCAAGAAAAATGGTTTTTAGATCCTAAATACATCAATGAACCTTAAACAAGACCCAAATTCCAATGAAAACCCAAGGCAAACTGGTTTTGAAAATAAAACTTGCAATGTAAGCCACAAAACCCTAATTGTTTGAATTTTAATCTTAAATATTAATTAAATAAGATCAAAATTCAAAAAATTCAATCCAAGATTATACAAATCACAAGGAAACCCTTAAGATGAGAAGACATATTTTCCACATTTTTGGAATTAAATAAAAGTCAAAAACAAAATCAAATTCAAACCATTAAACAATTAAACAAATATTCACCTCTTTAAAATAAAATTCTAATCAAAATTAGGAAAATATCTAACCAAAGTTATATTCAAATACTAGAATTAAAAATAAGCATCCAATATTTTTTTGGGAATTTTCTACATTTTAAAAATATGGTTAAAATAATTGACAAAACATAAGAAGCAATTAAATCTTATTAATTAATTAATAAACTAAAAAAGGGAAATTCTAAAATAAAATTCATAAACCTAAAATAAATTAATCAAAGTGTCTAAAATATTTTTGATATATTATTTGTACAAAGGAAAGGTCAGAAGCAAAAATTAACAAAAAAGTTATGCAAAAAAAATCAATTAAACAAGATTAATTAATGCACGAATTTTTTTCACCAATCAAATGATTTTTAAAAATTCAAAAAAAAAATATGAAAAATACTAGAAATTAAGATAAACCTATGGTAATTTTTTTTAGAATTTTTGAAAATTTTTTGATCACAAAATAAAATCATAGAAAACAATTAAAAAAGAAAATTATGAAATTACATTAAAACTCAAATGGACCAATCAGATCCAGCAACGTCGTCGTCTTCTTCCATGAGACAAACCTAAAAAGCGCATTTTACAGTTTCAAACTCCTAAGTTCTAATCAAGATCTCTTCCTCATTTCACCACTAAAATTAGTGATTCGAAGCTCAAAACAAAGCCAGATACATCCTCTACATCATGCTACTTATAGATCTCAAAAAGATTGACTAGGTAATTAGAAATCTGGATGCGAAAATTGCAAAAACTCATTGAATATGAATTATTCAGAAGTTCGAAAATGATCTATTCTTCAAATTCAAGCAAATTTATACGCCAAACCTATTATTTGGCCAGCTATGAGCATGCATTTAAGATCTTAAACTCCAAATCAAACTACATTGAGAGAAATCGAGATCTGATTTTTACCTCTTAAGTTGGAAAATTAATCCAACTAGTGCCTCTAAACTAACTTGAAACCCTATGAATCTTGCTTCTTAGGGTTCAATGAAGTGAAATTCAGAGAGAAATCGCAACTGGAACGAGTGAAAAAAGAGAGAGAGCTTCGAGCAATTTTTTGAGAGAGAGATAACTTCAGATTTTTGATTTTGTGAGGAGAATCAAGCGTGCCTTAAAAGAGAGTGAGATATGCCTTATATAGAGTGACTTCTGGAGGGTAAAAAGTTCTTTGAAGAACTCAAGACCGTTAGAAGCAAAATTGCAAAAAAAACAGAAAAAATGAAGAGACTGATATATGGTGATGTGTTTTGCTTCTGTTATGCCCAGCCTTGCAGTTTGGGTGATGTCATGTTGAGTGGAGTTTTGAGCAAAGAATGTGCATTTGGTGAGATGGCTATGCTGATCACGTGAGGGAAAAAATGAGAGAGGAGAAACTTGCCAATTTTGGCCAAGCATGAAGAAGGGGGGTCATGCACATAGTGTGACTTAGATTGACTTGTTTTGGTAAACAAAAAGTGTAAATTTTGTGCTAAACACATCCTGAATGCTACCTGGAATCAATCAAAACTAGATTTGTGCAAAAATATGCATCATGGCCATGGTTTACCAATATTCTGGCCAACTGACTTTATGCTTAGGCCACTTGAAATTCCTTCGTGCGTTTTGGATGCTTGAGGGGCCTTTCAAGAGCTCTCATAATATAGAACGTCATAGGGCTTTGAATTTTTAAAAATGATGTTGAATTCATAGAGAAGAGATGTTTCAAAGTTAAGGAAAAAGTATGATTTGGCTTGCCTGGTCCGCACGCGCGCATGGGCATGCATTGCGTGCATGCAGTTAGCCTTGAAGCAACAACTTTGAGGTGTTATAACTCACTCAAATTTTTGCCAAATTGGATGATTCAAAGTTCAATGATAAGCTCTTATGGAAGAAAACAAAATGTTCTTTTTGATTTTTCAAATTGAGGCTTAAGTCACAAGAAATTGATTCCACAAAATGGCATGCCAAGTGTTTGGTGAAATTATGCGCGTGACTTGCCCAAGAGAAGTCATCTAGACACATAGAATTTTTTTCAATTTTCAAGTAACTTCTTGAACAAGTCAAACTCAAATTCAACCTTTCTCATGATTCTAAGGTTAATTTGGGCATGAAATATGAAAAGAGAATGTTTAAATTGCTGGTTGACCAAAAGTTGACTTGGTTAACTTTTGATTTTATTGACTTTGGTCAAAATGACCAATTTTCCCCTTTTGATAAATTAAACCATTTCCAATCCAAATTGAACCTTAATTTTTCAATCATAGATGCTTAATAACATGTGGTGAATCATGGAAACAAGTTTGGGTGAAAAGTCAGAGAAATCCTGATTAAATCCAAAACCTAGTTATGTACCCTATACTAGGAGATAGTTGATCAAGCTTCAAAACCCTAATTCCACTAGGCATCATGAGAGACTCTTTGAAAAAATTTGATTCCAATGATGATAAGAGAATTATGATTCATGAATTGGCTCATCTAGACCCCAATTACTTCAAGTTGGACCAAACCCTAATTTTGACTGGTTCCTAAAAGGAGAGTGATTCTTCTTTCAAATCAATACAAACTTCAAACCTCTTATAGATGAAAAGACTTTGAGACATGAGGGCCCCTTGTGGTTTGAGAAATTCAATGTTTGGTAGAAAGAGATCCCTTCTTACACCAATTGTCAACGCTATCAACTAGCACCTCTTGTATACAACTTGAGAGCCAAAGTATCTTAATCCCATCACAAAGTATGAGTGCAATGCCATATGATGTCTATGATGAAACATAAGCCTACATCAAGAGGGTAAATTTTGGGGTGCAACACCCTCCATCAGATCCTTTTGCACCAAATCCTTGAAAAGTATAAATTGAGAAGTTTTATGACCAAGAAAATTATGGAATTTACAAAATCCCCGTTTCTTTTTTTGTTCTAATGGGGTATTTTTCATGCCTGGAACCACTATTATCTGCCCATCAGTTACTAATAAATAAAAAATTTCTTTACATTTAGTTATATCGAATATATATGTCTTTATGGTGAATTTTTCATTTATTCTAGGTTCGACAGGATTTTTCCAGTTCGACAACTTCAACAATTTGCAAGCATAAGGAGGTCCTGGCTTAAGTTCTTCCATATTGACCTCATTCTCATCGAGCATGTCATCGAAATCAGATGATTAATCATCAGTTTCCACATATGAAACTTTCTCTTTCATATGATATTTATTTGTTCTAGCTTTCTCAGCCTTTATACATTCAACCTGACGAACCATGTCTGCCAATTGAGCCATATCCCTTAGGTATTGGGTATCCAATTATTCTTAATGGAGAAGCCTAAGCTAGCAGCATCCATTTCGACTAATTCATGTTCATGTACTTGGGTAAAGCACATCGCTTTTAAAAGTCAAAACCAATTTAGGTAATCATCAATTGACTCTATAAACTTTTGTTTTACACTCGAGAGTTCTTTTAGGATAATCTTGGATTGTCCCATATAAATTTTTTCATAAAATAGTTTCTCTAAACGAGTCCAATCATTAATGGAATGTGAAGGGAGCGTTATGAACCATGAAAAGGCAATTTTGGTTAGAGATCTAGGGAAATATCTCATCCTCAAATTCTCATTGTTAGAATATCTCCTACTTCGGTCAAGTATCGAGCAATATGTTCAACCATAAACTCATTGGTGTCCCCAGTAAACTTGTAAATTTTGGGACTTTGAAACCTCTTTAGAGTTCTGTTTATAATACATACTTCGACAATGGGGATGAGTAAGTAAGCCTCTGAAGGCCAGTATACATGCCATTTCAAGTAATTATTCATTCGAAGATGGGCTCCAAGTTCTCTTATCCTGCCAAGGAATCTTATCGAAATTGATGGACCACTTGGTCTGCATCTTGGTTTTGAATAACTACCACGACTAAAGGTATCATACCCCAAATTTGTTTGTATAGGTGTAGACAGTCAATCTCATATTTGTTAGAACTTTTGGTTTATTTTTATTAATTTTATATTTTTCTACTACATTTTATATTGACATCTAAATTATCTTTTTAAATTATTTCAATATAATGGGGTTCAATTTTGGGGAGGGGTGTTTGTTTCATAAATTATCAAATTGGTAAATGGCCCATTTACATGTTTTCGGAGGCGCATGGAAAAGTTTAAGTTAAATTAATTTAATTATTGTTGTTGGCCGAAGTCCACATTTATCTATAAATTATCTTTTTATCTTATATATATATATATATATATATATATATATATATATATATATATATATATATATATATATATATATATATATATATATATATATATTGTGTGTGTGTGTGTGTGTTTACTTTGGTTGACTGGAATCAACCATCGTGTAATATGATTTTGCTTCATTATTAATATTTAATTGTTATTTTTATTTTTATTTTTATCAATTGTGAGATAATGTTGAGTAAGTCAACTAAGGTTTTAAACCCTTTGTGCAAGCTCTGCAACCTCCTTCATCTTCATCCTTAAGTTAACGAACAGAGGCCAAAATTCAGAGCTTAAACAAATCAAATATTACAGAGAATCAAATCTTTTTTTAATTTATTGGATTTACATATGAATAACATCCAAATTCATTATGTTAATTCTCTATTTTTAGGTTTGGCATTAATCAGGGGCAACCTTCCAAGATTCAAATGTTGGGGCAGTATGTACCAAGTTCATCCTACTGCACGTAGGGTCAAAATTCCCCTTCAAGAAACTTCAAATACAAACTTTTCAAGCTTCGAATACTTCGGGAAATCTATGTCAAGTTCATGGTGAGGTCTAAGTTTCTTCTAAGTGTACTTCCTCCAGATCCTGGAGATTGAGGGGCACAACTTTCAAAATATTAATGTTGGGGCAAACCACTTTGAGGCTCGATCAAATGGAGTTGATTCAAAATGGTTCATCAAAGCCAAACATTTTCAAGAGTCTTTTAATCAGGGGAATAGTTCTAGATAGTGGGGTCGTTTGTATTATGATAAAACATTTTCCAAGCTCATATCCATATAGGGGCAAGCTCTCCGCGTACTTTCATAATCTCCAGTGGATCTTTCTCCTACATCAGCAATCTTCAAGTTCAAATCGAGTATCGAGAAATCATGATTGCATAACATTCAACCATCATGTGACAAGAAACCTTGTTGCATAGGCAAACCTCTACGATTTTATCATCTATGAACCATCATATGGGCGTCAATCAAAAGCTCACGAGTCTGCATAAATCATTGTCATGTATTCATTAGGTTACTTCGATCCAAAATCAAGTTATAATTATCATCTCATCCGGATGATGACTTCCAATAGCATGGATCTTACAAAGAGTCCAATTCTCATTGGCACATCAAAATTTCAACATCCATTGACGCATATCCAAGCCATCCATTACATGAATTGTTCAGTTGTTTTACGCATTAATGCCTGCATCTTCAAGCATACATGACATATCATAGACCGAGACTCGGAACCCCATAAAAATCTAGAGTCAATTTTTAGGGGAGTCACTATTATAATCTCTAACATATCTCCGACTATCCCTTTCAGTGAGTCTATGATACAAGCATTCTTCGACAAACTAAGGCGTGAGCAGCCTCACACAACCTCATTTCTTTGTCCATATGTAAGCATCCTTATGTAAAAGTCGTGAGCAGCCTCACACATTCCAAATCATCAGATTAATGTCTCTAGGTAACCTTACCAATGTTAGAGACATTGCTATCCATTTCACCTTTCCAAGCCACTAAGCTCACACTATTCCAGTAGTCCTAATAACGTTGGTGTAAAGCCCAATTCCCACCTGGCACATCTTTTCAAAAGCCCAACCCTTAATTGGCATGGCTTCTCTGAAAAATAGTTCTTGGCTGATAGCCTGCCTTAAGCATTGGTTTCATAGTTCAAATAACAGGGGCATTGCATTTACCAACAATTGCATCATTTCAATTTATAACATTATCATGTTAAGCATACATACCATACATCATGCATACATCAAACATAATCATATCAAATGTGCATACATGCATCACATTCAAATCATATATGCTCATCAAAAATTGCAGAAAAATATCAAGGCATGACTATCAGCTTAGACAAACTCAAATTCAAATCCAAGCTAAGCATTATCCATTCATCTTGCTATAGATACCTCGATTGAGAACGAATACAACCATCAAAGGTACCGCTATCAAAACATCACTAGGCAGCTTACCTACTATTCATATCCAAGGCCTAGTCATCACCAGCCTCCGGGCATTACACTTGCGATTATTAAATTCAAACTTTTCAAGTTCGAACATCTCAAAACATTCAAATTTATTTGGTTATCATGTTAATAAAGTCTCGGTTGAGAACAGTCACAAACAGCTTCATTAGAAAACAAATTGGGTTTTATTTCTTCATGATTATAGTCTTGGGTGAGGATAGACACAATCGACATCATCACTGAATTTTGGGATTCATTTCTTCATGTTTATAGCCTTGGTTGAGAACAGACACAACCGTTATCATCAGTGAAACTTTGATTTCAATCTTCAAACCTAGCATTTTTATGCTAAACATTTACCTTGGTTGAGGACAGACACAACCGATAAAAATTTGATCTCATCTTTGATCTAGTTCTCTAAGATTTGATCATAAAAAGACAAATTTTTCTGTGATATAACTCATTGCGTCAGTCTCCATGCAGCAATGTGTTTCCTCCTCTACGATATAACCCATTGTGTCATGGAGACTGACATAATGAGTTATATCACAGAAAAAGCCGTCTTTCGATTATCAAATCTTAGATAAACCCATTGCATCAGTCTCCATGCAGCAACGTGGGAAATCTATAATATAGCTCATTGCGTCGTGCTCCATGCAACAATGTGCAAAATCTACAATATAACTCATAGCCTCAGTCTCCATTCAGCGATGTAGTTATCAATCTTTTTTCAATTATCTATCCCCTAGGTTGTGATAGATATGCGAATAAATCCGCGTAATCCATTGCATCAGTCTCCATGCGGAAATGTATTATCAAATGGTGTTTTTTTTATCCTCTAGGTTGTGATAAATACACAGCTTCCACTTCTGCAATATAACTCATCGCCTCAGTCTCCATGCAGCAATGTAGTTATCAAGATTATTTCAATTATCTATCCCCTAGGTTGTGATAGATATGCAAATAAATCCCTGTAATCCATCGCATCAGTCTCTATGCAGGAATGTATTATCAAATGGTGTTTTATTTATCCCCTAGGTTGTTACAAATACACAATTTCCTCCTCTGCGATATAGCTCATTGTGTCAGGCTCCATGCAGCAATGTTAAAAATCTGCAATATAACTCATTGCCTTAGTCTCCATGCATCGATGTAGTTATCAAGCTTTTTTTAATTATCTATCCCCTAGGTTGCGATAGATGTGCAAATAAATCCATGTAATCCATTGCATCAGTCTCCATACAGCAATGTATTATTAAATGGTGTTTTATTTATCCCCTAGATTGTGATAAATACATAGTTTCCTTCTCTATGATATAAGCTATTGCACCAGTGTCCATGCAGTGATATGGGAAATATGTGATTTAATTCATTGCGTCAGTCTCCATGCAGCGATGTTGTTATCAACCTTTTTCAATCATTCACCCCTTAGGTTGTGGTAGATGTGCAAATTGCTGGTTCATATTATTTATTCTCTAGGTTACAATGAATACGTGAATTCATCCTTGCATTATTTTCTCTCTCAATTGTAGTAAACACGACGAAGTCAGCAATATAACTCATTGCATCAGGCTCCATGCAACAATATATTTATCAAGCTCTTTTCAAACATCTATCCCCTAGGTTGCGATGAATAGAAAAAATCAAATCAAATACAAACTTACTATATTAGTCTCCAAGCATTATTAAGTCAACTTTTTCAAAACTTGTATTTTTGTAAATATGCAAAATAAAAAATCTAAAATCTCTCTTAGATACTGAAGAGTTATTCGTGTCGTCGTATCTGAGTTAAATCAAAACATTGGTTCAAACGCTGGTAAGATGATACATCATCATTTATAATTAATCTTCAATCATATCTCTCTATCAAACTCTGGTAGGATTATGCATCATCATCTTTGCCTATTTCTTTATTCAAACTCTGGTAGGATGATACATCATCGCCATTGCCTATATCTTGGAGCTTTGAGGTATGATATATCAGTGTACCCTTATTTAATAATTCTTTGGTCCAAATTTTGGGGTCTTCCATTATTTAATAACCCTCTGATTCGAACATGTGAGACCTGCATATTCTTGCACCATTCAATCAAAGAGTGATTAAATAGAGGCAACTGCCATACACCAAATTTGCAGCCCTTTATCATTACGGTCGAAATTAATCTCAAACTATGATTTTTACAAAAAAAAATTGATTTACATTAGTATTTTGGGATTCTATAAATATTTGTTCTTAAGTCCAGTTAAAAATATAATAATTTATCTCAAATTATTTGTATTTTTAAAATAGAAAATATTTTCACACCTTTTATATACTTTCAATTTAGTTTATTTACAAATGAGTAACATAGTGTGATACGGTGGGAGAACTGACTTGGTTGCTTTGCGTTTTATCGCAAATGTTACGGTTACAAGAGTCGCCACCGACTTTTCTTTTATCCAAAAGGAAAGGTGAAAAAGCACGGGAAAGACCTTTGAGACTATTTCTTGAGTTCGGGGTGTAAATTATGAAAAGGGAAGGTATTAGAACCCTTTTCATCCATGGTTTTACATGGGCTCTTAGTTACTTGCTAGATCATTTGCTTTTGTTTGAAATAGTGCTTTGTGTGGTTTTTTGAAAGTATTTTGTAAAGAGGCCATTGTTTAGGCAATCTTTGTAATGATTCTCGTTCGTAAGAATGTATACAAAGATGTTGATCTTTTGAATATGTTTTCAAGTTTGTAAGATGTTTGAAAGTGTAGGTGTTTGTTTTGAAAATAGCAAGGATATTTGTTTTGAAATGGAGCAAGTAATTAGGAGAATTCTACCTACTTAAAAGTCTTTCTTGTTCATTTTATTTTCCTTTGACATTGTTATCTTACCATTGATTTGGTAAGTAACTCTATTTTTGGATGTAAACGGGATGGTCGTGGGTCATCGTATAACCATGATTAGCAATGTTTAAAGGTATCTTAGGATTCTCTTTAGGGACTAAGATCATTTGAAAGGCAACCTAGATAGTGTCATCGAGTGACTATGATCTTGTATTTTGCTTGTTTTTGCTAAGATACCTCACATGTGTAATATGGCCATTTTGTATAAGGCAACCAAGTGGAATAACCCTAGGGGTGCTTGTGTGCAAGTGTATTGTTTTCATGCTTGTTTTTTGCCTTGAATTAGGGTTTTCTAAGTATTGGTTTTAGTCTTTCCATACAAACCCTAATTACTAGCAATTGTATATAAAACGATAAATTGCGGAATTTAAAGTTACTACGGTATTACAACATTTGTGGGAGGGGTGTACAAATTGAATGGGGATTGCAAGAATGTAAACCTAGTTAGTCTATTACAACCATATTGAATGGGTATCAATGTACATGGAATTAAATGAATACAATGTGCAAAAAGAATAAATATGCAACAATGTAAGTGTGAAGAAAAATGAATATTTTGTTTGGTTTTTCATGAGAAAAGGGAATTTGTCTTAACCTAATTAATTAAAGAAAATAATTAATAAAAATTAAACCCTAAATTTTCTAAGAAAAGATTTTTAAACAAAACCCTAATTCATTCATTGATTAAAGAAAATAAGTTTAGAAACAATAAACAACCCCCTTACCTTGAATCTTTCCCCATCTTTTTGGGTTAATCGCTCTTTTCCCATTCCTTTGGAAACAATAAAGCGCGGTGGCTATTTTTATTTTGATCTATATAAGTCTAGTCAATCTAATGGCTTAGTCTTAAACATTTCTACCGCTACAACATCCATACCAAGGACTCCTTCCCCTTATACCGCCTTCAAACGTTCTTCTAACAACCGATACCTTCTATCCTAAACCTGAACTTCTGGCTCAGAACACCGTACAGAGAACTGATCATCATCCTGATCAAACTCAAAGTCCCGCTCTTGACAATTTCTTACACCACACGGATTATCTCTTTGGTTCCCCAGAAGACGAGGTCTCGAGGATGAAGTAAATTTCCCCATGTAGCACACAAAAGGGTTTCCAGGTGGCCCATGAAAATTCCCAATGGGCTGATCTTGTACATCCCCCAGTCCCACAGAAATGTCCTGGTAAAGCCCTGGATTCCCACCATCCACTAGATAGCAACGTTGATTGTTGACAATGGCAGCCAATTCCTCCTGTCGGAAATTCACATTGGTGATGACTTCCATGAATTGGGTCATTTGAGTAGCCATATGGGCTCTCATTTCAGCGAGTTCAGCATGGACTTGCTCCATCTATCTTGGTAAATTGTTTCTGGTAGAATACCGATGAGTAGTTGTCTTGAATTATGAATAAGAAAAGCAGAATAATAAGAATACCATCCTGAGATGACCTGTCATGTTATGATATGTATGATATGCATGATGTGTTTTGTTATTTCGAGGTTACTTTACAAGTTTTGTAAAACATCAGGAATAACAACCAAGCACAAAAGAAAAATAACAAAGATTATAATGCAAAACTTCTTTATTTACAAAAATGTCAAAATACTGATTCTCAAAATCCACTGAATTTGAATAAGATAAAAAGATCCCATCCAACAAGACTGGTGGTGATCTCTACACAAAAACGATAAAGAAAATCAAAGGGGTGAATATCCTATCCCCACATGAAATAAAGGTCCCTTCTCTTGGAAATGCTCCTCACTCCACTCCTTGGTCTCCTGGAATAGTTGTATTGTCCTTGGGCAGTCATGTTCTTCAACAATGATTTTAATCACCACATCCTTTTGGAATAGTTGTTCTTCTAAGTACTGACATTGCTCCAGAAAGTGATCACATATTTTGCATTCTGGCGGAGAAATAGGTATAGGTGCATGCTCCAGCTCTTCTATCTGACTTCGGAGCTTTGCATTTTCTTCCCTTACACGAGTCATCTTCTCTTCGTGCTTCTGATCTTTCAATTTGACTTCATTGAGTTGCCTTTCCAATTCTTTAACCCTCTTGCTATGACATGCTTTTAAGTTCTCTTTTTCTACTTGGAGACTCTTTACCTTTTGTTGACTTTTAAGAAGTGTCGCATCCTGAATATTAGTTAAGCTCGACTTCTCAATCCTCGACCTCTTTGATTGTTCACATGATCTACGTCCCTCCAGTATATAGTCTTTCTCCCGATTCTCCCTCCAAAGTCTTCTCTTTTCTTGTAGAGCAAAGGAAAGTTCAATATTCTTATCCTCCAGATCAGCTTTTGCATTTTTGAGGCACGCCATTGGTACAACTTCGGACTCTCCTGGCATGGATTGCTTATAAGATGTCCTGCCATGAGAAAGGTGATCAATCTCCTTTTCATAAGATGGGAATTTATCTATCGGTGGATTATACATAGGTTGCGAGTACAATGGTTCTTCCCTCTTATAAGGTAACAACAACACCTTCACTCGATCCTAGATCCATCTTGAATAGGCGTCGAGAGTCGTACCTCCGCTTCTATCAAAAGACTGCTTTCCCTTTTGATGAATGTGTTTCTAGAAGACTTTTACTCTTTCAAACATAGCAGCATCCCCTCCTTTGCCGAAATAAATGGTTTCTGTCTCCTCCCGCTCAGTAGGCTCATTTGTCATTACGAATCCAAATTGGCGTCGTGCTAAAATGGGATTATAATTGATGCAAACTTTGGTTCCCATGAGTGGAACGTTATGAAACTCACCACAACTTATAATGAACTCCTTCAAAATTCCCATGTTGTCCCAAACAATATCATAAGAAGTGAGTCCCATGATCCGTGGGGCCCAAAGAGACATCTCAGAAGTGTCGACAAATGGTCCCCTGGTGAGCATGTGCATGATGAACCATTTGTAAAGTAAATTTTTACCACATACCACATCACCCCTCTTTCCATGCCGGGGATGAATAGTAAAGTAAGTGTCAGCCAATAATGTCGGTACCGGATTGTCATTCATAAAGACACAAATTGCTGCCAAATCCACCATCCTTTCTGCCACAGGTAAGAGGACCAAACCATAAATTAGTACGGATAATAACGTATTGAAAGCCATCCACTTTCCTTATTCTACAAATCCCTTGGCTTTATTTATCAGATAATCCTTAGAAATACCATGTACGTCATATTTCTTGATCCAATTGCCTTCTACTTCGCTAATGGTCAAATAAAGAGCTTTAGTGATAGCCAGGTAGTTGGTAATTTTAGGCACTTGAGCAAACGTAATATTTTCTGTGATCTTTATATCAATAATATATACGTATTCTTCAAGAGTTGGTGATAGCCGGTAGTCTTGAAAAGTAAAGCAACGTAGTTATGGATCATAGAACTGAAGAAGCACTCTTAACGCCCATTCTTCATAAAAATCGTTCACCAGTGGCAACAAGTTTCCATACCGTTTCCTGAAAATGTTTTCATTTGGACCATTCACAAGGGCTCCAAAAGCTTGCAATCGACCCCCATAAAACACAAATTGATAGACAACCTTCTTCCTAAGAGTTTCTGCACTCGTACTCATGTTGTTATTCGTCCGGATGCCAATGACAACTTCTAAATACCCTGGAAATAACATGCATATGTGAATTAGACATACATACATTTTCTCTTGCAGTTTTTTATAAAATAAATATGCCATGAGGTGATGCAAACACAAAGGAATCAAGGTATCTACTGTGTTGTTCTGAATATGCTGGGAAACCAAGATCCAGAACTTTGTAAAATAACCAATCATTCCTTTTTAGAAATCCAGTCACAAACGAAAAGAGTCACCAATGGTACCTGTAAGGATCAACATTCCCTCCCCGCTCACAGGTTAAAACTAGGTCAGGGTATGGCAAGGGTAACTCAGAATCATGGGTACGCATGAAGCCACAATCTTCGAAAAACTGATATGAAACGATAACACCCCATTTGTAATCTCATCTGAGCATGGACGACATGACCCCACTAGAAAACCAGAGTCGACTAGCCGTTCATGTTCCACTCAATTCCTACGGTTCTTATAGTTGTCACTTAGCCTGGGTATTGGGCCTTTTACCTCTTGTAACACCCACCTAACATGATAGCAGAGCCAACACAGTAGATAACCAAACATATGGAAAGCGGTAAAATGCATGCACAAGCATATGCAAACACTATATACAAGGCTGGAAATAAATAAACACCCAAAGAAATAAACCAAAAAGAGCTAGGACCGACTCCGGGATGGACCAACAATAGGTCACTCATTCCCCAGTGAAGTCGTCAGCTAAAACAACCGGCCGAATCATCAACTGATAATAAAATTAATGAAGTCGCCACCGAACATTGAGAGGGGAAAGGTAAACATCGAGAAATCCTGAGAAGGGTGAAATCCCAGTCTTGCGACTGAGAGATCGGGTAAGGGAGTCTGCTATGCGAGGGGAAAGTATTAGCACACCACACGCCCGTAGTACTCTACGGTATCCACTCTTGTTTTTTCTAATCTAAGGGTGTGTAAATCTATAGCTAAAGCTTAATAGATAAAAGAAAATGCAAATAGGGAATGCATGCAAAAGAAAAGAGAAAATAATGTAGTGAAAATAAAATTTGTGCTCGCTTGGAACCTACCCTAGTGCCTACATATCCCTTTTAAGGAATCAGAGCAGCCGTAGTTCGACACATATATTTTGGTTGGTTTGTGTTTTTTAGTTAAGACAAAAGCAACAATCAAATGGAAAAACATCAGATAGAACAAAAAAAGTGTCAACAAGGATGATAAAATAGAAAAAAGAGATGACAAGACATCGCATGGAAACACAAACTCAGATAAGCTGTAAAACGCCAGCATGATAGCAAAATATCAGACAAGATGATGAAACATTACACCTAACAATGATATTGAAAATCATAGTAGGATAACAAACATGTGTGTTGGCAAAACATCGGCTACAAACATGTGCGATGGTGAAACATAGGCTAAAAGAATGTGCGATGGCAAAACATCGACTAAGAGATAGGAAGATAACATGGCAAAGATGGCGAAACATCAATAAACAAGAGTACAAAACATCACACCTAACAAAGATATTGAGAATCAAAGTAGGATAACAAACATGTGTGATGGAGAAACATCGGCTAAAAGAATGTGCGATGGAGAAACATCGGCTAAAAGAATAGAAGATAACATGGCAAAGATGGCGAAACATCAATAAACCAGGGAACAAAACATCACACCTAATAATGATATTGAGAATCAAGGTAGGATAGCAAACATGTGAGATGGTGAAACACCGGCTAAAATAATGTGCGATGGAGAAACATCGGCTTCAAACAAATATGCGATGGTGAAACATCAGCTAAAAGATAACAGGGTATCATGGAAAAGATGGCGAAACATCAATAAACCAAATGATAAAACATCACACCTACTAATGATATTAAGAATCAAAGTAGGATAACAAACATGTGTGATGGCGAAACATCGGCTTCAAACAAATATGCGATGGCGAAACATCGGCTAAGAGATGACAAAATATCACGGCAAGGATGGAAAAACTTCCATTGTCAAAGCCAGAAGGCGCACAAACAAATAAGATTGGTTTGTATTTTTTTACCTTGAAGAAGGATTTAAGTTTATTAGAGATGTTTTATGATTTTCCAAGAAGAAGTTAGTTTTAAAAT
The DNA here is from genome assembly GCA_948472305.1 of Vicia faba. Taxonomy (NCBI): domain Eukaryota; kingdom Viridiplantae; phylum Streptophyta; class Magnoliopsida; order Fabales; family Fabaceae; genus Vicia; species Vicia faba. The sequence goes on from OX451735.1 coordinate 143,948,777, forward strand.
GCAATATGCAAAGAAAAAGAAAACAACTAAGGGAGACTATCTTAATATCTAGCCCTAATGTTATTATGCAATGATTGGCCCTAAGGTGGAGGATGAAAGAGGGAAGCTTCTACCCTATGTTAGCATGAATGGATTCCTATCCTAGGGTCTAGCTCGAGGACTAACCCTACATGAGCAATCCTAAGGTAGCATGGTAAAAACCAAACAAGTAAACAAACTAGTGTTTAAACATGAGTATCAAGGTACCTATGCAGAATTGCCTTAAACAAGTCTTTAAATAAACCAGAGGGGTTCTAGACATGATCAGCAATGGAAGTCCCCGCCATACATCTCTATTCCTATTTGTCATGGCAAGGAAAGCGATGAAACCCCTACTTCTCAGGATCTCTAGAAAGCAGTAAATGGCAGAGATAAGGGGGTAGTAGTGCAATACTAAATGGATAAATGTCCGTAGTAACTAAATGAGAGAAAGAGACCCAAATAAATTCAAGAAAGCTAGCATCAGTAAATAAATCAAGTCAGAAAACACGCCATCAAATATAAGCATTGAGGCTTCAAATATGAACATATCCCACAAGTGATGTATAGAAGTTACAATCACATATATATCCTGCAAAAGAATAACAAATATACAAAGCACAATAATAGTGCAAGCACAACCAATTGTGTTCCAAAAATAAAGTGGAACACTACAGCATCAAGTCAAAATTGAAAACTTTCCTCAGAGTGCCTCACACATTCAACAGACAAATTAGTGATTTCAAAGAGAAATGATAAACCAAATTGACAAAGATAGGCAAGTAATGAGAACTTGAATGATTCAATGATGAACTCAAGTGTACAAAACAGGGGAGAGGATGATAAAAATAAAAGAGATTAATCTCTTATGGGTTTCACAAATGCATTCCCTTTACCTCTAATACAAAAGAAAAGGAAGGCTTGATCATCAAATTTAAAATAGAATAAAATGATTCAAAAATTAGAGGTCAAGTGATCTCAAGTCTTTATGAGACTATCCTTGATGTATAATTCCCCCAACATGTTATCATTGGTCATTTGATGACCTCAAACTCAAGACAAAAATTCAAAACTCAAAGCAAAATTCACAAAAAAAAACCATCTCTTAGTAGGTATGGATCAAAAAGTGCTCATCAACCAATTATGAGAAGTCAAGAGGATTGACTTGAATTAGTGTGAGAAAACAGAATTAGTATGATCATTAAGTGCCAAATTATAGGCCTCACATAAGTTCATTGGCCATCCAACAAATTGCAACAAAGAAATGAAACATCAATTGGTCACTTTCACTTCAAAAATTCATCAAAAATAGAAAAGAACTTCAATAATTAAAACCAAAATTTATTTAAAATTTTTGAGATATGTAGAAGTCATAAAACAAGTTTGAAGTTCATGGATAGTAGAAGAGAAGATCAAGTGAGGCCCAAGGATCAAAACTAGTTGGCAAAACTACCAAACTAGACAAGCTTTCAAAACAATTTATGGAAAAATATTCAATCAAGTCAAATAATTCAAGAAAAATGGTTTTTAGATCCTAAATACATCAATGAACCTTAAACAAGACCCAAATTCCAATGAAAACCCAAGGCAAACTGGTTTTGAAAATAAAACTTGCAATGTAAGCCACAAAACCCTAATTGTTTGAATTTTAATCTTAAATATTAATTAAATAAGATCAAAATTCAAAAAATTCAATCCAAGATTATACAAATCACAAGGAAACCCTTAAGATGAGAAGACATATTTTCCACATTTTTGGAATTAAATAAAAGTCAAAAACAAAATCAAATTCAAACCATTAAACAATTAAACAAATATTCACCTCTTTAAAATAAAATTCTAATCAAAATTAGGAAAATATCTAACCAAAGTTATATTCAAATACTAGAATTAAAAATAAGCATCCAATATTTTTTTGGGAATTTTCTACATTTTAAAAATATGGTTAAAATAATTGACAAAACATAAGAAGCAATTAAATCTTATTAATTAATTAATAAACTAAAAAAGGGAAATTCTAAAATAAAATTCATAAACCTAAAATAAATTAATCAAAGTGTCTAAAATATTTTTGATATATTATTTGTACAAAGGAAAGGTCAGAAGCAAAAATTAACAAAAAAGTTATGCAAAAAAAATCAATTAAACAAGATTAATTAATGCACGAATTTTTTTCACCAATCAAATGATTTTTAAAAATTCAAAAAAAAAATATGAAAAATACTAGAAATTAAGATAAACCTATGGTAATTTTTTTTAGAATTTTTGAAAATTTTTTGATCACAAAATAAAATCATAGAAAACAATTAAAAAAGAAAATTATGAAATTACATTAAAACTCAAATGGACCAATCAGATCCAGCAACGTCGTCGTCTTCTTCCATGAGACAAACCTAAAAAGCGCATTTTACAGTTTCAAACTCCTAAGTTCTAATCAAGATCTCTTCCTCATTTCACCACTAAAATTAGTGATTCGAAGCTCAAAACAAAGCCAGATACATCCTCTACATCATGCTACTTATAGATCTCAAAAAGATTGACTAGGTAATTAGAAATCTGGATGCGAAAATTGCAAAAACTCATTGAATATGAATTATTCAGAAGTTCGAAAATGATCTATTCTTCAAATTCAAGCAAATTTATACGCCAAACCTATTATTTGGCCAGCTATGAGCATGCATTTAAGATCTTAAACTCCAAATCAAACTACATTGAGAGAAATTGAGATCTGATTTTTACCTCTTAAGTTGGAAAATTAATCCAACTAGTGCCTCTAAACTAACTTGAAACCCTATGAATCTTGCTTCTTAGGGTTCAATGAAGTGAAATTCAGAGAGAAATCGCAACTGGAACGAGTGAAAAAAGAGAGAGAGCTTCGAGCAATTTTTTGAGAGAGAGATAACTTCAGATTTTTGATTTTGTGAGGAGAATCAAGCGTGCCTTAAAAGAGAGTGAGATATGCCTTATATAGAGTGACTTCTGGAGGGTAAAAAGTTCTTTGAAGAACTCAAGACCGTTAGAAGCAAAATTGCAAAAAAAACAGAAAAAATGAAGAGACTGATATATGGTGATGTGTTTTGCTTCTGTTATGCCCAGCCTTGCAGTTTGGGTGATGTCATGTTGAGTGGAGTTTTGAGCAAAGAATGTGCATTTGGTGAGATGGCTATGCTGATCACGTGAGGGAAAAAATGAGAGAGGAGAAACTTGCCAATTTTGGCCAAGCATGAAGAAGGGGGGTCATGCACATAGTGTGACTTAGATTGACTTGTTTTGGTAAACAAAAAGTGTAAATTTTGTGCTAAACACATCCTGAATGCTACCTGGAATCAATCAAAACTAGATTTGTGCAAAAATATGCATCATGGCCATGGTTTCCCAATATTCTGGCCAACTGACTTTATGCTTAGGCCACTTGAAATTCCTTCGTGCGTTTTGGATGCTTGAGGGGCCTTTCAAGAGCTCTCATAATATAGAACGTCATAGGGCTTTGAATTTTTAAAAATGATGTTGAATTCATAGAGAAGAGATGTTTCAAAGTTAAGGAAAAAGTATGATTTGGCTTGCCTGGTCCGCACGCGCGCATGGGCATGCATTGCGTGCATGCAGTTAGCCTTGAAGCAACAACTTTGAGGTGTTATAACTCACTCAAATTTTTGCCAAATTGGATGATTCAAAGTTCAATGATAAGCTCTTATGGAAGAAAACAAAATGTTCTTTTTGATTTTTCAAATTGAGGCTTAAGTCACAAGAAATTGATTCCACAAAATGGCATGCCAAGTGTTTGGTGAAATTATGCGCGTGACTTGCCCAAGAGAAGTCATCTAGACACATAGAATTTTTTTCAATTTTCAAGTAACTTCTTGAACAAGTCAAACTCAAATTCAACCTTTCTCATGATTCTAAGGTTAATTTGGGCATGAAATATGAAAAGAGAATGTTTAAATTGCTGGTTGACCAAAAGTTGACTTGGTTAACTTTTGATTTTATTGACTTTGGTCAAAATGACCAATTTTCCCCTTTTGATAAATTAAACCATTTCCAATCCAAATTGAACCTTAATTTTTCAATCATAGATGCTTAATAACATGTGGTGAATCATGGAAACAAGTTTGGGTGAAAAGTCAGAGAAATCCTGATTAAATCCAAAACCTAGTTATGTACCCTATACTAGGAGATAGTTGATCAAGCTTCAAAACCCTAATTCCACTAGGCATCATGAGAGACTCTTTGAAAAAATTTGATTCCAATGATGATAAGAGAATTATGATTCATGAATTGGCTCATCTAGACCCCAATTACTTCAAGTTGGACCAAACCCTAATTTTGACTGGTTCCTAAAAGGAGAGTGATTCTTCTTTCAAATCAATACAAACTTCAAACCTCTTATAGATGAAAAGACTTTGAGACATGAGGGCCCCTTGTGGTTTGAGAAATTCAATGTTTGGTAGAAAGAGATCCCTTCTTACACCAATTGTCAACGCTATCAACTAGCACCTCTTGTATACAACTTGAGAGCCAAAGTATCTTAATCCCATCACAAAGTATGAGTGCAATGCCATATGATGTCTATGATGAAACATAAGCCTACATCAAGAGGGTAAATTTTGGGGTGCAACACCCTCCATCAGATCCTTTTGCACCAAATCCTTGAAAAGTATAAATTGAGAAGTTTTATGACCAAGAAAATTATGGAATTTACAAAATCCCCGTTTCTTTTTTTGTTCTAATGGGGTATTTTTCATGCCTGGAACCACTATTATCTGCCCATCAGTTACTAATAAATAAAAAATTTCTTTACATTTAGTTATATCGAATATATATGTCTTTATGGTGAATTTTTCATTTATTCTAGGTTCGACAGGATTTTTCCAGTTCGACAACTTCAACAATTTGCAAGCATAAGGAGGTCCTGGCTTAAGTTCTTCCATATTGACCTCATTCTCATCGAGCATGTCATCGAAATCAGATGATTAATCATCAGTTTCCACATATGAAACTTTCTCTTTCATATGATATTTATTTGTTCTAGCTTTCTCAGCCTTTATACATTCAACCTGACGAACCATGTCTGCCAATTGAGCCATATCCCTTAGGTATTGGGTATCCAATTATTCTTAATGGAGAAGCCTAAGCTAGCAGCATCCATTTCGACTAATTCATGTTCATGTACTTGGGTAAAGCACATCGCTTTTAAAAGTCAAAACCAATTTAGGTAATCATCAATTGACTCTATAAACTTTTGTTTTACACTCGAGAGTTCTTTTAGGATAATCTTGGATTGTCCCATATAAATTTTTTCATAAAATAGTTTCTCTAAACGAGTCCAATCATTAATGGAATGTGAAGGGAGCGTTATGAACCATGAAAAGGCAATTTTGGTTAGAGATCTAGGGAAATATCTCATCCTCAAATTCTCATTGTTAGAATATCTCCTACTTCGGTCAAGTATCGAGCAATATGTTCAACCATAAACTCATTGGTGTCCCCAGTAAACTTGTAAATTTTGGGACTTTGAAACCTCTTTAGAGTTCTGTTTATAATACATACTTCGACAATGGGGATGAGTAAGTAAGCCTCTGAAGGCCAGTATACATGCCATTTCAAGTAATTATTCATTCGAAGATGGGCTCCAAGTTCTCTTATCCTGCCAAGGAATCTTATCGAAATTGATGGACCACTTGGTCTGCATCTTGGTTTTGAATAACTACCACGACTAAAGGTATCATACCCCAAATTTGTTTGTATAGGTGTAGACAGTCAATCTCATATTTGTTAGAACTTTTGGTTTATTTTTATTAATTTTATATTTTTCTACTACATTTTATATTGACATCTAAATTATCTTTTTAAATTATTTCAATATAATGGGGTTCAATTTTGGGGAGGGGTGTTTGTTTCATAAATTATCAAATTGGTAAATGGCCCATTTACATGTTTTCGGAGGCGCATGGAAAAGTTTAAGTTAAATTAATTTAATTATTGTTGTTGGCCGAAGTCCACATTTATCTATAAATTATCTTTTTATCTTATATATATATATATATATATATATATATATATATATATATATATATATATATATATATTGTGTGTGTGTGTGTGTGTTTACTTTGGTTGACTGGAATCAACCATCGTGTAATATGATTTTGCTTCATTATTAATATTTAATTGTTATTTTTATTTTTATTTTTATCAATTGTGAGATAATGTTGAGTAAGTCAACTAAGGTTTTAAACCCTTTGTGCAAGCTCTGCAACCTCCTTCATCTTCATCCTTAAGTTAACGAACAGAGGCCAAAATTCAGAGCTTAAACAAATCAAATATTACAGAGAATCAAATCTTTTTTTAATTTATTGGATTTACATATGAATAACATCCAAATTCATTATGTTAATTCTCTATTTTTAGGTTTGGCATTAATCAGGGGCAACCTTCCAAGATTCAAATGTTGGGGCAGTATGTACCAAGTTCATCCTACTGCACGTAGGGTCAAAATTCCCCTTCAAGAAACTTCAAATACAAACTTTTCAAGCTTCGAATACTTCGGGAAATCTATGTCAAGTTCATGGTGAGGTCTAAGTTTCTTCTAAGTGTACTTCCTCCAGATCCTGGAGATTGAGGGGCACAACTTTCAAAATATTAATGTTGGGGCAAACCACTTTGAGGCTCGATCAAATGGAGTTGATTCAAAATGGTTCATCAAAGCCAAACATTTTCAAGAGTCTTTTAATCAGGGGAATAGTTCTAGATAGTGGGGTCGTTTGTATTATGATAAAACATTTTCCAAGCTCATATCCATATAGGGGCAAGCTCTCCGCGTACTTTCATAATCTCCAGTGGATCTTTCTCCTACATCAGCAATCTTCAAGTTCAAATCGAGTATCGAGAAATCATGATTGCATAACATTCAACCATCATGTGACAAGAAACCTTGTTGCATAGGCAAACCTCTACGATTTTATCATCTATGAACCATCATATGGGCGTCAATCAAAAGCTCACGAGTCTGCATAAATCATTGTCATGTATTCATTAGGTTACTTCGATCCAAAATCAAGTTATAATTATCATCTCATCCGGATGATGACTTCCAATAGCATGGATCTTACAAAGAGTCCAATTCTCATTGGCACATCAAAATTTCAACATCCATTGACGCATATCCAAGCCATCCATTACATGAATTGTTCAGTTGTTTTACGCATTAATGCCTGCATCTTCAAGCATACATGACATATCATAGACCGAGACTCGGAACCCCATAAAAATCTAGAGTCAATTTTTAGGGGAGTCACTATTATAATCTCTAACATATCTCCGACTATCCCTTTCAGTGAGTCTATGATACAAGCATTCTTCGACAAACTAAGGCGTGAGCAGCCTCACACAACCTCATTTCTTTGTCCATATGTAAGCATCCTTATGTAAAAGTCGTGAGCAGCCTCACACATTCCAAATCATCAGATTAATGTCTCTAGGTAACCTTACCAATGTTAGAGACATTGCTATCCATTTCACCTTTCCAAGCCACTAAGCTCACACTATTCCAGTAGTCCTAATAACGTTGGTGTAAAGCCCAATTCCCACCTGGCACATCTTTTCAAAAGCCCAACCCTTAATTGGCATGGCTTCTCTGAAAAATAGTTCTTGGCTGATAGCCTGCCTTAAGCATTGGTTTCATAGTTCAAATAACAGGGGCATTGCATTTACCAACAATTGCATCATTTCAATTTATAACATTATCATGTTAAGCATACATACCATACATCATGCATACATCAAACATAATCATATCAAATGTGCATACATGCATCACATTCAAATCATATATGCTCATCAAAAATTGCAGAAAAATATCAAGGCATGACTATCAGCTTAGACAAACTCAAATTCAAATCCAAGCTAAGCATTATCCATTCATCTTGCTATAGATACCTCGATTGAGAACGAATACAACCATCAAAGGTACCGCTATCAAAACATCACTAGGCAGCTTACCTACTATTCATATCCAAGGCCTAGTCATCACCAGCCTCCGGGCATTACACTTGCGATTATTAAATTCAAACTTTTCAAGTTCGAACATCTCAAAACATTCAAATTTATTTGGTTATCATGTTAATAAAGTCTCGGTTGAGAACAGTCACAAACAGCTTCATTAGAAAACAAATTGGGTTTTATTTCTTCATGATTATAGTCTTGGGTGAGGATAGACACAATCGACATCATCACTGAATTTTGGGATTCATTTCTTCATGTTTATAGCCTTGGTTGAGAACAGACACAACCGGTATCATCAGTGAAACTTTGATTTCAATCTTCAAACCTAGCATTTTTATGCTAAACATTTACCTTGGTTGAGGACAGACACAACCGATAAAAATTTGATCTCATCTTTGATCTAGTTCTCTAAGATTTGATCATAAAAAGACAAATTTTTCTGTGATATAACTCATTGCGTCAGTCTCCATGCAGCAATGTGTTTCCTCCTCTACGATATAACCCATTGTGTCATGGAGACTGACATAATGAGTTATATCACAGAAAAAGCCGTCTTTCGATTATCAAATCTTAGATAAACCCATTGCATCAGTCTCCATGCAGCAACGTGGGAAATCTATAATATAGCTCATTGCGTCGTGCTCCATGCAACAATGTGCAAAATCTACAATATAACTCATAGCCTCAGTCTCCATTCAGCGATGTAGTTATCAATCTTTTTTCAATTATCTATCCCCTAGGTTGTGATAGATATGCGAATAAATCCGCGTAATCCATTGCATCAGTCTCCATGCGGAAATGTATTATCAAATGGTGTTTTTTTTATCCTCTAGGTTGTGATAAATACACAGCTTCCACTTCTGCAATATAACTCATCGCCTCAGTCTCCATGCAGCAATGTAGTTATCAAGATTATTTCAATTATCTATCCCCTAGGTTGTGATAGATATGCAAATAAATCCCTGTAATCCATCGCATCAGTCTCTATGCAGGAATGTATTATCAAATGGTGTTTTATTTATCCCCTAGGTTGTTACAAATACACAATTTCCTCCTCTGCGATATAGCTCATTATGTCAGGCTCCATGCAGCAATGTTAAAAATCTGCAATATAACTCATTGCCTTAGTCTCCATGCATCGATGCAGTTATCAAGCTTTTTTTAATTATCTATCCCCTAGGTTGCGATAGATGTGCAAATAAATCCATGTAATCCATTGCATCAGTCTCCATACAGCAATGTATTATTAAATGGTGTTTTATTTATCCCCTAGATTGTGATAAATACATAGTTTCCTTCTCTATGATATAAGCTATTGCACCAGTGTCCATGCAGTGATATGGGAAATATGTGATTTAATTCATTGCGTCAGTCTCCATGCAGCGATGTTGTTATCAACCTTTTTCAATCATTCACCCCTTAGGTTGTGGTAGATGTGCAAATTGCTGGTTCATATTATTTATTCTCTAGGTTACAATGAATACGTGAATTCATCCTTGCATTATTTTCTCTCTCAATTGTAGTAAACACGACGAAGTCAGCAATATAACTCATTGCATCAGGCTCCATGCAACAATATATTTATCAAGCTCTTTTCAAACATCTATCCCCTAGGTTGCGATGAATAGAAAAAATCAAATCAAATACAAACTTACTATATTAGTCTCCAGGCATTATTAAGTCAACTTTTTCAAAACTTGTATTTTTGTAAATATGCAAAATAAAAAATCTAAAATCTCTCTTAGATACTGAAGAGTTATTCGTGTCGTCGTATCTGAGTTAAATCAAAACATTGGTTCAAACGCTGGTAAGATGATACATCATCATTTATAATTAATCTTCAATCATATCTCTCTATCAAACTCTGGTAGGATTATGCATCATCATCTTTGCCTATTTCTTTATTCAAACTCTGGTAGGATGATACATCATCGCCATTGCCTATATCTTGGAGCTTTGAGGTATGATATATCAGTGTACCCTTATTTAATAATTCTTTGGTCCAAATTTTGGGGTCTTCCATTATTTAATAACCCTCTGATTCGAACATGTGAGACCTGCATATTCTTGCACCATTCAATCAAAGAGTGATTAAATAGAGGCAACTGCCATACACCAAATTTGCAGCCCTTTATCATTACGGTCGAAATTAATCTCAAACTATGATTTTTACAAAAAAAAATTGATTTACATTAGTATTTTGGGATTCTATAAATATTTGTTCTTAAGTCCAGTTAAAAATATAATAATTTATCTCAAATTATTTGTATTTTTAAAATAGAAAATATTTTCACACCTTTTATATACTTTCAATTTAGTTTATTTACAAATGAGTAACATAGTGTGATACGGTGGGAGAACTGACTTGGTTGCTTTGCGTTTTATCGCAAATGTTACGGTTACAAGAGTCGCCACCGACTTTTCTTTTATCCAAAAGGAAAGGTGAAAAAGCACGGGAAAGACCTTTGAGACTATTTCTTGAGTTCGGGGTGTAAATTATGAAAAGGGAAGGTATTAGAACCCTTTTCATCCATGGTTTTACATGGGCTCTTAGTTACTTGCTAGATCATTTGCTTTTGTTTGAAATAGTGCTTTGTGTGGTTTTTTGAAAGTATTTTGTAAAGAGGCCATTGTTTAGGCAATCTTTGTAATGATTCTCGTTCGTAAGAATGTATACAAAGATGTTGATCTTTTGAATATGTTTTCAAGTTTGTAAGATGTTTGAAAGTGTAGGTGTTTGTTTTGAAAATAGCAAGGATATTTGTTTTGAAATGGAGCAAGTAATTAGGAGAATTCTACCTACTTAAAAGTCTTTCTTGTTCATTTTATTTTCCTTTGACATTGTTATCTTACCATTGATTTGGTAAGTAACTCTATTTTTGGATGTAAACGGGATGGTCGTGGGTCATCGTATAACCATGATTAGCAATGTTTAAAGGTATCTTAGGATTCTCTTTAGGGACTAAGATCATTTGAAAGGCAACCTAGATAGTGTCATCGAGTGACTATGATCTTGTATTTTGCTTGTTTTTGCTAAGATACCTCACATGTGTAATATGGCCATTTTGTATAAGGCAACCAAGTGGAATAACCCTAGGGGTGCTTGTGTGCAAGTGTATTGTTTTCATGCTTGTTTTTTGCCTTGAATTAGGGTTTTCTAAGTATTGGTTTTAGTCTTTCCATACAAACCCTAATTACTAGCAATTGTATATAAAACGATAAATTGCGGAATTTAAAGTTACTACGGTATTACAACATTTGTGGGAGGGGTGTACAAATTGAATGGGGATTGCAAGAATGTAAACCTAGTTAGTCTATTACAACCATATTGAATGGGTATCAATGTACATGGAATTAAATGAATACAATGTGCAAAAAGAATAAATATGCAACAATGTAAGTGTGAAGAAAAATGAATATTTTGTTTGGTTTTTCATGAGAAAAGGGAATTTGTCTTAACCTAATTAATTAAAGAAAATAATTAATAAAAATTAAACCCTAAATTTTCTAAGAAAAGATTTTTAAACAAAACCCTAATTCATTCATTGATTAAAGAAAATAAGTTTAGAAAAAGTTTTTTTTTGGTATTTTTGTCTTTAAAATAATTTATAGTATTATGGAATATTTTTGGCCTTTTTTAATATTAAAATAATATATTTTAATTGGTGTAAAAGAAAAATAAATACTAACCTAGTTTTAATTAGATTTACAAGATAATTTGTAAAAAATAATAAAGTATAGTTAAATAAAATATTTTTTTTTGTGAGAAAAATAAAATAAACTAAGCCAAAACATAAATCTATCATTTTTTGTATTTTTATGATTTTTTAGTATTTAGAAAAATATTTAAGAAAGTAAATGAAATAAAAAATAAGAAAATAAAATAAACTAGGCCAGGGGCGTACAAATGAAATAGGAGGTTAGCTAGCAAAAACAAAAAAAATGAAACAAGCCCAAAGAGGCCCAGCGCCCTGCAAAAAAAAGACAGAAATGCAAAACATGTAAAAAATTGCAAAAGGGTACCACTGGGGCTCGAACCCAGGTCCCAAAGAGTACAGGTGCACGCTTCTACCACTGGGGTGTCTATACATTCGTTAACATAAGTAAAACAGTAAATATATGAGGCAAAACGCGCCCTGATAACTTCATCTTCAACCTCCAGCCAGATCAACTGTAACTTGCTCATTTCTCATCAAAAATGAAAACTGTAAACATGAAACTTGTAGCAAATTTCCTCACTGTTTCAGAAAGGTAAAGCATTAAAACTATAGATCAAAGATAAGCATGAATTTTAATGGCCCTAATCTGAACCCTAATAATATAAGAAATTTCAATCTCAAAATTCTCTAAGGTCAAGCAAAATTAATGGAAACTATGGACATGGTTAGCTTTAGGGAAATGATATCTACATGTTTTGTTCACAAATAAATCATTGATGATGCCTGTAGGAAGAGTTCAAAGTTGAGAAAACTTACCTCAAAACTGGAAATCGTGTTTTGAGTTTGAGCTTGTTTCAAGTGATGGGGATGATTAGGTTAGCTTCCTTGAGGTCCCAGGAAGCTAATGCAATGATTAGCTTGAGCAATGGATGGCTGGAATGGTCTGGAGAAGTCTATGTACAGAGCTCTATTTTTGAAAATGGAGGATGATGTTAATGGTGTTACAGTTTTGTAACAGGGTGTGGGATCAACTCTATATAATGTTTGGAAGCTTTAGAAACCATAAGGCCAAGAAACGCACGAGTAGATTATGAGTTTCAAGTTTTTTGGTCAGTTTGTGTGAAAATGGAAGTAAGAGATGTGTTTGAGTTCTAGCTCTCTTCAGGGAATGAACATTCGTGTATCTGTGGCCAAATGTTTATTCATTGGCAAGTCAGAAGTACAAGTTCTTAGCTTTGGCTAGGTTACTTGATTTTGAAGAAAAGAGAGAAACAAGTTTCAAGAGGAGGTACAAGCCTGGGATGGGTGATTGTAAGTTTCTAAACCATTTCTCAAGAGTTATATGGCTTGTTTGATCAGAAGAGAACAATTGCAAGGCTCAAGAACAAGTTTTGTACAAAAAGTCACTTTATCAAAATGGCAATGTGGCCTTTCTTCCAAAAATGGATATAAAGCATGTCCGTGCATTGAATGCTTGAAGTGAGACCTCTAACATCTGTGTAAACCATTAATTATGGAGTGCCTTACAAGTTTGAGGCCTGCAAAGTAGTGTTTATGCAGCATAGTTTGAATTTGAATTTTGTTCATCACTAAAATGACTTGTAATTAAAGTGATAAAATCCTAACTTCATCTCTTCGATTCTCCCTACTAAAGAATGATCTCAAGGAGTTCTTTGACATTTTGGAAAGCTTGCAATGTGCTTTACAATCCATATTTGAATTTATTTTGAATAATCCCCTTGGAATTATATGAAAAAGTGCCAGGAAGTTGGGTCAAAATCCTGACCAAATTAGGGCAAAATTTCACTAAGTGTTTAGTTTCATGACCACATATTCATAAAATTATAACTTGAGATCCATGCATTTTTGGAAGGATTTGTGTAAAGAAAAGTTGTATATTTCATTGAGATCTACAACTTTCATGTTTGAAGTTTCTCTTGAATCATCTTGCATCATGGTGAAAATTTTGCTCAAAGTTGTGAAAAAATAAGAAATTTCCAACACTTAGAAAAATTTCTAAGTTTAAAAATTTTGACTTTTCAAAATGAAATCTTGAATTTTTGATTTCTTGATGAATAAGTTTCATATTTTGACATGTTTTGATGAATTGTGATCTTTGGCACTTGATTTTGACCAAAAAGTCAAAGTTTGACTTTTCAGTATACAATTGACTTTTGATAAGTTGACTGAAAAATTCATCTATCAATCCAATGGACTTGCAATGTTTTGAACCATGTCATTTGGTCAAAAAGATTCAATTGGACTCTTGAGATCATGCCTTAAACCAATTGACCATTTGCTAGGTCAAAAATCAGAAATTGCCCTTTCCCAGTCAAAACCCTAATTTTGACCATTTTGCCCTTATGGAGATTTGATCAAATTTCTTAAGGAATTGTGGTCCAAACTTGATCAAATGATACATATGAGTTTAAAATGTTGATGTGGATAAAAAATTATGATGTTTGACTGTAAATTGGCCATAGTTGACTTTTTCCCCAATACAATTGATTTTTAGGTCAACTGCTCAATTGACTGAGCAAAAGTGTGATCCAAGGCTTGAAACTTGACATGAGTGATCTTGGGGGTCCATAATGATCCATGAAAGTCATATGGTGAATTGGAAGTTCAAAAATCCTTGTGAAAACTCAAACCCTAGTTTTGGTCATCAGTGCTTAAGGAGGTGTCTTGAGTTGATCAAACCCTGGTGCAGTCTTGAGCTAAGGGGATCTTGTAAGCAAATTCTTGATAATTGAGAGGGAAAATTTGCAGGTACAAAACATAGCATAATTGATAAAGAATGAAACTTGCAAGTATGAGGTCGCGGGTTCGAATCTTGTGTGTTGCATTTTTAACATTTTTTCTATTTCTTTTTGTTACTAATTTTCTTTCCTTTTTGGGATATCGGGCTTGGGATTTTCATAAATTTTGGATAACTTACTCCCTAAGTTTTTTAACCTAATTCAAGTCTATAAATAGGACTCTTATTTGTCCTAATCTTTCATCCACAATTTTGTAATTGCACACACAGTCTAGAATTTCTCACACATCTACAAAATCCACAATCATCCACAAATTCCAAAGATTTTTCTTTTCAATTTTTTTTCAATAAATCTTTTGGTGTTACAGAAAATTTTGATGTTATTATATTTTTTCGGCGGATGATTTCATATGATTTCACCCACTCTTTCAATTTATAGTTTATAAATGTTTTCCTTTTTGTATTTTTCTCAGTATGACGATAATATATGAGGGACCTATTCTTTTTTTCCAAATTATGATTTTTGTTTTACGAGATAATATTCTTTTATTCATATAGCTAAACTTCTTTTATTCTATCAATTGAAAAATCTTTCAAAAAAACAATTTGCATTATACATATTACACGATTTCTAATCTTTGCTATTTTGCTATTGTTTACTTCTTCTGTTTTTTGTAAACTTAAACAAAACTCTCATATGTACATACACTCCAAAGATTACATCATCATATTTAATCAATATTGAATCAACATTGTAAAATATCATCACCATGTTCCTAAAAGAAACTAACAACCACTTCTAACACCAAAATCTATCTCAAAATACAATAACCCCATCTTAAAGAAGAAAAGACCATATCAACGAAAACATAAGTAGTCTGCCTCGAATGACCATATCAACGACCAATGTTCCGACCACACTGCAGTCATCGACAAAGCATCACACTCTGTCACTTTCACCCTTTTTTCGATCAGTCCTCTTCTCAATATTTCTTTTACCCTTTTTTGGTTATGTTTTTGTTCTTTACAAGATAAGAGAATGAGTAGATCTAAGAAAGTAGATGGAGTAGTAAGAAGAAAATTGGGCTTCACTTTGTTTGTTGTTGTACATGTTGGTATTATATTTCTTATTTATTTAATCTCATTAATACTCCTTAATGCTATTTATTTTTTTGTACTTATTTTAATAATTTTTTTTGTTTTAAGGAAAAACTCATGATGAATGCATGTTTCAAAAGCTAAGAGTATCAACATGATATTTGCTTTTCGTTTTTCTTTCCATAAAAAAGTTTTCACCTTTATGTTTTTTAATTCAATTAATTACTCTTTTTCAAATAGTAAAAGTTATGTGTAAATGTAGAGTTTATTTATTTACGCAAATTCAATATCTAAATTGGAGGCCTTACTTTCTAGACCCCCCAGAATTATTAAATAGTTTACACTCCCTCGTTTATTCAATTAATTTATTTTTATAATTAATTAATTTATTATTGGTTCGGTTGTTTATTTATTATCAATTTATCATTTTTTGCATTAAATTATATTTTTTTCATTTTTTAATGTTTTTTAATAAATAATAATTAAAAAAGTTATTTATTAATCGAAATTAATTCTAACATCCATAAATAATAGGATGTCCATCTTTGAGTAATTAAATCGATTGACACATCGTCTACTAGTTTATTATTCAAAACTCAAATATTAAAACCAACACAACTCACAAATTACTACACCCGCGAGAAACACGTGATCAATATCTAACCTCGTGATGAGGAGACTATATCAGACTCCCCCCGCTCTGCGTCTTATCTCATCATACTCTTTAATCAAATTGAAACTCAAAACAGCTAACCAACAACATCAAATCATTTTATACTAACATAATAAAAATCCAAGATCATTTTCGAAAAAGGATTAAAGAGAATTATTTTAAAAATAACTCTGAACTACGTCTACGCTCACACAATTTTCAACCCAAACAAGGTTCATGGTTAATTCGAAATCATTTCTACGCAATCTTATAAAAAACACCAACCAATCTGCGAACTACAAATTGGGACTCTGATTCCTTATAAGAGGATACGTAGGCATGCGACTAAAATTGTGGCGAGTTCCCCTAAAAAACATTAAAACCCTATTTCTTAAAAGATCATGCTTCTAACCCTAGTATCATTAGGAACAAGGTAGATGAGGGGTACCTAACACCTTCCCTTCGTCTAGAAACGAGTCAAAAAACCTAGAATATCTAACTTTTTAGGGTTATCCTTTATATTCCCTTCCTTAGAATAAAAATTAAGGGCGGCGACTCTCAAATTTCAAACCAGTTACCACAGTAAGCAATGATCTCATTCTCTGTATCAAAAGTCCCTTCCAAGGTTAGCAAGGAAACACCCAACTTTTCAGCAATCTTCTTTCTATCAACAAGAACAGCTATCGCTCCTTCTTTAAACAAATATGAGCTTTTTAGTATCTCTAGATCACCCCTTAAAGTAGCGCAACCCTACGGCTTCTTTGCATATTCTGGACAACAATAATAGCTAAAATCAAACAGCCCTCTATGAACCTATTTTTCGTGTATCTCTCTAGGAGTCACAATATTGAGCTCTTCAATCGTAGGTTCCTTGACATACCTAGCGTACTCTTTAGCGGGGATTTGAACACTGACATCCGCAGTCACAAACTCATCATCCGAAAAGAACTTATAAGAAGACACAAATCATCATCAGAATCAAAATCATCAGCAAAAGCATACTCATCGTCTGACAAAAACTCATATGAAGGAAATAACTCATCAGAAGGTACAAACTCAACATCATAGTCTTCAATCATATTAACATATTCATATACATCCCTTGGTCTGATTATATGGATAAAACCTTCATCCATCATCTCTTGGAGGTCACTTTTCACCTTATCACATCCATGAACGTTCATACTGCAAACACTACAAGCGACATGGTCATGTGTATAATAGTTGAACTCACACAGATCATAATGCATCTTCACTAAATCACCTCTGACCATATTGATATCAAAAATCAGAAGTCCCCAAGATAACTAGAAACCATATTTATAACACTTCCACCTCCATGCTTGGGTAGTGGATTATCTTTCACATTGGGACCAACATATTTAAAAGACAAGAGACCAGATCTTACCATTTTTTGCACTTCAGACTTCAACGGATAACTGTTTTCAATGTTGTGCCCAAGGGCTCCTTGATGAAAAGTACAATTATGATTCGTCCTATAATACCATGTTAAAATTGAAGGTATAGCAAGGGGAGGCCTAGTTTGCACCAATTTCTTTTGAATTAAAGCCGGAAACAATTCTGCTTAACTCATCGGAATAGGATCAAAAGCTTCTCTCTTCTGACCTTGCCCTTAATTAATTTTTTGCGCTTCTCTTTTATATGGAAACAGCAGTCGAAGCTACATTGACAATCGGGGTTACAGAAACAACTTGTTGTTGATGCTGATGACGTCTTCTTAGAGGTCTAACCCTTCTAGAAGAGAGGGGGAAATCTAGGTATGGGGGTTGGTGTTGCAAAAGGAAGGTATTAGCACCCTAAACATCTACGGTACCCCGCAGGAACCTCTTTGAAAATCTGTGTATTTTTGCTATAAAAAGTGTATCAGAAAATAGGATTGTGAAGATGAGAAAAGAAGTATTTTTTAAAATTTTGCACCCGTTGGGGTTGCAAACCTTTAGTGCCTACGTACCACCTTCCGTGCAGTAGCGGATCATGGTACTTTTATTTCACCTTAAAAATATTAAAACACATGTGTGTTGGTTAATTTTAATAGATGGGACATTATTGTCATATTCGAGTGAAAGACATACTTACTACCCACGATTATATGAAAGGAGAATTTGCATCATCTCGGAGTGGAGGATATAACTTGGATTTTAAAATCAACAAAGTCTCACTCAACATCCAAGTGGAAAATATCTCACTTCACTATATATCGTAGAAGTATAGTAGCTCGCATCACTAAAAGGATCGACAAGGGTCTAATCTTTTGAGAAAAAGATTTAAAGTAAAAAGTCAAAGTGGAAAAATGGTTTGAATGAAGTTAATTGACTTTTACTCTTTCAAAAACATGTCAAAGTATGGTTAAGTTGATTAAAGTTTGATTAAGAAATGATTTTTGAAAAATGCATGGACTTGAGTCCAAGTTTATTATGAAAGTGATTCAAATTAGAAAACAAGAAGAGTTTTGAAAAGGATGGATAAGGCTTTAAAATTAAAGTAGATAGGAGGAGATGAAGGGACAATCTTAAGGCATAAGGTAAAATCCAAGGAAAATAACGAGTTTACCAACAAGAATCCAACACTTGACATATGAAGTCAATGTAGAATTCTCATCCTTTAGATTGAAACCAAGCAAGAAAAAATACTAAACCTCTGAGAGTTACCAAGCTTCAGATGAATTAAGTCTTCACAAAAATTGGACAGATTAACAGTTGTATACAGAGGAATTCTCAACCACATACAAAGCATATAATCAGAATAACCTGCACACAAAGAACATTAACCCATTGTCTTGGGGTAAACCCCAATAACTTCAGACAAAATAACATCAGAGCAACAAGGTCCCCAAGTATCAAGGCTTATAATCCTAATTCTGAGAGATCCATAATTCCAAGGATAGTAACCAAATAGTCCAAGTAACCTTAAGACTTTTAATGTTCAAGTTTGTTATTA
The DNA here is from genome assembly GCA_948472305.1 of Vicia faba. Taxonomy (NCBI): domain Eukaryota; kingdom Viridiplantae; phylum Streptophyta; class Magnoliopsida; order Fabales; family Fabaceae; genus Vicia; species Vicia faba. The sequence goes on from OX451735.1 coordinate 143,967,921, forward strand.
AGTGTCTTCAAAAGAAAAGAAAATCTCAAATGAGAAAAGATAAAATGACATAAAGATAAATGTTCAAATGAACAAAAGGAAAATGGTATGGATTGTAAATGCTAAAGTAAATGGTACATAAAATTAAATACATGAAATAAAAGGCATAAAGTAAAAGCATAAAGTAAAGTCAATTGTTAGTGAATTAGAATTTAGAGGTTAGTTAAATGACCATCTTGAATCTTGCATTTGAAACTCATTAGAAGATTGATAAAATCAAAGCTTCTAAAAAACAAGTCTCATTTGCTTTTTGTCAAGTATATCATTCATTTCAAATGCTCAAAGCAACCATATATGATCAACGTTGTTCAAATGATTCACTTAGACCAAAATTTATGAAGTTCATAGAGGATTGATATCACTAAAGCCTCCTAACAATGAGCTTCAAATTTATGGGATCAAAGGTTTAAAATAAAACATACTTGAGCTCGCAAACATAGGTTTGGGCCACAAATGATCATTTTTTGAATCAGGACAAATTTTGACTATGTTAAGCAATCATAAGTGGACTTACATAGAAGTCACACCTATTTTGAGGTCGGTCAATAGAAATCTATGTACCAACATGTTAGAGAAATGATATGTAGATCATTCTCCAAAAACATGTAGCACGAGTATAAATAAGAAAGGGATAAGAGAAAGAGGGAGGGGGATGTATTAGATGAAACTAGGGTTTCAAATATGATCAACATCATTCCTCCATTTAGGTGGATTTGGTTTTTCAACCTATCAACACCCAAGATCCAATGAGGTTGAGGAACTTATCCCAAATTAAAAATTAGAACAAATAATAATAAAAAATAATAAAAAATATTTAATATAAAACAAAATTGAAATGATTTAAAAAGGAAATACTTGGTAAAATACAAAACATGTATTAAAACACCAAAGGTGGAGCTTAAGTATCAATGAAACTTGTTGAAGAAGGCATGGAAATAAACACATGAACCTATGAATCTTCTTGATGAATTCCACGACCAACTTTGAGGAAAGTTTTACCTAAATAAGATAAGGGAGCTCTTTGAACCACAAATCTTTGATATCATATATATGGGCTTGAAGCTTAAGCTCATGCAATCCATTGAAGAACCATTTGACTAAGGACCACCCCTCAAACCTTAAGTTAGATGGTGAGATGAATGCAATTGTGTCATCACCTAAAATATGAACATTTAAAGAAACATATATACATATTTTGATGTTAGTCTAAGAACACATGTACAAGATACACAATTAAAGGTGCTTGGTGATCCCTCAAGAGAAAACTTAATGATAGGATGAAATAGAAAGGTAGAATCAACCCTAATGTGTGATCTTGATGTATTGATAATATGATATGATGAGGGATCTTAGGGGGGAAAATTGGGGTATAATAAATACTATGTGATGAGATATATGTTTAATATTGTCTCAAGAGGCATTATTAATTCATGAACTAAGCTATTAACAATCATATACATGTAACTTATGTATATTTTTAAGTTAATGTTGTTGTTGTTAGCTTATCATAATTTAAATTTTGTTCAAATTATAGTGGTTTAACGACGAAAAATCATTCTCAAGAGAAGATATAGATTACATCCGATCATGTTGGGTCGGTTATTGCACCCCAAAATTTACCCTTTTGATTTAGGCTTATGTTTCATCATAAATATTATATTGTATTGTATTCATACATTGTGATGGGATCAAAGTATTTTAGTTATTAAAGTCTTCCTTAAGCTTTGGAAGATTGATTGTATTGACAAGTTACTCAAGGAGAGCCTTATTATCTAAACCTATAGATATTTCAAGCCCAAAGGTTTAAATTATCTCCAAATATCTTATCCACCTCATTGGATCATCAGAAGATTGAAGATTGTGTTGATTCTAGGGAGAATCACATCCTTTTGTTTCACCAGTCAAAATTAAGGTTTTGTCTAAATTGGAGTTATTGTGGTCTGGATGAACCAAGTATTGAAGCATCATTATCTTATCCTCATTGGAATCAAATTTTGTTCAAGAAGCCTCTCTTAATGACCATGGGAATTAAGGGTTTGAAGCTTGATCATCTATCTCCTAATGTAGAGTGTAAAACTAGGGTTTGAGTCTTAATCAGGGATCCTTTGGAATTTTGAGTGGAAACTCTTTCCATAGACTTTATGTGTTTTGAATATCATATATCTTGAAGATTGTTTCACCAATTTTGAAGAGAAGTGGTTCAATTGATTCAAAGGGGCAAAATGGTCATTTTGCCCAAAATTAGTCAAAGTTGACCAAGTGAGTTTTTGGTCAACCATCAACTCAAAATTGTAATTTTAATATTTCAAGTACATTTTGATCATTGGATTAAGAAGATTGAAGTTTGGTTTGAAACTTGTTCATGAAGAAACCCTAAAAAGTTTCTAAAAATGGAAATTTCGCACATAACTTCAAAAATTCATAATTTATTCATCCTTAATCCAAAAAATGCAAATGTGGTATTCTTGGAAATCTAAGAGGATGATATTTCATATCCTTTGGGTCACATGTCCAAATTTTCAAGGAATCAAGATTTATGGTCTTGGAAAGTTCATGTCTCAAGGTGACATTATAGGACATTTTCCTAAATTTGTGATTTTCATTGCAATTTTGAAGGGACCTAAGTGGATCAAATAAGAGGCCAATGGCTATTAAATTGAAGGTTTTTCTAGGACCTTTCCAACAAGTATTTATTTTCACCAAAATTCAAAGGAATGATCGGGTTATGACAATTTCGATTTCAAGGCAACTTTGTGAATTTTGACCAAAGTACCAACATGCCAATTCTTGAGAACTCCACAATCAGCCATTATCTTCACTTCTAATTAGGCCCATAACACATTTATGACTTGTGGAAGCCCATGATGCCAGCCATTTCGTGCCCATGTGCTTGTTGTACTTGCTTGAATGAAAAATACAAGACTTGTCCGATTTTGCAAATTCACTAACACTCTTTCATTTCAAACAATGATAAGGTGGAATTTTGAGCATGTATTCCTGGCCTCATTTGGCTCACAAAATGCACAAAGGCAAGAAAATGGACGAGTGAAACGCAGGCTCCATGTGCATCCTCTTTTTGGCCAAAAACTTCCAAACTTTCCCTCTAACGGACTTATGAGCCAAATTCCTCTTTTATCCTCTTCCACTTAATCTATATAACAAGTAGCAAGACTTGGTTCACGGGAGGGACGCTCCCATTGCAAGAATTTCAGATTTGAATTTTCTACCATTTTTCTGCAACTTGCTTCGAATCTCTCAGTCTAGTGGAGTTTTCCTCAAAATTCTTTTTGAGTCAGCTTCAGTAAAGTGTGGAGATCAAGTTAGCATCATTGGTTTTCATCTGGAGCAGCTGATTTGAGTTTCCAGATTTCACATCAAGGTGAGTTTTCGTGAACTTTGATTTGTGTGATTCAGCTTGTATTAGTGACGTAGTTCTGGTGCATTGTGGTTTAGTTAGCCGAACTATAGGTCTGATGTATATATTTGTCTTTGTTTGATGTTTGAATCGTGTTATGGAGTTTTTGAATTTATATGTGCAGTTGATTTTTTAATTTTTCATGAGCTTTGTTCTTGATATGTGGTTAATGATTTGAGATGATTTGAGTTGCTTGATTTAATTTGCACTTCATTTCATTAATTTTGGTTGAAAATTTCTTGAGTTTTATTGATTCGAACATGGCTTGCCAATATGTTTCATGCGCGCGTTTTTTCCCTAGCTAGAGGTTGAAGATGATGGTGTGGCCTCCTCTGGTTGGATGCTTTGTTCTTTTTGGATTATTTGAATTTTGTTTTATATCATTAATTTCTTGATTTTATTTCTTGCTGAAAAAATTCATGAAACTCCAAAATAATGTTTCTGACCTAGTGTATTTTTTTCAGAATTTTTGGAAACGCTTTGATTGGTTTAAAAATTCGTGTGATTAATTAATTGTTTGTTTGATCTTCAATTTTATTTTGATATTTTCTTTGATCCAAAAATACCACAAAAAATTATAGATGCTTGTTTTTAATTCTAATATTTGAATATAATTTTGGTTGGATATTTTTCTGATTTTGATTAGAATTTTATTTTGAGATGAGAATATTTTTTTAATTGATTAATGGTTTGAATTTTTATTTTATTTTAGACTTTTATTTAATTCTAAAAATGTGGAAAAATATGTCTTTTGATCTTTAGGGTTTCCTTGTGATATGTATGATCTTGGTTTGAATTGTTTGAATTTTGATCTTATCTAATTAATATTTAAGATTAAAATTCAAACAATTAGGGTCTTGTGGCTTACATTGCAAGTTTCAATTTCAAAACAAAATTGCCTTGGGTTTCCATTGGAATTTGGATCTTGTTTAAAGTTCATGGATGTAGTGAGGATCTAAAAACAATTTTTCTTGAATTATTTGACTTGATTGGATATTTTTCCACAAATTGTTTTGAAAGCTTGTCTAGTTTGGTAGTTTTGCTAACTAGTTTTGGTCTTTGAGCCTCATTTGATCCTCTCATCTACTATCCATGAACTTCAAACTTGTTTCCTAACCTTTACACATCTTAAAGATATTATGGAAATTTTGGTTTGAATTATTGAAATCCTTTTCTAGTTTTTATGTATTTTTGAAGTGAAAGTGACCAATTGATGTTGCTTTCTTTGTTTTAATTTGTTTGATGGCCAATGAACTTGTGTGAGGCCTATAATTTGGAACTTAATGATAATATTGCTTTTGTTTTCTCAAACCAATTCAGGTCAATCCTATTGACTTCTCATAATTGGTTGATGAGCACTTTTTGATCCATACCTCCTAAGTGGTGTTCTTTTGCGAATTTTGTTTTGAGTTTGGAATTTTTGTCTTGAGTTTGAGGTCATCAAATGACCAATGATAACATTTTTGGGAATGATACATCAAGGATAGTCTCATAAATACTTGAGATCACTTGACCTCTAATGTTTGAACCATTCCATTATATTTTGAATTTGATGATCAATCCTTCCTTTTCTTTTGTATTAGAGGTAAAGAGAATGCACTTGTGCAACCCATGAGAGATCAATCTCTTTTCTTTTTATCATCCTCTCCCATGTTTTGGAGACTTGAGTTCATAATTGAACCATTCAAGTTCTCATTACTTTCCTATCTTTGTCAATTTAGTTTATCATTTGTGAATATGTTTAGAAAAATGCGTTTGTGCTTTATCTGTTGAATTCATTTGGAGTTATTTTTTTTAAAAGATTGAATTGCATGTGATTTTGACTTGTTAGATATTATTTGATGTCATGAAATACTTCTTTGATCCTTGATTAACATTCCATTGTTAATTCAACATGGTGACAAGAAAGGAGCAACAGTTCTTTAGCTTTGACCTACTTGTTACCTGTGCCTACCTGATGCTTCTTACATCTACTGCTTGGATGTTTTGCCATCATGTTCTTTCATTGCCTTCTCATATCATCATCCTTCCCTTATTGGTTCATCATTTCTCTTTGAAATCACGAATTTATCTGTTGAATGTGCGAGGTACTCTGAGGAAAGTTTTCCATTTTGACTTGATGCTGTAGTGTTCCCCTTTATTTGTGCAACACAATTGGTTGTGCTTGCACCATTCTTGTGCTTTGTATATTTGTTATTCTTTTTCAGGATATATATGTGATTGTAACTACTATACATCACATGTGGGATACGTTCATATTTGAAGCCTCGGTACTTATATTTGATGGCGTAATTTCTGACTTGATTTACTTACTGATGCTAGCTTGCTTGAAGTTCTCTGGGTTTCTTTTTCTTGCTCAGTTGCTACGGATATTTATCGGTTTCGTATTGCACTATTTCCTTTTTACTGTTTCTGCTCTTTATTGCTTTATATTTCATGATGGGACCTCCATTGCTGATATATGTCAGGATTCCCTCTAGTTTATTTAAAGACTTGTTTAAGGAAATTCTGTCAGTGTGCTAATTGTGATTGTTTAAAAACCTACCTTCGAAGTAGGTATTATGCACGTGTGTTTATATTTGTGTCCACATTATTACAGGTGAGAAGTCCTCAAAAGGAGGCGAGCGAAAAGGGTTCGTAATCGACCCCCGCACATTCCAGTCCATGTCATTCCCACGCTCACTTTGTACAAGTAGATGCTCTGAACATGTGCCCAAGATCCGAATGAATTTAAGTCTTTTAAAGGCAAGTGAAAAGGGTTCCCGTAATCGGATCCCCACGCTTTATTTAGCTCGTGTTGACCAACATTAATGCTTAGTGTACACATGTATTATTTCTTTCCCCCAGATCTTTCTTTCCCTGGTAATTGATATCACGATTAACGACCCTTTTATTTTCCTATAATACTATAGCTTGTTGACTCATGTGATACGCTTCCCTTGGCTATGGTTTGACCCTTGGTCTGATTCTTGGTTGCTTGTCTATGGTGGGACCTCCCTTTGTACTACTAGGTTTGCACCTTTTAGGTGTTTGATATTCGAGTGATGCTCGAGTTTTTGTTTGTCCAGATTTTTTGCCATCTGTTTGCTTGTTTTTGTCACAGGATTTGTGACATTTTTGCTGCTTCCCTTAGGATCGCTCGATTAGGGTAGCTTTCGAGCTAGACATCATGATAGATATCCATGCATGTTAACATAGGTTAGAGACTTTCCTTTTCATCCTCAATATTAGGGTCAATCATTGTATGATAACACTAGGGCTAGAGATTAGGATAGTCTCTATTAGTTGTTTTCTTATCTTTCCATTTTGCATCTTAAAACTAAAACTTTTTCTTGGCAAATCATAAAAACGTCTCTAATGAACTTAAATCCTTCTTCAAGGTAAAAAATACAAACCAATCTTAATTGTTTGTGCGCCTTTTGGCTTTGTTTTGAACCTTGTCAAATTGATGTTTTGCCATCCTTGCCATGATATTTTGTTATCTGTTTGCTGATGTTTCGCCATCGCACATGTTTGTTATCCTACTTTGATTCTTAATATCATTGTTAGGTGTGATATTTTATCATCTGAATTGTGATGTTTCTCCATCTTTGCCATGTTACCTTGCTATCTTTTAGCCGATATTTCGCCATCGCATATGTTCGTTGCAGATGTTTCTCCATCGCATGTGTTTGTTATCCTACTTTGATTCTCAATATCATTTTTAGGTGTGATATTTTATCATCTGAAATGTGATGTCTCGCCATCTTTGCCATGTTACCTTTCTATCTTTTAGCCGATGTTTCGCCATCGCATATGTTTGTTGCCGATGTTTCTCCATCACATGTGTTTGTTATCCTACCTTGATTCTGAATATCATTGTTAGGTGTGATGTTTTATCATCTGAATCATTGATGTCTCGCCATCTTTGTCATGTTATCTTGCCATCTTTTATCTGATATTTCGCCATCGCATATGTTTGTTGCTGATGTTTCGCCCTTGCGTATGTTTGTTATCCTACCTTGATTCTCAATATCATTTTTAGGTGTGATATTTTATCATCTGGATTATTGATGTCTCGTCATCTTTACCATGCTATCTTGCTATATTTTTGTCGATGTTTCATCATCGCATATGTTTGTTGTTGATGTTTCGCCATCGCGTATGTTTGTCATCCCACTTTGATTTTCGATATCATTGTTAGGTATAATGTTTCATCGTCTTGTATGATATTTTGTTATCACGCAGACGTTTTATCATCTTATTTGAGTCTTCCATCTTGATTGTTGCTTTTGTCTCTTTAACTAAAAAACACAAACCAATCAAAATATATGAGCTGAACTACGGCTGCTCTGATTCCTTAAAAGGGATACGTAGGAAGAGGCTTTTGTGGGGCCTAAGCAAACATATCTTTGTAAATATTCCTTTCTTTTCTCCATATATTCTTTTCCTTTTTTCTTTGCATGCATTCTCTTTTCAGCTTTAAGCCTAGATATAGATTTTACACACTCTTATATTAGAATAACAAGAGTGGATACCGTAAAGTACTACGGGCATGTGGGGTGCTAATACCTTCCCCTCGCGTAACAGACTCCCTTACCCGATATCTCGGTCATTTGGCTGTGATTTCTCCCTCTTCAGGTTTTCTCGATGTTTACCTTTCCCTTTCGGCGGGATAAAAGACGTTCGGTGGCGACATCATTGATTTTTATATCAGATGACGATTCGGCCGGTTGTTTCTCCAGTGTATTTCAATCTTATGATGAAACTAGTAAACACTATTTTCTTGATTATCTATACACTAGCATTGTATAAAGGTTTTGTCATTATATGTGCAAAATGTATAGGTTCAAATATGTATAGGTTCTCCTAGTAGAGGTTTTGTGTATCCCAAATGTAATTATAAGTATTGTACATTTGGTTTTATAAACAGAGTAAATTTGATATTCTGCGTTTTGTTCTTTATATAATAAAATACAAATGATCTGATTCTGTCACATAATTTGTAGGTTATGTGTAAAAAAATATCGAGATCCATCAAAATTTAATTTAAAACAAAAAAAATATTAGTTATACCACTCAGTTAATAACAAAATTCAACGTAAATAGGGGTGTATTTTCCTCGATTATTAACAAAAATTGAGAGGTATGTGACGCGCGCAACATAATTTTGAAAATTAAAAAAAAAATGCTACTGTTGGGGTCGAACCAATGACCTTTTTACATAACTTTTCGGTTTTTCAGAACCAATAGATAACTTGATAGGTTTTCATGACGCCTTTCGTTACCTCGACTCTATTAAAAGATAAATTCCTCTTTACATCAAAGATAAAATGGATATATTTGTAATAGTAGCTTTTCAAACGTGGGAATTATAAGAAAAAACAATCGAGTGATTCACAAGTGCATGCATGCAAATCAATATTGCAGACAAAGACATGACTGTGCTGTACATTATTTTCTCTCAGGGCTATATGCAATGCAGCAATAAATTGTATTATATATAAAATAAATAAATTTGCTGCAAAGCTGAATAGCTGATGACAACATAATACAACTGCGACAAACCCTAATAATTATATGTTATACTGTGGAAAAATCGTCATGATTCATAATGACACAGAAAATTCGAAATCTGTACGATTACAACATATTTAATATAGTTTCAGCACTGTCATGTCATTAGTGTATGTAAGCTTAGCTAGCTAAGAGTTGGTTTTTAATGACCCATCCTTTTCTTAAGCTGTATCATCTATTTTACCTAATCCTTCTTACTCACACAACACATGTTTCCTTTTTTAAGAAGTGACCTAAAAAATAGTAGAATTTTACAGAACCCTTTCTATTTTGTTGAGGACCTAAAAAAACTTCTATAGAATCATAGTCATGATTAAATAGTATAAGGGTTTTTATATAATTGGTTTCTTTAATCATAGAACTTTAATGCAAGAGTGTGAGTGATTATGTTTGTTAGAAGGAGTATTACTTTCAATGGGTTTGATTTTCTACTTCTCTTAATTAATTAATAAAAGTACAATATAAAGCACTCAGAGGAAACAGGTAGTTTAGGTCAAAAATAGAGTTGCTAATGATGTAAGAGTTTTGTTTTCTTCATGATTTCCTATGTAGATTATAGCTATAGCTAAGTTCTACACACGTAAAGTGAAGTGTATATTTAGATTATGATCTTTGTCTTGTATTAGCCCAAAGCCTATAGGTATATATTTATGTTTGATAATTAACTAATATTCAAAGTTGAAATTGACATCATAATATCACAATATATATATATATATATATATATATATATATATATATATATATATATATATATATATATATATATATATATATATATATATATATATAAAAGGTCCTCAACAAAACAGAAAAGGTTCTGTCAAATTCTCCTATTTTTTAGGTCACTTTTTAAAAAAGGAAACATGTGTTGTGTGAGTAAAGAAGGATTAGGTAAAGAGATGATACAGCTGATGAAAAAGATGGGTCATTAAAAACCAACTCTTAGCTGCCTAAGCTTACATATTATAATGATATGACAGTGCTGCAAACTATATAAAATATGTTGTAATCGTACAGATTTCGAATTTTCTGTGTCATTATGAATCATGATGATTTTTCCACAGTATAATATATGATATTAGGGTTTGTCGCAGTTGTATTATGTTGTCATCAGCTATTCAGCTTTGCAGCAAATTTATTTATTTTATATATAATACAATTTGTTGCTGCATTGCATATAGCCCTGAGAGAAAATAATGTACTGCACAGTCATGTCTTTGTCTGCAATATTGGTTTGCATGCCATGCACTTGTGAATCACTCGATTGTTTTTCCTTATAATTCCCACGTTTGAAAAGCTACTACTACAAATATATCCCTTTTATCTTTCATGTAAAGAGGAATTTACCTTCTAATAGAGTCGAAATAATGAAAGATATCATAAAAACTTATCACGTTATCTACTGGTTCTGTAAAAACGAAGAGTTATGTAAAAAGGTCATTGATTCGATCCCTGTATAACTAAGAATCAGACTTCAGACAAAACTTTGTATATTGCTCTTGTTAAAATAAAATACACTATTGGTTTTTATATAGACCTAATGGCTTTTACAATTCTGAAAAAAAACATAACTGCTACTAATAAACTATCATAACTTACTAAACTTTTGTCCTTCCTACTACCATATTTAATATGAAACTTATTACTAATGACATTTAATGTTTATTCAAGAAAACTCCTCTGTAAACTTAAATGTTTCTTCCATCCAACATTCCTATCATCTTCTTGTCTCTATCGAAGATCTCTTTTGATAGTGATTTTGTAAAAATATCCGCTGCTTGGTTTCTGCTTGCTACATGCCTCAATTCGACACTTCCCTCCTTCACATGTTCACGAATGAAGTGAAATCGAACATCAATGTGTTTGCTTCGTTCATGATTTATTGGATTCTTTGTCAATTCGATAGATGATTTATTGTCCACTTGTATTATTGTTGGATCTTCCTGTTTCAACTCCATCTTGCTTATCAACCTTCTGAGCCATACTGCATGACAGACGCACCAGGATGCTGCCACATATTCAGCTTCACACGTCGAAAGTGTTACTATAGGTTGCTTCTTCAACAGCCAAGTAAATATTGTGTTTCCCATGAAAAACACATATCCAGAGGTGCTCTTTCGATCGTCTATGTCTCCGCACCAGTCACTGTTAGAATAACCAACTAACTTGTAGTTTTTTATTTTTGAATAAAACATTCCTAGTGATATTGTTCCTTGGATGTATCTTAGAATTCGTTTCAGCGCCTTCCAATGTGTGTGTAGTGGCTCCTCCATGAATCGACTTACTATGCCAACACTTAGTGAAATTCCTGGCCTTGTGCATGTGAGATATCGAAGGCTACCTACCAAGCTTCAATATTTGCTTCCTTCAACCCGTTCTCCTCCATCAAACTTTGACAGTTTTGTACCTGGTTCCATTGGCGTAGAAGTTGGATTGCAATTCTTCATTTTATATTTTTCTAGGATTTCTTTTGCATATTTTTCTTGTGAGATAAAAATTCCAGCTTCTTCTTGTCGAACCTCCAGACCAAGAAAGAATCTCATCAGACCTAAGTCTGTCATTTCGAATTCGCTTGTCATGGTGTTCTTGAAATCTTCGATCATCTGAACATCACTGCCTAGAAAGATAAGGTCATCAACATAGAGAGCAACAACTAATAAATTACTTCCATTTTTCTTCACATAGAGGGCGGGTTCATAAGGACATTGCTCGAACCCATTCTCTTTGAAATATGTGTCAATACGTGTGTTCCATGCCCTAGGTGCTTGCTTCAGCCCATACAACGATTTCTTTAGTTTTAACACCTTCTTCTCTTCTCCAATTCTCATATATCCAAGTGGTTGTTCGACATAGATTTCTTCTTCGAGCACACCATTCAAAAATGTTGTCTTGACATCCATTTGAAATATTGGCCATTTGAATTGGACAGCTTGAGAAATGAGTAATCGAATTGTCTCCATTCTTGCAACAGGCGCAAATACTTCGTCATAGTCAATTCCTGCTTTCTGTTTGTATCCCTTCGCAATCAGTCGTGCTTTGAATCTTTCGATTTCTCCTTGAGCATTCATCTTTTTCTTGAATACCCACTTTATACCAATGGGTTGACTACCTTTTGGCCATTCGACTAGCTCCCAAGTATTGTTGCGTTCGATTGCTCTAATCTCTTCGTCCATGGCACTTTTCCACTTCTTGTCTCGTAACGCTTCTTCGACGCTGATGTTTTCAGCATCTTCCAGAAGACACACAAGATGCACCTCACTTGTTGAATCATACAAATCTTGAAAAATTCTCATTTTTGGTTGTAGAGGCTCATCTTCATCTTCAGTTTCTTCATGTTCTGTTGGAATACTTGCTGGTACAGCTACAGTTGTTTCTTTGACTACTTCAATAACCTCTGTCGAATTGTTCCAGTCCCACTTGCTTGCTTCGTTCATTCGAACGTCTCTACTCACGATTACTTTCTTGCTTATGGGATTGAAGAGCTTGTACCCTTTCGTCTTCTCATCATATCCACTGAATATGTACTTCTGACTTTTGTCTTCAAGCTTTGTTCTTCGTTGATCGGGTACATGTGCATAAGCTATACTACCAAATACCTTGAGATGAGAAATTTTTGGCTTCTGTCCACTCCATGCTTCTTGTGGTGTTTTGTCTTCTAACTTTGAATGTGGACATCTATTCTGAATATAAACAGCACATTGTACTTCTTCTGCCCAGAATTCTTTCGACATGTTCTTGCTTTTGAGCATTGATCGAATCATGTCAAAAATAGTTTGATTCTTCCTTTCAGCCACACCATTTTGGTGAAGTGAATATGGTGCAGTTAGGAATCTCCTTATGCCCTGTTCTTCACAGTACTTCACAAAAGCCATTGAAGTATACTCACCTCCTCTGTCAGATCGAATTGCTTTGATGTATCTGTCTGTTGCCTTCTCCACTATTACTTTGAACTTTTTGAACACTTCTAATGCTTCAGATTTTTCTTTCAAGAAGTAAACCCAGGTTTTTCTTGAGAAGTCATCAATAAAAGAAATGAAGTACCTTTTTTCCACTGAAGGATTCTGGAGTGATTGGCCCACATATGTCAGTATGTATCAATTTGAGAATATGTTTAGCTTGATACTCTGCCTTCCTTTGAAATGAGGTTCTTGTTTGTTTGCTGAGCACACATTCTTAACAGAATTTTCCTTCGAAATCCATGTCTGGTAATCCATGCACCATGTTCCTTTTCGCCAACCTTCTCAAACCATCATGATGTAGATGACCAAAGCGCATATGCCATAGTGACGCTTTGTCTTGCACTTCGACTTGCAGACATTTCTCTCGAATGTTCCTCAGATTCAGTTTGTACATTCAATTTCTTTCCATTTCGACACTGGCAATCAGATGTCCTGCAGTGTCCTTCAAATGCAGTGTTCGATCTTTCATAAGTATTGAAGAACCTTTTTCTGTAAATTGTCCCAGACTTAATATGTTGGTCTTGAGATCTAGTACATAGTAAACGTCTTTGATTGATCCACTCAAGCCATCCTTCTGCAAGTAACTGATTGTGCCCTTTCCTTCGACCTTCACTTTCGATGCATCTCCAAAAGACACATTACCATCTTCAATTCTCTTCATATCTTTAAACAGGTGTTTGTAACCACACATGTGATTACTTGCTCCTGAGTCAAGATACCAAACACTGTCATCGGTGTTGATTTCGTTTTGAGCCATCAGGAGAAAGCCTTCATTCAATTCAGCTTCCAAGGCTAGGCTGGTTGTTTCTTCAATCTTCTTTTTGATTCGACAGTCTTTTGCAAGATGTCCCACTTTGTCACAGTTGTAACATTTGTAGGAGTTACAATCCTTCGCATAATGACCATACTTCCCACACTTGTAGCATTCGAAGTTGGAATGATTCGAACGACCACCTCTTTGACCACGTCCTCTGCCACGCCAATTTTGTTGGATCAATTGTCCTATTTCGAAGTTGCTACCTCTACCACTTCGACCACTGTCACGACCTCCACGTCCACGTCCTCTTCCTCGAAAGTTGTGAGAAAAGAGTACCTTTTCGTCTTTGCTCGATTCCTTGGTTTGGTTTGCTTCTTCGACTGCTTCTTGTTTCTTTTTCATCTTTCTTTGTTCATGTGCTTCAAGAGAACCAGCGAGCTCTTTGACTGAGAGCGTCGAAAGGTCCTTCGACTCTTCTATTGCACACACAATATTTTCAAACTTGTATGTTAAAGATCTCAAGATCTTTTCAAAAACTCGTGCATCAGGTACTGTCTCTCCATTTCTGGTGAGTTGATTCACCACCTTTTGCACACGTGTGATGTAGTCAGATACAATTTTTGTATCCTTCATCTGTATCCTCTCCAATTCGCCACGAAGAGTTTGGAGTCGAACTTGCTTCACTCGATCTGCTCCTTTGAACACTTTTTCTAACGTGTCCCACGCTTGTTTCGACGTAGTCGAACCAGCAATTTTTTTGAAGCCTGATTCATCTACAGCCCTGAACAACATGTATAATTCCATTTTGTCCTTCGATCGCGTCTCTTTCAACGCCTTCGTTTGAGTTGCCGTATATCCCCCAACTTCTGTTGGTTCTTCAAACCCATCATGGGTCACATCCCACGCGTCTAGAGATCCAAGAAGAGCTTTCATTTGGATACTCCAGTTTTCATAATTTGACTTCGTTAGACGTGGCAACGACATTTGATTCATCATGTTTGCCATGAGCTCTGATGCCAAATTGTTATAACTAAGAATCAGACTTCAGACAAAACTTTGTATATTTCTCTTGTTAAAATAAAATACACTCTTGGTCTTTATATAGATCTAATGGCTTTTACAATTATGAAAAAAAACATAACTGCTACTAATAAACTATCATAACTTACTAAACTTTTGTCCTTCCTACTACCATATTTAATATGAAACTTATTACTAATGACATTTAATGTTTATTCAACAATCCCAACAATAAATTTTTTTTTTTAATTTTCAAAATTATGTTGCGCGCGCCACATATCTCTCAGTTTTTGTTAATAATCGAGAGAAATACACCCTTATTTACGATGATTTTTGTTAATAATTGAGGGGGTATAACTATTTTATTTTTTGTTTTAAATCCAATTTTGATGGATCTCGATATTTTTTTACACATAACATACAAATTATGTGTCAAAATTACATCATTTGTGTTTTATTATATAAAGAACATGATGCAGAATATCAAATTTACTTTGTTTATAAAACCACATGTACAATACTTATAATTACATTTAGGATACACAAAACCTCTACCAGGAGAACCTATACATATTTGAACCTATACATTTTGCACATATAATAACAAAACCCTTATACAATGCTAGTGTATAGATAATCAAGAAAATTAGTGTTTACTAGATTCATGATAAGTTTAGAAGACATCGATCCAACGTGACTGGATGTCATCTATATCTTCTCGTGAGAATGATGTTTTGTCATTAAACCACTATAATTTGAACAAAATTTAAATTATGATAAGCTAACAAAAATAATATTAACTTAACGAATATACATAAATTACATGTATATGATTTTTAATACCTTACTTCATGAATTGATAATGCCTCTTTAGACAATATTAAACATATATCTCATCACATAATATCTGTTATACTCCAATTTTTTCTCCTAAGATCCCTCATCATCTCATATTATCAATACATCAAGATCACACATTAGGGTTGGTTCTCCCTTTCTATTTCATCCTATCTTTAAGTGTTTTCTTGAGGGATCACCAAGCACCTTGAATTGTGTATCTTGTACATGTGTTCTTAGACTAATATCAAAATATGTATATATAGTTCTTTAAATGTTCATATTGTAAGTGATGATACAACTTCATTCGTCTCACCATCTAACCTAGGGTTTGAG
Organism: Vicia faba; assembly: GCA_948472305.1. Lineage (NCBI taxonomy): Eukaryota > Viridiplantae > Streptophyta > Magnoliopsida > Fabales > Fabaceae > Vicia > Vicia faba. Next base: position 143,983,843 of record OX451735.1, read on the forward strand.
AGCTGGTCCTCAGTCAAATGGTTCTTCAATAGATTGCAAGAACTTAAGCTTCAAGTCCATGTCTATGATATCAATGATTTATGGTTCAAAAAGCTCTCTCTATTTATTTAGGTTAAACTTTCCTCAAATTTGGTGGTGGAATTCATAAGGAAGATTCATAGGTTCATGTGTTTTTTTCATACCTTCTTCAACAAGTTTCATTAACACTTAAGCTCCATCTTTGAGTGTGCTTCAAGACAACATCATTGTAAGTTATTAGTGCGTCTAAGAGGGAGTGAATTAGGTGATTTGGAAATTCTCAAATTTTTATGAAGTTAGGATTATTTTCCTGGTTCTAATGAAGGTTATTAAAGCGGTAAATGACATAAAAATAAATGACATTTGATATATCCTGGTTTCCCTCACGGTTCGAGAGTACTCAAGTCCCCTTTCATCAGGAAAGAGATTTCACCATAGTTAGAATTATTGTATAGCCTATCAATACCAATTGTGATGCTTACTATCTAATCTATAAGGAGATCAAAGGTTCCTAAAATCTTTAATATTTAAACATTAAGTGCAAGAAGAACAATCCTCTTCAATGCACACACTTGTTTTCAACAATCCTGAAAACAAGAGAAATAATAATGAATTCTGAATTTTTACAATGTTCAACAATCTTGATTAACACTATTGTTATCGAGAACTATGGAAAGAATCAATAGGAAGTATATAATCAATTTAAGTGCTCACTTTATGCAAAAACTATGATGAGTATGAAAGTTCAGTTTCAAAGTTTTATGCAAATTCAGATTTTTCTAAGTTTGAAGTTTGGTAGAAAAATTGAATTGAAAGTTTTAGAATGATGTGTTATGTTTTACACCATAAATAAAAATGATACTTATACATGTAATGAACCCATTTAAAGGACTCTAAATGCATAAAAGAGTGCAATGGTTCATGCCTAAAAGTTTTCATCCAACAACCACCATAACATAATTGTTTTTAAAAAATGTATCAGTGGTAGCCAGTTACAGGTAAGCAGTAACCGGTTACCCAGACTTTGTAACGTTCAGATTTTTCAAAAACGAGAAGCAGTAGGTGATAAGTACAAATCATATTTATTTTTGTATATACTTTTTGTTGTACTTATCAACTTTTTATTGTTAATATAGTTGAATAAACCCAACTTTTTTGAAAATAGGTTTAGTTTGTGTTTATTTGCGTTTTTGTATACATAGTGTACCGTTTGATGTTTTTTCATTCACTTTGTAGGTATTTGTTTCATTTTGGAGCATCGTGGAATAAGGTGTCGAAGGAACGGCCCTGTATGCGTGTTTTTGGAATAAAAGACCACTTTTGGGAAGTTTTGTCTAGGAGAGCCTACTTAGCACGCAGAAGACTTCTAAGCGCGAGTGCAGTCAACATATTTTGTAGTGTGCTGCTTGTATTTTGACATTTTGGAAGAACCAATGTTTTGGAGCCTGCTTAGTGCGGATAACGCGCTTAGCATAATTTACGTCGAATTAGTGTGTAAATATCGTGCAGCCCGCTTAACGCGGTGAGCCCGCTAAGTACGTTCTGCTAAGATTTGTTATATAATTTTATTTCAGTTCATTTTTTAGGTTATGGTTTAGGGGAAATTTTTGCTCCCAACTCCATTGACCTCCAATTTTGTTAGGGTTAACTTAGATAACAACTATGAAGCTTGCATACAGATAATCTGGGGTAGTTTGCTCTTCGATCGGTGCTGACAAAGCGGTAGATTTGTAGATCATTTCTCTTTTTCTTTGTGTATTCTATTTTTGTTGGGTATGTATATGTATTTTCTTTGAACTAATGTAAACTTGTTGCCCTTGGCGTTATATAAAACTTGCTATACAAATATTTCTCGATGGTTATCCTTGACTTTTGCTCTGTGCTAGGGATTTGAGTTGCTATAGACATATACTACTTAGGTTCTTATCTAGGATGATTATCTAATAGTGTCTGAATTCTAGAGATAAATTTAGCATTGTTATTTACTTAGGATATATGTGATTAATGCTTATGTATTGTTTGTGTCGCCCTGCGAGATCTTTGATGCAAGCGAGAACAATTGACTTATGTGTTGTTGAGGTGGTTGAGAGATTGTCGTCGAGGTGATACAGTGTGTGTTGTGTTTGGAATGTAATGAAATTGATGAATATTATAGGTTTAGTATAACAAGTCGATAAGCTTAAGTCTGTGAGAAGTAGTATACATGCATACTTGATAAATTATTCCTTTTTTCCTTTTTATACATTTATTTTTTGTTGATACCTTTACTTTAAACTCATTTATCCCCAAGTCCATTAATGAGATATTTTTCGTTTCGTGTTTATGTTATCATCGTAGTTTAGTGGTAGGTATGTTTCTTCGAGTGTATCGTTTTTCATTTGAACCCTTGCATTTGTTTTCCGTTTTAAAAACTTGTTGATTCATGATTCTTTGGTTTGTTACTTTTGGTGTTTTTAGTTGTTTGGCCAGAAAAACAAGTTCAAGTTGGGGAGAGTTTTATAAGTGAAAATTGTATCTATTTTTGTATATACTCTTTGTTGCACTTATCGACTTTTTATTGTTAATATCGTTGAATAAACCCAACTTTTTTGTAAATACGTTTAGTTTGTGTTTTTATGTACATAGTGTACCATTTGATGTTTTTTCATTCATTTTATAGGTATTTTTTGCATTTTGGAGCATCGAGGAATAAGGCTTCGAAGGAACGGCTCCAGATGCGCGTATTCAAAATAAAAGACCAGTTTTGGGAAGTTCTTTTCAAGAGAGCCCGCTTAGCACGCAGAAGGCTGCTAAGCGCGAGTGCACTCAGTGCATTTTGTAGTTTGCTGCTTGCGTTTTGATATTTTGGAAGAACCAAAGTTTTGGAGCCCGCTTAACGCGCTTAGCACGGTTTATGTTAGTTTAGTGTGTAAATGTCGTGCAGCCTGCTTAGCATGGTGAGACCGTTAAGCGCGGTCTGCTGAGATTTGTTTTATGATATCATTTCAGTTTATATTTTAGGTAATGGTTTTGGGAAAGTTTTTGCTCCAACTCCATCAATCACCAATTTTTGTAGGATTAACTTAGATAACAACTATGGAGCTTGCATACGTATGATCCAGAGTAGATTGTTCTTCGATCGGTGCTGACAAACCAGTAGATTTGCGGTTCATTTCTCTTTTTCTTTATGTATTCTCTTTTGTTTAGGTTTGTATATGTAATTTCTTTGAACTCATGTATATTTATTTCCCTTAGAGTTATATAAAACTTACTTTACAAATCTTTGTCGATGGTTATGCCTGATTTTTGTTCTATGCTAGGGATTTGAGTTTCTATAGACATATACCACTTAGATTCTTATCTAGGATGATTATCTAATAGTTTCTGAATTCTAGAGATAAATTTAGCTACGTTATTTACTTAGGGTGTCTGTGATTAATGCCTCTATGTTGTTTGTGTTGCTCTGAGAGATCATCAATGTAAGCGAGCACAATAGACTTATGTGTTTTTGAGGTGGTTGAGAGATCACTGCCGAGGTGATACAGTGGGTGTTGTGTTTGACATATGATGACATTGATGAATATTGTAGGTTTAGTATAATAGGTCGATAGGTTTATGTCTGTGATAAGTAGTATATATGCATACTTGATAAGTGTGATACGGTGGCAGAACCGACTATTTTGAAAAATGCTGGTTTGCGTTTTACTTTTTTTATTCACAAAATGTCATGGTAAGCAAGAGTCGCCACCGACTTTTATTTCGTCCAATCAGAAAGGAAAAAGTACAAAAAAAATCCTTTTTCGAGATGTTTCAGAGTACGGGGGGTAGATTATAGAAAGGGAAGGTGTTAGCACCCTTTCTATCCATGGTTTTCCATGGGCTCTTAGTTACTTGATCATCTTTTAAAATTGCTTGTGTGTATTTGTTTTGAAAATTTTTGTTTTACTTTGTTTTAACCCTTGTTTCTGTCCTCAAGAGTGTTACGAAGTGTTTTGAAAACTTTAGTTTGAAAATTTTGTTTGAAAGTGTATGGTGTGAAAAGTTTGACTTGAGCAAGTACCTAATAGTCATCTACCTACTCAAAAAAAGATTGTCTTTGTTCTCGTTTCCTTTAGGAAATGCTATCCTACTATTGATAAATAGGTAGCACCTTCGTTGGATTTGTAAGGGTCAATTCGTAAGGGACGTACGATCACTAACGCAATGTTAGGACGTCTTAGTTATAACCCTAGAGTCTTAAGATCATATTCGAGGCAACATTTTTGAGGCAAAATTTCCGAACAGGACTTTTGATCTTTGTTTAGACAGGAGGGCAACCACTAAGACACTCTATACTTAATGGTGGTTTACCGAAGGCAACCAAAGTGAGAGTATACCCTAGGAGTGCACATGTGCATGTGATTTGATTTCAATTATTATCTTTGCACATTCATGGTTTTCTAGCCATTTTAAGTTATCATGCAATCTTGTCATACAAACTTATTAACATACATCTAAACAGTTAATATTTGCGAGAATTAAAATGCGGGAAAGTAAAACTACGCTATTACAAGGCTTTGGGGTAGGGATTAATTACATAGCAAAAAAATCTGTAAATACGATAAATAAAGAAAATCCTAGATTAAACTATTGCATATCGTGAGCAGTTATATTAATATTGCAAAAATAATAAACGCGCGCGATGCATCGTAAATGAGAGATTTAGGGTTTTGACCCCAACTACCTAATTGTAATTTAAAAGAAAAATCATTTTTTTGTCGTTTTTGATTATTTGAGAAAATAACGTTCAATTCCATAAATAAAAACCTAATTACTAATTAATTTAAATTTAAGAAAAATAATTAAATTAACCTATTTTTGTATTTTTGTTTTGAGAAAAGAAATAAAAAATTAAATCACAAGCTTGACCCTAATTTTTCTAATTGATTTTAATTATATAAAAAAAGTTAGAATTATCCTAAATTAAATTAAACTAATATTAAATTAAATTTGATAAAATAAAACCTAATTCTATATTTTTTGTGAAACTCTTGATTTTATGATTTTTTTGAAAAGAAATTAATTTTGTTAAAAAAACAATTAAGCAAATTAAATAAATTAAACAAATAAATAGAAAAGGAAGAAAGATGGGCCTGGTTGTTTAGCAAGAAGGGGGGTGTGGTTTGCAATTCTGAGCCAAACAATTCCTGTCCCTTTTGACTTCTCCAATCCCATGCATACGCTTGACTTAGGCACATGGTGGACGTTCATTGGGAAGGCCGTAGATCTGGCTTGTTGGTGATCTGATGGTTGGATGCTGATGATGCATGGTGGACACATGGGGTACCAGCGCACCTGATCATGTAAGGAAAAATAATATGAAACTAAACTTGGGACCTGGGGATCGAACCCAGGTCCTTGAGCATTATCCCCTTACCACGCTGCCAGCTGATCCAGAATGTTTAGTTGTCATTACAATAACAAACAATAATTATATAACATAAACAAAGGGTTAGTTCTTAAAACGCACGAAATTCAACTTGACAAGCCAGGGAGCTCCACGTAACCATCTTCTTCCTCCCACCGTCGCTGTAAGTTTCATAGCTTTTACCTACGGACACTGAGCGTAGGTGTAACCCTGTGAATTTCACAAACCTTGTACACGCATGATAAATGAATACCAATGGTACCAATCAACTCGTTGCAACCTCACGAGCATCATGGTACCATTATTAAGGTCCAATTTTCCCTGTACATAAAACACCTAAAAACGAAGCAAAAACCCTAGCCATGGCAGCTTCTTGTTCAGTCAACAAAAATACAATTAAATATAACCATTAGCTTGCAAACATCACAAGGATTAAGAATATTCCAATCAATCATGTTAAAGATGCCATAATTAATATATTTGAATTCAAAAAAAGAGATAAGCTGTGTGACTCTTACAGGGCGTTTCAAGGCGTGGGGAAGCTTGCTGGCGATTGAAACACGATCCTAGGATGTGCAGCAAACGATTGGTATGATCAGAATGGCTTGAGATAGCCTAAAACTTGGAAATCAGTTTGTAACTTTTTCTTGAATGTTTGAAATTCATTCTCTCCTTTGCACGCCTCTAGCCTCTTCTTTTTTTATCTGCCTTTGTTCCTCATGTATCCTAGAATGTATTAGGGTTACAATTTGTTTCAATTCTTCTCCAATTATAAGTATTGATTCAAGATTCAATCCTTGCACCAAATCTTTCCAAATCAAGCAAATTCAATCTTTTTATGTCCAAATGGAGCCTTGCACGATTTGATCTTGTCTCCATATGTGTAATGGACCTAATCATGCGCAAAATCTCAAGATTTAATTAGTTTTTGATATTTTCATTATTTTATATTTATTTTATTTGATTTAAATGAAATAAAATCAAAATAAATAACAAAAATAAAAGAATGACAAGTGTAAGGGCTCATGGGTCGTGGGCCGCATTACAAACTCAGTGCAAGCATAAAAAGTAGGGCCCCTTTAGCAAAAAATGCAATTTTGGACATATTTGTCTTTTGGCAATTTTGCAAAAAAAGTCAACTTGGTCAATGCATAACTCCCTCAATTTTGATCCTAGAGAGGTGTTCTTGGACTTTTTAGAAAGTTTAAGATGTCCTATAAGCAACCCTTTTAGTATCATCTCAATTGAGTCTTCCATGTTCATGTATGAAGCTTTGACCCAAAAGGTGTTTTTGTTGACTTTTCAAAGTGACCTATAATGTCCAAATTCATATCTTCTTGTGAGTGAATATTTTGAACTTGGGAGCTGAAGATGAATTGTAGGGAATTACATCCTCGTCAAAATGAGCTTTGGATGGGTCATTTTTGTTAAAGTATGAGAAAGTTATGCTTGGTCAAAGTTGAGTTGACTTTTCCTACAAAACCCTAATTTAGCAACTTTTGGGTTTTGATGAATTGTGAGCAATACTTGAGAAATCATGATCAACCTTTTATCAAATGATGAGTAATACTTCAAAATGATAATGTTGACCAAAAATCTTGAAGTTTGACTGTATGTGGGCCACAATTGACTTTTGCCCTAGCATAGTCGATTTTCAAGCCCTTAAGCAATTGACTGAGCCAACTTCCTCTGCAAGGCTTGAAACCTGACATGGATGATCTTGAGAACATATTAGGACAATGGAGAGCATTTGGGATCCTTTGGGCTCGGGGATCTTGATGCAAAATGAAACCCTAATTTGAGATAGACTGTCTTAGGAGAGGGTTTGTCTGGTCAACTCTTGAACTTGCTTGAGCAATTTAAGGACCTTACTTGACATGTATTGAAAAATATGGGAGGGAAAATTTTGGGGTACAACAGCTTCCCCTATTCAATCTTCTTAAAACTGAGGATATAGATTGGCTTGTCTGCCTTTCGTGATCCGAAGGTGGAAGATGATTAAACACTAGAGTGCCCAGAAATTTGCACTCGCATGAAGTGGTACTTGTCTTGCGATATCGGGAATGGGCTTATAGATGCCATTTGGGAGTCACTGACGGAAGATGGGCTTAAAGAGGCCATCCGAAGAAGTGTTGATCGCATAAGAGATTCCTTTGCGAGAAACCATATTCTTGTTGTTGAGGAGGACTTCGCTGGGGAAGGCTGGTCTATGTCTTGGGAGAAGTAGAATTTTAGGAGCTTCAGTTGTCTGTTACTTCTACTGGGGAATCATCTCTTATTTGAGGAGGTGAAAATGCACTGCTATCTGGCCGTGCTCCAGGTTTTGCAGCGACTTACCGGGGAGAATGAGATTAAACTTTCTATCTTGTCGTGCTCCAGATTTCGCAATTTCTCCATTCTTATCTGGTCATGCTCTAGGCTTCAGAAGGAATTAATGAATATCCGGTCGCATCCGGGTTTCAACTTGAATTTAAGGCATACTAATATCAGGTCGATTTATAGGCTTCATAGTAATTGGCCGAGTAAACTGCTATTTGGTCGAATTCCAAGCTTCGCAGTACCTTATACTGTTATCTGGTCGTGTCCCAGGTTTCAGTGTCCTTTGCTGCTATTTGGTCATGCTCCAGTCTTCACAGTGTCTTATACCATTATCTGGTCATGCGCCAGGCTTTACGGTGTCTCATACCACTGTCTGGTCGATTCCAGGCTTCATGGTATCTTGTACTGCTATCTGGTCGGTTTCCATGCTTCACAATAACTTGCTGAGGGTTAAGCTATTTTCCGGTCGATTTCCGGGCTTCGAAGCTTGAATTTAAGATGTACCACTATCTGGTCGATTCTAGGCTTCGTAGTATTTTGGAGAAATCAAGATATTATCCGGTCAATTTCTGGGCTTCATAGCTTGAACTGGAATAGAAATCTTAGTATCGATTTGACTGAACCAGGGAAAACTTGTGAGAACTTGATTGCATCTTTCCCTGAAAGGTAAAGAGTTAGTCGTATGTAATGTTATGATGTATGAAATGTATTGAGTAATTATGTTCTCAAAATAAATGAGATTGTGTTGTATGATACACATGCATATGCCACGATGTATGGATGTGCAATGTTCTTGTGATATTCTCCGGCTGGGGAGAATAAATCCTGGACTGTTGTTGGAGAGTACAAGGAGTTGAGTTCTTCGTTCTCGCTGGGGATAGTGACTGAAGAAGATTAGTTAGAGACTTGCATCTGTTCTGCTTGAGAATATTCCGCCGAGAGAGACTCTGTTTGAGAATAACCCTGTGGGAGAATGACTTTGTAGGGAAGAGAGATACTCTGTTGGACGATCTACCGATTTGGAGAAATAAACTTAGCTGGGGATGAACTTTTGTTGCTGATGATAGATAAATTCTGCTTGGGGAAAATTTTTCCAACTCATTTGCGATTATGAACCTCGGTCGGGGAGAGCTAACACCACTGTCTTTTGATACTTGCAACTCTACGGGGAGTGTATGAACCTTCAGTTATATTCTCAAGCTGGCTCTATCCCTGTACCTGGTGGGTAGAGAAACTATAAGTTTTTGACACTTCTTGTTTTCCCCTGTTCCTGGAATTACGAGTAATCGTCTTTTGTTTCTTATGTAAATATTTATGAGCAACAATTATCCTCAAATGCATATATCAAAAATGAACCTTTGGACGTTCTTGCAAAACAAAACAGAAAAAGAAAAACAATTTGGAATTTCTTGTGGAAATGAATTGTATTGATTTTGAAGATGGCATGTTAATAGGTGTTTTTGTACAAGAGGCTGACGTCCTAGTAAGAGAACACCGTTGAGAGATAGAAATTATACAATTTGTGAAAAAGAAAGAAAAACAGCCATGTGAAACAATCCCATTGGGTTCCAACTCTGCTATTGCCTTTATACTTTCAGGCGTCTCATCACTTTTCTACTTGGTCGAAGGTGGATCAGATTGATTGGTGCCGTCTGAGCTTGATAGTCGATACCGAAATTTGGTTACAAGATGATCCAATGAGACATAGTGTTATGCTTTGATCCCTAATTTTTCCTGGACCGCCCTTTCGGGTTTTCAGTCCACCGGGATACCCTTTTTTGCCCAAGCCGCCTTTTCAGGTTTTCGACTTGCCGGGTGTACAGTTTTTTTTTCACTTTCATCCCTTACTTTTGCCCGAACCCTTTTGGTTCGCCCGGAAGCCCTTATTTTTTACTGGGCCAGTCAACCTAGCGGGTCTTTGATTATGCATAGTTATTTTTCACTATGTCTGCATTGACGGGGTGAGGAAGGTCGTTACCATCCATGGTGGTTAGAATCATAGCTCCTCCCGAGAAAATGTTCTTAACCACAAATGGACCTTCGTACGTGGGGGTCCATTTGCCTCTGGGATCACCTTGCGGCAGTATAATGCGTTTGATCACCAGATCCCCGACTTGATATTCTTGACGTCTAACTTTCTTGTTAAAAGCCTTGATCATTCGCTTTTGATACGTCTGACCATGACAGATAGCAGTAAGTCTCTTTTCATCGATTAAATTTAGTTGATCAAGCCGAGTCTGGATTCAGTCGTCTTTGTTCAAACCCACATCCTTCATAATCCTGAGAGAGGGTATCTAGACTTTGATGGGTAGGACCGCCTCCGTTCCGTATACCAAAAAGTAGGGTGTTACCCCTGTTGACGTCCGTGATGAGGTATGGTACCCATGAAGAGCGAACAATAACATCTCGTGCCAGTCTTTGTATGTCACCGTCATCTTCTGCACAATCTTCTTGATGTTCTTATTAGCTGCTTCAACAGCCCTATTAATCTTCGGCCGGTAGGGAGAAGAGTTATGATGTTGTATTTTAAACTGTTTGCAGAGCTCGGCGATCATTGTATTGTTGATATTTTTACCGTTGTCCGTAATGATCCTCTCTGGTACACCATATCGACAGATCATATTGTGTCATATAAATCGCGCCACAACGTTCTTGGTTACTGTAGCAAAGGAAGCCGCCTCAACCCACTTTGTAAAGTAATCAATAGCTACGAGAAGGAAACGATTCCCGTTGGACGCAGTAGGTCTGATCTCGCCGATCATATCAATGCCCCACATTGCGAAAGGCCAAGGAGCTGTCAAAACATTCAGAGGAACTGGAGGTACATGCACCTTATCAGTATAGACTTGGCACTTGTGACAGGTTCGAGAATGCTGATAACAGTCGGCTTCCATAGTGGACCAGTAATATCCTACCCGTAGGATTTTCTTCGCCATGGTATGTCCACTGGAATGAGTTCCGAAGGTACCTTCATGTAACTCTGCCATGATCCTTTCTGCCTCGCTTTTGTCCACACATCGCAGTAAGGTTGAATCATGGTCGTGTTTATAAAGGATTCCATTGCTAATGAAGAACTTCACAGCGAACCTTCTCAAGAATTTCTTATCATTAACAGATGCCCCATCGGGGTATTCTTGAGCCTCAAGATACCGCTTTACCTCGTGAAACCAGGGTTTATCTGCTACCTCTTCAGTCTCAATGTCACAACAATGTGCGGGTTCGTCCAACCTCTCAATGGTAAACTAGGGAGCTTCATTGTCCCACCTGACTTTGAACATAGAAGACATGGTAGCTAGCGTGTCCGCTAACTGATTCTCCTCTCTTGGGAAGTGTTCAAAGGTTATCTCCTCGAAGTGTGGGAGCAACGTCAATACATACTCTTTGTAAGGAATAAGATTTGGGTGCTTCGTATCCCACTCGCCTTTGATCTGACAGATCACCAGAGCAGAATCTCCGAATACACTCAATATCTTAATCCTTAGGTCAATAGAAGCTCGAATACCCATGACGCACGCTTCATACTCCGCCATGTTGTTGGTGCAGTTAAAACATAATCGGGCGGTGAACAAAGTATGACAGCCCTCAGGAGATATAATTACAGCACCGATGCAATTATCCAACACGTTAAAGGCTCCATCAAAATACATAGACCATCGGGATCCTTCCTCAGGTCCTTCATCCGGTCCAGGTTCTTCACAGTCGGTCACCAACATGATGTTCTCATCTGGGAACTCAAAATTCATGGACTGGTAGTCATCCACGGCCTGATGCGCCAAATGATCCTCCAATACACTCCCCTTGATTGCTTTTTGGGTTGTGTACTAGATGTCGTACTCGGTTAGGATCATCTGCCATCTCGCTATTCTTCTGGATAGGGCAGGCTTTTCGAAGATATACTTGATTGGATCCATCTTTGATATCAATAGGGTAGTGTGAGTCATCATATACTGTCTCAGCCGGCGAGCAGCCCATGCCAAAGCGCAACAAGTTTTCTCGAGCAATGAGTATCGGGTCTCACAGTCGGTAAATTTTTTGCTAAGGTAGTAAATAGCATGCTCTTTTAGGAGAGACTTGTCATGCTGCCCCAACACACACCCCATTGAACTATCCAGTACTGTCAAGTATAAGATCAAAGTTCTTCCTTCAACTGGAGGTATCAAAATTGGTGGTTCTTGGAGGTATTCCTTGATTCTTTCGAAAGCGGTCTGACATTCATCATTCCATTTTACCACTTGATCTTTCTTCAGCAGCTTGAAGATTGGCTCACAAGTAGCAGTCAGATGTGAGATGAACCGGGCAATGTAGTTCAGACGTCCCAAAAAGCCTCTAACTTCCTTTTCTGTGCGGGGAGCTGGCATCTCTTGTATAGCTTTTACCTTGGCAGGGTCCACCTTAATACCCTTATCACTGACGACGAAACCCAGTAGCTTACCAGACCTTACTCCAAAGGTGCACTTGTTTGGGTTTAACCTCAGCTTGTACGTCTTCAACCTGTCGAACAGTTTCTGGAGATGGTCAAGGTGCTCTTCCTCAGTCTGGGACCATGCGATCATGTCATCAACATAAACCTCAATCTCACGGTGAATCATGTCGTGGAACAAAGCGACCATGGCGCACTGATAAGTTGCCCCAGCATTCTTCAACCCGAAAGGCATTACCATGTAACAGAAGGTGCCCCAATGTGTAACGAAGGTTGTCTTCTCCATGTCTTCGGGAGACATCTTGATCTGGTTGTAGCCAGAAAAAACATCCATGAAGGAGAAGCTTTTATGTTGCGCGGTGTTGTTGACCAAAACATCGATATGAGGAAGTGAGAAGTCATCCTTGGGGCTTTCCCTGTTCAAATATCTATAGTCCACACACATCCGTACCTTACCATCATTCTTAGGCACCAGAACAACGTTGGCAACCCACTGTGGATAAGAAGTAACAACTTGAAATCCGGCGTCAAACTATTTCATGACCTCCGCTTTGATTTTCTCAGACATCTCAGGGCGCATACGGCGGACCTTCTGCTTTACCGGAGGGCAATCTTCTTTAGTTGGCAAGCAATAAACCACAATATCGGTGTCCAAACCAGACATATCTTCATAGGACCAAGTGAAGATCTCAACGTAGTCACGTAGCATTTGTATCAATCGTTGCTTGATAGCAGGCTGCAGATTTGCACCTATCATAACCTCTTTCTTGTATTCCTCTGTACCCAAATTCACTGATTCGACTGGCTCTTCATGGGGTTGTATGGCCCTCTCTTCCTGTAGTAACAGTCTAGCAAGTTCTCCAGGCACCTCACAATCATCTTCGCCTTCGTCCTCAACTTGGTTGATCAGATTTTCAAAGTCATAACTGGCAGTAGCAGAGTTGTTATCAATGGGATCTAGAGTGGATATGGATCTGTATTATGATATGTGAGTGTGTGTAAGAGAATAGTTGTTTTGATAAAGAGGGAGACAGAAAATAAAAACAAAGAGCGCAAAATTTGTAATGCAAGAAAACGTCCAATGTTTTATTAATGATATTTGAAATGACAAATAATTAGCCCTCACAAGCAAAGCCAAGGTGCCTCGGGAAAGGCATCGGGCCGTAAAGTTTCAAGCTGTTTATTAAAACTCTAAAAACAAAAGTCAATTACTGTGGAATAAAAGAAACAGGTATGAAGTCCTTCGCCGTCAAGTTTTTCAATCCACCATTGGTTGTTGGGTGGATCCAGCTGTCGATATCTGAATATTCTTCACTGTCCTCAATTGCATTAACTCCCTGATTGCTGATGTGCAGAAGAGGTCTTCCAATCCGCGCGTGCCTAACAACCCTTTGAGCCCCTGTAGTAAAGCCCAAACCAAATTTGTCAGTTTTGTATGTGAAATCAGGGAGCTTACCCCAATTGGTACACCTACCTTCTTCGATTACAGCCCTGGCATCCTTGAGAGAAGCCATCTTCATCGGAGGTTTGTCGGTAGAAACTTCACCTGACGCCAAGGTCTGAGGGACCTCTTCAAAGTTCTGACAAGGGGTTTCGATGAATTCCCCGTCCATCTGCACTTAGCGGAAAGAATTGAGATGACTCACCATATACTCCTCTTCACCCTGTACTGTGACAATCTTCCCCTTCACTGGATATTTCAGCATTTGGTGGAGCGTGGAAGTCACTGCCCCAGCCTTATGAATCCAAGGGCGACCCAACAAGCAAGAATATGATGGTCTGATATCGATCACATAAAATGTGGACGCAAAAGTCTGAGAGCTAACTTTAACAGGGATGTCAACCTCCCCGTGCACCATTATCTTTGACCCGTCGAAAGCCCTGACCACAATATTGCTCGGCTTCAGAATCAAATCTTCACAGTCCAGGCTGTCTAATGCCTTCTTTGGTAGAACATTAAATGAGGACCCGATATCCACCAGTACATGGGCCATAGTAGTGCCCCTGCACATGATCGAGACGTGCAGAGCATCATTATGATTTCTTCCTTTAGCAGTCAGATCTGCATCTGAGAAACCCAACCCATTGTCGGCAGTCAAGCTAGCTACGCAATCTTTGAGTTGGTTGGCCGAAGTTTCCTGCGGCACATGCACAGTATTGAGGAATGAAATTAGAGCCTTTGCACGGGCTTTGAAACACAATAACAAGGACAACATGGAGATTTTTGACGGGGTCTGCCCCAGCTGCTCGACTATGTTGTAATCGCTCTTGTTGATAATCTTCAAAATTTCCTTTATCTCCTGCTTAGAGGTTTCTACAATGATCTTCTTAGGTGCCTCCGTCCGGGCAGGCTTACCTATGATTTTTTTGCCTCGAGTCCCAGATGGCTCGGCGATAGGGGTGATGACTGGAATAGGAACTGGGATAGTAGCTGATGTACTAGCAGATGGAATGATAACAGGTTTGTGGACAGTCAGAGGGGAAATCTCGGGAGAAAAGAGTCTTCCGCTTCTGGTGACCTTGCTAGCCCCGACAATATTGCTGACATCAACATCAGCTTCCTCACTCTTCAAATCTTGTTTAACTCCATGGTAATACACATCAGCACCATAGTGCCAAGGGACAGCCTTATCCGAGGTGTATGGGATAGGACCAGGGACAATAATTATTAACGGAGTGATTCTTGGGACGGGTGTAATCCTAACAGGTTTTCTCGAGGAAACCTTGGTAGGATTGGCGGAAATGGTTATGATGGAAACATCTTGAATTGGAACCAACAAAATCATAGTCTTTTCGAACAAGATCTCTTTATTATCCATCAGGCGCTGAACACCTGATTTCAATAAGTGGCAACCAACACGCATAATTGAACACATGTGGCAACCTTCACCACAACCTAGAAATAAACCGGCCAACAACAAATTCTTCTTAACTGTCATAAAAGTGGTAGAAATTTCTTCCACGGAGGTCACAAATATATCATCATCTATAGCATTTACTCCATGAACATGTTTGGGCATGGGAGCAGTTATGACGTTGGGCTTCTCCAGAGCATCAAACTCAATTTCTTTGGCTTCGATCAAGTCTTGCACTTTGTTTTTCAAGGTCTAACAGTTGTTTGTATCATGACCTGGACTTTCGGAGTGATAGGCACAGCGGGCATTCGAGTTATAATGAGGAGAAGTGGTGTTGGGGTTCTTTTGAGCTTCCCTCAGAGTTACCAGATTGGTCTTTGATAATTGTGGTAGAATTTTAGACAAGGTCATATTGAGCCGAGTGAACTGCCTCTGCAGTCTTTCCACCCTTTATTGATTGTTGCATTGTGGAGCAACTATGGGTCTTGATATCACTACCACATTTACTGCTTGACGGTGTTCAAGTTTGCTTTGGCTCCTCGAGCCATAGACTGCACTAGCTTCTTTCTTACCGGTGAAAGGCTTCTTTACTATACTTAATGAAGTATCCTTCTGTATCTTACCACTTCGGATACCAGCTTCTACTCACTCTCCAGTCAAGATCAACTCAGTAAACCCAAATGACGAACTGCCGATCATATGATTGAAAAATGGACCAGATTGCGTCCCTAGAAACATGTCAACCAACTCCCTATCAGACAAAGGGGGTTGGACTCTTCCAGCCAGGTCAATCCACTTTTGAGCATAGTCCTTAAAACCTTCACTTGCACCCATAGACATACTCTGGAGCTGAGTACGAGTGGGAGCAAGGTCGGTGTTATACTCATATTTCCTGTATAAAGCAGCAGCAAGGTCTTCCCAGTTTCGGACATTGGCTCCTTCCAACTGATAAAACCATTCAAGTTGAGTCCCTGACAGACTATCTTGAAAGAAGTGTACCCACAAATTTCTATCAGTAGTGTGGGGTTGGATTTTTCTGACGTACGAGCGGAGATGGAGTTTTGGACAGGATACTCCATCGTACTTGGAAAAAAGCTTTGAACTTATGAGGGATCACCACTCCCGATAGCAATCCCAGTTCTCCAAAATCTAAACCAGGGATCTTCTGAGTCTCCATAGCACTCAGACGGTCTTCTAACTATGGGTCCATCAAAATACATAGACCATCGGGATCCTTCCTCAGGTCCTTCATCCGGTCCAGGTTCTTCACAGTCGGTCACCAACATGATGTTCTCATCTGGGAACTCAAAATTCATGGACTGGTAGTCATCCACGGCCTGATGCGCCAAATGATCCTCCAATACACTCCCCTTGATTGCTTTTTGGGTTGTGTACTAGATGTCGTACTCGGTTAGGATCATCTGCCATCTCGCTATTCTTCTGGATAGGGCAGGCTTTTCGAAGATATACTTGATTGGATCCATCTTTGATATCAATAGGGTAGTGTGAGTCATCATATACTGTCTCAGCCGGCGAGCAGCCCATGCCAAAGCGCAACAAGTTTTCTCGAGCAATGAGTATCGGGTCTCACAGTCGGTAAATTTTTTGCTAAGGTAGTAAATAGCATGCTCTTTTAGGAGAGACTTGTCATGCTGCCCCAACACACACCCCATTGAACTATCCAGTACTGTCAAGTATAAGATCAAAGTTCTTCCTTCAACTGGAGGTATCAAAATTGGTGGTTCTTGGAGGTATTCCTTGATTCTTTCGAAAGCGGTCTGACATTCATCATTCCATTTTACCACTTGATCTTTCTTCAGCAGCTTGAAGATTGGCTCACAAGTAGCAGTCAGATGTGAGATGAACCGGGCAATGTAGTTCAGACGTCCCAAAAAGCCTCTAACTTCCTTTTCTGTGCGGGGAGCTGGCATCTCTTGTATAGCTTTTACCTTGGCAGGGTCCACCTTAATACCCTTATCACTGACGACGAAACCCAGTAGCTTACCAGACCTTACTCCAAAGGTGCACTTGTTTGGGTTTAACCTCAGCTTGTACGTCTTCAACCTGTCGAACAGTTTCTGGAGATGGTCAAGGTGCTCTTCCTCAGTCTGGGACCATGCGATCATGTCATCAACATAAACCTCAATCTCACGGTGAATCATGTCGTGGAACAAAGCGACCATGGCGCACTGATAAGTTGCCCCAGCATTCTTCAACCCGAAAGGCATTACCATGTAACAGAAGGTGCCCCAATGTGTAACGAAGGTTGTCTTCTCCATGTCTTCGGGAGACATCTTGATCTGGTTGTAGCCAGAAAAAACATCCATGAAGGAGAAGCTTTTATGTTGCGCGGTGTTGTTGACCAAAACATCGATATGAGGAAGTGAGAAGTCATCCTTGGGGCTTTCCCTGTTCAAATATCTATAGTCCACACACATCCGTACCTTACCATCATTCTTAGGCACCAGAACAACGTTGGCAACCCACTGTGGATAAGAAGTAACAACTTGAAATCCGGCGTCAAACTATTTCATGACCTCCGCTTTGATTTTCTCAGACATCTCAGGGCGCATACGGCGGACCTTCTGCTTTACCGGAGGGCAATCTTCTTTAGTTGGCAAGCAATAAACCACAATATCGGTGTCCAAACCAGACATATCTTCATAGGACCAAGTGAAGATCTCAACGTAGTCACGTAGCATTTGTATCAATCGTTGCTTGATAGCAGGCTGCAGATTTGCACCTATCATAACCTCTTTCTTGTATTCCTCTGTACCCAAATTCACTGATTCGACTGGCTCTTCATGGGGTTGTATGGCCCTCTCTTCCTGTAGTAACAGTCTAGCAAGTTCTCCAGGCACCTCACAATCATCTTCGCCTTCGTCCTCAACTTGGTTGATCAGATTTTCAAAGTCATAACTGGCAGTAGCAGAGTTGTTATCAATGGGATCTAGAGTGGATATGGATCTGTATTATGATATGTGAGTGTGTGTAAGAGAATAGTTGTTTTGATAAAGAGGGAGACAGAAAATAAAAACAAAGAGCGCAAAATTTGTAATGCAAGAAAACGTCCAATGTTTTATTAATGATATTTGAAATGACAAATAATTAGCCCTCACAAGCAAAGCCAAGGTGCCTCGGGAAAGGCATCGGGCCGTAAAGTTTCAAGCTGTTTATTAAAACTCTAAAAACAAAAGTCAATTACTGTGGAATAAAAGAAACAGGTATGAAGTCCTTCGCCGTCAAGTTTTTCAATCCACCATTGGTTGTTGGGTGGATCCAGCTGTCGATATCTGAATATTCTTCACTGTCCTCAATTGCATTAACTCCCTGATTGCTGATGTGCAGAAGAGGTCTTCCAATCCGCGCGTGCCTAACAACCCTTTGAGCCCCTGTAGTAAAGCCCAAACCAAATTTGTCAGTTTTGTATGTGAAATCAGGGAGCTTACCCCAATTGGTACACCTACCTTCTTCGATTACAGCCCTGGCATCCTTGAGAGAAGCCATCTTCATCGGAGGTTTGTCGGTAGAAACTTCACCTGACGCCAAGGTCTGAGGGACCTCTTCAAAGTTCTGACAAGGGGTTTCGATGAATTCCCCGTCCATCTGCACTTAGCGGAAAGAATTGAGATGACTCACCATATACTCCTCTTCACCCTGTACTGTGACAATCTTCCCCTTCACTGGATATTTCAGCATTTGGTGGAGCGTGGAAGTCACTGCCCCAGCCTTATGAATCCAAGGGCGACCCAACAAGCAAGAATATGATGGTCTGATATCGATCACATAAAATGTGGACGCAAAAGTCTGAGAGCTAACTTTAACAGGGATGTCAACCTCCCCGTGCACCATTATCTTTGACCCGTCGAAAGCCCTGACCACAATATTGCTCGGCTTCAGAATCAAATCTTCACAGTCCAGGCTGTCTAATGCCTTCTTTGGTAGAACATTAAATGAGGACCCGATATCCACCAGTACATGGGCCATAGTAGTGCCCCTGCACATGATCGAGACGTGCAGAGCATCATTATGATTTCTTCCTTTAGCAGTCAGATCTGCATCTGAGAAACCCAACCCATTGTCGGCAGTCAAGCTAGCTACGCAATCTTTGAGTTGGTTGGCCGAAGTTTCCTGCGGCACATGCACAGTATTGAGGAATGAAATTAGAGCCTTTGCACGGGCTTTGAAACACAATAACAAGGACAACATGGAGATTTTTGACGGGGTCTGCCCCAGCTGCTCGACTATGTTGTAATCGCTCTTGTTGATAATCTTCAAAATTTCCTTTATCTCCTGCTTAGAGGTTTCTACAATGATCTTCTTAGGTGCCTCCGTCCGGGCAGGCTTACCTATGATTTTTTTGCCTCGAGTCCCAGATGGCTCGGCGATAGGGGTGATGACTGGAATAGGAACTGGGATAGTAGCTGATGTACTAGCAGATGGAATGATAACAGGTTTGTGGACAGTCGGAGGGGAAATCTCGGGAGAAAAGAGTCTTCCGCTTCTGGTGACCTTGCTAGCCCCGACAATATTGCTGACATCAACATCAGCTTCCTCACTCTTCAAATCTTGTTTAACTCCATGGTAATACACATCAGCACCATAGTGCCAAGGGACAGCCTTATCCGAGGTGTATGGGATAGGACCAGGGACAATAATTATTAACGGAGTGATTCTTGGGACGGGTGTAATCCTAACAGGTTTTCTCGAGGAAACCTTGGTAGGATTGGCGGAAATGGTTATGATGGAAACATCTTGAATTGGAACCAACAAAATCATAGTCTTTTCGAACAAGATCTCTTTATTATCCATCAGGCGCTGAACACCTGATTTCAATAAGTGGCAACCAACACGCATAATTGAACACATGTGGCAACCTTCACCACAACCTAGAAATAAACCGGCCAACAACAAATTCTTCTTAACTGTCATAAAAGTGGTAGAAATTTCTTCCACGGAGGTCACAAATATATCATCATCTATAGCATTTACTCCATGAACATGTTTGGGCATGGGAGCAGTTATGACGTTGGGCTTCTCCAGAGCATCAAACTCAATTTCTTTGGCTTCGATCAAGTCTTGCACTTTGTTTTTCAAGGTCTAACAGTTGTTTGTATCATGACCTGGACTTTCGGAGTGATAGGCACAGCGGGCATTCGAGTTATAATGAGGAGAAGTGGTGTTGGGGTTCTTTTGAGCTTCCCTCAGAGTTACCAGATTGGTCTTTGATAATTGTGGTAGAATTTTAGACAAGGTCATATTGAGCCGAGTGAACTGCCTCTGCAGTCTTTCCACCCTTTATTGATTGTTGCATTGTGGAGCAACTATGGGTCTTGATATCACTACCACATTTACTGCTTGACGGTGTTCAAGTTTGCTTTGGCTCCTCGAGCCATAGACTGCACTAGCTTCTTTCTTACCGGTGAAAGGCTTCTTTACTATACTTAATGAAGTATCCTTCTGTATCTTACCACTTCGGATACCAGCTTCTACTCACTCTCCAGTCAAGATCAACTCAGTAAACCCAAATGACGAACTGCCGATCATATGATTGAAAAATGGACCAGATTGCGTCCCTAGAAACATGTCAACCAACTCCCTATCAGACAAAGGGGGTTGGACTCTTCCAGCCAGGTCAATCCACTTTTGAGCATAGTCCTTAAAACCTTCACTTGCACCCATAGACATACTCTGGAGCTGAGTACGAGTGGGAGCAAGGTCGGTGTTATACTCATATTTCCTGTATAAAGCAGCAGCAAGGTCTTCCCAGTTTCGGACATTGGCTCCTTCCAACTGATAAAACCATTCAAGTTGAGTCCCTGACAGACTATCTTGAAAGAAGTGTACCCACAAATTTCTATCAGTAGTGTGGGGTTGGATTTTTCTGACGTACGAGCGGAGATGGAGTTTTGGACAGGATACTCCATCGTACTTGGAAAAAAGCTTTGAACTTATGAGGGATCACCACTCCCGATAGCAATCCCAGTTCTCCAAAATCTAAACCAGGGATCTTCTGAGTCTCCATAGCACTCAGACGGTCTTCTAACTACTTGTACCTATCCTCGGCAGGAGGATATTGTTCATCATCGTAATCCATATCGTTATTAGAAACTGCTAGACTAGGGTCCTTTGTCCTTTCTTGGTTCTCCCTGTCCTTGGATGAGAAGGTCAGATCAGCTGATTGTCTTATCCTTTCTCCGAATCTTCTACCCATGTTTAGAATGCCAACCTTCTTCTTTTTCTTCTTCTCTTTCAGAATAAGGGTCTTCAGGTCCTCTTTCCCTTTAGCCAAGCTTAAGAACATCTGTTGGAATTGGGCGTTTTGTGCCTGAAGATCTTTGATGGCTTGATCAGAAGACATTTCTGCTGAAATAATCAACAAAGAAGATGAGAAACCTGTAATGGTACCTGTAATGGTGTGCATGATAATGGGATGCACATGTAATGATTTCAAAGACTTTGGGAGATTTAAATTTGAAAACCAAAAATAAAAAAACTTTATTAGATTAACTTGTAAAAGGTTCAACAATGCCTTTGAGGCGTTACAAAAGAAGTAAATGGAAAACAAATCTAAAACTAGAAAAGCAAAAGCAAAAGTCACATGGACGCTTCCTCTTTGTGTTGTCGTAGTCATTGATCACTCTTTCTTCCTCGAGCTTCCTGGTGAGCTTCAGAATCTTCCTTTCTTGCTCGTGGTACTTCTCCCGGTAAGTATCCCTTTCCTCTTTCAGCTGGATTTAGGATCTCTGCAACTCCCCATGATCAGTGGGCATGTAAGGATAAAGAACTGTGTAAGGAACACCTTCTTCATTAGTGGGCTCCATAATAACTGGTAATACGGCTTCATAGGGAATCCCAAGCTTTTGGGCACGAGCTCGGACCCACTGGAGATAAGGTTGCATAGGAAGGGAAGTCCTTGGTCCCAGCGCTTGGGGGTCAGATCTGTTCACCATGCCCCAAGCTCGTATAAACCTTCGGTGGTGCTCGTCAACGTCCTCCTTGTAGTCAAATGCAATATCCTCAAGAAGTACCTCATGGGGACCATCCCTCCGAGCACGACCAAATTATCACAAAGCTAGACAAGAACTATAGGTTATAGCCCCTCTGATTCCAAGTAATGGGACATTAGGGTATCCTCCAAAACGATCAATAACTGCAATGTTTTCCATAGCCCGGGAGCTCCAAAGAATATATGTATTGGCAAGAGACATTATACTGTAGGACCAACCCAAACCTTCTTCATTCTTCAACACAGACTTGGGGAGGTGCGAAATAAACCACCTCGACATCAGCGGCATGCAACACATGAGAGTCCCTCTTCTTCGCATATTACGAGTGTAGAGGGCATGCAAGATATCACCCAGTAGAGTAGGAACAAGATTGCGAGAAAGGAAAATCTTAACCGCATTCACATCCACAAAGGAATCCGGATTTGGGAAAAGAACCAAACCATAGATAAGGAGAGCCAAGATGTCTTCGAAAGCCCAAAAATCGAAGTTATCCCAGAATAGCTGAGCCTGATCCATCATAAATTTGGCTAAGAAACCTTCGACCCTGCTTCATGTTTCCCAATTGGATACTACATCAACCCGTTTAAGATGCAGAGTTGAGGCAATGTCTTCTAGTCTAGGAGTCTCTTCCATACCTGTGAAGGGAACCTGCCCTAGGATGGATATGCCCAATAAGTGAGAGAACTCTTCCAAAGTGGGAACCAGCTGGTAATTTGGAAAGGTGAAGCAATGATGCATAGGATCGAAGAACTGGAAAAGTACACTCATCATCTACTCATTAAGCTTTGAGGTGACCAGGCCAAGAAGCTGACCATGCCTCTTAATGAACATAGAAGTCTCAGAAACTCTTGAGGCTAACTCTTTAAGTTGAGCAGGTATTTGAAAAAAGTTAACTCGGATGGTATTTCTGCGTACGGAAGCAATAATCTACAAAACAGAACAAAGATAAATTCCCTTGGTCTTTTAAATGGTTAATATAATGAAGTATGCATGCCATGTTATGATGCATGATGTCATGATAAAAACAACAAGTATAGCAGATAACAGGCATGGCAAAGGCAAACAAGTCACACAAAAGCATTTAAGTTTAAGGCTTGCATGAGATCAAAGGTACTACCCTCTTGAAGTTCAGTTTGTTTCAACCTGTCCTAGTAAAAGTAACCAGGTTCTAGAGGTTCTCAATATCACTGACCATCTTCCATCGGTCATGGTTTCAGCTCACACAATCTTTTCTTGCGGCCGGAACTATCTCTAGAGTATGGTCTCAATGAGTGTAGTATCGAGTCTCAACCAGTTCTCAGCTTTACACCGAGGCCGACTATCTCACTACTTTCTAATGGCCAAGTTGGTCGATTAAAGGTTCTAAGGTCAGTTGATGCTTAACGACACACACAACAGCCCCGTATTCTCCTCTTTTATCCGCAAGGGATACCAGTACCAACCAATGTGCCACATCAACGTAGCTACTGCTTCAACCGTATCGGTCTATGCCGTGCAGTTCCCTCACAGTTTATTGCTACTTACCTAAAAGGTGTCCCCAGATCCGGGTTAGGATCTATACTAACTCCCAAACAAAAACCCTTAAAAGTAAAGCAACCAAAACAAAAAAGAGAAGCAATTATGATGAACTAGATCCTAAGGTATACCCTACTTACATCTTCCCCAGCAGAGTCGCCAGTTCTGTGATACGGTGGCAGAACCGACTATTTTGAAAAATGTTGGTTTGCTTTTGCGTTTTTTATTCGCAAAATGTCACGGTAAGCAAGAGTCTCCACTGACTTTTATTTTATCCAATCGGAAAGGAAAAAAGTACAGAAAAATTCCTTTTTCGAGATGTTTCTGAGTACGGGGGGTAGATTATAGAAAGTTAAGGTGTTAGCACCCTTTCTATCCATGGTTTTCCATGAGCTCTTAGGTACTTGCTCATCTTTTAAAATTGCTTGTGTGTGTTTGTTTTGAAAAGTTTTGTTTTACTTCGTTTTAACCCTTGTTTTTGTCCTCAAGAGTGTTACGAAGTGTTTTGAAAACTTTAGTTTGAAAAGTTTGTTTGAAAGTGTATGGTGTGAAAAGTTTGACTTGAGCAAGTACCTAACAGTCATCTACCTACTCGAAAAAAGATCGTTTCTATTCTCGTTTCCTTTAGGCAATGTTATCCTACTATTGAGAAATAGGTAGCACCGTCGTTGGATTTGTAAGGTTCAATTTGTAAGGGACGTACGATCACTAATGCAATGTTAGGACATCTTAGTAATAACCCTAGAGTCTTAAGATCATATTCGAGGCAACATTTCCGAGGCAACATTTCCGAGGCAACATTTTTGAACGAGACTTTTGATCTTTGTTTAGATAGGAGGGCAACCACTAAGACACCCTATACTTAATGGTCGTTTATCGAAGGTAACCAAAGTGAGAGTATACCCTAGGAGTGCACATGTGCATGTGATTTGATTTCAATTATTATCTTTGCACATTTAGGGGTTTCTAGCCATTTTAATTTATCATGCAATCTTGTCATACAATCTTATTCACATACATCTAAACAGTTAATATTTGCGAGAATTAAAATGCGAGAAAGTAAAACTACGCTATTAACATACAATATCATATGTATCATTTAATCAAGTTTGGATCACAACTCCTCAAGAAATTTGATCAAATCATCAAAAGGGCAAAATGGTCAAAATTAGGGTTTTGACTGAGAAAGGGCAATTTATGATTTTTAACCTAGCCAATGACCAATTGTGTTCAATCATGATTTCAAGGACTCAATGGCATCATCTTGACCTAATTACAAAGTTCAAAAGATCTTAAGTTCATTGGATTGACAGATGAATTTTCCAGTCAACTGATCAAAAGTCAACTGTACACTGAAAAGTAAAACTTTGACTTTTTGGTCAAAATCAAATTCCAAGGGTCACAATTCATCAAGATATGTCAAAATATGAAACTTGTTGAGCAAGAAAACCAATTTTGAAAATTAGGGTTTTGAATTTGAAAAAATTTCATAACTTAGAATTTTTCTAAGTATGGAAATTTTCTTATTTTTTCCCAACTTTTCACCACTTTTTCACCATGATGCAATTTGATTCAAAGAAAACGTCCAACATGAGAGTTGTAGTACTCCAGGAAATATACAACTTTTCTTCACAAACTTTTCCCAAAATATCCTTGGATCTCAAGTTATGAATTTGTGAACATAGGTACATGAACTAAATAACTTAGTGAAAATTTGCCCTAATTTAGGCAGTTTTTTGACCCAACTTCATGGACATTTTTCACGTAGTTCCAAGGGGTATCTCAAAATGCATTTCAAAGATGGATTGTAGAGAACATTGAAAGCTTTCCAAAATGTCAAAGAACTCTCCAAGATCATTTGTGGTTAGGGAGAATCGAAGAAGAGAAATTGGCATTTTATCACTTTTGTTCAAGCCATTTTCACAAAGTATCAAGTTGCAAATCTGATCTTGGATGCTTGTACCTTGCATTACAGGTCCTAAAATCATTCTACACTCCATAATTAAATGCTAACTTAGGAGATAAAGGCTTTATTTTAGCTTTTGGAAATTTGTACAAGAGATAATTCCATTAATGGCATAAAGGGCACATTGCCATTTTCATAAAGGCAAGCTTTTGCAACTTTATCATTCTTGAGCCTTGGAGCTGTCCCTTTGGTGCAGGAAATTTCCACAGATTTTAAGCAACTTGTACAAGCCCTTTGCAGCTCACAAGCAAGCAAGGACAGACCTGTTAGCATGGTCACTTCAACTTTTCTTCAAATGCAAGAAAAGTTGCAAAAGAGGTCAAAACATGTACAACTGATAAGGAGTGGATTTTGTATCATTCTATATAAATATACAAACTCATTACAAGGCAAAACATGAATGCATTGCATCCAAAACTCTCCCAAACACAAAAACATCATTTTTCTGCCCAAACATTGCAGTTCTGCAAAACCATTGCAAACTTCATTTTGGCTCGTGCGTTTTTCCCTTTAACATTTGAAACACTTCATACACATTATACCAAAGCAGTCCAAGCATTCATCCTGCATCTGTAAGCTATGTTTCAGCCATTTCCATTTTCAAACTTGGAGCTTGCAACTTGACTTGTGCAGAGACTTCTGGCCATCCACAAAGCAAGCTAGGCATTGGAATAGCTTGAAGGAACTTCAAGGAAGCTCACACGATCCTCAGGTCTCACTCAAAGTCCCCATATTTTCATATCCAAATCCAGCTGAAGGAGGTATTTTTCAAAACTCTATCTCTCTATTTAGACATCCTCAAGCCACGATTTGTGAAGGAAAAATGTAGCCCTTATCTTGGTGAAGCTGTACCTATGCATACTTGTCATTTATATTAACTATGCCATGAGAATTTGAAGTTTGAAGTTCATGAAATAATTAGGTCACGAATTAGGGCTGACAAAATTCTCCCTGATCTTTGAGAGTTAGATTACAAATTTTATATCATTGGAATCGTGAGATAAAATGCTACATGTTTTGTGTTATAAGTTTTTGTTTTTATGCAAGCAATAGCAAATTACAGGTTTGAACCATAAGCGCGCGAAGGAGAAGCTGAAGGACAGGGACGAAGTGGTTGTCTTGGGCTTTTTGTTGTTTGTGGCCTTTTTGGTTATGATATTCACACCCCGTGGATTACTTTTGCACCCCCTGATTATTATTTTATATTTTTTGCATTTTTCTTTATATTTTCATGTTTATTGCTTTTAATCATTTTTTCTGAACATTAAAAGTCCTAAAAAATAATTAAATCATTTTTTGCAATTTTATTTTATTTTTATTATCTTTTTTCACATGGAAAATAGTTTAATAAATAGAACTTATTTTCTTATAATAAATTGTAATTACATTTAAAAACACCATACATTTTTATTATATTATTTATACTCATAAAATATTTATTTTCATACATATTTCAATTTTTAATATTTGTACATAATATTATTTATTATTTTCTTATACAAAAATGGACAAAATAATAATATAGAACATATATTTTATTTTAATTAAAAAATTAGGGTTTCACCCTTTCAAAAATAATATTATTTTTCCTTATTTTCTAGGGTTAATTAATTTTATTTTCTCATACCTTAAACAAATGCAAAACATTTTTTCCATAAATACATTGCATTGCATATTTAAATATTTGTATATTTATTTATTTCGCACAATATTCAATTGGGTTGTAATAGTATTTTTAGGGTATATTTTGTGCAAGATCCCCATTCAAAAACTTGTATCCCCCCTCCCATAATAATTGTTGTAATAGCTTAGTTTACATTTACGCAATTTATTTCTTTCCTATACCATGTTTAGTAAACTAGGGTTTGCATGATAATACCAAAAACAAAACAAATAGACAAGACCTAATACAAGACAAATCAAATGCATGTAAAATGACACACATTTCACACAAGCACCCTTAGGGTTTCACCCACTTGGTTGCCTAATTTAAAATGGCCATGTTACGCATGCGAAGTATCTTGGAAAAACAAAACAAAAATAAGATTATGGTCCCTCGATGACGTTATCAAAAGGTTGCCTAAAACAAAATGATCTTGGTCCCTCCAAACATGCTAAGATACTTGGCAACATTGCTATCATGGTCATACGATGACCCACACCCGTCCCGTTTAACATCCAAAGATAGGGTTGCTTACCAAATCAACGGTAAGTCAACAATGTCAAAGGAATAAAAATGCACAAGAAAGACATTTGAGTAGGTAGATAGATTCTAAGTTGCTTGCTCAATTTCAAAACAATCCTTGCTATTTTCAAAAACACATATACACATTTTAAAACATTTCCAAACAAATTTCAAAACATTGAAACATTTTTCAAAAGACAAACATCTTTGTATACATTCTTACAAATTAGAATCATTACAAAGATTGCCTAAACGATTGCCTCTTTTCAAAATACTTTCAAAACCACACCAAACACAAAGCACCATTTCAAACAATTTCAAAAGCAAAGAAAGTGATATAAGCAAGTAACTAAGAGCCCATGGAAAACCATGGATGAAAAGGGTGCTAGCACCTTCCCTTTTCATAATCTACCCCCCGAACTCAAGAAAACATCTCAAAGGTCTTTCTTGTGCTTTTTTACATTTCCTTTTGGATAAAAGAAAATTCGGTGGCGACTCTTGCTAACCGCAACATTTGCAAACACAAACGCAAAACCTCAAGTCAGTTCTCCCACCGCATCACACTAGGTCCTTGAAATGGTTAGTGAAAATGCAATGTTATGATGATATGATGTTATGATGTTATGTCCATGTTAAGTAAGTAGAAAACACAAACAATTCACACAAGAGCCTTAGGTTTAAAGGCTTGCATGAAGTCCATAGGTAAGTACCCTCCCCATTGACGTTAAGTTGGCTCAACATGTCCTAAAATAGTAATCGGGTTCTAGGAATCTCATATCACCGATCTTGCAGGCTTTATTTTAGTACGGCAACTGACTTGCCACAAAAGAATCCTGAAAGTAGAATCTCAATAAGGGTATCCTCGAGTGTCAACAAACTTTGGACTACACCAAAGATGGCTATCTCACTACCTTTTAATGTCCAAGATGGGTCAATTAAAGTTCTAAAAGAAAGTTAGTGTTAACGACACCACGCGGAAGCCTAATGTTATCCTTGAGTGACTCAAGGAACATCATTACAAAACAAAGTGTCACACTAACTGTAGCTATCATGTTAACCATATCGATCTACACTGTACAATCTTTATGATCTATTGCTACTTACCTAAGGAATCCCTAGATCCGAGTGTAGGATCTTACAAGCAATAATACCACAGAAAGCCTTTAAAGTAAATCAGACAAAGCAAACAATTAAACCAAGTAAAGTGATCTAAACTCTAAGGCAACCCCTTTTTTAGAATGTCCCTAGTAGAGTCGCCCATTCTATAATACGGTGGGAGAACTGACTTTTTTGGTTTTATCAAAATATGCGGATAGTAAGAGTTGCCACCGACTTTTCTTTTATCCAATATTTAGGAAAGGTGAAAAGAACATGAAAGTCCTTTGATAGGTTTTGAATTTTGAGGGTAAGTTATGAAAAGGGAAGGTGTCAGCACCCGTTTCATTTGTAGTTATATACGAGCTATTAATTTCTTAGCTCACTTTGAAAACTTGTTTGTGTGTGTGATTTATTTGAAAATATTTCGAAATACCAATGTAAGGCTAACTTTGTAATGATTCTTGTATCAGTCCTTAAGAATGTATACAAAGTATTTTATTGAAAATATTTGTTTGAAAATTAGTGTGAAAAATGTATTGTTTGTGAGAAAAGTTTGTGAGCAAGCAATTAAGAGTTCTTACCAATTAAAGTCTTTCTTATTATTTTCCTTCTCTGTTAGAGATTGTACTATCCATACCATTAGTTGGTAGGTAGCCCCATCTATTGGATGTGAAAGGACAGGCGTAGGGTCATCGTATGGTCATTGAAGGCAACATGTAAGGACACTTTAGTAATTGTATCAGAGGGACTAGATCATTTTCTTGGCAACTTCAAAGGGTCATCAAAGGGCTATAATCTTTATTCGAAAGGGACATGATGATTTTATCAATGGTATTTTGCTAAAGTATCCCCACTTTCGAGGGACATGACCAATATCATAAAGCAACAAGAGAAGATACCCTAGAGGTGCTAGTGTGAAAGAGTGTGTTAATTTCAGTTATTTATCTTGAGAATTAGGGTTTTCTCTGTTTGTTTTTAGTCTTTCCATAAAAACCCTAATTACTAGCAGTTAAATATGTATAGAAAAATAAAGTTCGGAACGTAAAGTACTACGTTATTATATGGCTTTGGGAGAGATACATAATAGAGAGTTACGGGAAAGTAAACCTACGTTATTACATCCTCGAAGCAGATACATAATAGGAAAAATGCGAGAATATAAATCTAAGCTATTACATCGATAGTGTGACCTATACAATTGTCTAAGAAAATTAAATAGCAAAGAGATAAATAAGAAAAGAATGTTAGAAAAAATGTTCTATTTTTTGTGTTTTTATAGAAAACAATTTAAGTGTTAATAATTAATTAAAACCTAATTGTTTCTAATCAGTTTTAATATTATGAAAAATGTTCATTAATTAATAAAAACGTGTCAAAAATTTAATTATTAATTAAAAACCCTAAACCTAATTTGTTAGGTTGTTAAAAAAAATTAGGTTAGTTAATGATTAATTAAAGGATAATTAGTAAAGAAAATAGAAAAATTAGGGTTTAGAAAAAATAGAGTAAAAAATTTCAAAGGGTGGGTGTTAAACCCACGCCCTTGAGGTCATAGGCACGCCCTCTTTCCATTATGCCAAGCTGTTGTTGGTGTTTGAGAATGGGAAGCAATCATTATATAATAATCTTGCGCATAAATCCTAAAAAAAAGAAAATAAATTGATAAAACACAGTGATCGAACCCACACTCCTTATGTTACAGAC
Source organism: Vicia faba (assembly GCA_948472305.1). Classification (NCBI taxonomy): domain Eukaryota; kingdom Viridiplantae; phylum Streptophyta; class Magnoliopsida; order Fabales; family Fabaceae; genus Vicia; species Vicia faba. Next base: position 144,014,319 of record OX451735.1, read on the forward strand.
CTATGTCTCCAACCATCCAACTAAACCGTGGTTTTGTTATAGAATAGAAACAAATAAATATATTATAAAACGTATATAAGAGAAGCGTCGAAGCCCTAGTTCCGGTCGTCATCTCCGATGGACCAAAAAATATATCCTACGAAAACACATTAGTTAAAGATCAAGAGGGATCATGTCCCTTTAATTTGGACCTCCTGAATCTAATGGTGGTATTAGTTTGGCTTGAAACAACTTGTATCATGATATTCGATGAAAAAGTTCCAAGCTGCCCTAACAATGGCATCTCACGATCCCTGCGTCAAAGCTTGCAAATAATGGATCAAAGCAGTCCTAAACATGATCATGAACATGTATACCTGCATCAAATTAATTAAATGTGCATAGATTAAAAGTTTGAGATTCACGAAAATTACCTAAACTGGTGCAGTTGGATGTGGCTGTTTTGGACGTGGAATTGCTTCAAGGATGGTTGGGATGGACTCCTGGTAACTTTAGGAAGCTGATGGAATGCTTGAAACAAATTGAAAGCAGCTGCACACGAGGGTTTCAAGTTGTCCTAGTTTTTACAAAATTTGAGATTTTGAGGATGTGTTCATGAGACAATTTTTTGTCTCCTTGATGGTATGAAGGTGTCATGTATTTATAATGGAAGATTTAGGTCAACAAATGTGAATCAAATCTCTTGTATTTCATGATCAAATATTTGATTGATGTTTTTTATGAAATCTTTATTTTTTAAGCCAATCATGTATCAATCATCTCTACACATTTTTTTGCAAGTTGTCACCAGCATTTTAGACTTATGATTTGATTCAAAAATAGATCTGCATGCCTTATATCATTTATTTGGTATTTTATTTGATTTATTTTAACTATAATTGAATAAACTCAAAATAAAAAGAAATAAAAACCATAAAAATAAATTAATGGATTTAGAGGTCTATTATGAGGTCAGGAACACGTTTGGACCTTAAAAGATAGGTCTATTAGCCCAAAAATTCAAATTTGCTCAATTTGGACTTCATGCATTTTCTCAAAATTGACCAACTTGCATGAATCATAACTCACTCAAATTTTACCATATGAAGGTGATCTTGTAATTTTTGGAAACCTTAATATGTCCCTTGTAACATTTATGTTGGTCATGGTTACTTGAACTATTTGGTTCTATCCTTGGCATTGTGGTGTTGTGGATCTCTTGGACTTAGGATTAGAAACCTTGATAATTTGGGACCTTGTGACTCTGTTGTTACCTTTTCTAAAGTTCTTGGGGTTTACCCCAAGACATTGGGTTAATTTTCTTTGTGTGCAGGTTATTATGATTATATGCCTTGCTTGTGATTGAGATATCCTCTGTATACAGCCGTTACTCTGCCAAATTTTTTATGAAGAATTAACTCATATGAAGCTTGGTATTTCTCAGAGGTTTAGTATTTTTGCTTGCACGATATCAATCCAAAGAATGAGAATTCTACATTGACTTCATATGTAAATGTTGGCTTCTTGTTGGTTAGATTGTTCTTTTCCTTGGCTTATACCTTATGCTTTAGGATAGTTCCTTCATCTCCTCCCATCTTCTTTAATTTCAAAATCTTCGCCCTCTTTTTCAAAACTCATATTGTTTTCTAAATTGAACCTCTTTTATAATAAACTTGTACTTATGTTCATGCATTTTCAAAAATCTTTTCTTAATCAAACTTTAATCAACTTATTCATACTTTAACATTTTTTGTGAGAAGATTAAAATTCAATTAACCTCATTCAAATCATTTTTCCACTTTGGCTTTTTACTTTAAAACTTTTCTCAAAAGATTAGACTCTTGTTGATTCTTGTAGTGATGCGAGCTACTATACTTCTATTGATATATAGTGAAGTGAGATATTTTCCACTTGGGTGTTGAGTTAGGCTTTGTTGATTTTAAAATCCAAGGTATATCCTCCACTTTGAGATGATGCAAATTCTCTTTCTCATAATTGTGGGTAGTAAGTATGTTCTTACACTCAGATATGACGATGATGTCTCGTCTATTAAAATTAACCAACACACATGTGTTTTAAAATTATTAAGGTGAACTACGAGTACTTTGATCCCATATTGCATGAAAGGTGGCACATAGGCACTAAACGTTCACAACCGCGGCGGATGCAAAATTGTAAAAAAATACTTCTTTTCTCATCTCCACCATCCTATTTTTGTATACACTTTTTTTAGCCAAAATACACAAATTTTCAAAGAGGTTACTCCGGAGTATTGTACATGTTTATGATGCTAATACCATCCCTTTGCATAACCAACCCCCGTACCTAGATTCTCTCCCCTCTTTTTTGGGTTTATTCGCTTTTTTTCCCTTTCCTTTGAAAACAATAAAGCACGGTGGTGATTTTTATTTGATATGTGTGAGTTAAGTCAATCCAATGGCTTAGTATCAACATTTCTACTGCTACATCTCTCAATTTGAGTGTACCCCTGAGCAACTAGTCTAGCTTTATTTCTGATGAAACCACCTTGTTGATTAGTGCAGTCACCACCTCTGGTTATTCTCAAGTTGTCACAATATGATATCTTGACAACTTGTGTAACTTTGTAAGCAAATATCAACTATTTGGATTTCACATTTCTTTTGCAAACTTTCTTGGCCCTTAGACATGTTGCTGAACATTCTGCATCCTCTGAGCTCCATAAGTAAGAATTATTTGTTGATCTTCTACCCTTCATAATGACCTCATTATTCTCATTTAATATCATACATTAAGCGTTTGTAAAGTTAACTTTGAAGCCTTCATCACACATTTGACTTATACTTATTAGGTTAGAAGCTAGCCCTTCTACAAACAACACCACATCAAGGCTAGGTTTCCCTATATAATCCAATTTCCCTACGACTACTACTTTTCCTTTAGATCTATCTCCAAAAGTCACAATTTTTATGGCGGATGGTTTGATTTCCACCAAAAATTTCTTGATACTTCTCATGTGTCTTGAACAGCCACTGTCAAAGTACCAAGTTTCTCCAGATGAAGCTTTTAGAGATGTGTGGGTAGATTCTTTAGATGTGTTCTTTTTAGGAATCAATATTTTCTTTATATTGACTCCATTCTATCTTTTTCCAGGTTGTGAGTTCGAATTTTGATAACCATGTAATTTGTAAGAGTAAGATTTTTTATGACCAATATCACCATAATAATAACATCTCCATCTCTGATTTCTGCCTTCTATATGTTTGACTTGATGTCTTAGTTGATATTGGGACAAGTGCTCAGACATCCTTTTTTCTTGTTCTTTTTGTAAAGGTACAAACTTCACCCCAAACATTATTTCTTTGTACTTCATGCCTAGTATGTTATAACCAAGACCTCCAGCATCTCCAGCGTTCCTTCCAGATTTAAGAATTTTATCCCGAGCATCAGAACCATTATTCAACATTCTTATAGTTTGTCATATGGTCTAGTTTTGAATTGAATAACATAACCTTTTCTTCAAGATCATAGATGATAGATACATGCTTCTCTTTCCCAGCCCGTAGTTGAGCTATGGTTATCTTTTGCACTTCTCCTTGTTGACACAATTCTTCAATTTTGATACACAACTCTCTGTAGGAAGTAGCAAATTCCTTAAAAGTAAGCTCTTCATATGATTCTTCATTAGACCCATAAATTCCATCCAAATGATTCACTTCTTCTCCATGATTACTTTCAGAGTCTTCCTCTGGCCATGACACAGATAAACTTTTTTTCTTCTGTTTCTTGAGGAAGGTATCACACTAATATTTAATGTGTCCAAATCCTTCGCATTCATAGCACCAATCTTCTTTATTTGGACTTTTCCCTTTTTCAACCCTGGGCCTTCCTCCATTGTCCTGGTTTTTGTTAATGTCGAAGGACATGTTATTTACATTTGAATTGGACTTCCTCAACAACTTCTTGAACTATCTTCATAGTAACACAAGTTCTTTAGATACTCCTTCTAAGTTCATCTTATCACAGTCCTCTGAGTCTCTAGTAATGTACGTAAAGGCTATAATTTTCCTCTTGTCAGATGATAACGAGAAATCATATCATATATTTACTATGAAATTAAACCGCTTTATATCGTATTAACCCGATTAACTCCCGAATACTCCGAGTTTTGTATGATTTTATGCAGGTACAACATATCTCAGCTCAAACTAGAAAGAAACGTGAAATGTACGAGATTGTGGCCAAGACCAGAAGAGAACAGATAAATCTGTCAAAAATCCAAAATTGCTGCTATTACGGTTGTCACGCCCTTGCCACGACCGTAAGACACTTCAGAAGCGTGTTACGACCGTCATGCATTGGCCACGACCGTAACGCGCTATTTCATAGAAACTGCACGTAACGCATCAGCCACGACCGTAATAGGCATATTATTAGCTATTTTGAACGTGGTCAAGTAACAGGACGTGGTCAAGTAACGACATGCATGTGTGCCTTATTCTTCTCCAACAACCAAGACCACCTTCCCCTTATTTTTCTCAGGAAGCCAAGAATCTAGAAAAGTGAAATATAATTCCAACTGTATTTTATTCCCTATAAATAGCTTGGACTTAGAAGAAAAAAATACAGAGTTCAGTTCAGAAAATTCTTGCGGAAGCTCTGCCGATTTTAAAACCCGATTCTATTTTTGCATTTTGTTTATTTTTCATTCCGACGTTCCAATCTTGCCGGCTTGTGGAAGAAGGATCTAAGATATTATTGCTTTTCGGGTTTTTTATTGTATTCGATATAATTGCAAATTTATTTATGTTAAATTTCTGTTCTTTATTTATAATGCATGTGTTATTGTTTTCTGATTTTATTTCCTACATTTTAATTCCGAGTATTATGAGTAGCTAAATACCCGTAGTCGGGGTGTGATGAAATAACCGAATGAATTAATGTATTCCTAGGCTAAAACCTTAATTAACTTAATTTTTGGCCGTGATTTTTTATAATTAAAAATTAAGCTTTTTGTTACGAGAGTAAGGAAAGTAAAATAGGGAGAAATCAAGACCACGAGAGTGTGAGGTTTTAACCGGATAGCTAAAGTTAGGCATTCAATTTAAATACAGCGAGAGCGCTTTAAAACGAATTAGATTTATTTAGTTTTCAAAAAGATGCTTTCTAAACACTTATGGGCTAGCGAGAGCAGACATTTGGCTTTAGGAGTATGATCCGAGGTAAGACCACGAGAGTGTGAATCGAGGGTTTTTAAACTGATAAGTACTACAGAATAATTTAAGTTAAATATTTTTATATGCTTAGGTACAATTTAACTCGCGTAGGTTCAAAACATTACACTCCGACCACTTTAATTTTATAATCCTTTTAATTGAATTTAGTTTCTCCTTTAGTTTTAAACTTCTAAAAAACCAAACGTGACAATTTCCGCCTTAGCTAAACTAACCTGTTTTATAACACTAGAGTGATTACGAAGTCCCTGTGGGTTCAACATCTTTTTATTACTACCGCGATAGACTGTGCACTTGCAGTTAAGATACCGTTAGACACATTAGGTCAATCGCACCTCAAGTTTTTGGCGCCGTTGCCGGGGACTTTAGTTTAGTCACTAGTGTATTCTGAAAACAACGCTGTCTAGACTAAGGCAAATTTTTATATTTCCCTCTGTTGTATGCCAAACACTCGTTCTCAAAACGAGCCTTTTCATCTACAAATTAACGATATCGAGCGTTACTTAAGATTAAGACGCCAAATTCAAGAATACCGATCTCTCAACAATCTTCCTCCGACTAAAATTCTTGATATCTCGTTATCAGAATCTATCGAAGAATCGACAATGGTTGACGTACCAAATCCGCCTCGCGCTCTTAAGGACTACGCAGTTCCTTCGCAAGCGGAACCTCACAATATCATTGTTGCTCCTGTTATTGCTCGAAACGACTTCGAGCTGAAACCTTCGCTTTTATCCGCCGTTCAGCAGAACCAATTTTCTGGATCTCCTACTGACGACCCTAACCTACATCTGTCAGTGTTTGTGCAGTACACAGACACTGTAAAAGCGAATGGTGTAAACCCCGAGGCGATACGATTGCGCCTATTTCCTTTTTCTTTAAGAGACAGAGCCCGAGCCTGGCTCCAATCTCTTCCTTCAAATTCAATCACCACATGGGATGAATTGAAGAAAGTCTTCTTGGCTAGATATTTCCCACCAAGCAAAACTGTTATGCTTAGAGCTAACATCAATGGTTTTAGACAAAAAGATAACGAATCACTTTTCGAAGCATGGGAACGTTACAAGGATATGATTAGACTCTGTCCTCATCATGGTTTAGAAGAATGGCTAATCATTCATACATTTTATAACGGTGTCTTGTATAACACAAGATTGACTATAGACGCCGCTGCTGGTGGCGCACTGATGGATAAACCATATGCCGAAGCAAATCAACTTATCAAAAGTATGGCCCAGAACCACTATCAATTGGGAAGCGAAAGAGCTAATGTGGAGAAATCCCAAACCAAAGGTGGAATGTCTGAAGTGAATATTCTGGACCAAGTCAATGCTAAAGTGGAAGCTCTTACCCAAAAGTTAGAAAACCTTACCACTACTCCTGCAGCTACCGTAGCTGCAGTTGTCCAAACTTGCGATCTATGTGGTCTTCAATCACATCCTGCTCCAGAATGCCCACTTCTAACAGGAGTTCCAGCTGAACAAGCAAATTACGTACAAGGGAACCCTTATAGCAATACCTATAACCCTGGTTGGAAAAATCATCCGAATTTTTCATAAAAAAGTAACAACGCGTTATACGCGCTTGGACAAGCTCCTGCCACACCACCCAGTTATCCAAAAGCTATCCCAAATCATCCTGGTAATGGACCTAATACTCCTAGGAAATCTAACCTAGAAATCATGATAGAACACTTCATTGCTTCCCAAGCTCAAACTAATAAAGACGTTATAAATCATAATTTACATACTAATGAGCAGATAAAACAATTAGCTAGCAAAGTTGATGCTTTAGCCACCCATAACAAGATGCTTGAGACACAAATTTCACAGGTAGCTCAACAACAAGCACCTACTACAGCACTGGCTGGAATTTTTCCTGGTCAACCACAGCCCAACCCAAAAGGACATGCTAATGCTGTGATACTGAGAAGTGGAAAAGAACTCGACGGACCTGTTGACCCAAGACTAGAAAATCCAGCCATGTACAAAAAACAGAGCGAGCCGACTAACAAAGCCAATGAACCTAAAGAAAAATAAAAGGAAAATGAAACTCAAGAGGAAGTGGAGCAAGAGAAGCCTTATGTACCTCCACCACCTTATAAACCACCAATTCCGTATCCTCAGAGACTTACAAATTCCAAAATGATGGGCCAATTCAAGAAATTCGTTGAACTTCTGAAACAACTCAATATCACAATACCTTTTACAGAAGCCATCACTCAGATGCCCTCGTACGCTAAATTTCTCAAGGAAATTCTATCTAACAATAAAAAGATAGAAGATAACGGAACAGTTACACTCACTGCCGAGTGTAGCGCGATCATTCAAAACAATATGCCTCCTAAGTTAAAAGACCCAGGTAGTTTCTCTATACCTTTTAATATTGGAAAATTTGTCATAGACAAAGCTCTATGCAACTTAGGAGCAAGTATTAGCGTCATGCCCCTATCTATCTGCAAAAAGCTAGAGATGGGAGAACTCAGACCCACGAAAATGTCCGTTCAATTAGCTGACCGATCAGTTAAATACCCTGTAGGTATACTGGAAAATGTTCCAGTTAGGATAGGTCAATTCTATATCCCGACCGATTTCATCATCATGGACATAACCGAGGACTCAGTTACCCCTATCATATTAGGAAGAACCTTCCTAGCCACCGCCGAAGCTATAATTGATGTAAAGAAGGGCAGACTAACATTCGAAGTTGGAGAAGAAAAAGTGGAATTCATCCTTACTCAATTCTTACAAGCACCAGCCATCAACGACACATGCTATCTTATAGATGTCATAGACGAGTGCGTAAGAGAAATGGAAGCAGAATAGACAAAATATTCTGAGATAATGGAAATCCAAACCCCTCCAATATTCGAAAACGATGACAGTCTAAACGAAAGCTTAGCACTCACGCCCGATCATATGCCATGCCCGAAGAACCCCAGTGTAGAATTGAAAATCTTACCTAAGAATCTAAGATACGAATTCCTTGATATCGAACACACGTGACCAGTAATAGTAAACTCCAACTTAGGAAAGCTCGAAACTGAAAAACGTTTAGACATCCTAAGGAGATACCCAACTGCACTAGGTTATAACATATCTGATTTGAAAGGAATATGCCCTTCAATTTGTATGCACCGTATTTTGCTAGAAGAGAATTGTAAAACCTCTAGAGAACCTCAAAGAAGGATTAACCCGATTCTGAGCACTGTAGTCAAAGATGAAATTACAAAGCTTATGGAAGCTGGAATCATATACCCGATCTCTGATAGTAAGTGGGTAAGCCCAGTACACGTGGTGCCCAAGAAAGGAGGTATCACCGTTGTTAAGAACGCAAAAGGCGAACCAATAACGCAAAGAGTAGTCAATGGACATAGAGTGTGTATAGATTATAGAAAACTAAACAAAGCCACTCGTAAAGACCATTTCCCTCTACCCTTCATAGACCAAATGCTAGAACGGTTAGCCAAACATTCATATTTCTGCTATCTAGACGGTTACTCCGGATTCTTTCAAATTCTCATTCACCCTGACGATCAAGAAAAGACTACTTTCACGTGTCCGTATGGAACGTTCGCATATAGACGAATGCCTTTCGGATTGTGTAATGCCCCAGCGACCTTCCAACGATGTATGATGTCAATCTTTGCAGATTTTATAGACAACATCATGGAAGTGTTCATGGATGATTTCTCAGTGTGTGGGGGAAGTTTCGAAGGATGTCTATCAAACCTAGAGAAAGTCTTAGAAAGATGTGTAAAAGTAAACCTCGTGCTCAATTGGGAAAAATGCCATTTCATGGTCAGAGAAGGGATCGTACTAGGACATGTCATATCCAATAAAGGGATTGAAGTTGACAAAGCCAAGATAGAAGTCATAAAATAACTTCGACCACCTAAGACCGTTAGAGAAATACGAAGATTTTTAGGACACGCCGGTTTTTACCGGCGATTCATTAAAGATTTCTCAAAAATTACTAAACCACTTACCGGTATGTTAATGAAAGACGCTGAGTTCGTATTCGACGATGATTGTCATAAAGCGTTTGAAACTCTAAAATCAGCCCTTATCACCGCACCAATCATGCAACCGCCCGATTGGAATTTACCCTTCGAAATCATGTGTGATGCGAGATTACGCCGTAGGCGCAGTTCTTGGACAAAGGAAGGACAAGAAACTACACGGCATTTACTACGCTAGTAGAACGCTAGACCCAGCCCAAATGAACTACACCACGACTGAGAAAGAGCTGTTAGCAGTCGTCTTCGCGCTTGACAAATTTCGTTCCTATCTAGTAGGAGCGAAAATCATCATCTACACGGGCCACACTGCTATAAGATATCTATTAAATAAGAAAGATGCAAAACCAAGGCTCCTCAGATGGATCCTACTTTTGCAAGAATTTGACTTGGAGATTAAGGATAAAAAAGGGACCGAAAACGTCGTAGCGGTTCACTTGTCAAGATTGGAAGATATAAAACACGAACAAGTGCCGATTAACGATGATTTTCCATATGAACAACTGATAACCCAAATAAGGAGCTGTGGTCGGTGGAAATAGAACTGACTGTTTTTTAGCTGGTTTCGCGAAATGTCGCGGTAAGCAAGAGTCTCCACCGTCTTTTATGTTCTCCAACATGGAAAGGACAAAAACACAGCAAAATTCCTTCTTTGAGAATGTTTCTCGGTTCGGGAGGTAGATTTATAGAAAGGGAAGGTGTTAGCACCCTTTCTATCTGTGGTTATCCACGGGCTCTTAGGTACTTGCTCTTATGTTTTCAAAATATGTTTGCTTTTCAAGTGTGAGTGGGTTTTGAAAAGTTTCGTTTGAAAAATTTCTAAGTAACTCTTGTATCTGTCCTCAAGAGTGTATGAAAAATTTGTTTGAAAACTTTCGAAAGTGTAGGTGCGAAAAGTTGTTTTTGTTTGTTTTGAAAAGAGCAAGTACTTAAGAGAAGTCTACCTACCCTAAGGAATTAGGTTGTGTAAGAGTCCTTTAGATAGTGCTATCCCACCATTAAGAGGTAGGTAGCACCGTTGTTGGAGTTATTCAGGTCAATTAGATTATCGGGACATGTGTGGTCACCAAAGCAATGGTAGGACATCTTAGTGGTAACCCTAACGTCCTAGATCCTTTTTATCCGAGGCAACCATTTCGAGGCAACTGGATCTTTTAGACAGAAGGGCGACCTCTAAAACACCCTATACTTGACGACCACGTTCGAGGCAACCAGTGAGGCGTACCCTAGGGGTGGCATGTGCATGTGTGTTGTTTTTCAGTTAATGTTTGTCTTTGCATGTTATTTGTGAGCTACAGATTGATTTTATTATCATACAGTCTTGCAGGCATATTTTAACAGTTAGGAGTGTGGAAAATAAATTGTGGAAAGGTAAATCTAACTATTACAAGGCGCGGGTATGTACATCGCCAAAAACAAACCCGTTTTGAAAATAAGAATGCGGGAAATAGTAAATAAAGATATAAACCTAATTAACTATTACATTTCCGGAAGCAGTTACATAAATAATCAAAATAACGAATTGAAACTAAAATGCACGCGAAAGAATGAATCGGGACGTCCTGAGGGTTTTGACCCTTTTGAGAAAAGAATTAGATTTGTCCTTTTTTTGCAATTAATTAAGAATTAAGCTAATTTACTAATTAATTAATTTATTAAAAAAATGTTTTTGTATTTTTATGTTTTTAATGGAAATAAAGAGAAAATAAAAAGAAATTAAAAAGTTAACAAAAACCTAACTCTAAATTGTTTTTATTTATTATGAAAAAATTAAAGTTGCTCTAATTTTAAAAGACTAAATTAATTAACTATATTTATTTACAAAAAGGTAATTGAAATTAATAAAAATGTTTTTTTAGGTTTTTCTGAATTTTTATGGAAAAAATAATTATTTAGTTAATAGTTAATAAAAAAGAATAAAAAATAAAATAAGGCAAATGAAAAATAAAATGACAAAATAAAAATGCAAACCCAAGGGGGTTTGGGCCAGATCTGAAGGTGCATTGGCAATTTCTTGGCCCAAACAACACTCAGCCACGTTTGACCTTGGAGAATTGGCTGCACATTGGTTTGACTGGGAGCACGGTGGTCAGCACTCTGTGGCCTTTGGATTCGTGATAGTGGACACATGGCATTTGGATGAGTAAGGCGCATGATGAGTCTATTCTTTGAAGCCTGCATACAAGCATGTAATTAAAAATAATATGGAATCTTGGGGGGACCTGGGGATCGAACCCAGGTCCTAGCATTCAAAGCCTGCACGCCTTAACTACTGAGCTACACGTTCCAATTGAAATAATAATAAGCAGTGGTTATTATATTAGTAAAACAACACGATGCCTAAAAAAAATATAAACGCGCAATATTTCAAACGAGCGAATGAGGAGGGGACGCGTCAGCGTCTTCTTCCTTTGATACTGGTTTTTTTACCTGCGGATTTCTATCCGCAGGTGGTTTCGTAGATTGCTTCGAAAATGCTCCTCAGGCCATGAAAACGCCATCTAAAGCCATGGGCATATTCGTCTTGGTCCCCTGATCACATCCATACTCATGATTTGCTCCAATTGTACCTGGAAACAAAATGCCCAAAACACAAAAGGATGAACCCTAGAATCGGGCACCACGACTCAGGGCCTAAAAACGCAATTGGATATTACAGTGATGTTAGAAATCAAGTAAGGAACACAAATATGCCAATGCTTTTGAGAAAAAGTGCAAGAATAAGGAGCTCAAGTTTCATGTTCAGAGGTGAGTTCAGGACAACTTACAGTGCGTTGTAGAAGGTCTTAGGACTTGGTAAAGGTCGCTTTAGCTTCAGGGGATGGCAAATAAGGGAATCACGTTTCTCTTTTGGTCTGAAAATGCCTGTAATACTGCTTTAGATCTCACACTTTTTTTGATAATTTTCAGTTTTGCTTTTAGCCGTTTCAGTGATGCTTAGGTCTTCAATCCGATTGGGAAGGCTTGCTTATGTATGTATGAAGGGAATTAGGCCAGCAGCTAGGCTTGGGATCCATTGCAATTAAGTTTTTGGATTTTGTTTTAACACCATTAAAGGTCTTTCCAAACTTGGTTCAATTTTTGAATTTTATGCATAAATAAGCTTGGCACGATTTTGGCAGCTAGCATATGACACATGAAAGTCATTCAAATCAAAAGATGTTATTTAATTAATTTTTTTTTATTTTATTTGAATTTTATGGATTTAAAATGAATTAAATCAATAAAAATTAAATAAAATATAAAAATTAATGTTTAATCTTGAAATTAATCATGGGGCACGTGGGTGGCATGACAAGGCTGAATCAAGTGGAAGAAAGTGGGCCCTTTTGTCAAAAATTGATGTTTCAAGGATAGTTGACTTTTGCCATTTCACAAAAATTTCCCAACTTCTCCAATGCATATCTTGCTCAATTTTGATCATATGAACATTTTCTTGGACATTTTGGAAAGGTATTGAAGTCCTCTAACCAATGCCTTTGGTCCAATGTCATTTGAATATACCAATCTCAAGTTATGGTCTTTGACTTAAAGTGCCTTTTTGTTGACTTTTGAAAATGACCTATAATGTTGAAATTGATAACTTTTTGTGAGAGCATTTATTGAACTTGGAATGTGAATATGAGTTGTAGGAAATGTCATCCCCTTCAAAATGAGCATTGGATGGGATTTTTCTGATGAACCATGAAAAAGTTATGCCTTGGTCAAGTTACAGTTGACTTTTCAGCTGTCCAAAAATGGAAACTTTTGCATCTTGATGATTTTTGAGCCATGCTTGAGGAATCATGATCAAGACTTGATCAAATGATGATTGTGAGCTCAAAATAAGATGTTGACCAAAAATTTTGACTTTTGACTGCCAAATGACCATTTTACCCCTATAGTTGATTTTGAAGCAATTAGGGCTTTTGACTGTGCAACTTGACCCTGTGAGACTTGCAACTTGGCATGTAGATGCTTGACAATGTGTATGAGCATATGGGACTTGATTGAGCCCTTGAAAATCTCAACTTCCTTGCAAGAACCAAAACCCTAATTTTGACTGGCTTAGGAGGATGGTTTGACTGTGCAACCCTTGAGTAGACATGAGCAAATTGAGATGATGCTTGTCAAAACTTTGAAGAATATGGGAGGGCAAATTTTGGGGTACAACAGTTGCCCCTGTTCAATCTTCTTAGACCTGAGGATGTAGATTGGCTTGCGTGCCTTTCGTGATCCGAAGGTGGAAGATGATTGAACACTAAAGTGCCCAGAAATTTGCACTCGCATAGTAGAATATCAGCAGTGTGATGGCGGGAATGGGCTTACAGATGCCATTTGGAGAGATGGTGGATAGGGGGATGGGCTTATAGATGCCATCTGGAGATGTGACAGAACTTTTTCGGGAATGGGCTTATAGATGCCATTTGGAAGTGTAACAGATAGCTATGGAGATGGGCTTATAGATGCCATCGGAAGGTGTCGATCGCGTAAGAGATTCCTTAGCGAGAACTTGCGTACTTTGAGAAAGGAAGATGGTTTCCTGGCCTGTTACAGGGGTTGATCTTCAAACTCTTCATGCAGATATGCCCTGGCTAGATACAGGTATCGAATCTTACAATCAATTGCTCACAGATGTGCCCTGGCTAGATACAGAAATCGAATCTGGAATTGGCCGTCTATAGATATGCCCTGGCTGGATACAGGAATCGAATCTCTAAACTCTTCATGCAGACATGCCCTGGCTGGATACAGGTATCGAATCTACAATCAGTTACTCACAGATATGCCCTGGCTGGATACAGGTATCGAATCTGGAATTAGTCGTCTACAGATATGCCCTGGCTGGATACAGGAATCAAATCTTAAACTCTTCTTGTAGATATGCCCTGGCTGGATACAGGTATCGAATATACAATCAATTACTCACAGATATGCCTTGGCTGGATACAGGTATCGAATCTGGAATTAGTCATCTACAGATATGCCCTGGCTGGATACAGGAATCGAATCTTAAACTCTTCATGCAGATATGCCCTGGCTGGATACAGGTATCGAATCTACAATCAATTACTCACAGATATGCCCTGGCTGGATACAGGTATCGAATCTGGAATTAGTCGTCTACAGATATGCCCTGGCTGGATACAGGTATCGAATCTCTAAACTCTTCATGCAGATATGCCCTAGCCGGATACAGGAATCGAATTTACTCACAGATATGCCCTGGCTAGATACAGGTATCGAATCTGAAATTTGTCGTCTACAGATATGCCCTGGCTGGATACAGGAATTGAATCTGGAATTGCGACCGTTGATAGTAATCATCTTTGGATTGACCTTTTTCCTGAAAAGGCAAAACATCAGTTGTATGCAATGTCATGATGCATGAACTACATGATTTTAAGATGTTCTCAAAAATAAATGAGATTTGTGTTGTATGATGCGTATGCATGCTATAATGTATGAAGATGTGATGTTTATGAATGTATTTTCGTCTAGGAAAATAAATCTTTGACGGATGCCGGGAAGTTGAATCCTGGGCTGATGTTGAAGAGTAGAGTTCTTCGTTTCCACTGGGGACGATGGTTGCAAGAATAAACCGGTAGGAGAAGATGACTCCGTTGGGGAATGAACTTGTTGGAGAGATTACTCTGCGGGGAATTACTCTGTGGGAAGAGATACTTTGCTGAGGTTTTGATGAGAACTCCGCTGGGGATGCCATTGATAAGCTTTGTTGGAGAATTTGATGAACTCCGCTGGGGGTAGGAAGAACTTCGCCGAGGACGATCTTTCCGTGGTAATTAGCTGAGGATAACCCAGTTATAAGTTCTGGTGGGGAATAACTTCTGAACAGAGCCGGGGAGAGACGCCTTTGTACTCTGAAGGGGATAAGCTTCCAGAATCTACTAGGGATAAGCTTCCAGAATCTACTGGGGAGATTGAAACAACTCTCCTGGGGAAACTTTTGGACTGCACTAGGGATATGGCTCCACTGATGTCTAGTATTCCGCCGGGGAACAATCTTATATTAAGACTGTCGGGGATGCTTGCTTAGGAACATCTGTACACTCCGCTGGGGAATGTTGAGATTTTCTGGAAGTACCCAACTTCCTTAAGGCTGAAAGTAGACTAGCTCTGCTTGGGGAGAGTGTCGTTGACTTGCTGGAGATACTGTGCCTTTTCGGGGCTGCCGGGAGACCAACTCTGCTCGGGGGAGAGTATAGCTGAACCTTGTCTTACTCCGCGGGGAGTGAAGGTATCCTGGTTACGTTCTTCAGCCGAACTTACCTTGGTACCTTGGTAGACAGAGCAACTAGATCGCTTAGACAACTCATTATTGCCCCTGTTTCTGATGTCACCTATAATTAATCCTTTGTTTCGTATGCAAATATTTATGAGTTAGCAATTAATGTCAAATGCATATATCAAAAATGAACATTGGACGTTCTTCGCAAGACAAAACAGAAAAAGGAAAAACAATTGGCAGTTTGTATGGAAAAGTGAATTTGTACTGATTTTGAAATTTTCCTGTAAATAGGCGTTTATGTACAAGAGGCCGACGTCCTAGTAAGAGAACGCCGCCGAATAACATAGAGTTTATACAATTTTGTGAAAAGAAAACAAAACATCTATGTGAAAATAATCCCACTGGGTTTCAGCTCTGCTATCGCCTTTATGTCTTCAAGCGTCTCATCTCTTTGCTGCGTAGTTGAAAATGAAGCTGATTGATTGGTGCTGTCTGAACTTGATAGTTGATACCGAATTCTGGATGCAGGTTGATCCAATGAGACATAGTATTACGCTTATCCCTAAATTTTTCCTGGACCGCCCTTTCGGGTTTTCAGTCCACCGGGATACCCATTTTTGCCCAAGGCGCCTTTTCAGGTTTTCGACTTGCCGGGTGTACAGATTTTTTTCATTTCATCCCTTATTTTTTCCCGAACCCTTTTGGTTCGCCGGGAAGCCCTTATTTTTGCCTAGGTGTGTTAACCTAGCGGGTCTTTATTCATGCGTAGTATCTTTTTACTATGTCTGCATTGGCGGGGTGAGGAAGGTCGTCACCATCCATGGTGGTTAGAATCATAGCTCCTCCTGAGAAGATATGTTTAACCACAAATGGCCCTTCGTACGTAGGGGTCCATTTGCCCCTGGGATCACTTTGAGGAAGAATGATGCGCTTGATTACCAGGTCTCCGACTTGATACTCTTGTCGTATGACTTTCTTGTTAAATGCCCTGATCATCCGTTTTTGGTACGTTTGACCATGACAAATAGCAGTGAGTCTATTTTCGTCAATTAGATTTAATTAATCAAGCCGAGTCTGGATCCAGTCATCTTCGCTCAAACCTGCATCCTTCATTATCTGAAGAGAAGGTATCTGGACTTCAATAGGCAAGACTGCCTCCATGCCATAGACCAAGGAAAAGAATGTTGCCCCTGTTGACGTTCGTGCTGAGGTACGGTATCCATGAAGAGAAAACGGCAACTTCTCGTGCCAATCCTTGTAGGTCACTGTCATCTTCTGCAAAATCTTCTTGATGTTCTTATTAGCCGCCTCTACATCCCCATTCATCTTCGGCCGGTAGGGAGAAGAATTGTGGTGTTGTATCTTGAATTGATCGCAGAGCTCAGCGATCAACTTGTTGTTAAGATTGGTACCATTATCCCTAATGATCCTTTCCGGGACACCGTATCGACAGATCAGGTTATGCCGAATGAACCGTGCCACGACGTTCTTGGTTACGGTAGCGTAGGAAGCTGCTTCAACCCACTTTGTGAAGTAATCAATTGCTACCAGGATGAAGCGATGCCCGTTAGACGCTGTAGGTCTGATCTCGCCGATCATATCAATACCCCACATTGCAAAAGGCCAAGGTGCTGTCAAGACGTTCAGGGGAACTGGAGGAGCGTGCACCTTATCAGCATAGATCTGGCATTTGTGACACGTCCGAGAGTGTTGGTAATAGTCAGCTTCCATTGTGGACCAGAAATATCCTGCCCGAAGGATTTTCTTTGCCATGGTATGTCCACTGGAATGTGTTTCGAAGGTACCTTCATGTAGTTCTGCCATGATTCTTTCTGCTTCTGTCTTATCCACACAACACAGTAAGGTTGAATCATGGTTTCGCTTGTAAAGAATGTCGTTGCTGAGGAAGAACTTTGCCGCGAACATTCTCAGAAACTTTTTATCATTAATGGATGCACCCTCGGGGTATTCTTGAGCTTCCAAGTACCTCTTTACTTTATAATACCAAGGTCTTTTAGTTACCTCTTCAGCCTCAAGATCACAGCAATATGCAGGTTCGTCCAATCTCCAGATAATGATCTGGGGAGCCTCGTTGTCCCATTTGACTTTGAACATAGAATACATCGTAGCCAGCGCATCCGCCAACTGATTCTCCTCTCTTGGGAAGTGTTCAAAAGTTATCTCCTCGAAGTTGGGAATCAACGTCAACACACACTCTTTGTAAGGAATAAGATTTGGGTGTTTCGTATCCCACTCGCCTTTGATCTGATTGATTACGAGAGTGGAATCTCCGAAGACACTCAGAAACTTGATCCTTAAGTCAATTGCAGCTTGAAGACCCATGATACATGCTTCATACTCCGCCATGTTGTTGGTGCAGTTGAAACATATCCGGGCAGTAAGTGGAGTATGAGTGCCTTTAGGGGATATGATCACAGCGCAAATACCGTTACCCAAAGCGTTTGAGGCTCCGTCAAAGTGAATAGACCATCGGGATCCTTCCTCAGGTCCTTCATCCGGTCCAGGTACTTCACAATCAGTTACTACCATGATATCCTCGTCTGGAAATTCAAAGTTCATCGACTGGTAGTCATCCACTGCCTGGTGTGCCAAATGGTCTGCCAATACACTTCCCTTGATTGCTTTTTGAGTCGTGTACTGTATGTCGTATTCTGTCAAGATCATCTGCCATCTTGCTATTCTTCCGGACAAGGCGGGCTTTTCGAAGATGTACTTTATTGAATCCATTTTTGAAATCAACAAAGTAGTGTGAGTCAACATATACTGTCTCAGCCGGCGAGCAGCCCATACCAAAGCGCAGCAAGTTTTCTCGAGCAGTGATTATCGGGTCTCACAGTCGGTAAACTTTTTGCTAAGGTAATAAATGGCGTGCTCTTTTCATCCAGACTCATCATGCTGCCCCAGCACACACCCCATTGAGTTGTCCAGTACTGTCAAGTTTAAGATTAGAGGTCTCCCTTCAACCGGTGGCATAAGAATGGGTGGTTCCTGGAGATACTATTTGATTCTTTCGAAAGCGGCCTGACATTCATCATTCCAACGTACCACTTGATCTTTCTTCAGCAGCTTGAAGATTGGTTCACAGGTAGCAGTTAGATGCAAGATGAATCGGGCAATATAGTTCAGCCCTCCTAGAAAGCCTCTGACTTCTTTCTCTGTCTTAGGAGCTGGCATCTCTTGTATGGCTTTCACCTTGGCAGGGTCCACTTGAATACCTTTGTCGCTCACGACGAAGCCTAGCAATTTTCCAGATCTTACCCCAAAGGTGCACTTGTTTGAGTTCAACCTCAGCTTGTACAACTTCAGACGGTCAAACAGCTTATGCAGATGGTCAAGGTGTTCCTCCTCAGTTTGGGACCTTGCAATCATGTCGTTGACATATACTTCTATCTCATGATGGATCATGTCATGAAATAAAGCAACCATGGAATGTTGGTAGGTTGCCCCAGCATTTTTCAACCCAAAAGGCATGACCTTGTAGCAAAAGGTGCCCCACTGAGTAACAAAAGTGGTCTTCTCCATGTCTTCAGGAGCCATCTTAATTTGATTATATCCGGAGAAACCGTCCATGAAGGAGAACACCTTGTGCTGAGCAGTGTTGTCAACCAGAACGTCGATATGAGGCAGAGGGAAATCATCCTTGGGGCTTGCCCTGTTCAAAACCCTGTAATCAACACACATTCGGACCTTACCATCTTTCTTCGGCACTGGAACCACGTTGGCAACCCACTGAGGGTAAGAAGTCACTGCTAGAAATCCGGCATCAAATTGTTTCATAACTTCAGCTTTGATTTTCTCGGACATCTCTGGACGCATACGGCATACCTTTTGTTTAATCGGAGGGAATTCTTCCTTGGTAGGCAGGTGATGAACCACAATGTCGGTATCCAACCCAGGCATGTCTTCGTAAGACCAGGCAAAGATTTCCACATAGTCATGCATCATCTGAATCAACTGTTGTTTCACACTGAGCTCCAGATTGGCACCAATCTTGACTTCCTTTCTGTCTGTCTCAGTACCTAGATTTACCGTTTCCACTGGCTCTTCATGTGGCTGAATGGCCCTCTCTTCCTGGAGTAACAGTCTAGCAAGTTCACCAGGCACATCACAATCATCTTCACCTTCGTCTTCGGCTAAGTTGATCGGATTTTCGAAGTCATAACTGGCAGTAGCAGAGTCGTTACTAGTGGGATCCAGAGTGGATTGGAACATGTATGAGTGAGTGTGTGTAAATATAGTTGTTTTGCAATATATAATAAAGAAAGGAAAGGAGCGCAAGATTTGAAATGTAAAAAACGTCCAATGCTTTTATTAATGATATATGATAGTGACACACAAAATCCCTCACAAATGAGGCCACGGTGCCCCGGGTAAGACACCGGGCCATAAAGTTTCAAAATTATTGTCTGTTACAACTTTAAAACAAAGGAGTTCATTACTGAGTGACAAAAGTAATAGGTATGAAATCTTTCGCCGTCCAGTTGCTTGGTCCACCGTTGGTTGTTGGGTAGATCCAGCTATCAAATTCGGATTCCTCCACATCGTCTTCAATAGCATTTACTCCCGGGTTGGTGATGAACACAGGAGGTCTTCCAATCCTTGCTTTACGGACAACCCTCTGAGCTTCTGCAGTGAAACCCAAACAAATTTGTCAATCTTTGGAGTGAAATCAGGAAGTCGGCCCCAGTTTGCACACTCACCCTTCTCAATCACAGCCCGGGCATCCTTTAAGGAAGCCATCTTCAAAGGAGAACCCTCTTCAGTCACAGTCTCTGCTGCTGCCAATGTCTGAGGCACTTCTTCAAAGTGTTGAAAGGGGGTTTCAATGAACTCCCCATCCATATCTACGTACCGGAATGAGTTAAGGTGGCTGACCATGTATTCTTCTTCCCCCTGCACCGTTACGATCTTCCCTCTGACCGAGTACTTAAGCTTCTGATGTAATGTGGAGGTCACTGCTCCAGCCTTGTGGATCCACGGACGACCCAGCAAACAAGAATAGGATGGTCGGATGTCCATCACATAGAAAGTAGAGTCAAAAACTTGAGAACCAACCCTGATTGGGATGTCAACTTCACCATGTACCATCCTCTTCGACCCATCAAAGGCCCAGACAATAATGTTACTAGGTTTGAGCTCTAAACCCTCACAATCCAGCCTGTCTAGAGCTTTCTTGGGCAATACATTCAACGAAGAACTGGTGTCTACCAGCACATGGGCGAGAGTAGTGCCCCTGCATTCAATAGAGACATGCAGGGCGTCGTTATGGTTCTTTCCCTTGGCAGTCAGATCGGCGTCAGAGAAACCCAACCCACTATCAGTAGTCAAGTTGGCCACACAATCGGTAAATTGATCAGCAGATGTTTCTTGTGGCAAATGGGCCATCTTCAGGAAGGAAATCAAGGCCTTGGCATGGGCCTCTGAACACAACAAAAGTGATAGCATAGAGATCTTAGAGGGGGTATGCCCCAGCTGCTCAACTACATTGAAATCACTCTTCTTGATAATTTTGAGGATCTCTTCCATCTCTTGCTTGGAAGCTTCAACATTGGTCTTTGGTGCCTCCGTCCGGGCAGGAACATCAGTAGCAACCCCTTTGCCCCGAGCGTCAGATGACTCGGCAGCAAGGGTAGAAACAGGAACTTGATCAGGAAGGGAAGCAGGCACACTGGCAGGTGTGATGACAAGAGGTCTCTGAATTGCTGGAGGTGCAATGTCTGGTTAGAACAGTCTTCCACTACGAGTGACTTTAGCAGGCCCGGTGATGTTGGTGACACCGGTACTAGTATCGAACTCTTGTTTCACTCCCAGAACATAAACATTTGCCCCATAGTGCCACGGGACAGCTTTGTCAGACTTATAGGGGATGGGCCCCAGAACTGTGATGATGATAGGAGCAATCTTGTGAACAGGCATAATTTTGACAGGCTTCTTTGAGGGAGCCTTAGGAGGGTTGTTGAAAATGGTGACAATAGAAACTTCTTCGGTACGGACAACAGGGACAACAATCTTCTTGAACAAGATTTCTTTGCTATCCATCAGGTTTTGGACGCCTGACTTCAGCAAAGGACAACCAACAGGTGAAACAGCACATAGATGGCAACCTTTACTACATCCCGGAAATAAACCGGCTAGCAACAGGTTCCTCTTGACGGTCAACAGCGGAGTAGCAATATCATCCACAGAAGCTACATACATATCCTCTTCCACAACATTCACTCCATGCTGGGGCATGGGAGCAGTCACAACATTAGGCCTTTTGGGCGCCTCGAACTGTATTTCCTTAGCGCCAATAAGGTCCTGAACCTTATTCCTCAGAGCCCAACAATCATCAGTAGAATGCCTCGGGGTATCAGAGTGATAAGCGCAGCGGGCATTGGGGTTGTACTTCAGAGAGGTTGTGTTTACGACCTTCGGAGCTTCCTTGACAGTTACCGGATTGGTTGACAGCAGTTGCGGCAGAATCTGAGACAGGGTCATGCTGAGCCGAGTATACTGTCTTTTGGGCCTCTCAACTCTTGGTTGGTTGTATTGCTGAGGAGCAGCAGCAGGCTTTGAAATTACCATCGCGTTAACAGCTTGGTGGCATTCTGGTTTGTTCTGTCTCCTGGGACCATACACAACACTAGCTTCCTTCTTGAAGGGCTTCTTTTCAGAGCTCGAGGAGGCACCTTTATGTATCTTCCCCGATTTGATACAAGCTTCGATCCTCTCACCAGTCAGGATCAGGTCTGTAAACCCAGCAGAGGAATTACCAATTAGGTGGTTAAAGAACGGACCAGAGAGGGTCCCCAAGAACATGTCCACGAGTTCACGGTCAGTCAATGGTGGCTGCACCCTGCCAGCCAGGTCTTTCCATTTCTGCGCATACTCCTTAAAACCTTCGCCCGTTCCTAGTGACATACCCTGGAGTTGGGTACGCGTAGGAGCGAGGTCGGAATTGTACTGATACTGCTTATAAAAAGCAGTAGCCAAGTCCTCCCAGTTACGAATATTGGTTCCATCCAGCTGATAGAACCATTCGAGTTGAGTCCCTGAAAGACTCTCCTGGAAGAAATGGATCCATAAGTTCTTGTCTGCAGTGTAAGGCTGGATATTCCTTACATATGATCTGAGGTGCATCTTAGGACAGGAAGCCCCGTCGTACTTCACAAAGGCAGGTGCCTTGAATTTGTGTGGGATCACCACCCCAGAAGATAAACCTAGGTCTCCAAAGTCCAACCCAGGCACACGTTGAATCTCCATAGCATTTAACTGGTCCTCCAGCTGTTTGTACCGGTCCTCGGCAGGAGGGTACTGTTCATCATTGAAATCTGTCTCGGTGTCAGAGACCACGGGACTAGGGACCCCTCCCTCCTGGTGACTGCCTTCCCCAACAGATGGAGTAGTCAGCTCAACTTCATTCTGCAGTGTATTCCCGAGTCTGCGTCCAGTGTTGAACAACACAGTCCTTTTCTTCTTCTTCTTCTTCTTCTTCAGGAGAAAAGCCTTCAACTCCTGTTGTCCCTGGGCTAAGCTCATGACCAGCTCTTGGAACTGGGCGTTCTGGGCCTGGAGGGCCTTGATAGCTTGTTCGATAGTAGGTTCAGGATTCATGATGATTGCTGAAATAAACAGCGAAGAAGATTAAGCAACTTGTAGAAAAAGGGTACCTGTTATGCACATGATGCATGATATGCTCTTTATGCAATGCATTCAAGGGTTCGAAAGTTCAAGTTCGTTGTAGACAAAAAGGAACACACGTTATATTAAGAAATAATTTGTTCAGTACATCAGGGCCTCATGGGCAAAACATTACAAAATAATTAATCCCAAAAGACACTGAGCATCCTCTTTGGAGCAATGTAGGTGTTGAGGGTCTTTTCCTCATGGAGTAGACGGGTGAGCTCCAGAACCTTCTTCTCACTGGCATGTAGACTGGTTTCAAGAGAATTCCGTTCTTCCTTGAGTTGGATCCATCTCTTCTGCATTTCTTCCCAAGACGTTGGCATGTCAGGATGTTGAATGGTGTAGGGCACTTCTCCTTCCCCAACTGGCTCTTTGATCACGGGGAGAACATGAGGATATGGCATTACCAGCTTCTGGGAGCGGGCTCGTACCCACTTGAGATAAGGCTCCAGGGGGATGGAGTTCTTGTGTCCCAGTGTCTTGCACACCTGATTATCAGTCATTTCTAACTCACAGTAATAATCTTTAGACCAGCCCAAACACCTTCCTATATTCCTTACTTCTGTGATCAGCACAAGTCAGCAAAAGAAATCAGCTACATAATCTCTTTGCACTCCAGTGCATCTGCTCCCAATTCTCTTTCAAGAGAAATTCTTCTTTGACATCATAACCCAAAAAGCTTCTTGCTTGCAGACTACTTCAAAGGAGAGATGTCTTGGACATCATTCTCGACATCATAAGCAGAGTTAACATCTTCTAACAACCAGCAAGATAGTCTTCTTTATGCCATTCACTACTGTAGAGAAAAATAAATTCTCGTAGAACCAGCACATCCTCTTGGAGAAGGATGGTGTGATATGGTGGGAGAACTAACTTGAGGTTTTGCGTTTCATCGCAAATGTCGCGGTTAGCAAGAGTCGCCACCGACTTTTATTTTATCCAAAAGGAAAGGTAAAAAAGCACAGGAAAGACCTTTGATATGTTTTCTTGAGTTCAGGGGGTAGATTATGAAAAGGGAAGGTGCTAGCACCCTTTTCATCCATGGTTTTCCATGGGCTCTTAGTTACTTGCTTGGATCACTTGCTTTGCTTTGAATTTGTTTGAAATGGTGCTTGGTGTTTGGTGTGGTTTTGAAAGGTATTTTGAAAAGAGGCCATTCGTTTAGGCAATCTTTATAATGATTCTCGTTCGTAAGAATGTATACAAAGATGTTTATCTTTTGAAAAATGTTTCAATGTTTTGTAAGATGTTTGGAAATGTTTTTGAAATGTGTGTGTTTGTTTTTGAAAATAGAAAGGATTGTTTTGAAATGGAGCAAGTAACTTAGAAGCTATCTACCTACTCAAATGTCTTTCTTGTGCATTTTTATTTCTTTGACATTGTTGACTTACCATTGATTTAGTAAGCAACCCTATCTTTGGATGTAAACGGGACGGGCGTGGGTCATCGTATGACCATGATAGCAATGTTGCCAAGTATCTTTAGCATTTTGAGGGACCAAGATCATTTTGTTTTAGGCAACCTTTGTATAGCGTGATCGAGGGACTATGATCTTATTTTTGTTTTGTTTTTCCAAGATTCTTCGCATGCATAACATGGCCATTTAATTTTAGGAAACCAAGTGGGTGACACCCTAGGGGTGCTTGTATGCAATGTGTGTCATTTTTCATGCATTTGATTTGTCTTGTATTAGGTATTTTCTATTTGTTTTTTTTTGGTCTTGTCATGCAAATCCTAATTTACTAAACATGGTATAAAAGTGATAAATTGCGTAAATGTAAACTAAGCTATTACAACAATTATTATGGGAGGGGGATACAAGTTTTTGAATGGGTATATTGCACAAATATAAACCTAAAAATACTATTACAACCCAATCGAATATTGTGCGCATTTAAAAAATATACAAATATTAAAATGCAATGCAAATGTATTTTTGTTAAAAAATGTTTTGGTATTTATTTCTTTGTATGAGAAAAATAATTTAATTAAACCCTAAAAGAAAAGGAAAAATAATATTATTATTTTTGGAGGGATGAACCCAAATTTTTGATTAAAAGAAAATAATGTTTTATGTTATTATTTTGTCCATTTTTTTTGTACAAGAAAATAATAAATAATATTATGTGCAAATATTAAAAATTAAATATGTGTAGAAAATAATATTTTTATGTGTATAAATAATATGATAAAAATATTAAGTATTATTAATATATTTACAAGTTATTTAAGAAAAAAAAAACTATTTGTCAAAATAAACTATTTTTATGTGAAAAAATAAATAAATAAAATAAAATAAAAGTGTGAAAATAAATAAATTATTTTTGGGTATTTTTTATCATTAGAAAAAATAAATCCAAGTAATAAATATAAAAATATGCAAGAAAATGCAAAAATATAAGAAATAAGTCACGGGGGTGCAAAAGCAATTCAGGAGGTGCAAAAAGCAAAAACAAAAAGGCCAGAAGCGCCAAAAAGCCCAAGGCACATCTTTGTTCCTGTCCTCTGTCTTCTCCGTCGCGCGCGTTTCAGCTCAACCTACAACTCTCAAATGCTTGCACAAAAACAAAAACTTGTAACATGAAACATGTAGCATTTAATCTCACGATTCCAACCATATAAGATTTGTAACCTAATTCTCAAAGATCAGAGAGAATTTTCTCAGCCCTAATTCGTGACCTAATTATTTCATGAACTTCAAGCTTCAAATTCTCATAGCATAGTTAATATAAATGACAAGTATGCATATGTACAACTTCACCATGATAAGGGCTACATTTTTTCTTCACAAATCGTGGCTTGAGGATGCCTATTCAGAGAGATAGAGTTTTGAAAAATACCTCCTTCAGTTGGATTTGGATAGAGCAATGTAGGGACTTTTATGGAGGCCTGAGGATCGTGTGAGCTTCCTTGAACTTCCTTCAAGCTATTCCAATGCCTAGCTTGCTTTGTGGATGGCCAGAAGTCTCTGCACAAGTCAAGCCGCAAGCTCCAAGTTTGAAAATGGAAATGGATGAAACAGGGCTTACAGATGCAAGGTAAGGGCTTGGCTAGCTTTGGTAGGATGTTTATGAAGTGTTTCAAGTGTCAATCCAAAAAACGCACGAGCCAAATATGTGTTGGCTATGGTTTTGCAGAACCTGTGAGTTTTGTCAGAAAAATGAAGTTTTTGAGTTTTTAGAGTGTTTTGGATGTTAAGCAAGCATGTTTTTGTTTGTAACAAGTTTGTATACTTGTATAGAATGGATACAAAGTCAACTCCTCATCTAATGTGCAAGCTTTTTCTTTTTCACCAACTTTCTTGCTTTTTAAGTAAAGTGACATGACTTATGCAACATGCTTGTACTGGCTAGTTTGAGGGCTGCAAAGGGCTTGTACAAATTGCTTAATACCTGTGTGAATTGCTTGCACCAAAGGGATAGGTCCAAGGCTCAAGATGGACAAAATTGCAAAAGCTCACCTTTATGAAAATGGCATTGTAACCTTTATGCCTAAAAATGGAAAAACACTTTGTACAAAGCTTCAAAAGCAAAGATAAAGTCTTTATCTTCTGATTTTGCATTTAATTATGGAGTGTAGAATGAGTTTAGGACCTGCAAAGCAAGATACAATCATCATGGATCTGATTTGCAACTTGATACTTTGTGAAAATGGCATGAACAAAAGTGATAAAATGCCAACTTCTCCTCTTCGATTCTCCCTAACCAAAAATGATCTTGGAGAGTTCTTGGACATTTTGGAAAGATTGAAATTTGCACTATAATCCATATTTGAAATGAATTTTGAGATACCTCTTATAACTAAGTGAAAAATGTCCATGAAGTTGGGTCCAAAACCTGCCTAAATTAGGGCAAAATTTCACTAAGTTATTTAGTTCATGGCCCTATATTCACAAATTCATAACTAGAAATCCAAGCATATTTTGGGAAAAGTTTGTGAAGAAAAGTTTTAGATTTCATGTAGGACTACAACTTTCATGTTGGAAGTTTCCTTTGAATCAAAATGCATCATGGTGAAAAAGTGGTGAAAAGTTGGGAAAAAATAAGAAAATTTCCATACTTAGAAAAATTCTAAGTTATGAAATTTTCAAATTCAAAACCCTAATTTTCAAAATTGGTTTTCTTGGTCAACAAGTTTCACATTTTGACATATCTTGATGAATTATTACCCTTGGCATTTGATTTTGACCAAAAAGTCAAAGTTTGACTTTTCAGTGTACAGTTGACTTTTAATCAGTTGACTGGAAAATTCATTTGTCAATCCAATGAACTTGAGATCTTTTGAACTATGTAATTAGGTGAAGATGATGCCATTAAACCCTTGAAATCATGTTTGAACTCAATTGGTCATTGGCTAAGTTAAAAATTAGAAATTTCCCTTTCTCAGTCAAAACCCTAATTTTGACCATTTTGCCCTTTTTATGATTTGATCAAATTTTTTGAGGATTTGTGATCCAAACTTGATCAAATGGTACATATGAGTCTTAAATGTTGTTGTGGATCAAAAATTATGAAGTTTGACTGTAAATTGGCCATGGTTGACTTTTTCCCCAATACAGCTGATTTTTAGGTCAACTTTCCAATTGACTGGTCAAAAATGTGGTTCAAGGTTTGAAACTTAACATGAGCAATCTTAGGGGTCCAAAATGGTGTATGAAAGTCACATGAAGCATTGATGGTCCAAAACTCCTTGTGCAAACTCAAACCCTAATTTTAGGTTATCAGTGCAAGATGAGGTGTCTTGAGCTGACCAAACCCTAATCTTGTCTTGAGTCCAAGAAGTCTTGTGAGGAAAATCTTGATAAATGAGAGGGAAAATTTTAGGGTACAACAACTGCCCCTGTTCAATCTTCTTGAACCTGAAGAGTTAGATTAGCAAGTTTTATCGTTCGTGACTCGAAGGTAAAAGAAGATTGGACACTAGAGTGCCCATAAATTTGCACTCGACAAAATGTAGTTGAGGGAATGGGCTTAAAGATGCCATTTGGAGAGGTGATAATAATCTTGTTGGAGATGGGCTTGTAGATGCCATCCAAGAATGTTTGTTAAATTGTAAGTTGTAAGTCAAAAGAATAAGTATCAGAAAGGTGAATGTATCTAGAATGTATTTAAACTGTAACTGGAGACCGAATCTGTATGAGCAATGGAATAGCATTCGTGTCTGGAGCGTATCCGAGCTGTGTTTGTACTTGAATCTGAATGAGTAACATAATGACTTCTGTTTCTGGAGTGTATCTGTACTGTATCTAGAATTTGAAATCTGAATAAGCGACAGAATGGCATCCGTGTCTAGAGCGTATCTGGACTGTAATCTGAATAACTGACAGAATGGAATCCGTATCTGGAACGTATCTGGACTTTAATCTGAATGAGTAACAAAATGAATTCCTTGTCTGGAGTGTATCTGGACTTGAATCTGAATAAGTGACAAAATGGCATCCGTATCTAGAGCGTATCTGGACTTGAATCTGAAATATGAATCTGAATGAGTATCAGGATGGCATCCGTATCTAGAGCGTATCTGAACTATATCTGAAAGCTAAATCTGAATCAGTATCAGGATGGCATCCGTATCTGGAGCGTATCCGTACTATATCATAAACTTGGAATCTGACTGAGTAACATAATGACTTTCGTGTCTGGAGTGTATCTGTAATGTATCATGAATTTGGAATTTGAATTAGTGACAGAATGGCATCCGTGTCTTGAGCGTATTCGTATTGTATCTGAAATCTTTGAAAATTATTAATGATATATGTCAATCTTATCCTGAAAAGGGTAAAATGTTAGCTGAAACACATAGTTATGTTGCATGAAATGTATGATGGAATATATGTGCTTTATCATGTTTATGATATATGGATGTGATGTATGCGCATGTAAGCTGATTTGCTGAGGAAAACAAATCCTTGACTGCTGCCGGGGAAAATAAATCCTTGACTGTTGAGGATAAGAAATCCTTGACTGTTGTCGGGGAAAATAAATCCTTGACTGCTGAGGATAAGAAATCTTTGGCGACTTCTTTGGGGATATAGGGATCCTTCATGTCTTGAAGTTGGAGTATTGGCAAAAATTTCATTGTGAGAGTAATGCCAAATACTGCTTGAGAAATTTGCTTGGAGAATCTAGAGAACTTTGATGACTTCTGCTGGGAATTAAGAATGAGAATCTTCATTCTACTGGGGAGCAATGAAAACTCTATGGGAAAAAAGCTCATTCCTGTTTGGAAAAAGTTCAGTAGTTTGGGTTGTCTGTCACTCTACTGGGGAGTTATCCGAGGTTGGGGAGAAACAGAAGTTAACTGTTGTCCGGTTGCTTTTCAGGCTTCAAGATAACTTGCTGGGGAATTTGGAGAAACTGGATAGTTTGCGCTGGGGATTGATAGTTGGAAGTTTTGGCTCCGCTGGGGATCTCAAAAATTTATTGTAGGGATTGTTCATGGAATAGCCCAAAGACGTTTTCCTATTCTTTCAACCTGTCAGTAATCGTTCTTTTTCATTTCTGTTTATTTGTAAACAGTAATCATGTTCAAATGCATATGTTCATTAATGAATCATTGGATATTTTTGCAAATAAAACACAAGTGTAAAAGTAAAAGGACAAATGTTTTTCTGTACTTTAAAAAGGTATCTTTGTATTTAATTTGAATAAGTATTTGTGTACAAAGGAGACAAACATCCTAGTAAGAGGATGGTGTCATAAAAATAAGAAAATTTTATACAAAGAAAGATAGCTATGTGTAAAAAATCCCATGGGGTTCCCATTCTGCTATAGCCTTCGTATCTCCAAATATCTTGTCCATTCGTTGCTTCATCCGAAGATGATTGGATTGATCAGAAGCTCCAGGTTTGTCAAGTTAAGAGATTGTCCTTAAAGTGATCCGACGAGACATAGTCATACACTTTAATTCCATAACTTTTTCCTCAACCTCCCTTTCGGGTTTTCGATTCACCGGGAAACCCTTTTTTGCCCAAGTTGCCCTTTCGGTTTTTCAACTTGCCGGGTGTACATATTTTTTTTATTTTATCCCTAATTTTTGCCCGAACCTTTTGGTTCGTCGGGATGCCCTTGTTTTTCCTAGGTGTGTCAACCTAGCGAGTCTCTTATGCGTAGTATCTTTTGACTATGTCTGCATTCGCAGGGTAGGGCAGGTCGTCGCCGTCCATGGTGGTTAAAATCATTGCCCCACCAGAAAAGATGTTCTTGATTATAAATGGTCCTTCATAGGTAGGATTCCATTTTCCCCTGGGATCACTTTGTGGCAAGATGATGCGCTTGATCACTAGATCTACAACTTGATATACTTGGCGTCTGACTTTCTTGTTGAAAGCTTTGATCATCCGCTTTTGATACGTCTGACCATGGCAAACAGAAGTAAGTCTCTTTTCGTCAATTAAGTTTAATTGGTCAAGTCGGGTTTGGATCCAATCGTCTTCACTCAAACCTGCATCCTTCATAATTCTTAAAGAGGGGATCTGAACCTCAATAGGTACAACAACTTCCATGTCATAATCCAACGAATAGGGTGTTGCCCCAGTTGATGTGCGAGCCGTGGTACGGTACCCGTGGAGAGAAAATGTTAGCATCTCATGCCAGTCCTTGTAGGTGACTGTCATTTTCTGTATGATCTTTTTAATGTTCTTATTAGCAGCTTCAACTGCACCATTCATCTTTGGCCGGTAGGGGGATGAATTGTGATGTTGAATCTTGAATTGCTCGCACAGAGCGGTGATCATAGTATTGTTGAGGTTTGTACCGTTATCAGTGATGATCATTTCTGGAATACCGTACCGGGAAATGAGATTCTGCTTGATGAAGCAGGAAACAACATTCTTAGTAACGGATGCGAAGGAAGCTGCTTCGACCCACTTTGTGAAATAATCAATGGCCACTAGAATGAAGTGGTGTACATTGGAGGTTGTAGGCTTGATCTCCCCAATCATATCGATTCCCCACATAGCAAAGGGCCAAGGAGCTGTTAAGACATTTAGAGGAACCGGGGGCACGTGCACCTTGTCTGCATAGATTTGGCATTTATGACAAGTCCAGGAGTGTTAATAGCAGTCTGCTTCGATGGTAGACCAGTAATAGCCTGCCCGTAGGATTTTATTCGCCATCGTATGCCCTCTAGAGTGAGTGCCAAAGGTGCCTTCATGCAATTGAATCATAATCCTTTCAGATTCAATCTTGTCCACACAACGGAGCAGAATATAATCATGATTGAGTTTGTACAGGATGCCATTACTTAGGAAGAACTTAGCCGAGAATTTCCTTAAGAACTTTTTGTCATTGACCGAAGCTCCTTCAGGATATTGTTGAGCCTCGAGATACCTTTTGACTTCATGGAACCAAGGCTGGTCCACTACTTCTTATGTATTAATCTCGTGACAGTGTGTTGGTTCGTCAATTCGTTTAATGGTGATCTGGGGAGCCTCATTATCCCAATTAAGTTTAAACATGGATGACATTGTGGCTAGAGCATTTGCTAGCTGATTTTCTTCTCGCGGAAAGTGCTCAAAGGTAATATGCTCGAAATGTGGTAGCAATGTCAGAACATGTTCTTTGTAAGGGATAAGATTTGGATACTTAGTGTCCCACTCTCCTTTGATCTGACTGATGACCAAAGCTGAATCCCCAAACACAACTAAAGATGCATGCTTTGTACTCTGCCATGTTGTTCGTACAGTTGAAGAAAAGTTTGGCTGTGAAAGGAGTATGGCATCCTTCCAGAGATATGAGCACGACGCCGATACTGTTACCAAGTGCATTGGATGCCCCATCAAAGTACAGGGTCCATCGGGATCCTTGTTCAAGTCTATCATATGGCCAGATTTCTTCAATGTTATCCAACGTCATGATGTCTTCATCAGGGAAGTCGAACTTCATAGATTGATAATCTTCTACAGCTTGATGGGCCAGATGATCAGCTAGCACACTGCCCTTTATATCTGGCAGAGTGGTATGAGTCAACATATATTGTCTTAGCCGGCGAGCAGCCCATACCAGAGCACAACAAGTTTTCTCGAGCAGTGAATATCTGGTTTCACAGTCGGTAAACTTTTTGCTCAGGTAATAAATGGCATGCTCTTTCCGGCCAGGCTCGTCATGCTGCCCCAATACGCACCCCATTGAGTTCTCTAAAACAGTCAGATACATGATTAGCGGTCTTCCCTCGACTGGTGGCATCAAGACAGGAGGCTCTTGTAAATACTCCTTGATTTTGTCGAAAGCAATTTGACAGTCACCATTCCATCTAACTACCTGATCTTTCTTCAGCAGTTTGAAGATTGGTTCACAAGTAGATGTTAGGTGAGAAATGAACCTAGCAATATAGTTTAGGCATCCCAAGAATCCTCTGACTTCCTTCTCAGTGTGAGGATCAGGCATTTCTTGTATAGCTTTAACCTTGGCAGGATCAACCTCGATGCCTTTGTTGCTGACAATGAAATCTAAGAGCTTGCCGGACCGGACTCCGAATGTGCACTTGTTCGGGTTCAACCTTAGTTTGTACTCCTTCAACCTAACAAACAGCTTTTCCAAGTGATCAAGGTGTTCTTATTCAGTTTGTGATCGGGCTATCATGTCATCGACGTAGACCTCTATCTCATGATGTATAATATCATGAAACAAAGCTACCATGGCACGTTGATAGGTTGCCCCGGCATTCTTCAGTCTGTATGGCATCACTTTGTAGCAGAACGTACCCCACTATGTAACAAATGTAGTTTTCTCTATGTCTTCAGGTGCCATTTTGATCTGGTTATAGCTTGAGAATTCGTCCATGAAAGAAAATACTTTGTGTTAAGTTGTATTGTCGACCAGGATGTCGATGTGCGGAAGTGGAAAATCATCTTTAGGGCTGGCCCTGTTTAAATCTCTATAGTCCACGCACATTCTTACTTTGCCTTCCTTTTTAGGCATGGGAACAATGTTAGAAACCCATTGTGGATAAGAAGTAACAGCCAGAACTCCAGCATTGAACTGTTTCATAACTTCGGCTTTGATCTTCTCTAACATGTCAGGTCTCATACGGAGGAATTTTTGCTTCATTGGTGGACAGTCTTCTCTTGTGGGTAGGCGGTGTACCATAATGTCTGTATCGAGTCTTGGCATGTCTTTGTATGACCAGGCAAAGATCTCAACATAATCATGCAATAGCTGAATTAGGCGCTTCTTGACACTCGGCTCTAGATTGGCACCCACTCTGATTTCCTTTTTATCTTCCTCGGTGCCCAAGTTGATTGTATCCAACAGCTCCTCATGAGGCAGAATAGCTCTTTCCTCTTGTTGTAGTAATCTGGCCAATTCCCCTGTCACCTCACAATCTTCCTCACCTTCGTATTTGGCTTGGTAGATCAGATCTTCAGAGTCACTGAAGGCTATAGCAGTATCGTTACCCATGGGATCCGGAATGGAAGGGTACCTGCATTTGTTAGTGTGGGTGTGTGTAAGGGTATAGCCATCTTAAAACAATAAAATGTAAAAGAAAGACGATGAGCACAAAAGGTTTATATATGAAAAAGCGACCATGATTCATTAAATGACATATGAAAATGAAATGAAAACCCTTACAAATGGACCGTTGTGCCTCGGGTAAGACACAAGGTTGAAAATGTACGAATTGTTTGTGAACTATTACAAGTCCTACATAAATGTAAAAGATAAATTACTGTGATATGAAAGTTATTGGGATGAAGTCTTTGGCCTCCCAGATGCGTAGTCCTCCATTAACAGTAGGAAATATCCAATCTTCCAAGCTGCCATCTTCTTCACTATCCTCTAGTACATTAACCCCTTGGTGGCTGATCTTCACAGGTGGCCCTCTGGCACGGGCGCGGCGCACAGCCTTCTGAGAAGTTGAGGTAAACCCCAAGAAAAACATGTCTGATTTGTAAGGAAAGTATGGAAGCTGCCCCCAGATGGTGGATTCGCCTTATTCCACTACTGTCGTTGCATCCTTTAGAGACGACATCCGAGGTGGAGATCTTGTGATTATAGGAGTTGAGGATACCTCCTTGGTCGCTGCTATTTCCCGAGAGACTTCTTCAAAATGTTGGAAAGGGGTTTCGATGAACTCGCCATCTAATTACACATATCGGAAAGAATTAAGATGACTAATCATGTATTCCTCTTCCCTGTGGACAGTTATAATCTTCCCTTGGACAAGGTACTTCAGCATCTGATGCAAAGTGGAGGTGACAACACCGACATTGTGAATCCAGGGACGTCCCAACATGCAAGAGTAATAAGGACGGATGTCCATCACGTAGAATGTTGAATTGAACGTCTGAGTTCCCACCTTAATCGAGATGTCCACCGCCCCATGGACCATCCTCTTAGAGCCGCCAAATGCTCTCATAATTATGTTGCTGGGTTTTAATGTCAGCCCCTCACAATCCAACCTATCAAGGGCTTTCTTTGGTAAGACGTTCAAAGATGAACCATTATCTACCAAGACATGGGCTAGGGTCGTTCCTCTGCACTCCATTGAGACATGTAACGCCTCGTTATGTTTTCTCCCTTTGGGGGTCAAGTCAGCATCAGAGAAACCCAAGCCATTGTCAGCTGTCAAACTGGTCACACACTCTTGGAATTGGTCAGCCAACGTCTCTTGCGACACGTGAGCTATCTTCAGAAATTTTACCAAAGCTTTAGCATGTGCCTCAGAGCACAGCAGCAATGATAACATAGAGATTTTGGAGGGGGTCTACCCCAGTTGTTCGACACATCATAATCACTCTTCTTAATGATCCTCAGGATTTCTTCCATCTTCTTCTTGGATGTTTCACGAATAGCTAGCGATTGAGCCTTCGTCAGGACAGGCTCCTCTTGAACATTCTTTCCTTTATTCTCAGCAGTGGAAGTAGGGATAGGAATTGTATTGTCTTCTTCGGTAGGTACGCTTACAGGTGTAATCACTGGTACATATGTAATCTTCGGAATGGCCACGGGTCCAAAGACTGCCTTTGGAGGGGCAATCTTTGGAGAGAAAATTCTTCCACTATGGGTAATTTTTCTTGTTTCGACAATGTTACTGATGTCGGAATTTTCCTCTTCGAAGCTCTCTTCTTCGGCAGTTTGTTCAATCTGTTTGACACCATGGTAGTAGATTTCTCCACCATAATTCCATGGTACCGTTTTATCTGATTTGTATGGGCTTGGTCTGGGCATTGTTATCTTAAGCGGAGTAGTCATAGGAGAAGATGTAATCCTAACGGGTCTTTTAGGGACCCTGGAAGGATTGGCGTAGATGGTTATTATAGAAACTTCTTTAACTGAAACGGGTGAGAAAGGAGCTTTCTCAAACAAAATTTCTTGATTATCAATCAGTTGTTGGATACCTTTTTTCAACAGAGGGAAGTCAAATGATGAGGATAGGCAAACATGGCAATCTTTGTCACATCCTGGGAATATACCAGTGTTGTACCCCAAAATTTTCCATCTCATTTATCAAGGAATCACCCTGGATCCCAAGTTTGCTTCCATCCAATTCCAAGCTTTGAACTGCAAATTTTCCAAGAAAATCACTAGTAAGGGCAAAATGGTCATTTGCACACTGAAAAGTCAAACTTTGACTTTTGGATCAAAATCAGGCTTCAAGAATCATATTTCATCAAGACACGTTGAAATATGAATTTTTGTTTCATAAAAATCCAAAAGGTCAAAATTCTAAGTACTTAGAATTTTTTCTAAATGTTTAAGAAAATATGACAATTTCAGAACTTCTGACCAGGGTATCACCATAAGCACTTAGAAGATTTTGAATATTCTCAAGACAGAGTTTGGTCAGAACTTCTGGACAAGCCATTCACAAAAGCTCAGTCATAATTTTCCAGAGTAATTCAAAGAAGGCTAAGAAGCGTGTTGCAAGCTTTCTGGAAAGTCTGAAAGCTCCTTCAGAACATGCTGGAGCCAGAAGATAAAAGGATCAGAAGATGGGGTGCCACGCTGAAGCAGAACTTCTGATCCAGAACAAAGCCTTGGTGATGAGTTTCACGTTTCAGGATTTCTTGTTGTGATAAGTCTCATCATCATTTAATGCTCACAACCACCTTCTGAGTCTTTATCCAAAGGATTTTGACCACGTGTACCCCTACTGTCTTGGGATAGCAACTTTTCTTTGGCTTTTCCTTAATTCCGGCTGACAACCAACATGCTTACTTCAAAAAAACAAGGCAGCGCCTCAACACATGAAGGCTATTTCAACGCTTTGGTCAGAACTTGACAAAATCTCAAAACCTTGGTTATACAACCTGCTGCAGACCTATGACCAACAGCTAGTTCAGCCTACGCCTGCGTCTCACGATTACACCAAACTAGCTTACAAAATAATTGTGATGAAAAAGAAAAATAAGTGGATGCCAAAACAGGTTTAAATCCCATTTGTTATTACCCCAAAAGTCACAACAAATTAATCTATAAATACTAGACTCCATCACATGTTCAAAGGAGGCTTTTTGGACGAGAGGCTGAAGGTTAGAGGTTGGCTTTTGAGGAGAGAGATTCGCCAAAAGAGAGAAAAGGAAGTTGTGAAACCTTCATAAAAATCCAGATTTCTCATACACAAAAATAAACCTTTGTTCTTCATTTTAATCAAAGAGCTTGACGTTTCCTTTTCCATTGCTCTTGATGATTCCAGAAACATCCAAAGGCATCCACTCAAAGCTCCAAGCACGGTCCAGGTAAGTCTTTATAACTTTACTTGCTTTTCATGATAAACATCATTAACATTTAAATATCATAACATTAATGTTGTACATATCATTGTATGAATAGAAAAAATCATGGATCAGAACTTCTAGAATAATGCTAGGCTCAGACTTAGGATTAGAACTTCTATGAACTGTTGTGCTATTATCATTCTGATTTTCTTAACTAAATAAATTTGTTGTTGTGCTGGTTGAGAGCTAGAATGTAACACAGAATTTCTGTTTTTCACTCATCATTTTAACACAACAGAACTTCCATGATCTTTTCTCACTGTTAGGACACAATGAACTTCTGATGTTCACCCACTGGCTCAGCACAATACATAATTTTTGATGTTCACTCATAATCTTAACACAGCACAGAACTCTTGAGTTCTCACATGTAAAATACACTAAACCTATGGTGTTTCCATCAACTATTTTCAAACACTCGAAGTTTATGACTTTCACACGCTGACAATGCACTGAACTGCTGACGTTTGCTCACTGTTTTAGTGTAATACAGAACTTCTAACTTTTGGTTCACTGGCTGAACACCATCTAGAGCCTCTGGGTTTTCCCTCTAACGTTTCTTTCAGGGAAGAGATTACCAGTCCAGAACTTCTGATCCCCACGGACGTCTCCTGCTGAGTCACAATGCTCTTGGCTTCAGAACTTCTGATCTTAGTTGTTCTGCTTACAACAACACGTTGTTTCTACCTTACATTTATTTTCCTTTTCATCACTTTTAAATATTAACTCCTTTTTTATATATTAATATATAAAAAACATTAAAATATTTTCCTTTAATTTATTTTCTTAAGACAAAAACATTTTCTAAACAAATCCATTTCTTTCTTATATTGTACATTTCAATATGGTAGTAATAATAACTTACGATTTATTTTTACTTGCAATCCACATTCGTAAACTTGTACACCCCATCCCCTAAACGTTGTAATAGCGTAGGACTTTACATTTCCGCACTTTTATTGCTTTCATATACTGTATAGTAATTAGGCGTGTATGGCAAGATAAAATCAACAAGTAGACCACCAAAAATCAAATACAAATGCATGCAATCAAACACACTTTCACACATACACCCTTAGGGTAATATCACTTGTTGCCTTACAAAAATGGCCATGTTATGCATGTGGGATGTCTTAGCACAAACAAGTCAAAAATACAAGATCATAGTCCCTCGATGACGCTATCAAAGTTGCCTTTCGAAATGATCTTAGTCCTTAAAGAAAATGTGCTAAGTCATCTCGCAACATTTCTATCATGGTCATACGATGACCCAACGCCCGTCCCTTAACATCCAACGATGGGGCTTCTTATAAATTCAATGGTAAGATGGCAACATCTAAAGGAGGAGGAAAATCACATTTAAGACCTTTTGAGTAGGTAGGTTCGCTCTCAGTTACTTGCTTGCTCACAACAAAAACATTTATACACCAACACTCTCATTTTGAAACATTTTCAAAACATAACACTTTGTACGTGTTCTTATAGAAACGAGATCCATTACAAAGAAAACCCTTTTCAAAATCACTTTCAAAAATAGATCTCACAAACACACCTTTGAACTATTTTTGAAACAAACACTTTGTAGGCGTTCTTATAGAAACGAGAACCATTACGAAGTTCCATTTTCAAAATACTTTCAAAAATCACCACCACAAGAACACATTCAAACAAAAGCAAGTGATCTAGAAAGTAACTAAGAGCCCATGGAAAACCATGGATGAAAAGGATGCTAGAACCTTCCCTTTTCATAATCTACTCCCTGAACTCAAGAAAACATCTCTAAAGGTCTTTCTTGTGATTTTTCACCTTTCCTTTTGGATAAAAGAAAAGTCGGTGGCGACTCTTGCTAAACCGCAACATTTGCAAACACAAACACAACACCTTCAAGTTAGTTCTCCCACCTTATCACAGAACTGGCGACTCTGCTGGGGAGACTCTAAAAGTGGGGTTACCTTAGGGTTAGATCACCTTTACTTGCTTACATTGTTTGATTTGTTTGCTTTACATTTTTGTTCCTTGTTTGGGTTTGTTTTAAATACTACACCCGGATTTGGGGGCACCTTTTAGGTAAGTAGCAATAGACTGCGAGGGAACTGTGCGGGGTATACCGACAATGTTGAAGCAGTAGCTACGTTGATGTGGCACTTTGGTTGGTACCGGTAACCCTTGAGTTGAATCAAGGAGAGTACGGGGCCGCCGCGTGGTGTCGTGAAACATCAACTGACCTTAGAACCTTACTTGACCAACTTGGCCATTAGGACGTAGTGAGATGACCGGTTTCGATGTAGAGCTGAAAATTGGTTGATACTCGATGCTACACTCATTGAGACTTGACCCTTGAGTTTTGTTCGGTTGCGAGTCAATTGCTTATTGAACGAAGCTTGTGGGAAAGGTTAGTGATATTGAGATCCCTTAGAACTTGGTTACTATTAACTAGGACAGGTTGAGCCAACTAAACTTCAAGAGGGTACTTACCTACAAAACTCCCCGCAAGCCTAAAACTAAGGATTTGTTTGCTTTGTGTGAATATGATTATTTGTATATAAACTTGCTTACTTCACATATTTGTACATAACATCATAACATCATACCATAGAATTTTCAATAACCATTTTAAGGATCTCGAGGGTCTTTAATGCAGGGTCACGTTGAGCCAGACGTCTACCAAAGGGCAAGAGGATTTATTTTCCTCTAAACAAACACCATCAAAGATCAAGTACAACAACTTGAGTCAAGGGCTATGACCCACTTAACATGGTGAGCTTAATTCTCGTGGAAAGACATTCACTGATACAAAGTTCTCCAATCCAAAACTGTAAGTGACTACTTACCCCGTGAGATCCTTGAAAATATACATCCACATATCATGCATCATATCATGACAGGTTTCTCCCATACAGGTCTCCTTATCTTCCTACTATTTATTTTGGTAGAGATGGCTTTAGAGGAGACTATCAAGGACATCTAGGCTCAAAACGCTCAACTTCAAGAGATGTTCTTGAACCTATCCAAGGGACAAGAAGAGGTCAAGGCGCTCCTCACCAGGGGCATAATCATGGGAAATCCTGGGGACAACAAAGATGACCAGTTAGAGCGGCTACGAACTGAGATAGCCATAATGAAAGTCCAGATGATGGGACAACTGGTGGGCCAAATGGCTCTTATCCAAAATCTGGCACAAGGACAAGAAGAGTTGAGGGTCCTCATCAACAACCTTCATCAGGATGGATGTAACCAAATGGGGCAAACACCTAGGATTGGGGATCAAGTCATCATTCAGCTTCCCATGAGACAAGAAGCCAAGAGAAGACCACCCTAATTCGCTCCCGCATCACAAATCCAACAACCACCTCATCAACAATGACAGGGTAACCAAAGTAAACAGGTCCCAGTTGTTAGGAAGTTTATCAAACTCGACATGCCTATATTGCAGGTCTTACAACACCTGCTGAACTTGAATTTGGTCACATTAAGGGATCCTCCTCGGAATCCCAATACCTCTGCTCCTAGATATCATCCCAATGCATTATGTGCATACCACTCCAATAATCCTAGGCATGATACGAATAACTGTTGGGCTTTGAAAAATAAGATCCAAGACTTGATTGACAGAGGAATGCTGGAGTTCACACAAGGTGGCCAGACTGAGTTCTTCTATCGTTCCTCAAAGGGATCACCACCTAAAGCGACAAGTTCAAAGAAAGAGACTCTTGTTTCATTTTTAATTTTCAATTGTAATTTCTTTTGTTATTCAAACAATTATCTTTTAATATCAAA
The DNA here is from genome assembly GCA_948472305.1 of Vicia faba. NCBI lineage: Eukaryota > Viridiplantae > Streptophyta > Magnoliopsida > Fabales > Fabaceae > Vicia > Vicia faba. The sequence continues at coordinate 144,054,944 of OX451735.1, forward strand.
TTTTGTTTCATTAATGCATTGCATATGTTTGTCTTGATTTGATTCACTCATTTTAATTACATTTAAACTATGCTTTTTACTCACTTTATGACATTCAACTCTTGCTAAAAGTTACAAGCCTTTAGAGGGAGGATGACGAAAATAATTCCATATTCTCATACAGTATGCTTTTGAACAGACCTTGTTGACAATGTACAGGCATTCTTTCAAATCCTAAACACTGGAGTTATAAGGAATATAATCCCTAGACAACCCCTTTGAGTCAAAGAAGTAGAAGTTTTCTTTCTTACACAAATTGAAACCTTTAATCAAAACCTGGGGCAGGGTAGTCTCTCAGTTAATTCAAATGCGCGTTCAAATTGCAAACTCTCATCTCGTAATACAACGAGTGACATCAAAAACATTCCTTTAGAGTCAAAAGACAGTGATGGTTCCCTACTAAATAGGCAGTCATTATCTCTAAAAAAAAAAGCCCACTAAGTCAAAACCTACGAAGGAGACTTAAAAAAATAGGGGCATCCCGCTGCCTGTAATCTCAAAAAACAGGAACATTCAGGCAAAAATTAGGGATAACAAATCAAAAGAAAGAGGTCATTACAAATCCTCAACAAAAAAAATAATAATGTTGCAAAAATGACTGCCTTCCAACAAACTTAACTTGTTTGAACCATCACCAAAATGTCATTCCAGACTCAGTTGGAGTTCAAATGCACAATTATCTGAGTTTAGGACCGAAGAACATCATGATGAACGGGCGGGTACAAATACACTTTGAGCCTTTATCCTTTGTTTCTTAAACCGTGAACCAAGACACGCTACAACCCCTCAAAAGTGCTAATTGAAGCATGGGTTAGTTCGAAAGCATACTGTTACAAAAGGTATCCTGACTCATGTAAAGCTTTACTCTAAATCCCGAGTTGAATTTTTCTAGCAAAATTTCTTTACTTGCTAAGATGCATTTTCAAAAATCTCAAGGCAAGCATAAACTTTGCATTATTTGAATATTGCTATTTGCATATGTCTATTTGTTTGACAACAGAGAAATTCACACGACGAATATTCAGCAGATGAAAATTCTCTCAATAAACAAAATCACTTCAGTTGGAAAGACGCTTCCAATGACAGATCTCTCATAACCCAGGGGCAGGTCTCCATCTCCGTCACTTGGGGCATTGAACGTCAATCCCAATAAAGGGTTATGTACAGTCAAACATTTCCAGGCAGTGACATAAACATTCGCTACTAGGGGCAATGACAAGTCTCCCCAAAGTCCTTCTCATAGGATAATTTCCCAGCAAGAGTTTAATCTCTGAAAACCTTTCCCCAACTGAGACAACCTCAAGAGTCCTCAAGGAATTTCCCCAACGAAGTCGTTACCTCTCTAACAAGACCGACAACAGGGTTTATTTCCCCAACAAACGACAGGATTCCCCAGCTTGAGTTTGCCTTTCCAACTACTACAAATCAAAGGAACACAACTGCCTTTCCCCAATATACCACTCTACAATCCCCAGCAAGTTACTATGAAATCTGGAGCCAACCATATATCAGTTCAACTTCGACTCCCCAGTGGAGCAACAGACGACTAAGACTCCTGGAATCTTTTCTCAAGCAGGAATAAACATTCTCCCCACAGAATTTTCAATACTCCCCAGTGGAGTTTCTCCCCAACAAATGACAGGAATCCTCAGTGGAATTATTCTAAGCAAAGTTGGAAGACGTACCTACTCTTCAACATTAGTCCAGGATTTAACAAACTCCCCGACAATTTTCAAGGATTTATTTTCCCAGACAAATATACATTCACATTCCATACCTCCTATTTACATACATGATAAGGGAATACGACACAATCTCATTTATTTTGAGAATATCATGACATCAGGCATTTCATACATCATGACATTGCATATGACTAACTCTTTACCTTTTCAGGGAAAGACAAATCAATAAACACCGTTGACTACTTATATGACCTGGTAGTCCTCTCAAAAACTACGTCCAATGAAGGGTTGTTTCAGTAGTTTCCTCAGAAAGATGCCCTCACAAGACCTTCTCTGGTTCAGTCAAATCGACGCTAAGATCTCCCTGATTCTTATTCCAGTTGAAGATATTCCAAGACTTCGTCTGGTACAGTAAAATCGATTCTAAGATTTTTCTGATTCTTATCCAGTCAAAGTTAATCCAAGACATTCTCTGGTTCAGTCAGATCGGTGCTAAGATCTCCCTGATTCTTATTCCAGTTGAAGATATTCCAAGACTTTCGTCTGGTTCAGTTAAATCGATTCTAAGATTTTTCTGATTCTTATCCAATCAAAGTTAATCCAAGACCTTCTCTAGTTCAGTCAGATCGATGCTAAGATCTCCCTGATCCTTATTCCTGTTGAAGATATTCCAAAACTTTCGTCTGGTTCAGTTAAATCGATTCTAAGATTTTTCTAATTCTCATCCAGTCAAAGTTAATCCAAGACCTTCTCTGGTTCAATCAGATCGACGCTAAGATCTCCCTGATTCTTATTCCAGTTGAAGATATTCTAAGACTTTCGTCTGGTTCAGTTAAATCGATTCTAACATTTTTCTGATTCTTATCCAGTCAAAGTTAATCCAAGACCTTCTCTGGTTCAGTCAGATCGACGCTAAGATCTCACTTATTCTTATTCCAGTTGAAGATATTCCAAGACTTTCGCCTGGTTCAGTTAAATCGATTCTAAGATTTTTCTGATTCTTATCCAGTCAAAGTTAATCCAAGACCTTCTCTGGTTCAGTCAGATCAACGCTAAGATCTCCCTGATTCTTATTCCAGTTGAAGATATTCTAAGACTTTCGTCTAGTTCAGTTATATCGATTCTAAGATTTTTCTGATTCTTATCCAGTCAAAGTTAATCCAAGACCTTCTTTGGTTCAGTCAGATCGACGCTAAGATCTCCCTGATTCTTATTCCAGTTGAAGATATTCCAAGACTTTCTTACTGGTTCAAATGAATCTCTCAACGGTTTATTCTGATTTGTTTCCAGGTTCTTACTGGTTCAGATAAATCTCTCAACAGTTTATTCTGATTCGTTTCTAGTTTCTTACTGGTTCAGATAAATCTCTCAACGGTTTATTCTTATTCGTTTCCAGATTCTTACTGGTTCAGATAAATCTCTCAATGATTTATTCTGATTCGTTTCCAGATTCTTACTGGTTCTGATAAATCTCTCAACGATTTATTCTGATTCGTTTTCTGTTAAAATCAAGTTCAAACTTTCTGTCAACAATCACCTTTGGATGGCATCTATAAGCCCATCTCTGACAACTCTCCATCATTTCTCCAAATGGCATCTGTAAGCCCATTCACCATACATTTTCGAGTACAAATTTCTGGGCACTCTAGTGTTCAATTATCTTTCACCTTCAAGTCACGAATGGCGGATCCGCCAATCTAACTCTCCAGGTTCAAGAAGTTTGAACAGGGGCAGCTGTTGTACCCCAAATTTTGCCCTATCATTTCTCAAGGAATCACCCTGGATCCCAAGTTTTCTTCCATCCAATTCCAAGCTTTGAACTGCAAATTTTCCAATAAAATCACTCATAAGGGCAAAATGGTAATTTGCACACTGAAAAATCAAACTTTGACTTTTGATCCAAATCAAGCTTCAAGAATCATATTTCATCAAGACACGTTGAAATATGAAGTTTTGTTTCATCAAAATCCAAAAGGTCAAAATTCTAAATACTTAGAATTTTTTCTAAGTGTTTAAGAAAATATGACAATTTCAGAACTTCTGACCAGGGTATCACCATAAGCACTCAGCAGATTTTGAATATTCTCAAGACAGTTTGGTCAGAACTTCTGGGCAAGCCATTCACAAAATCTCAGTTAGAATTTTCCAAAGTAATTCAAAGAAGGCTAAGAAGCGTGTTGCAAGATTTCTGGAAAGTCTGAAAGCTCCTTCAGAACATGCTGGAGCTAGAAGATAAGAGGATCAGAAGATGGGATGCCACGCTGAAGCAAAACTTCTAATCCAGAACAAAGCCATGGTGTAGAGTTTCACGTTGCAGTATTTCTGGTTGTGATAAGTCTCATCATTATTTAATGCTCATTTAATGCTCACAACCACCTTCTGAGTCTTTATCCAAAGGATTTTCACCACGTGTACCCCTATTGTCTTGGGATAGCAACTTTGCTTTGGCTTTTCCTTAATTCCTAATGACAACCACCATGCTTACTTCAAAAAAAACAAGGCAGCGCCTCAGCACATGAAGGCTATTTCAACGCTTTGGTCAGAACTTGACCAAATATCAAAACCTTGGTTATACAACGTGCTGCAGACCTATGACCAATAGCTAGCTCAGCCTACGCTTGCATCTCATGATTACACCAAACTAGCATACGAAAGAACTGTGATGAAAAAGCAAAAGAAGAGGATGCCAAAACGGGTTTAAATCCCATTTGTTATTCCCCAAAAAATCACAACAAATTCATCTATAAATACTTGACTCCATCACATGCTCAAAGGGGCTTTTTGGACGAGAGGCTGAAGGTTAGAGGTTGGCTTTTGAGGAGAGAGATTGGCCAAAAGAGAGAAAATGAAGTTGTGAAACCTTCATAAAATTCCAGATTTCTCATACACAAAAACAAACCTTTGTTCTTCATTTTAATCAAAGAGCTTGACGTTTCCTTTTCCATTGCTCTTGCTGATTCTAGAAACATCCAAAGGCAGCCACTCAAAGCTCCAAGCACGCTCCAGGTAAGTCTTTCTAACTTTACTTTCTTTTCATGTTGAACATCATTAACATGTAAATATCATAACATTAATGTTGTATATATCATTGTATGAATAGAAAAAATCATGGATCAAAACTTCTAGAATAATGCTAGGCTCAGACTTAGGATTAGAACTTCTATGAACTATTGTACTGTTATCATTCTGATTTGCTGAACTGAATAAATTTGTTGTTGTGCTGGTTGAGAGCTGGAATGTAACACCTAATTTCTGTTTTTCACTCATCATTTTAACACAACAAAACTTCCATGATTTTTTCTCACTGTTAGCACACAATGAACTTCTGATATTCACCCACTAGCTCAGCACAATACATAATTTCTTATGTTCACTCAGAATCTTAACACAGCATAGAACTCCTGAGTTATCACATGTCAAATACATTGAACCTCTGGTGTTTCCATCAGCTGTTTTCAAACACTCAGAGTTTATGACTTTCACATGCTGACAATGCACTGAACTGTTGATGTTTGCTCACTGTTTTAGTGTAATACAGAACTTCTGACTTTTGGTTCACTGGCTAAACACCATCCAGAGCCTCTGTGTTTTCCCTCTAACGTTTCTTGCAGGACCTTTTTACCAGTCCAGAACTTCTGATCCCCACGGACGTCTCCGGCTGAGTTACAATGCTCTTGGCTTCAGAACTTCTGATCTTAGTTGTTCTGCTTACAACAACACGCTATTTCTACCTTACATTTATTTTCCTTTTCATCACTTTTAAATATTAACTCCTTTTTTATATATTAATATATAAAAAACATAAAAATATTTTCCTTTAATTTATTTTCTTAATACAAAAAAATTTTCTAAACAAATCCATTTCTTTCTTATATTGTACATTTCAATATGGTTGTAATAATAACTTAGGATTTATTTTTACTTGCAATCCCCATTCGTAAAATTCTACACCACATCCCCTAAACTTTGTAATAGCGTAGGACTTTACATTTCCACACTTTTATTGCTTTCATATACTGTATAGTAATTAGGCGTGTATGGCAAGATAAAATCAACAAGTAGACCACCAAAAATCAAATACAAATGCATGCAATCAAACACACTTGCACACATACACCCTTAGGGTAATCTCACTTGTTGCCTTACAAAAATGGCCATGTTATGCATGTGGGATGTCTTAGCACAAAGAAGTCAAAAATACAAGATCATAGTCCCTCGATGACGCTATCAAAGTTTCCTTTCGAAATGATCTTAGTCCCTAAAGAAAACGTGCTAAGTCATCTCACAACATTGCTATCATGGTCATATGATGACCCAACGCCCGTCCCTTCACATCTAACGATGGGGTTTCTTATCAATTCAATGGTAAGATGGCAACATCTAAAGGAGGAGGAAAAGCACATTTAAGACCTTTTGAGTAGGTAAGTTCGCTCTCAATTACTCACTTGCTCACAACAAAAACATTTATACACAAACACTCTCATTTTGAAACATTTTCAAGAGATAACACTTTGTACGCGTTCTTATAGAAACGAGAGCCATTACAAAGAAAACCCTTTTCAAAATCACTTTCAAAAACACATCTCACAAACACACCTTTGAACTATTTTCGAAACAAACACTTTGTAGGCGTTCTTATAGAAACGAGAACCATTACGAAGTTCCATTTTCAAAATACTTTCAAAAATCACCATCACAAGCACACATTCAAACAAAAGCAAGTGATCTAGCAAGTAACTAAGAGCCCATGGAAAACCATGGATGAAAAGGATGCTAGCACCTTCCCTTTTCATAATCTACCCCCCGAACTCAAGAAAACATCTCTAAAGGTATTTCCTGTGCTTTTTAACCTTTCTTTTTTGATAAAAGAAAAGTTGGTGGCGACTCTTGCTAAACCGCAACATTTGCAAACACAAACGCAAAACCTTCAAGTCAGTTCTCCCACCGTATCACAACCAGCCTTCAACAAATTCAACTTGATAATCGAGAGCGGAGTTATCAGTTCATCCACAGTGGAAACAAATAAGTCTTCCTCAACAACATTGGCATTGTGTCCATGCCTAGGCATTGGAGCAGATATAACATTCGGTTTCTCCGGCTCTTCAAACTTAACTTCCTTCGCGTTGATCAGGTCTTGAATTTTGTTCTTCAGAGCCCAACAATTGTTGGGGTCGTGCCCTGGACTTTCAGAATGGTATACGCACCTGGCATTCAGATGGTAGTGGGGAGATGCTGATCGCACTAAATCGCACTATGTTTCTGACTCAAATATCACATGTTTTCCTTAGTTTTTATTATCATTTTCTCGTATTATGTTCCTTTTTCCTTTGTTTTCAGGATTCTTGTCATTTCAGAGCCTTCTGTGAAGAAACAAGCCAAAACGCCAAGAAATTAGGGTTTTTCAAGATATTCTGCACTTATGGCATTCAGCGCCGCGCTGGCTACAGGGAACGCGATGACGTGGCCCACTTTCACCCAGAGACCAACTGCCACGTTCCCATGATGTGGCAGTTCCAGCCACCGCGCCCGCGGCCACTGCCACCGCGCCTGCGGCCTTCACAAAAAGCTTCCCGCTCAAAAGAAGTTGAGGGGCATGCTGGTCTTTACGCATCTCAAGGATCCTCTATAAATAGTTTTCGATTTTCATTCTTTAGTTGCATCCAAGCTTAGTACAATCTTAAGCCATATACTATCAGTTTCTGTAAAGTAATAATCTCTTCACATCGGGGAGTTATTGCGGTGTAGATTGAGTTGTAATCGAGTCTTGGAGCACTTTGGTTGAAGTTTATCATACCAGCCTTACCATTCCGCCGATTTGTATCAGATTCAAGTCTCCGACTGGAGCAAGGTTCTATTTTATTGCATTTCTTTACTTATAATTGCTCTTACCATAGTCTACACGTTTTATAGACTCTAAATGCTCTTACCATAGTCTACACGTTTTATAGACTCTAAATGCTCTTACCATAGTCTACACGTTTTATAGACTCTAAATGCTCTTACCATAGTCTACACGTTTTATAGACTCGCACTCTTTTACTTACTCGCTCTTATCATAGTCTACACGTTTTATAGACTCGCACTTATTATGTCTGGCTAAACTATAAAGGTTTGGATGTAATGATTGTCATCATGGTCGTGTTCCAATTATCATGCTAGTGAAAATACTCTGGGGATGTTTTGCTTTTAACTTAAGTCAATTATGTTTAAATGTTTATTGGGTAAGATCGAAAGCCGTCCAAACTAATGATACGACTTGATTATTATTTAACCAAACAAAAGGAGCGAAAGTCGTTGATTGGTTAAATAGGAATCATTGACCTTTTTTAGAAAACGATTTTGAAACTATTTTCGGACGCGTTTGTAGGTTTGAAATCTGACTATTGGTCAAAAGCCAAAAGTCTCTTTAACTTAATCTTTCCAAGTAAAATCACTTTTCTGTTAAGTCAAAACTATCAATTTCTTAAAAATAGGTTTACCTCTTTAACGCGGAAGGCACCCTTTATATGTGACAATAAAGGAATTTAATTTAAAGAGTAAATTCGGTTCTTAGTAGTCAAAAGCTACAAGTTCCCGTTAAATTGAGTCTTTGCTATCAATAGAAAATACTGCCCCATAAGTAGTCTCATCTACGCATGACCGGACCAATATCTGATTACATGATTTACATTCCAACCTGTCTTTTAAACTGTTATTTACCTCGCTCATTTACTTTGTTGCACTGCACTCACATCAATATTCTTGTTCACCTTAGATAAGCACCTTAGCAATAGAGTTGATAGATTGACAATTGGTCTCTGTGGTTCGATAATCTTATATATTACTTCGATAGGCTGTGCACTTGCAGTACTATATTTAGGCTATACGTTACACACACCCATCAAGTTTTTGGCGCCGTTGCCGGGGACCAACTTCGTCAAATTTCGTACCCTATTGTTATCCCGTTTAGACTAAGGCTATTCTAGCCGGTAGATGCGTAGAAATCGTAGCACCGGTAACCTAATAGATCCTTTAGTAGAACCTGAACGTTACGCTCGTGCCCGTCTTTTTATACGCAAGATAAGAAGAGCTATGGCAGAAGATCGTAACCAAAGACCACTCAAGGAATTCGCCTAACCATCTAACGAGGAACCTAGTTCTAGTATAGTAAACCCTACTATAACTACCAACAACTTTGAACTAAAGCCCTCATTATTACAATTAGTACAACAAAACCAATTCGCTGGTCTCGCTACCGAGAACCCGAATCAACATTTAAAGGTATTTATCCAGTTAGCTGACACCCTTAAGGCAAATGGAGCCACACCCGAAGCGATCCGTTTAAGACTGTTTCCTTTTTCCCTTAGAGGTAAAGCTCACGACTGGTTAGATGCCCTTCCAGCTAACTCAATAACAACTTGGGAAGACCTTAGGAGAGCTTTTCTTGTGAGATATTTTCCACCAAGCAAGATCGCTATTCTTAGGAACCTGATCACTTGTTTCACCCAAAACCAAGGCGAATCACTTTTTGATGCCTGGGAGAGATATAAAGAACTTTTAAGAGCTTGTCCGCACCATGGCCTGGAGCAATGGTTAATCATACATACCTTCTATAATGGACTCCATTACAACACAAAGATGTCCATAGACGCTGCCGCTGGCGGAGCGTTGATGAACAAACCTTACCCTGACGCTTGTGCCCTAATAGAGGACATGGCCCAAAACCACGCCCAATGGGGATTAGAACGAGCGACAGTAGAGAAAAAGGAGAGCCATGGAGGAAAGTATGAGGTAAGTTGCATGGACATGATTAATGCCAAGATGGACGCCCTAGCTTTGAGAGTCGAGAACATGTCTCAAAACCCAACCACAGTAGCAGCAATCCAATCGGAATGTGAACTCTGTGGAACTCAAGGACATCAAACCGTTGACTGTAACCTTTTGAACGAATCTAGCTCAAACCAAGTTAACTATACCCAAGGGAACCCTTTCTCGAATACCTACAATCCTGGATGGAGGAACCACCCGAATTTCTCTTACAAAAACAATAACCCTATCCAAAATCCCGGACCTTCGAGACCTCAAGGATTCCAAACGCAAAAACAAAACCAACCTATGCAAATAGTGCCCCCAAGACCAAACCTTAAAGAAACCATATACACCTTTATTCAGACTCAAACTCAGCAAAATAAGGAGTTTATGAACCAACACATTCACACAAACGAACTAGTTACTCAACTGGCAACCAAGTTTGACCAGATAATAACCCACACCAAAATGCTTGAGACTCGGATTTCCCAAGTAGCACAAAACACCTCTGTACAAGTTGCACCTGGAGGACAATTCCCTGGACAAACTAAACCAAATCCAAAAGGCCAAGCAAATTCTATCACCTTAAGAAGTGGAACTGCTTATGAAGGGCCTAGAAATCCTAACTTAAGCACATCAGAAAAACCTATGGAAGATGCTACACCTAAAGACCAGGTAGAGGAACCAGAGAAACCAGAAAAGCAATCAAAACCAGAAGTAGGGAATAACACTCAACAACCTTATAAACCACCTATTCTGTTCCCACAGAGGCTGAAAAACACCAAAGTAGAAAACCAGTACCAAAAGTTTATTAAGGTAATAGAGAAACTCCATGTAGAGATTCCTTTTACTGAAGCTATAACCCAGATACCATCATATGCTAAGTTCTTGAAAGATATTTTGACCAATAAACGGCGACTCGATGATCCCAAGCCTTTAGAATGTCATTCTATATCCGAAAATAAACTCGCCAAGAAAGATAAAGACCCTGGAAGTTTTTCTATCCCTTGCATCCTAGGTAACCATATGATAGACAAAGCATTTTTAGACTTAGGAGCAAGCGTAAGTCTGATGCCTCTGGCCGTCTGTAAGAGGTTAAAATTAGGAGAACTTCAACCTACTAATATGTCCTTACAACTAGCTGATAGATCTGTCAAATATCCCATGGGTATTTTAGAAGACATACCTGTCAAGATTGGTCAGTTGTACATTTCGACCGACTTCGTCGTAATGGATATTAAAGAAGATGAAGACATCCAAATCCTCTTAGGAAGACCATTCCTATCGACCGCCGGAGCTATAATAGATGTTAAGAAAGGGAAATTGACTTTCGAGGTAGGAGATGAAAAGATTGAGTTCATTTTATCAAAGTTTCTAATGGCACCAGTGATAGGAGATGAGTGTTATGCCATCGACGTCATTGACGAATGTGTAAATGAGCTCGAACAAAACGAATCTTTAATCAAATTACCATCAACCCCTATTTTAGAGGATGACAGATTTAAGAGTATCGAACCGTACATTGACGACAACCTTTTCGAATGCTTAGCTCTTACCCCTGACCTTATGCCGCGTACTGAGAAACCCACTATAGAACTTAAGGAACTACCCAAGAATCTAAGATATGAGTTTTTGGATGAGGAGATGAATAGACCTGTTATAATTAGCGCCGCTCTAAACCAAATAGAAACAAATCAACTCTTAGATACCTTGCGAAAATATCCCTCAGCTTTAGGGTATAAAGTTTCAGATTTAAAAGGTATAAGCCCATCCGTATGCATGCATCGGATTATGCTAGAAGAAGATTCAAAACCCTCAAGAGAACATCAAAGAAGAATAAACCCTATCATGAGTGATGTAGTCAGGAAAGAAGTTCTTATGTTATTAGAAGCTGGTATCATATACCAAATTTCGGATAGTGAATGGGTAAGCCCAGTCCATGTGGTACCCAAGAAAGGAGGTATCACTGTTCTGAAAAATGAGAAAGGTGAGCATGTGGCAAAACGAACAGAAGGAGGATGGCGTATGTGTATAGATTACAGAAAGTTGAATAAGGCAACGAGAAAAGACCATTTCCCTATCCCATTTATAGATCAGATGCTTGAACGTCTAGCAAGACACTCATACTTCTGCTATCTTGATGGGTATTCGGGGTTTTTCCAAATCCCTATTCACCTAGAGGACCAAGAAAAAACCACATTTACTTGCCCTTATGGAACATTCGCTTATAGACGAATGCCCTTTGGACTCTGTAATGCACCTGCCACTTTCCAACGTTGTATGATGTTAATTTTTGCAGACTACCTAGATGGAATTATGGAAGTATTTATGGACGATTTTTCAGTGTGTGGGTTTGATTTCAAAAACTGCCTCTCAAACTTAGAGAAAATCCTAAAAAGATGTGTGGAAGTAAACCTTGTGTTGAATTGGGAAAAGTGCCACTTTATGGTAAATGAAGGGATAGTCTTGGGACACATTATTTCTGAAAGAGGTATAGAAGTCGATAAGGCCAAGATAGAAGTTATAGAAAACCTAAACCCACCTAAGACCGTTAGGGAAGTAAGAAGTTTTCTAGGACATGCTGGGTTCTACCGACGTTTCATCAAGAATTTTTTCGGAATAACAAAACGTTTAACTAACTTATTGATGAAGGATGTCGAGTTTGAATTCGACCAAAAATGTCTTGAGGCCTTTGAAGTTTTAAAGCAAGCTCTTATTTCAGCACCTATCATAAGACCACCTGATTGGACACAACCCTTTGAAATCATGTGCGATGCTAGTGATTTCGCTGTAGGAGCTGTACTAGGGCAAAGAAAAGACAAGAAACTGCATGCTATTTACTATGCTAGTAGAACACTAGACACTACCCAGCTAAATTATACAACCACAGAAAAGGAATTGCTAGCCGTAGTTTTTGCTATTGATAAATTTCGATCTTATTTGGTGGGAGCAAAAATAATAGTATACACAGATCATGCAGCAATCCGGTACTTGTTAAGTAAGAAAGATGCTAAGCCTAGATTGCTCAGATGGGTTCTTTTACTCCAAGAATTTGACTTGGATATTAAGGATAAAAAAGGAGCTGAAAACTTAGTAGCTGATCATCTCTCTAGGTTAGAACACCTTAAACCTGAACTTATACCTATAGACGATCACTCTACTTATGAAAGATTAATAGCTGGGATAAACTCAACTGAAGAAGAGACCTATGAGGAAATCTCAACCTTGAACAACATACCATGGTACGCAGATATTGTGAATTATCTGGCCGCTGATATCATACCCCCTGACTTAAGCAACCAACAGAAGAAGAAGTTTTTTAGTGATGTTAAACACTTCTTTTGGGATGAACCCCTCCTATTCAAAAGAGGAATAGATAATATATTCAGACGATGTGTGCCGGAAGAAGAAGTAGGCAACGTCATTAAACATTGTCATGCTGCACCTTATGGTGGACATGCAAGCACATCTAAAACATGCGCCAAAATATTTCAAGCAGGTTTTTATTGGCCTACTGTATGGCGCGATGTCCACACTTACATTACAAAATGTGACCGATGCCAACGCACTGGGAACATCTCAAGACATGATGAAATTCCTTTAAGTAACATCCAAGAAGTGGAAATATTTGATGTCTGGGGTATAGATTTCATGGGACCTTTTCCTTCCTCAATGGGTAACAAGTATATCCTAGTAGCTGTCGATTATGTCTCAAAGTGGATAGAAGCTGTTGCATCACCCACAAACGATACCAAGGTAGTTATCAAACTGTTTAAGAATATTATTTTTCCTAGGTTTGGAACCCCGAGGTTAGTCATAAGTGATGGAGGATCGCATTTTATATCTAAGATATTTGACAAGCTTCTAAGCAAATACGGAGTAAAACATAGAGTAGCAACACCATATCACCCGCAAACCAGTGGCCAAGTAGAAGTATCGAATAGGGAGATTAAGCAGATCCTAGAGAAAACCGTATCATTATCCAGAAAAGACTGGTCTGGAAAACTTAAAGACGCCTTATGGGCTTATAGAACGGCTTATAAAACCCCTATTGGAACAACTCCTTATCAATTGGTTTATGGAAAGTCCTGTCATTTACCCTTCGAACTAGAACATAAAGCCTATTGGGCCATTAAATCCTTGAATCTAGATTACCTAAAAGCCGGAGAAAAACGTATCCTGGACATTCACAAGCTGGAAGAGCTTCGCTTGAATGCCTATGAGAATGCCATCATATATAAGGAAAGAACCAAGATGTGGCATGATAAAAAAATCATCAAGAAAGATTTCAACATTGGTGACCCTGTTCTCCTATTTAACTCAAGGTTACGACTTTTTCCTGGTAAGCTTCGTTCAAGATGGACAGGTCCATTTGAAGTGTCAAAAGTTCTAAAGTCTGGAGCAGTAGAAATCAAAAACAATTCATGCGCTCCATTTGTGGTAAATGGACAAAGACTGAAGCTATACAAAGGAGGCGATTTGCCTGTTGACTACTCTAGTCATATTCTTATAGACCCACCAATACCCACATAAAGTAAGATCTAATCGTCAAGCTAAAGACGTTAAACAAGCGCTGCATGGGAGGCAACCCATGGTTTATTCTTAATTTTATTTTATTTTATTTTATTAATTTATATATGTTTTATCTGGACTAATTTCTTGTGTTTATATTTTCAGGATGCATTACCCCGATGGTATGGTTGTGATTTTCAGGGATGAAGCACAAAAAGCCCGATTTGCTACCTTATCTGCTAGACCTATGGTACCCACTAGGTACCCCGATCAGAGCTGCATGGAGGCACTCGGGATTGAGCCAAGTATTAGGTATCTGTGCAACCAACTTGGCTGGGATTCTTATGCTGATGATGTCCACAAAACCTACAGGAACCTTACTCTGGAGTTTCTTAGCTCTATGGATTATAACCCACGGGTGGGTGAAGGAGATGAGCGAGGATGCCTAAGTTTCAGATTGTTTGGTACCGAGTATACCCTGACCATCAAAGAATTTGAGGATTTGCTTGGTTTCCAAACTGGACCGACCACTATCACTGAGTTTCCATTGAGTTACTATATGGACAGAGATATTGATAAATTTTGGCAGGACATTACTGATAGAGCCAGCCTTGACCCCTCTACCCAGCTGTCCAGGAAGATCCATAACCCGACTTTCCGATACTTCGAGATGATCCTGTGCCACACTTTCTTTGGGAGGAGTTACTGTGACCACTTAGTCACCGCTGAGGAGATCCTTTTCCTATACTGTGCCAGTCAGTCCAGACCTATAGCTAGTGGAGGTTTTCTGATAGAGAGCCTCGAGCAGACTGCTTGATCCGCTGTAGGACTCATTCATTCCGGAGGGAATGTGACACAGATAGCTTCTGCTTTGGGTTTGGACAGTATGATAGCACAGCTGACCCCATACTGTGGATATACTTTCCTGGATTTAGACTTTTGCATGGATCGTGGGCTCATGAGGAGGGCCTCTTTCCACCCATATCAGTACAGATTGCTCATCGATGACCAGACAATTTACACCTTCACACTGCCAGACCCTCAGATGACTTGTGTTTCCAACCCTGCTAATTGGAACTATTCTGTAGAAGGTTGGGGTGAGATATCAGAGTAAACTCCAGAATACACTCCTGCTTCCGAAGATCCCACTCCAGAATACACTCCTGCTTCCGAAGATCCTACTCCTGAATACACTCCTGCTCCCGAGGACTCTACTCCAGATCACACATCCCGACCCGAGGTTACACACACTACTGTTCTTACTAATAACCTCAGCTTGCAGGAACCTGATATTCGCACTCTGTTGACTGCTATGCGCACTGAGATAGCCACTCTCCGCAATAAGGTGGCTGACCTTCATTTACAGTTGGAACTGAATGATGTTACCTTTGCTGGTGAGTTAGATGAATTAGCTCACGAGGTGGCAGAGATTCGACGCCAGCTGACTGAGCTGCGTGGCCCAGACACTCCTGCAGAGCATCCTCCCGGTTGGCGATAGATCTGTGTTATTCACAAGATCCCTAGTTCCAGTATTATTAGTATTATGTTGATTTCCTTTTCAGACTCATTTTTATTTGCATTATCTGTTTCCTGCATTATTAATAACTATTTTGGTGACCCGATGTCCGTACCTATATATATATATATGCATATGTGTTTTTTTCTCTCTATATCTACCTTTCCTTTACTAATGTTTTTGTTTTTCTGGTCACCATAATGAAAATTTTGATATAAAAATAAATAAATATACATGTATATATGTATTCACATACATATATGCACGTTCGTAAGAAAAATAGGTACACCTCCAAAAATTGAAGCTAATGGCAAGGAAGGAAAAGCCCAATGGAAAGGAAGCAAGACCGGCCCAACTTGCCTCGCCCTGACCGCGCCCGCGGTGATCCCTGCCGCGCCCGCGGTGACGTAACGGTCACCTAACGGCTAGTGACTCGGTTTTCCCCCCATTTTTCCTCTTTTTCCACTTCCAATCCCATTTTCTTCCATTCTTAACCCCCCATAACTTCCTTTATTATCCATACCTACCCCACTACATTTATTCCCATTATTCCCATCATAAATATTCATCAACCACCATTTTTCTTCACTACCTATAAATACCCCCACTATTTCATTTTTCTTCCTCACACCTTCAATACTTCTACATCCCATTCTTTCTCTTTATATTCATCCACAAGAAAATCCTATGGAGTATCACGGCTACATTTTGCGAGATGGCCAACCCGGAGAAAGACAACAAAAGCGGCTTGAGAAATTGCTGACAACACCAATACACTCTACCAGGTATATCGATGAAAACTGTCTATATTCATTAGGTATATACCATAGTGTATTTTTCCTTCTCGACAAAATAGGCATGCATGATATTTTTGCTACTCAAGCACCAACCTACCCTAGGCTGACGTTCGAATTTTTGAGTTCTTTAATTTATAACGTCTCTCCTAACACTGTTAGCACCGTAGGTGGAGTCAAATTTAGAATGTTTAATGTTGAATATGACTACTCCACTGACGGTCTAGCTGCCATGTTAGGATGGCCTTATGGGGAGGGTGTCGTTTGTGAAGCACCTTTAGACACGGATTGGGCATTTGAAGCATTTTGGGCCAGGATTACTAAACAAAATGCAACATCTTTTGATGCCCTACTTGCTTCTCACATCCACAATCCTGCCCTTCGTGTTTTTAGATTTCTTTTAGCATCCACCATCTTTGCTCGGGAAAACCCAAACAAGGTGAATGCTAAAGAATTAATTATCATGCAGAGCTGCCTCACAGACACCAAAGTTAATCCAGTCCCATTTATGATTGCCCACATGCACCATGTTTTAAGAAAAGGTGGGCCGATTTCCTTTGGTGGACTGATTACTACTATTGCCCGTGCCATAGGATTGGATACAGAACTTGCCACCCTTGAGCCACTTCCTCCTCGTATTGCAAATCTTAAATTTTTAAGGGATATGCGTTTATGCAAGACGAGGAGGGAAGGTGGTTACTTCCTCATGGTTGGAGGTGCCGCTGTACCCAGTGTTGTTATTCCTTGCACCCGTCGTACTGATATCAGATTTGAGCGTAACTAGACCTACGATCTCAACGCTCCTGCTTTTATTGGTCCGTTGCCCCCAAATCTAACTTTAAATGAGGGTAACAACACTGATGATGAGTACGATTTCCGTACGGAAGAACCACCCCACTTTTCACCACCACACACGACACCATCTACTTCTAACCCACATGCAGGTACAGCTCCTAGTTTCCATGTCACTGAGGACATGTGGCGTGAGCATATGGACCGAGAGGCCCAGAGGGACACCCTCCTTGCTACTTTGCAGCAACAGGCGACCGATAACATGGCCTTCATGCAAGCATCCCAACAGCAAAATGCCAGCTCTCTGCGCACTATTATGGAAAGTCAGCTGGCTTTCCAGCGAGAACAGCACCTTAACCAGACCACATACGCTCGTCACTTCCAATTGATGGAGGCAACCCAAGGCACCCTCATTGGTAGGACCCAAGAGCTACAAGGGGCAAATGCCGCCTTGACAGAGAGAATGGAGCAGCTAGTTTTGGATCGAGAGAGCCGCCGTCACAGCCGTAGCCGCTGTTCCGGTCGTACCAACCAGGATGGTGAAGGTCCTAGTGGCCCCCACTAGCGTTTTCAGGTACCTCCTCCTACCTTATTTTGGAACATTGAGGACAATGTCCGATTTAAGTGTGGGAGGAGCATTTATCGCTTTTATTTCCCGTTTTTCCTGTTTTTATTTCCCGTTTTTCCTGCTTTTATTTCCCTTCCGCATTTTTCCTTTTAGGTATGTTATATTCGTAGTTAATAAAATGCATGTGATAGGCGAGTCTTTCTGCGTAGTGTACCCTTTCATTTCCCCCACTTTTTAGCCTTACAAAATTTTTACAAAATCTTTTTCAAAGAATTGTGGTTGTTTTTAAGGATTTGGGCTATGAGACAGGTCCTAGATAGGGTCTATTTCTTGGGCACTCACTTTCTGAAAAATTCGTTATCATTTTAACACCGTAAGCCTTTTTGAACATTTAGATTAGATCCTTTCTTCCCAATATGCTATGATTTTGAATAAAACTGTACAAATAGGTCTTCAAGTAGTTTATCTTAGCAGTCAGCTCCGGCCTAAGCATGCTCTAAGTGTAGGATCGATGAATATAAGTGGATGATCTCTATTTTGCCTTAAAAGTTTATAAAATAAAGTATGAATACGACTACGAGTTGGGTGATCCTCACAAAGATTACTCAACTCAAGAAAGTTGTAAACACTAATAAAAACAAAGAAAAAAATATATATATAAGGCACATCCGTTGTAGTTGGTCCAGAGGTATCTGGTGCTGGACTTGGTAGGGCGGACTACGATCCGATCCCCCGCAACTGCAAATGGGTAAAATAAAAAGGGGTTAAACCAACTCTTGTACCCGAATCCCATCACTTGAGATCAGAGTCACTAACCGGTCACTACACCATGAGTATGTACGGATAACGGGCTTAATGTGATTGCGCCTGAATGAAAAAGGACCTCGTACAAAAAGAAGTCTTAGCATAGTAAGGATATTAGGATCGATCTGTATACTTATGAGGTTTATGTCCGCATTTCTGCGAGTAGTGTAATTACGATACCCTTGATTCAGATAGTTAGTGCCTGACAACACACCCTTACTCGAACTTAGAAGCCCTCTTTGCCCAAAACCTGTATACACCATAATTTTCTTTCATCTACTTCTAAGAGTTGTTGCTTGAGGACAAGCAAAGGTCTAAGCGTGGGAGGATTTGATCGCACTAAATCGCACTATGTTTCTGACTCAAATATCACATGTTTTCCTTAGTTTTTATTATCATTTTCTCGTATTATGTTCCTTTTCCTTTGTTTTCAGGATTCTTGTCATTTCAGAGCCTTCTGTGAAGAAACAAGCCAAAACGCCAAGAAATTAGGGTTTTTCAAGATATTCTGCACTTATGGCGTTCAGCGCCGCGCTGGCTACAGGGAACGCGATGACGTGGCCCACTTTCACCCAGAGACCAACTGCCACGTTCCCATGATGTGGCAGTTCCAGCCACCGCGCCCGCGGCCACTGCCACCGCGCCCGCGGCCTTCACAAAAAGCTTCCCGCTCAAAAGAAGTTGAGGGGCATGCTGGTCTTTACGCATCTCAAGGATCCTCTATAAATAGTTTTCGATTTTCATTCTTTAGTTGCATCCAAGCTTAGTACAATCTTAAGCCATATACTATCAGTTTCTGTAAAGTAATAATCTTTTCACATCGGGGAGTTATTGCGGTGTAGATTGAGTTGTAATCGAGTCTTGGAGCACTTTGGTTGAAGTTTATCATACCAGCCTTACCATTCCGTAGATTTGTATCAGATTCAAGTCTCCGACTAGAGCAAGGTTCTATTTTATTGCATTTCTTTACTTATAATTGCTCTTACCATAGTCTACACGTTTTATAGACTCTAAATGCTCTTACCATAGTCTACATGTTTTATAGACTCTAAATGCTCTTACCATAGTCTACACGTTTTATAGACTCTAAATGCTCTTACCATAGTCTACACGTTTTATAGACTCGCACTCTTTTACTTACTCGCTCTTATCATAGTCTACACATTTTATAGACTCGCACTTATTATGTCTGGCTAAACTATAAAGGTTTGGATGTAATGATTGTCATCATGGTCGTGTTCCAATTATCATGCTAGTGAAAATACTCTGGGGATGTTTTGCTTTTAACTTAAGTCAATTATGTTTAAATGTTTATTGGGTAAGATCGAAATCCGTCCAAACTAATGATACGACTTGATTATTATTTAACCAAACAAAAGGAGCGAAAGCCGTTGATTGGTTAAATAGGAATCATTGACCTTTTTTAGAAAACGATTTTGAAACTATTTTCGGACGCGTTTGTAGGTTTGAAATCTGACTCTTGGTCAAAAGCCAAAAGTCTCTTTAAGTTAATCTTTCCAAGTAAAATCACTTTTCTGTTAAGTCAAAACTATCAATTTCTTAAAAATAGGTTTACCTCTTTAACGCGGAAGGCACCCTTTATATGTGACAATAAAGGAATTTAATTTAAAGAGTAAATTCGGTTCTTAGTAGTCAAAAGCTACAAGTTCCCGTTAAATTGATTCTTTGCTATCAATAGAAAATACTGCCCCATAAGTAGTCTCATCTACGCATGACCGGACCAATATCTGATTACATGATTTACATTCCAACCTGTCTTTTAAACTGTTATTTACCTCGCTCATTTACTTTGTTGCACTGCACTCACATCAATATTCTTGTTCACCTTAGATAAGCACCTTAGCAATAGAGTTGATAGATTGACAATTGGTCTCTGTGGTTCGATAATCTTATATATTACTTCGATAGGCTGTGCACTTGCAGTACTATATTTAGGCTATACGTTACACACACCCATCAGATGCAGTATTGGGATTTTTAGGGGCCTCTTTTAGCATGGCCTGATTAACCTTCAGAAGATGTGGTAGGACTTGAGCAGGAGTCATGTTTATCTCGGTGAATTGACGTACTGATCTTTCCACCATTTTCTTATTGTTTCTCGGCTGATTATTTCTTGACTGATCATTCCTTGGCTGGTCTGATGCAGGCTTTTGAATCATAACGGCACCCACTGTTGGTTGACGTTCGGTTCTTCCCTGATTCCTCTATGCATAGACAACAGACACTTCCTTCTTTCCAGTGAAGGGCTTTTTTACAGTTGTAGAGGTAGACGCGTCCTTCTGAATTTTCCCACTTTTTATACCGACTTCCACCTCTCGCTAGTTAAAATCAATTCAGTGAACCCTGCAGAGGAACTTCCAATCAGATGATTAAAGAAAGGACCTCATAGAGTTCCCAAGAACATGTCCACTAGCTCCCTTTCAAATAATGGTGGTTGCACCCTTCTGGCTAATACCCTGGCCATACTCTATAGTTGAGTACGGGTCGGTGCCAAACCGGAATTTTATTGATACTGTTTATAGAAGGCTGCTGCCAAGTCTTCCCAATTATGGACATCATCCCTTTCCAACTGGTAGAACCAATCAAGATGCGTTCCTGATAAATTGTCCTGGAAAAAGTGAACCCATAAGTCTTTGTCAGCAAAATGCGGATGAATCTTCCTGACATAAGATCGAAGGTGCATTTTGGGACAAGACACCCCATCATACTTGGCAAATAAAGGCACTTTAAACTTAGGCGGGATTACAATTCCTGACACTAGCCCTAACTCCTCAAAATCCAGACCCGGTACTCTCTGTACTACCATAGCAGCTAGACGTTCTTCCAAGTGTTTTTATTTGTCATCTCCCGGAGGGTATTGTTGTTCAAAGTAGTCCTCTTCTTCCTCTTCTTCTGCTTCAGAATCTGATGGCACAGCCGTTTCTTTTCCTTTTCTTTCCCCTTCATCAGAGGCTGTTGGAAATTTTAAGGTTCTCCTGGCTTGTCCCTGAAACCTTTTGCCCATGATAACCACACCAGCTGGCTTCTTCTTCTTTTCTCTTTCTGTTTCTCTAGAGTCTTGAGCTCTTCCTGCCCCTTGGCTAAGGTCAAGAGTAACTATTGAAATTGTGAATTCTGAGCTTGCAAGTCTTTAACCGTTTGTTCAAGATCCATCTTGCTGAAATAAACAATAGAAGGATGAGGAAACTTGTTGCAAAGACCTGTTTATGCTTATAATGAATGATATGTATTCATGAAATGTTTTCAAGGATTTGAAAATTCAAATTTGTGTCAAACAAAAAAGAACACACGTTATATTAATAAAATAGAATTTGAGTACATCAATGCCTCTAGGGCAAAATAATACAAAATCCTAAGATAAAAAGACGTTGTGAATCCTCTTTGGTGCAATGTAGGTGTTGAGAGTCGGCTCTTCATGAAGTAACCGAGTGAGTTCCAAAACCTTCTTCTCGCTTGCATAGAATTGGGATTTGAAAGTATCGCGTTCTCCCTTGAGCTGTATCCAACTCCTTTGTAGGTCTTCGAGTGATGTTGGCATGTCAAGATGTAGGATGGTGTATGGAACCTCTCCTTCCTTAACAGGATCTACAATCACTGGGAGAATGGAGGGGTAAGGCATCATAAGACTTTGGGTGCAGCTTCGTACCCACTTGAGGTAAGGCTCAAGAGGGATGGAATTCTTGTGTCCCAGAGTCTTACTGTCTACCTTGTTTGGCATCCTCCAAGCTCGGATGAACCTTTGTCGGAGTCCTTGATTGTCGTTGTCGAAGTCGAAAACCAAGCCTTGAATCAGCATATCATGTGGTCCATCCCTTCGGGCATAACCAAATTGTCTTAGAGCCAAGCAGGGGTTATAGGTGATACCTCCCCTATTTCCAAGTAGAGGGACATTAGGGAATTCCCCACAATGATCGACAATGATAACATTCTCTTTGGATCGAGAACAACCAATGAATATTTGAATGCTTAAGTGTCATCAACCTTTGTGACTACTTCAAACCTTGCTCATTCTTCAAGACTAATTGGGGAAGATGAGAAATAAGCCATCTTGCCAGGAGAGGAGTGCAACATATAAGAACACCTCTTTTCCTCATTGTACGAGTGTGAAAAGAGTGTAAGATATCCCCAAGCAATGTAGACACCAGATTGCGTGACATGAAGATTTTGACAACACTTACATCTATGAGTTGGTCAGGATCAGGGAACAAGACCATCCCATAGATGAGAAGATCTACAATCTCCTCAAAAGCTTGCAAGTCCAAGGAGTTCCAACAGCTTTGGGCCTTCTCAAACAAGAACTTTGCCAAGAAGCCTTTGACACCACTTCTAGTTTCCCAATGGGTTGTGACATCAGATGAGTGCAAGTGTAGGGCTTGAGCAATCTCTTATGTCTTTGGATCTCTTTCCATACCGTTGAAAGGTAGTTGATTGAGAATAGGAATCCTCAAGAGTTGAGAGAATTCTTCCAAAGTGGGCACAAGATGGTAGTCAGGAAATGTGAAGCAGTGATGCAAAGAGTCAAAGAACTGGAAGAGAACTTTCATCATGTCTTCCTCTGTGTTGGAAGTCACTAAGTTTAGTAGTCGACCATGTCTCTCGGTGAATGGAGAGTTCTCAGGAATCCTTGAAGCTAGCTCCTTGAGTTGTGGAGGAATTCTTACAAGGTTGACTTGGATAGTTTTCCTGCGAAGTGAATCCATAACCTACAAAACAGGAACAAAGATGAATTTCCAAAATCCTTTAAATGGTTAGTGGATGCAAATGATGGTCATGATTTCCATGATGTTATGCATAAGTATATATGTACAAGCAAATCAAACAAGTTCCTAGTTTAGGCTTGCATGGGGTTTCATAGGTAAGTACCCTCTTGAAGTTTAGTTGGCTCAACCTGTCCTAGAAATAGTAATCGGGTTCTAAGGAGCTCAATATCACTGGATTGTTTCCTTGTTCATTGTTTCAATTCAATCCTCTTGACTGGCGGCCAAAATATTCCAAGTAACCAACCCTCAATGAGTGTAGTATCGAGTATCTACCAACTTCGGACTGCACCAAAGCCGGTCATCTCACTACATCCTAAAAGGCCAAGTTGGTCAAGTAAAGATTCTAGAAGTTCGTTAGTGCTTCATGACATCACTCAGCGGCCCCGTATTCTCTTTGATTGACTCAAAGGCTACCGGTACCCACAAATATGTCACACTAACATAGTTATTGCTTACACCGTGTCGGTATACCCCACATAGTTTCCACAATGTTTTGCTATTTACCTATAATGTTTCCCAAATCTGGGTGGAGGATTCAAACCCAAACAACAAAACCAAAGTATAAAGCAAACAAGTTAAACAAGGTAAGCAAATAAATGTGATCTAAACCCTAAGGTAACCCCACTTTTATAATTATCCACAGCAGAGTCGCCAGTTCTGTGATACGGTGGGAGAACTGACTTGAGGTTTTGCGTTTCGTTGCAAATGTCGCGGTTAGCAAGAGTCGCCACCCACTTTTATTTTATTCAAAAGGAAAGATAAAAAAGCACAGGAAAGAACTTTAAGATGTTTTCTTGAGTTCGGGGGGTAGATTATGAAAAGGGAAGGTGCTAGCACCCTTTTCATTCATGGTTTTCCATGGGCTCTTAGTTACTTTCTTAGATCACTTGTTTTGCTTTGAAATTGTTTGAAATGGTGATTGGTGTTTCGTGTGGTTTTGAAAGGTATTTTGGAAAGAGGCCATTCGTTTAGGCAATCTTTGTAATGATTCTCATTCGTAAGAATGTATACAAAAATATTTGTCTTTTAAAAAATGTTTCAATGTTTTGTAAGATGTTTGGAAATGTTTTTGAAATGTGTGTGTTTGTTTTTGAAAATAGAAAGGATTGTTTTGAAATGGAGCAAGTAACTTAGAAGCTATCTACCTACTCAAATGTCTTTCTTGTGCATTTTTATTTCTTTGACATTGTTGACTTACCATTGATTTGGTAAATGTGATCGGTGGATCTGGAACTGACTGTTTAAAGCTGGTTCGCGAAATGTCGCGGAAGCAAGAGTCGCCACCGTCTTTTATTTTCTCCAAATGGAAAGGACAAAAGCACAGAAAAATTCCTTAAAGAGATTGCTCTCGGTTCGGGAGGTAGATTATAGAAAGGGAAGGTGTTAGCACCCTTTCTATCCATGGTTATCCATGGGCTCTTAGATACTTGCTCATTTGTGTTTTCAAAAATGGTTTGTTTGCTTTTCAACTGTGGGTTTTAAAAAAAGTTTCTTTGAAAATTCCAGTTCGACTCTTGTATCGGTCCTCAAGAGTGTTTGAAAAATTGCTTTCGAAAGCTTTTTGAAAATGTGTTGGTGTGAAAAGTATTTTTTGATTTGTTTTGAAGTTAGAGCAAGTATCTACGAGAACCTACCTACCCTAAGGAATTCGTCTGTGTAAATGTCCTTTAAAGTAGTGCCATCCCACCATTGAGAGGTAGGTAGCACCACCGTTGGAGGTGTTCGGGTCAATTCGAAGGTTCGGGACATGGTGATCACCAGAGCAATAGGAAGACACCTTAGAAGCTACCCTCATGCCAGGTTCCCGGATCATGAGGACTTACTAAGACATCCTCTACTCGACGATCACCTTTCGAGGCAAGGCAACAGTGAGGCGTACCCTAGGGGTGGTGTGTGCGAATTGTGTGTCGTTTTCATTTGTATTTGTCTTGTCATGTCATTGGTGTTCTACGCTTGCTTTTATTTTGGTCCATTCATTCTTGCATGCTTATTTAACAGTTAAAAGTTTGCGGGAAATGTAAATCTAAAGCTATTACAAATGGCGCGGGTCCACATCGCCAAAATTAAACCGGACCCGATTTGACAGAAAATAAATAAAGCAAATAAAGTAAAGAAATTGAAAAGTGCGAGAAGTAAATGTTACAGCGCTTTGGGAGAGGTACATAATTATTTAAGCGGAAAAAGAAATAAGTATGCGAAATTAAACAATTAAGAATATGGGCGTTGGACCCTTTTGCAAAATATTAAATTACAAGAATTAATTAATTAGAATTAATGAGGGATTAAAATTAAAAATTAAAAAAAGAATGTTTTTGGTATTTTTAGTGTTTTTTTAAGATTTAATGAAAAAGAGAATTAATTGAAATTAAAATTGAATGCAAACCCTAATTCTATTTATTTTTAAGTTATTAAGAAAATATTGACCTTTTTTAACCTAAATGCAACCCTAATTAATTTACAAGTTTAATTATGAAAATAAATAAAATAATAGTATTATTGTGAAAAAGAAAATTAAAAAGGGATAAAACACTTATTAAACCTAATTCTATATTTTTGGATTTTTTATGAAAAGAATTAATATTGCAAAACCCTAATTAAAACTAAATAATTACATATGAATTTATTTATAAAAATATTAAAATAAAAATGTTTAATATGTTTTTTTTTGTCTTTTCTGATTTTTAGGCATTTTTTATATTTTGCAAAAATAATTAATTAATTCAAACAAATAAAGAAAATAAAACCATAATTGAAAATAAAATAACAAAAATATAGAGAAGGCAAACCAGGGGGGGTGGAAGTCCCCAAAGTGGAGGTCTTGATCCAAAAGTTCTAGCCCAACAAGCTTTGATCCATTTGATTTTTCTGAATAGCGTGTGGATGCGTTGACCAGGGGGTAACGTGTTCCTTAATCCATAGCCATTGATCTGATGAGCCTGGACAGGTGGACATTGATTCTTGAGGGTGTATGATGCGCTTTCACTATTGAGCCTGCACGTGAATTTGTATTGAAAAATAATAGAGAAAATAACGTAGACCTGGGACTCGAACCCAGGTCTTGGACATTGAAAAGCAACACCTGTGCCACTGAAGCGCTTCAACGTATTTGATATATAAATAAGCAACAATTATTATAAAAAGAACAACTGCATTAGTAATCTAAACGCGCGAAATTTTGAATTCTCCAATCAGCGCCGGCCAACACATCATCTTCTCCGTTTTGTTTATTTCCTGAAAATACAAAAAGGGTTAGCGGGGGTTTTGAACCCCCTCAATACATGCTTGTTTTCAAAATAGCGATTAGCACGCCTTGGTTCAGAAATTTGGCGCGACTATTGCAATCACTCCGTCCAAACTTCCTGGTTTTGATCATGGTACTGTTGTGTCTCAATTTTACAGGATAAGAGAATCCCTAATTTCACAGGTCTGAAAACCTAGGAGGCTTTAATGGCGATTTCGTGTATGGGCGATGAAAACACAATTGAATTACACAGTTAGCATAAGAATCATGTAAGGAACACAAATCAAGCCTCAAAAATTATGGAAAATGTATGAATCGAGATGCAAGAGTATCAAATATTTTCGGTACAGGGTGAGTCC
Source organism: Vicia faba (assembly GCA_948472305.1). Taxonomy (NCBI): domain Eukaryota; kingdom Viridiplantae; phylum Streptophyta; class Magnoliopsida; order Fabales; family Fabaceae; genus Vicia; species Vicia faba. Next base: position 144,081,823 of record OX451735.1, read on the forward strand.
GTTTTACCAATTCTTGATGCTAGGATGAGTGGTTTTGATTGGTATATGATCCTTGAAGCTTCAGGAATACGATGGACTCAGTGTTGTGGCTTGAAACGATCTCAAAAGTGCTTTTCAGTTTTTGAGTTTTTAGAGAAAATTTCAATGTTGCAATGGTGTATTCTCAGCTGCTGCGTGTCTATGGGCATTAGGGTTATGATCATGTATTTGTATGGAGGCTATTAGGTTAACAAAAGTGGAACAAATCTCTTGTAATCATGATTTTTGATAATTTGATTTCTTAAGATTTTCCATATCTTTTTTCATGTGTATTTTGTGTCAATTATGCTCAAATCAAACCAAATCTTTCCTAATTAGCCTATGCACTAAATCTTGATGGCAAAACATGCATGAAAAGATTTTTTAGGTCAAGTTATATATTTTCCACATATTTAAATGATTTAAATGAATTAATATAAATAATAATTCAAATAAATAAATAAAAAATGAGAAAATACTTCCCTTTGGGCCAAGTGGTCGTGCATATGCTTGGAATGATGAATCATGGAAGAAAAATGGGCCCATTAGCAATTTTAGGTCATTTGAACCATTGTTGACTTTTCAAAATATCCAAAAATTTCCCAACTTCCACAAGGCATAACTTGCTCAATTTTTAAGCTTTTCTCATGTTCTTGGACATTTTGGAAAGGTCTTTGAGTCCTCTAACCAATGTCTTTTGACCCATGTCATTTTGATTTACCAATCGCAAGTTATGGCCTTTGACTTAAAGTTCCTTTTTGTTGACTTTTGAAAATGACCTATAATGTTGAAATTGATAACTTTTTGTGAGAGCATTTCTTGGACTTGAAGTATGAAGATGAGTTGTAGGAAATGTCTTTCTCTTCAAAATGAGCTTTGGATGGGATTTTTCTGATAATCCATGTGAAAGTTATGCCCTGGTCAATTTCAGTTGACTTTTTCAACTGTCCAAATAAGGAAACTTTTGCATCTTTGATGATTTTTGAGCCAAATTTTGAGAATCATGATCAAGCATTGATCAAATGATGTTTGTGGCTTCAAAATGATATGTTGACCAAAATTTTGAACTTTTGACTGTCAAATGACCATTTTGCCCCTACAGTTGATTGTAGTGCAATTTAGGGTTTTGACTGTGCAATTTTGAGCTGAATGCCTTGCAATTTGTTATGAGGATACTTGACCATCTTTGTAGGCATATGAGACTTGATTGGGCCTTTGAAACCTTCAATTTCTTGATCAGAACACAAACCCTAATTTTGACTGTATAGGAGATAGTTGGACTGTGCAACCCTTGGGGAGTTTTGTGACTTGGCTTGGAAATTTCTTGGAGAATATGGGAGGGCAAATTTTGGGGTGCAACAGTTGCCCCTGTTCAATCTTCTTAGACCTGAGAATGCAGATTGGCTGACGTGCCTTTCGTAATTCGAGGGTAGAAGATGATTGAACACTAGAGTGCCCAGAAATTTGCGCTCACATGTTAGCAGTGTGGTAGGAATGGGCTTATAGATGCCATTTAGAGATTGATGGATAGGATGATGGGCTTATAGATGCCATCTGGATGTTGATCGCGTAGGGGATTCCTTAGCGAGAACCTGCATACCTGCAAAAGAACAAATGAGTACCTGACACGTTGCAGGAGCTGGTTTTCAGATGCTTGGTATGGATGTGCCCTGACTGGTTACAGGAGCTGAGTCTGGAGCTTCAAACGGCGATGAATGAACCAGGGATGGTTACTGCCTTAGTATGGATGGTAAGAGAACCTTGGGCGATTTTAACTTCAACAACGCTCGTTTGAGAAAAATCTTGGGTGACTTTAACTTCAACAACGCTCGTTGAGAAAAAATCTTGGGTGACTTTAATTTCAACAACGCTCGTTGAGAAAAATCTTGGGTGTCTTCTACTGGGATAAGCATCAGGGAGATCTTAGGGTCGATCTGACTGAACCAGAGAAGGCCTTTGACTGGATAAGCATCAGGAAAATCTTAGGGTCGATTTAACTGAACCGGTCTAGGTCTTGAAATATCTTCAACTGGATAAGCATCAGGGAGATCTTAGGGTCGATCTGACTGAACCGGTCTAGGTCTTGAAATATCTTCAACTGGATAAGCATCAGGGAGATCTTAGGGTCGATCTGACTGAACCAGAGAAGGCCTTTGACTGGATAAGCATCAGGAAAATCCTAGGGTCGATTTAACTGAACCGGTCTAGGTCTTGAAATATTTTCAACTGGATAAGAATCAGGGAGATCTTAGGGTCGATCTGACTGAACCAGAGAAGGCCTTTGACTGGATAAGCATCAGGAAAATCTTAGGGTCGATTTAACTGAACCGGTCTAGGTCTTGAAATATGATTGAGAATTTCAACTGCATCCTTCCTGAAAGGTAAAAGTCAGTCATATGCAATGCATGATATGGATCAAGCAATGATGTTCTCAACATAAATGAGATTTGTATGATGCAATGCGTTATGCATGCTATAATGATGTATGTGATGTTTTATGTACGTTTTCGTCTAGGAAAGTAAATCCTTGACAGGTGCCGGGAAGTCGTATCCTGGGCTGATGTTGAAAAATTTAGATCTTTGTTTCCGCTGGGGATGATAACTGCAAGAATACCGGTAGGAGAAGATGACTCCGTTGCGGAATAAACTTGGCAAATGGAAGATTCTGCGGGGAGAAAAGATACTCTAGCGGCCATGCTGGGGAGCAATACTCTGTGGGGATAGAGATGCCTTGCTGAGTGTTGATAATAATTTGCTGAGGATACCCTTGTTGTTGGAAGTGTTGAAGGACTTCGCTGGGGTAAGAAGACTTCGTCGATGACGCTCTTTCCGTGGCTTTTGGCTGAGGATAACCCAGTTATATCCTGTTAAGGAAATAACTCTTTAAATCAAGCCGGACGACGCGTTCGTGCTCTGCGAGGGGATAAGCTTCCAGAATTTACTGGGGATAAGCTTGCTGCTTGGGGATATGAATTCCAACTTTCCTGGGGAATTAGATTGGACTCTCCTGGGGAAGCTTTGATATGCTGGGAAAGTGATTCCTATGGATATTTGATATGCCGCCGGGGAACAATCTTGACCAAGACTGCCGGGGATGCTCGTTAAGAATATATATGATGCTGCTGGAGGAGTATTGAGATCTACTGGAGGATACTCAATTTCCTTAAGATTTGATGATTCTGCTTGGAGAAGAGTGTATTGGCTGCTGACTTATTCTCTGGGGAATTAAGATGTACTGGTTATGTTCTTTAGCTGAACCTACCTTGGTACCTTGGAGGATAGAACAATTAGATTGCTTGGACAACTCTTTATTGCCCCTGTTTCTAATGTCACCTGCAATTAATTTCTTTGTTTCATATGCAAATATTTATGAGTTAGCAAATTATTGTCAATGCATATATCACAAATTGAACCTTGGACGTTCTTCGCAAAACAAAACGGAAAAAGAAAAACACTTGGCACGTTTTTAACTGAAAATATATTTATATTGATTTTTGAATGGCCTAAAAATAGGCGTTTTGTATACAAGAGGCTGACGTCCTAGTAAGAGAACGTCGCCGAACAAGAGAGTTTATACAAGTTTTGTACAAAATAAAATAAAACAGCTGTGTGAAATATGAATGATCCCACTGGGTTTCAACTCTGCTATTGCCTTTATAACTCTGAGCGTCTCATCACTTGATGACCTTGACGAAGAATGAAGTTGACTGATCGATGCCGTCTGAACTTGATGTAGATACCGGATTCTGGATGCAAAGTGATCCAATGAGACATAGTATTACGCTTTTATCCCTAATTTTTGCCTGGACCGCCCTTTTGGGTTTTCAGTCCACCGGGATACCCATTTTTGCCCAAGCCGCCTTTTCAGGTTTTCGACTTGCCGGGTGTACAGTTTTTTTTCATTTTCATCCCTTCATTTTGCCCGAACCCTTTTGGTTCGACGGGAAGCCCTAATTTTTGCCTAGGCATGTCAGCCTAGCGGGTCTTTTTTCATGCGTAGTATCTTTTTACTATGTCTGCATTGGCGGGGTGAGGAAGGTCGTCACCATCCATATTGGTCAATATCATGGCTCCTCCTGAGAACACATGCTTAACCACAAATGGCCCTTCGTATGTAGGGGTCCATTTGCCCCTTGGATCACTCTGGGGAAGGATGATTCTCTTGATTACCAGATCCCCAACTCGATATTCCTGTGGTCTGACCTTTTTGTTAAATGCTCTGATCATTCGTTTTTGGTACGTCTGACCATGACAGATAGCCGCAAGTCTCTTTTCGTCAATGAGGTTGAGTTGATCAAGTCGTGTCTGGATCCAATCATCTTCGTTCAGATTTGCATCCTTCATTATCCAGAGAGAGGGTATTTGCACTTCGATCGGCAAGACCGCCTCCATACCATAAACCAGAGAGAAAGGAGTTACCCCGGTTGACGTCCTAGCTGAGGTACGGTACCCATGCAGAGCGAACGGTAACATCTCGTGCCAGTCTTTATAAGTCACTGTCATCTTCTGCACGATTTTCTTGATGTTCTTATTTGCTGCTTCTACGGCCCCATTCATCTTCGGTCTGTAAGGAGAAGAATTAAGGTGCTGTATCTTGAACTGTTTGCAGAGCTCAGCGATCATCTTGTTGTTCAGATTTGTACCGTTGTCTGTAATTATCCGCTCAGGGACGCCGTATCGACAGATCAGGTTGTGCCGAATGAACCGTGCCACAACAGTCTTGGTTACAGTAGCATAGGATGCCGCCTCAACCCACTTCGTAAAATAATCGATCGCCACTAGGATGAAGCGATGCCCATTAGATGCTGTAGGTTTTATCTCGCCGATCATGTCTATGCCCCACATTGCGAACGGCCAAGGCGCAGTCATAACATTCAGGGGAACCGGAGGAACATGCACCTTATCTGCATAGATCTGGCACTTGTGGCATGTCCTGGAGTGTTGGTAACAGTCAGCTTCCATTGTGGACCAGTAATATCCTGCCCGTAGGATTTTCTTAGCCATAGTATGCCCGCTGGAATGTGTACCAAAGGTCCCTTCATGTAGCTCTTCCATGATTCTTTCCGCTTCAGCCTTATCCACACAACGCAGTAAGGTTGAATCATGGTTTCGCTTATACAGGATGTCGTTGCTAAGGAAGAACTTGGCTGCAAACCTCCTCAGGAATTTCTTATCATTGACAGAGGCACCTTCAGGGTATTCCTGAGCTTCCAGATATCTCTTCACTTCGTGGTACCAAGGCTTCTCAATTACCGATTCAGTTTCGAGATCACAGCAGTATGCCGGTTCGTCCAGTTTCCAGATGATGATCCGGGGAGCCTCATTATCCCATTTGACCTTGAACATTGAAGACATTGTATCTAACGCGTCCGCTAACTGATTCTCTTCTCTTGGGAAGTGCTCAAAGGTTATCTCTGTGAAGTGGGGGATCAGGGTCAACACACATTCTCGGTAAGGAATCAGGTTTGGATGTTTCGTATCCCACTCTCCTTTGATCTGATTGATCACCAGAGCGGAATCTCCGAAGACACTCAGAAATTTGATCCTTAGGTCGATCGCAGCTTGAAGACCCATGATACACGCCTCATACTCTGCCATGTTGTTGGTACAGTTGAAACACAGCCGGGCGGTGAGTGGAGTATGAGTGCCTTGTGGAGATATGATGATGGCGCCGATACCATTTCCCAAAGCATTGGATGCCCCGTCAAAGTGCATAGACCATCGGGATCCTGGTTCAGGTCCTTCATCTGGTCCAGGTACTTCACAGTCTGTTACTATCATGATGCTTTCATCCGGAAACTCGAAGTTCATTGATTGATAGTCATCTACCGCTTGATGTGCCAGGTGGTCTGCCAATACACTCCCCTTGATGGCTTTCTGGGTTGTGTACTGAATGTCGTATTCCATCAAGATCACCTGCCATCTTGCAATTCTCCCAGACAGAGCGGGCTTTTCGAATATGTACTTGATAGGATCCATTTTTGAGATCAACAAGGTAGTGTGAGTCAGCATATACTGTCTCAGCCGGCGAGAAGCCCATACCAAAGCGCAACAAGTTTTCTCAAGCAGTGAGTATCGGGTCTCACAGTCGGTAAACTTTTTGCTAAGGTAATAAATGGCATGCTCTTTTCGGCCAGACTCGTCATGCTGCCCCAGCACACACCCCATTGAGTTGTCAAGCACTGTCAGGTATAGTATCAGAGGTCTCCCTTCAACCGGTGGCATAAGGATAGGTGGTTCTTGGAGATACTCTTTGATTCTGTCAAAAGCAGCCTGACATTCATCGTTCCAACGTACTACCTGATCTTTCTTCAGCAGCTTGAAGATTGGCTCACAGGTAGCAGTCAGATGTGAGATGAATCGAGCGATGTAATTCAGGCGTCCTAAAAAGCCTCTGACTTCCTTTTCTGTCTTAGGAACTGGCATCTCTTGAATAGCTTTGACCTTAGTAGGGTCCACTTGAATACCTTTATCACTGACCACGAAGCCTAGCAACTTCCCAGATCTTACCCCGAAGGTGCACTTGTTCGGGTTCAATCTCAGCTTGTACAGTTTCAACCGGTCAAACAACTTCTGCAGATGATCTAGGTGCTCTTCCTCAGTCTGGGACCTTGCGATCATGTCGTCCACATACACTTCGATCTCATGATGGATCATGTCATGAAATAAGGCAACCATGGCACGTTGGTAGGTTGCCCCAGCGTTCTTTAATCCAAATGGCATGACCTTGTAGCAGAAGGTGCCCCACTGAGTAAAAAATGTAGTCTTTTCCATGTCTTCAGGTGCCATCTTAATCTGATTGTAACCTGAAAAGCCATCCATGAAAGAGAATACCTTGTGCTGAGCTGTATTATCAACAAGGACATCAATGTGAGGTAAAGGGAAGTCATCCCTGGGGCTGGCCCTGTTCAGATCCCTATAGTCAACACACATTCTGACCTTTCCGTCCTTCTTAGGTACCGGCACCACGTTAGCAACCCACTGAGGGTAAGAAGTTACTGCAAGGAACCCGGCATCAAATTGTTTCATGACCTCGGCTTTAATCTTCTCAGACATCTCTGGACGCATCCGACGGACCTTTTGCTTAACTGGAGGGCAGTCTTCCTTAGTTGGCAAGTGATGGACCACAATATCGGTATCCAACCCGGGCATGTCTTCGTAGGACCAGGCAAAGATCTCCATATAGTCATGTAACATCTTGGTTAACCGTTGCTTCACGCTGAGCTCTAGGTTGGCACCAATCTTTACCTCTTTCCTGTCTGCCTCAGTACCCAAGTTTATGGTTTCCACTGGCTCTTCATGGGGTTGAATTGCCCTTTCTTCCTGAAGCAACAGTCTTGCAAGCTCGCCAGGCACTTCGCAATCATCTTCACCTTCGTCTTCGGCTAAGTTGATCGGATTTTCGAAGTCATAATTGGCAATAGCAGAGTTGTTATCAGTGAGATCCAGAGTGGATTGAAACCTGTATGAGTGAGTGTGTGTGTAAATACAGCTGTTTTGAAAATTATATGTAAAGAAAAAAGAAAGACAGAAAAGGAGCACAATATTTGTAATGCGAAAAATACGTCCAAGATTTTCATTTATGATATATGAAATGACAATTTGTATGCCCTCACAAATAGAACCACGGTGCCTCGGGTAAGACACCGGGCCATAGAGTTTATCATTGTTTATTACAAAATAACGAAACAAAGAAATTTATTACTGCGTCACAAAGGTAACAGGGGTATGGTCCTTTGCACTCCAATTGTTCAATCCGCCTTCGGCCGTCGGATAGATCCAGCTGTTGAATTCAGCTTCGTCCACTTCATGGTCTTCCCCAACAGCATTCACTCCCGAGCTTTTAATAAATACCGGAGGTCTTCCGATCTTTGCTTTCCTCATAGCTCTCTGACCTTCTGTGGTAAAACCCAGCCCCAGTTTATCAGTCTTCTGAGTAAAGTCTGGAAGTCTGCCCCAGTCGGCACATTCACCCTTCTGAACCACAGCCCGGGCATCCTTCAGGGAAGCCATCTTCAAAGGACCACTTTCTTCTGTTGCTGTTTCTGCTGCAATTGGAAACACCTCCTCGAAATGCTGAAAGGGGGTTTCAATAAACTCCCCATCCATCTCAATGTACCTGAAGGAGTTCAGGTGGCTCACCATATATTCCTCCTCCCCCTGCACGGTGACGATCTTCCCTCTGACGGGGTACTTCAGCTTCTGATGCAAGGTAGAGGTCACTGCCCCAGCCTTATGTATCCAAGGTCGACCCAATAGACAAGAGTAAGATGGACGGATATCCATCACATAAAAAGTGGAGTCGAACACCTGAGAGCCCACACGAATCGGAATGTCAACCTCTCCATGGACCATCCTCTTTGAACCATCAAAGGCCCTGACGATGATATTGCTGGGTTTTAATTCCAGTCCTTCACAATCTAGACGGTCCAAAGCCTTCTTGGGTAGCACATTCAAAGATGACCCAGTATCTACCAACACATGTGCCAAGGTAGTGCCCCTGCATTCAATAGAGACATGCAGAGCGTCATTATGGTCTCTTCCCTTTGCGGTCAAGTCAGCGTCTGAGAAACCCAGGCCATTGTCTGCCGTTAGACTTGCTACGCAATCAGTAAACTGGATTGCAGAGGTTTCATGTGGCACATGGGCCGTCTTAAGGAATGAGATTAGGGCCTTAGCGTGGGCCTCGGAGCACAGTAATAGAGAGAGCATGGAGATCTTGGAGGGCGTGTGCCCCAGCTGTTCCACAACATTAAAATCGCTCTTCTTTATAATTTTTAGAATCTCCTCCATCTCTTGTTGGGAGGCCTCAGCAGTTGTGGGTACAGGTGCCTCCGTCTGGGCAGGCTCAACTTCAATTCCCTTGCCCCGAGCATTGGATGACTCGGCAGCAGGAGAAACAATCGGATCAGCAGCAGGAACAGGTATACTTGCAGGGGTTATGAGAAGTGGTCTTCGGGCAGCAGGCGGTGCAATGTCAGGCGAGAAGAGCCTGCCACTGCGGGTAACTTTGGCTGGGCCAGTGATGTCACAAATGCTGGCGGCAGCGTTGAACTCTTGTTTAATCCCGTTTACATATACATCTGCCCCATAATGCCAGGGGACAGCTTTGTCGGATACATAGGGCAGGGGCCCTGGAACAGTGATAATAACAGGTGCAATGGTCATGATTTGAATGGGCTTCTTCAGGAGAGCCGGGATCTGATTGTTGAAGATAGTCACCACAGAAACTTCTTCCACTGGGACCAACCGAACAGCAAACTTCTTGAATGGAATATCCCAAAGACGTTTTCCTATTCTTTCAACCTGTCAGTAATCGTTCTTTTTCATTTCTGTTTATTTGTAAACAGTAATTATGTTCAAATGCATATGTTCATTAATGAATCATTGGACGTTTTTGCAAATAAAACACAAGTGTAAAAGGAAAACGACAAATGGTTTTATGTACTTTAAAAAGGTATCTTTGTATTTACTTTGAATAAGTATTTGTGTACAAAGGAGACAAACATCCTAGTAAGAGGATGGTGTCATAAAAATAAGAAAATTTTATACAAAGAAAGATAGCTATGTGTAAAAAATCCCATGGGGTTCCCATTCTGCTATAGCCTTCGTATCTCTGAATATCTTGTCCATTCGTTGCTTCGTCCGAAGATGATTGGATTGATCAGAAGCTCCAGGTTTGTCAGTTAATAGATTGTCCTTAAAGTGATCCGACGAGACATAGTCCTACGCTTTAATTCCTAACTTTTTCCTGAACCTCCCTTTCGAGTTTTCGATTCACCGGGAAACCCTTTTTTTCCCAAGTCGCCCTTTCGGGTTTTCAACTTGCCGGGTGTGCAGATTTTTTTTATTTTATCCCTAATTTTTGCCCGAACCTTTTGGTTCGCCGGGATGCCCTTGTTTTGCCTAGGTGTGTCAACCTAGAGGGTCTCTTATGCGTAGTATCTTTTGACTATGTCTGTGTTCACAGGGTATGGCAGGTCGTCGCCGTCCATGGTGGTTAAGATCATTTCCCCACCAAAAAAGATGTTCTTGATTACAAATGGTCCTTCATAGGTAAGAGTCCATTTGCCCCGGGGATCACATTGTGGCAAGATGATGCGCTTGATCACTAGATCTCCAACTTGATATACTTGGCGTCTGACTTTCTTGTTGAAAGCTTTGATCATCCGTTTTTGATACGTCTGACCATGGCAAACAACAGTAAGTCTCTTTTCGTCAATTAAGTTTAATTGATCAAGTCGGGTTTGGATCCAATCGTCTTCACTCAAACCTGCATCCTTCATAATTCTTAAAGAGGGGATCTGAACCTTAATTGGTAAAACAACCTCCATGCCATAAACCAACGAATAGGGTGTTGCCCCAGTTGATGTGCGAGCCGTGGTACGGTACCCGTGGAGAGAAAACGGTAGCATCTCATGCCAGTCCTTGTAGGTGACTGTCATTTTCTGTATGATATTTTTAATGTTCTTATTAGCAGCTTCAACTGCACAATTCATCTTTGGTCGATGGGGGGATGAATTGTGATGTTGAATCTTGAACTGCTCGCACAGGGCGGTGATCATAGTATTGTTGAGGTTTGTACCGTTATCAGTGATGATCCTTTATGGAATACCGTATCGGCAAATGAGATTCTGCTTGATGAAGCAGACAATAACATTCTTAGTAACGGATGTGAAGGAAGCTGCTTCGACCCACTTTGTTAAATGATAAATGGCCATTAGAATGAAGCAGTGTCCATTGGAGGTTGTAGGCTTGATCTCCCCAATCATATTGATTCCCCACATAGCAAAGGGCCAAGGAGCTGTTAAGACATTTAGAGGAACTGGGGGCACGTGCACCTTGTCTGCATAGATTTGGCATTTATTACAAGTTCGGGAGTGCTGATAGCAGTCTGCTTCCATGGTAGACCAGCAATGGCCTGCCCGTAGGATTTTCTTCGCCATCGTATGCCCGATAGAGTGAGTGCCAAAGGTGCCTTCATGCAATTCAACCATAATCCTTTCAGCTTCAATCTTGTCCACACAACGGAGCAGAATAGAATCATGATTGCGTTTGTACAGGATGCCATTACTTATGAAGAACATAGCCGAGAATCTCCTTAAGAACTTTTTGTCATTGACCAAAGCTCCTTCAGGATATTATTGAGCCTCGAGATACCTTTTGACTTCATGGAACCAAGGTTGGTCCACTACTTCTTCGGTATTAATCTCGTGACAGTGTGCTGGTTCATCCATTCATTTAATGGTGATCTGGGAAGCCTCGTTATCCCAATTAAGTTTAAACATGGATGACATTGTGGCTAGAGCATCTGCTAGCTGATTTTCTTCTCACGGAAAGTGCTCGAAGGTAATCTGCTCGAAATGTGGTAGCAATGTCAGAACATGTTCTTTATAAGGGGTAAGATTTGGATACTTAGTGTCCCACTCTCCTTTGATCTGACTGATGACCAAAGCTGAATCCCCAAACACAACTAAAGATTTGATTCCCAAGTCTATGGCAGCCTTGAGTCCAAAGATGCATGCTTCGTACTCTACCATTTTGTTCGTACAGTTGAAGCAAAGTATAGCTGTGAAAAGAGTATGGCATCCTTCCGGAGATATGAGCACGACGCCGATACCGTTACCAAGTGCATTGGATGCCCCATCAAAGTACAGGGTCCATCGGGATCCTTGTTCAGGTCCGTCATATGGCCTGATTTCTTCAATGTTATCCAACGTCATGATGTCTTCGTCAGGGAAGTCGAACTTCATGGATTGATAATCTTATACAACTTGATGGGCCAGATGATCATCTAGCACACTTCCCTTTATAGATTTTTGGGTAGTATATTGTATATCATATTCTGTTAGGATCATCTGCCATCTAGCTATCCTTCCAGACAAAGCAAGCTTCTCGAAGATGTACTTTATCAGATCTATCTTAAATATCAGCAGAGTGGTATGAGTAAACATATACTGTCTTGGCCGGCGAGCAGCCCATACCAGAGCGCAACAAGTTTTGTCGAGCAGTGAATATCTGGTTTCACAGTCGGTAAACTTTTTGCTCAGGTAATAAATGGCATGCTCTTTTCGGCCAGACTCGTCATGCTGCCCCAATACGCACCCATTGAGTTCTCTAAAACAGTCAGATACATGATTAGAGGTATTCCCTCGACTGGTGGCATCAAGACAGGAGGCTCTTGTAAATACTCCTTGGTTTTGTCGAAAGCAATTTGACAGTCATCATTCCATCTAACTACCTGATCTTTCTTCAGCAGTTTGAATATTTGTTCACAAGTAGATGTTAGGTGAGAAATGAACCTAGCAATATAGTTTATGCGTCCCAAGAGTCCTCTGACTTCCTTCTCAGTGCGCGGAGCAGGAATTTCTTGTATAGCTTTAACCTTGGCAGGATCAACCTCGATGCCTTTGTTGCTGACAATGAAACCTAAGAGCTTGCCGGACCGGACTCCGAATGTGCACTTGTTCGGGTTCAACCTTAGTTTGTACTCCTTCAACCTGACAAACAGCTTTTGCAAGTGATCAAGGTGTTCTTCTTTAGTTTGTGATCGGGTTATCATGTCATCTACGTAGACCTCTATCTCATGATGTATCATATCATGAAACAAAGCTACCATGGCACGTTGATAGGTTGCCCCGACATTCTTCAGTCCGAATGGCATCACCTTGTAGAAGAACGTACCCCACTGTGTAACAAATGTAGTTTTCTCCATGTCTTCAGGTGCCATTTTGATCTGGTTATAGCCTGAGAATCCGTCCATGAAAGAAAATACTTTGTGATGAGTTGTATTGTCAACCAGGATATCGATGTGCGGAAGTGGAAAATCATCTTTAGGGCTGGCCCTGTTTAAATCTATATAGTCCACGCACATTCTTACTTTGTCGTCCTTTTTAGGAACGGGAACAATGTTAGCAACCCATTTTGGATAGGAAGTAACAGCCAGAAATCCAGCATTGAACTGTTTCATAACTTCGGCTTTGATCTTCTCTGACATGTCAGGTCTCATACGGCGAACTTTTTGCTTCACTGGTGGAAAGTCTTCTCTTGTGGGGGTAGGCGGTGTACCACAATGTATGTATCGAGTCCTGACATGTCTTCGTATGACCAGGCAAAGATCTCAACATAATCATGCAACAGTTGAATTAGGCGCTTCTTGACACTCGGCTCTAGATTGGAACCCACACTGATTTCCTTTTTATCTTCCTCGGTGCCCAAGTTGATTGTATCCAACAGCTCCTCATGAGGCAAAATAGCTCTTTCCTCTTGTTGTAGTAATCTGGCCAATTCCCCGGGCACCTCACAATATTCCTCACCTTCGTATTCGGCTTGGTAGATCAGATCTTCAGAGTCACTAAAGGCTATAGCAGTATCGTTACCCATGGGATCTGGAATGGAAGGGTACCTGCATTTGTGAGTGTGGGTATGTGTAAGGGTATAGCCATCTTAAAACAATAAAATGTAAAAGAAAGACGATGAGCACAAAAGGTTTATATATGAAAAAGCATCCATGATTCATTAAATGACATATGAAAATGAAATCAAAACCCTTACAAATGGACCGTTGTGCCTCGGGTAAGACATAAGGTTAAAAATGTACGAATTATTTGTGAATTATTACAAGTCTGACATAAATGTAAAAGATAAATTACTGCGATATGAAATTTATTAGGATGAAGTCTTTGGCCTCCCAGTTGCATAGTCCTCCGCTGACAGTAGGAAATATCCAATCTTCCAAGCTGCCATGTTCTTCACTGTCCTCTAGTGCATTAACCCCTTGGTGGCTGATCTTCACAGGTGGCCCTCCAGCACAGGCGCGGTGCACAGCCTTCTGAGAAGTTGAGGTAAACCCCAAGCCAAACTTGTTTGATTTGTAAGGAAAGTATGGAAGCTGCCCCCAGATGGTGGATCCGCCTTCTTCCACTACTGCCTTTTCATCCTTTAGAGACGACATCTGAGGTGGAGGTCTTGTGATTATAGGAGTTGAGGATACCGCCTTAGTCGCCGTTATTTCCTAAAAGGCTTCTTCAAAATGTTGGAAAGGGGTTTCGATGAACTCGCCATCTAATTCCACATATCGGAACGAATTCAGATGACTAATCATGTATTCCTCTTCCCCGTGGACAGTTATGATCTTCCCTTGGACAGGTTACTTCAGCATCTGATGCAAATTGGAGGTGACAGCACCGGCATTGTGAATCCAGGGACATCCCAACAGGCAAGAGTAAGCAGGACGGATGTCCATCACGTAGAATGTTGAAATGGACATCTGAGTTCCCACCTTGATCGAGATGTCCACCTCCCCATGGACCATCCTCTTAGAGTCGTCAAATGCTTTCACAATTATGTTACTGGGTTTTAATGTCAGCCCCTCACAATCCAACCTATCAAGGGCTTTCTTTGGTAAGACGTTCAGAGATAAACCAGTATCTACCAAGACATAGGCTAGGGTCGTTCCTCTGCACTCTACTGAGACGTGTAACGCCTCATATATTTTCTCCCTTTGGGGGTCAAGTCAGCATCAGAGAAACCCAAGCCATTGTCAGCTGTCAAATTGGCCACACACTCTTGGAATTGGTCAGCCGACGTCTCTTGCGGCACATGAGCTGTCTTCAGAAATTTTACCAAAGCTTTAGCATGTGCCCCAGAGCATAACAACAATGCTAACATAGAGATTTTGGAGGGGGTCTGCCCTAGTTGTTCGACCACATCATAATCACTCTTCTTAATGATCCTCAGGATTTCTTCCATCTCCTTCTTGGATGTTTCAGGAATAGCTAGCGATTGAGCCTTCATCAGGACATGCTCCTCTTGAACATTCTTTCCATTATTCTCAGCAATGGAAGTAGGGATAGGAATTGTATTGTCTTCTTCGGTAGGTACGCTTACAGGTGTAATCACTGGTACAAATGTAATCTTCGGAATGACCACGGGTCCAAAGACTGCCTTTGGAGGGGAAATCTCTGGAGAGAAAATTATTCCACTACGGGTAATTTTGCTTGTTCTGGCAATGTTACTGATGTCGGAATTGTCCTCTTCGGAGCTCTGTTCTTCGGCAGTCTGTTCAATCTGTTTGACAACATGGTAGTAGATTTCTCCACCATAATTCCATGGTACCGTTTTATCTAATTTGTATGGGGTTGGCCCAGGCATTGTTATCTTAAGCGGAGTAGTCATAGGAGCAGATGTAATCCTAACGGGTCTTTTAGGGACCCTGGAAGGATTGGCGTAGATGGTTATTATAGAAACTTCTTTAACTGGAACGGGTGAGATAGGAGCTTTCTCAAACAAAATTTCTTGATTATCAATCAGTTGTTGGATACCTTTTTTCAACAGAGGGCAGTCAAATGATGAGGATAGGCAAACATGGAAATCTTTGTCACATCCTGGGAATATACCAGTGTTGTACCCCAAAATTTGCCCTCTCATTTTTCAAGGAACCACCCTGGATACCAAGTTTGCTTCCATCCAATTCTAAGCTTTGAACTGCAAATTTTCCAAGAAAATCACTCATAAGGACAAAATGGTCATTTGCACACTGAAAAGTCAAACTTTGACTTTTGGATCAAAATCAAGCTTCAAGAATCATATTTCATCAAGACACGTTGAAATATGAAGTTTTGTTTCATCAAAATCCAAAAGGTCAAAATTCTAAATACTTAGAGTTTTTTCTAAGTGTTTAAGAAAATATGACAATTTCAGAACTTCTGACCAGGGTATCACCATAAGCACTCAGCAGATTTTAAATATTCTCAAGACAGAGTTTGGTCAGAACTTCTGGGCAAGCCATTCACAAAAGCTCAGTCAAAATTTTCCAGAGTAATTCAAAGAAGGCTAAGAAGCGTGTTGCAAGCTTTCTGGAAAGTCTGAAAGCTCCTTCAGAACATGCTGGAGCCAGAAGATAAAAGGATCAGAAGATGGCATGCCACGCTGAAGTAGAACTTCTGATCCAGAATAAAGCTTTGGTGTAGAGTTTCACGTTGCAGGATTTCTGGTTGTGATAAGTCTCAACATCATTTAATGCTCATTTAATGCTCACAACCACCTTCTGAGTCTTTATCCAAAGGATTTTGACCATGTGTATTCCTACTGTCTTGGGATAGCAACTTTGCTTTGGCTTTTCCTTAATTCCTGCTGACAACCACCATGCTTACTTCAAAAAAACAAGGCAACGCCTCAACACATGAAGGCTATTTCAACGCTTTGGTCAGAACATGACCAAATCTCAAAACCTTGGTTATACAACCTGCTGTAGACCTATTCCCAACAGCTATTTCAGCCTACGCCTGCATCTCATGATTACACCAAACTAGCATACGAAAAAACTGTGATGAAAAAGCAAAAGAAGAGGATGCCATAACGGGTTTAAATCCCATTTGTTATTCCCCCAAAAATCACAACAAATTCATTTATAAATACTTGACTCCATCACATGTTCAAAGGGGGCTTTTTGGACGAGAGGCTGAAGGTTAGAGGTTGGCTTTTGAGGAGAGAGATTGGCCAAAAGAGAGAAAAGGAAGTTGTGAAACCTTCATAAAAATCCAGATTTCTCATACACAAAAACAAACCTTTGTTCTTCATTTTAATCAAAGAGCTTGACGTTTCCTTTTCCATTGCTCTTGTTGATTCCAGAAACATCCAAAGGCAGCCACTCAAAGCTTCAAGCACACTCCAGGTAAGTCTTTCTAACTTTACTTGCTTTTCGTGTTGAACATCATTAACATGTAAATATCATAACATTAATGTTGTACATATCATTGTATGAATAGAAAAAATCATGGATCAGAACTTCTAGAATAATGCTAGGCTCAGACTTAGGATTAGAACTTCTATGAAGTATTGTGCTGTTATCATTCTGATTTGCTGAACTGAATAAATTTGTTGTTTTGCTGGTTGAGAGCTGGAATGTAACACAGAAGTTCTGTTTTTCACTCATCATTTTAACACAATAGAACTTCCATGATTTTTTCTCACTGTTAGGACACAATGAACTTCTGATGTTCACCTACTGGCTCAGCACAATACATAATTTCTGATGTTCACTCACAATCTTAACACAGCACAGAACTCCTGAGTTATCACATGTCAAATACACTAAACCTCTGGTGTTTCCATCAGTTGTTTTCAAACATTCGAAGTTTATGACTTTCACATGTTGATAATGCACTGAACTATTGACGTTTGCTCACTGTTTTAGTGTAATATAGAACTTCTGACTTTTGGTTCACTGGCTGAACACCATCCAGAGCCTCTATGTTTTCCCTCTAACGTTTCTTGCAGGACCTCAGAGTTTACCAGTCCAGAACTTCTGATCCCCACGTACGTCTCCTGCTGAGTCACAATGCTCTTGGCTTCAGAACTTCTGATCTTAGTTGTTCTACTTTACATTTATACCTTACATTTATTTTCCTTTTCATCACTTTTAAATATTAACTCCTTTTTTATATATTAATATATAAAAAACATAAAAATATTTTCCTTTAATTTATTTTCTTTAGACAAAAACATTTTCTAAACAAATCCATTTCTTTCTTATATTGTACATTTCAATATGGTTGTAATAATAACTTAGGATTTATTTTTAATTGCAATCCCCATTCATAAACTTGTACACCCCATCCCCTAAACGTTGTAATAGCGTAGGATTTTACATTTCCGCACTTTTATTGCTTTCGTATACTGTATAGTAATTAGGCGTGTATGGCAAGATAAAATTAACAAGTAGACCACTAAAAATCAAATACAAATGCATGCAATCAAACACACTTGCACACATACACCCTTAGGGTAATCTCACTTGTTGCCTTACAAAAATGGCCATGTTATGCATGTGGGATGTCTTAGCACAAACAAGTCAAAAATACAAGATCATAGTCCCTCGATGACGCTATCAAAGTTGTCTTTTGAAATGATCTTAGTCCCTAAAGAAAACGTGTTAAGTCATCTCATAACATTGCTATCATGGTCATACGATGACCCAACGCCCGTCCCTTCACATCCAACGATAGGGCTTCTTATCAATTCAATGGTAAGATGGTAACATCTAAAGGATGAGGAAATGCACATTTAAAACCTTTTGAATAGGTAGGTTCGCTCTCAGTTACTTGCTTGCTCACAACAAAAACATTTATACACCAACACTCTCATTTTGAAACATTTTCAAAAGATAACACTTTATACGCGTTCTTATAAAAACGAGAGTCATTACAAAGAAAACCCTTTTATAAATCACTTTCAAAAACACATCTCACAAACACACCTTTGAACTATTTTCGAAACAAACACTTTGTAGGCGTTCTTATAGAAACGAGAACCATTACGAAGTTCCATTTTCAAAATACTTTCAAAAATCACCACCAGAAGCACACATTCAAACAAAAGCAAGTGATCTAGCAAGTAACTAAGAGCCCATGGAAAACCATGGATGAAAAGGATGCTAGCACCTTCCCTTTTTCATAATCTACCCCCCGAACTCAAGAAAACATCTCTAAAGGTCTTTCCTGTGCTTTTTCACCTTTCCTTTTGGATAAAAGAAAAGTCGGTGGCGACTCTTGCTAAACCGTAACATTTGCGAACACAAACGCAAAACCTTCAAGTCATTTCTCCCACCGTATCAAAGAACTGGCGACTCTGCTGGGGAAACTCTAAAAGTGGGGTTACCTTAGGGTTAGATCACATTTACTTGCTTAAATTGTTTGATTTGTTTGCTTTACATTTTTGTTCCTTGTTTGGGTTTGTTTTAAATCCTACACCCGGATTTGGGGGCACCTTTTAGGTAAGTAGCAATAGACTGCGAGGGAAATGTGCAGGGTATACCGGCATGGTTGAAGTAGTAGCTACATTGATGTGGCACTTTGGTTGGTACCGGTAACCCTTGAGTTGAATCAAGGAGAGTACGGGGCCGCCGCGTGGTGTCGTGAAACATCAACTGACCTTAGAACCTTACTTGACCAACTTAGCCATTAGGACGTAGTGAGATGACCCGTTCCAGTGTAGAGCTGAAAATTGGTTGATACTCGATGCTACACTCATTGAGACTTGACCCCTGAGTTTTGTTCGGTTGTGAGTCAATTGCTTATTAAACGAAGCTTGTGGGAAAGGTCAGTGATATTGAGATCCCTTAGAACGCGGTTACTATTAACTAGGACAGGTTCAGCCAACTAAACTTCAAGAGGGTACTTACCTACAAAACTCCATGCAAGCCTAAAACTAAGGATTTGTTTGCTTTGTGTGAATATGATTATTTGTATATAAACTTGCTTACCTCACATATTTGTACATAACATCATAACATCATACCATAGTATTTTCAATAACCATTTCAAGGATCTAGAGGGTCTTTAATGCAGGGTCACGTTGAACCAGGCATCTACCAAAGGGCAAGAGGATTTATTTTCCTCTAAAAAACGCCGTCAAAGATCAAGTACAACAACTTGAGTCAAGAGCTATGACCCACTTAACACGGTGAGCTTAATTCTCGTGGAAAGACATTAACCGATACAAAGTTCTCCAATCTAAAACTGTAAGTGACTACTTACCCTGCGAGATCCTTGAAAACATGCATCCACATATCATGCATCATATCATGACAGGTTTCTCCCATACAGGTCTTATTATCTTCCTACTGTTTATTTCGGTAGAGATGGCTTTAGAGCAGACTATCAAGGACATCCAGGCTCAAAACGCTTAACTTCAAGAGATGTTCTTGAACCTATCCAAGGGACAAGAAGAGGTAAAGGCGCTCCTCACCAGGGGCATGATCGTGGGAAATCCTGGGGACAACAAACATGACCAGTTGAAGCGGCTACGAACTGAGATAGCCATAATGAAAGTCCAGATGATGGGACAACTGGTGGGCCAGATAGCTCTTATCCAAAATCTGGCACAAGGACAAGAAGAGCTAAGGGTACTCATCAACAACCTTCGTCGGGATAGATGTAACCAAATGCGGAAAACACCTAGGATTGGGGATCAAGTCATCATTCAGCCTCCCATGAGACAAGAAGCTAAGAGAAGATCACCCCAATTCGCTCCCGCGTCACAAACCCAGCAACCACCTCATCAACAAGGATAGGGTAACCAAAGTAAACAGGTCACAACCATTAGGCAGTTCAACAAACTCGACATGCCTATATTGCAAGTCTTACAACACCTGCTGAACTTGAATTTGGTCACATTAAGGGATCCTCCTCGGAATCCCAATACCTCTGCTCCTAGCTATCATCCCAATGCATTATGTGCATACCACTCCAATAATCCTAGTCATGATACGAATAACTGTTGGGCTTTGAAAAATAAGATCCAAGACTTGATTGACAGAGGAGTGCTGGAGTTCACACAAGGTGGCCACACTGAGTTCTTTTTCCGTTCCTCAAAGGGGTCACCACCTAAAGCGACAAGTTCAGAGAAAGAGACTTTTGTTTCATTTTGAATTTTCAATTGTAATTTCTTTTGTTATTCAAATAATTATCTTTTAATTTCAAACTTTGTTTCATTAATGCATTGCATATGTTTGTCTTGATTTGATCACCTCATTTTCATTACATTTAAACTATGCTTTTTACTCACTTTATGACATTCAACTCTTGCTAAAAGTTACAAGCCTTTAGAGGGCGGATGACGAAAATAATGCCATATTCTCATACAATATGCTTTTGAACAGACCTTGTTGACGATGTACATGCATTCTTTCAAATCCTAAACACTGGAGTTATAAGGAAGATAATCCCTAGACAACCCCTTCGAGCCAAAGAAGTAGAAGTTTTCTTTCTTACACAAATTGAAACCTTTAATCAAAACTTGGGGCAGGGTAGTCTCTCAGTTAATTCAAATGCGCGTTCAAATCGCAAACTCTCATCTCTTAATACAACGAGTGACATCAAAAACATTCCTTTAGAGTCAAAAGACAGTGATGGTTCCCTACCAAATAGGCAGTCATTATCTCTAAAAAAAACAACAAAAGCCTACTAAGTCAAAACCTACGAAGGAGACTTAAAAAAAAACTGGGGCATCCCGTTGACTGTAATCTCAAAAAACAGGACCATTCAGGCAAAAATTAGGGATAACAAACCAAAAGAAAGAGGTCATTAGAAATCCTCAACAAAAAAATATAATGTTGCAAAAATGACTGCCTCCAAACAAACTTAACTTGTTTGAACCATCACCAAAACGTCATTCCAGACTCAGTTGGAGTTCAAACGCACAATTAGCTGAGTTTAGGACCGAAGAACATCACGAAGAACGGGCGGGTACAAATACACTTTGAGCCTTTATCCTTTGTTTCTTAAACTGTGAACCAAGCCACGCTACAACCCCTCAAAAGTCCTAATTGAAGCATGGTTTAGTTCGAAAGCATACTGTTACAAAAGGTATCCTGACTCCTATAAAGCTTTACTCTAAATCTCGAATTGAATTTTTCTAACAAAATTTCTTTACTTGCTAAGATGCATTTTCAAAAATCTCAAGGCAAGCATAAACTTTGCATTATTTGAATATTGCTATTTGTATATGGCAATTTGTTTGACAAAAGAGAAATTCACACGAGGAATATTCAGCAGATGAAAATTCTCTCAATAAACAAAATCACTTCAGTTGGAAAGACGCTTCCAATGAAAGATCTCTCATAACCCAGGGGTAGGTTTCCATCTCCGTCACTTGGGGCATTGAACGTCAATCCCAACAAACGGTTATATACAGTCAAACATTTTCAGGCAGTGCCACAAACATTCGCTACTAGGGGCAATGACAAGTCTCCCCAAAGTCCTTCTCATAGGATAATTTCCCAGCAAGAGTTTAATCTCTGAAAACCTTTCCCCAGCTGAGACAACCTCAAGAGTCCTCAAGGACTTTCCCCAACGAAGTCGTAACCTCTCTAATAAGACCGGCAACATGGCTTATTTCCCCAACAAACGACAGTATTCCCCAGCTTGAGTTTTCCTTTCCAACTACTACAAATCAAAGGACCATAACTCCCTTTCCCAAATAGACCACTCTACAATCCCCAGCAAGTTACTGTGAAACCTGGAGCTGACCAGATATCAGTTCAACTTCGACTCCCCAGTGGAGCAACAGACGACTAAGACTCCTGGAATCTTTTCCCAAGCAGGAATAAACGTTCTCCCCACATAATTTTTAATACTCCCCAGGGAGTTTCTCCCCAACAAACGACAGGAATCCACAGTGGAATTATTTTAAGCACAGTTGGAAGACGTACCTACTCTTCAACAGCAGTCCATGATTTAACAAACTCCCCGACATTTGTCAAGGATTTATTTTCCCAGACAAATATACATTCACATTTCATACCTCCTATTTACATACATGATAAGGGCATACGACACAATCTCATTTATTTTGAGAATATTATAATATCAGGCATTTCATACATCATGACATTGCATATGACTAACTCTTTACCTTTTCAGGGAAAGAAAAATCAATAAACACCGTTGACTACTTATATGACCTGGTAGTCCTCTCAAAAACTACGTCCAATGAAGGGCTGTTTCAGCAGTTTCCTCATAAAGATGCCCTCACAAGACCTTCTCTGGTTCAGTCAGATCGACGCTAAGATCTCCCTGATTCTTATTCTAGTTGAAGATATTCCAAGACTTTCGTCTGGTTCAGTTAAATCGATTCTAAAAATTTTCTGATTCTTATCCAGTCAAAGTTAATCCAAGACCTTGTCTGGTTCAGTCAGATCGACGTTAAGATCTCCCTGATTCTTATTCCAGTTAAAGATATTCCAAGACTTTCGTCTGGTTCAGTTAAATTGATTCTAAGATTTTTATGATTCTTATCCAGTCAAAGTTAATCCAAGACCTTCTCTGGTCCAGTCAGATCGACGCTAATATCTCCATGATTCTTATTCCAGTTGAAGATATTCCAAGACTTTCGTCTAGTTCAGTTAAATTGATTCTAAGATTTTTCTGATTCTTATCCAATCAAAGTTAATCCAAGACCTTCTCTGGTTCAGTCAGATCGACGCTAAGATCTCCCTGATTCTTATTCCAATTGAAGATATTCCAAGACTTTTGTCTGGTTCAGTTAAATCGATTCTAAGATTTTTCTGATTCTTATCCATTCAAAGTTAATCCAAGACCTTCTCTAGTTCAGTCAGATCGACGCTAAGATCTCCCTGATTCTTATTCCAGTTAAAGATATTCCAAGACATTCGTCTAGTTCAGTTGAATCGATTCTAAGATTTTTCTGATTCTTATCCAGTCAAAATTAATCCAAGACCTTCTCTGGTTCAGTCAGATTGACGCTAAGATCTCCCTGATTCTTATTCCAGTTGAAGATATTCCAAGACTTTCGTCTGGTGCAGTTAAATTGATTCTAAGATTTTTCCGATTCTTATCCTATCAAAGTTAATCCAAGACCTTCTCTGGTTTAGTCAGATCGACGCTAAGATCTCCCTGATTCTTATTCCAATTGAAGATATTCCAAGACTTTCTTACTGGTTCAAATAAATCTCTCAATGGTTTATTCTGATTCGTTTCCAGGTTCTTACTGGTTCAGGTAAATCTCTCAACAGTTTATTCTGATTCGTTTCCAGTTTCTTACTGGTTCAGATAAATCTCTCAACGGTTTATTCTGATTTGTTTCCAGATTCTTACTGGTTCAGATAAATCTCTCAACAGTTTATTCTGATTCGTTTCTAGATTCTTACTGGTTCAGATAAATCTCTCAACGGTTTATTCTAATTCATTTTCTGTTAAAATCAAGTTCAGACTTTCTATCAACAATCACCTTTGGATGGCATCTATAAGCCCATCTCTGACAACTCTCCATCATTCCTCCAAATGATTTTGACCATGTGTACCCCTACTGTCTTGGGATAGCAACTTTGCTTTGGCTTTTCCTTAATTCCTGCTGACAACCACCATGCTTACTTTAAAAATAAAAGGCAGCACCTCAGCACATGAAGGATATTTCAACGCTTTAATCAGAACTTGACCAAATCTCAAAACCTTGGTTATACAACCTGCTGCAGACCTATGACCAACAGTTAGTTCAGCCTACGCCAGCGTCTCATGATTACACCAAACTAGCATACGAAAAAACTATGATGAAAAATCAAAAGAAGAGGATGCCAAAACGGGTTTAAATCCCATTTGTTATTCCCCCAAAAATCACAACAAATTCATCTATAAATACTTGACTCCATCACATGTTCAAAGGAGGCTTTTTGGACGAGAGGCTGAAGGTTAGAGGTTGGCTTTTGAGGAGAGAGATTGGCCAAAAGAGAGAAAAGGATGTTGTGAAACCTTCATAAAAATCCATATTTCTCATACACAAAAACAAACCTCTGTTCTTCATTTTAATCAAAGAGCTTGACGTTTCCTTTTCCATTGCTCTTGCTGATTCCAGAAACATCCAAAGGCAGCCACTCAAAGCTCCAAGCACGCTCCAGGTAAGTCTTTCTAACTTTACTTGCTTTTCATGTTGAACATCATTAACATTTAAATATCATAACATTAATGTTGTACATATCATTGTATGAATAGAAAAAATCATGGATCAGAACTTCTAGAATAATGCTAGGCTCAGACTTAGGATTAGAACTTCTATGAACTGTTGTGCTGTTATCATTCTGATTTTCTGAACTGAATAAATTTATTGTTGTGCTGGTTGAGAGCTGGAATGTAACACAGAATTTCTATTTTTCACTCATCATTTTAACACAACAGAGCTTCCATGATTTTTTCTCACTGTTAGCACACAATGAACTTCTGATGCTCACCCACTGGCTCAGAACAATACATAATTTCTGATGTTCACTCACAATCTTAACACAACACAAAACTCCTGAGTTCTCACATGTCAAATACACTGAACCTCTGGTGTTTCCATCAGCTGTTTTCAAACACTCGGAGTTTATGATTTTCACATGCTGACAATGCACTGAACTGCTGACGTTTGCTCACTGTTTTAGTGTAATACAGAACTTCTGACTTTTGGTTCACTAGCTGAACACCATCCAGAGCCTCTGTGTTTTCCCTCTAACGTTTCTTGCAGGACCTCAGAGTTTACCAATCCAGAACTTCTGATCCCCACGGACGTCTCCTGTTGAGTCACAATGCTCTTGGCTTCACAACTTCTGATCTTAGTTGTTTTGCTTACAACATCACGTTATTTCTACCTTACATTTATTTTCCTTTTCATCACTTTTAAATATTAACTCCTTTTTTATATATTAATATATAAAAAACATAAAAATATTTTCCTTTAATTTATTTTCTTAAGACAAAAATATTTTCTAAACAAATCCATTTCTTTCTTATATTGTACATTTCAATATGGTTGTAATAATAACATGATTTATTTTTACTTGCAATCCCCATTCATAAACTTGTACACCCCATCCCCTAAACGTTGTAATAGCGTAGGACATTACATTTCTGCACTTTTATTGCTTTCATATACTCTATAGTAATTAGGCGTGTATGGCAAGATAAAATCAACAAGTAGACCACCAAAAATCAAATACAAATGCATGCAATCAAACACACTTGCACACATACACCCTTAGGGTAATCTCACTTGTTGCCTTACAAAAATGGCCATGTTATGCATGTGGGATGTCTTAGCACAAACAAGTCAAAAATACAAGATCATAGTCCCTCGATGACGCTATCAAAGTTGCCTTTCGAAATGATCTTAGTCCCTAAAGAAAACGTGCTAAGTCATCTCACAACATTGCTATCATGGTCATACGATGACCCAACACCCGTCCCTTCACATCCAACGATGGGGCTTCTTATCAATTCAATGGTAAGATGGCAACATCTAAAGCAGGAGGAAAAGAACATTTAATACCTTTTGAGTAGGTAGGTTCGCTCTCAGTTACTCGCTTGCTTACAACAAAAACATTTATACACCAACACTCTCATTTTGAAACATTTTCAAAAGATAACACTTTATACGCGTTCTTATAGAAACGAGAGCCATTACAAAGAAAACCCTTTTCAAAATCACTTTCAAAAACAAATCTCACAAACACACCTTTGAACTATTTTCAAAACAAACACTTTTTAGGCGTTCTTATAGAAACGAGAACCATTATGAAGTTCCATTTTCAAAATACTTTCAAAAATCACCACCACAAGCACACATTCAAACAAAAGCAAGTGATCTAGAAAGTAACTAAGAGACCATAGAAAACCATGGATGAAAAGGATGTTAGCACCTTCCCTTTTTCATAATCTACCCCCCGAACTCAAGAAAACATCTCTAAATGTTTTTCCTGTACTTTTTCACCTTTCCTTTTGGATAAAAGAAAAGTTGGTGGTGACTCTTGATAAATCGCAACATTTGCGAATACAAACGCAAAACCTTCAAGTCAGTTCTGCCACCGTATCACAATCAGTCTTCAACAAATTCAACTTGATAATCGAGAGCGGAGTTATCAGTTCATCCACAGTGGCAACAAATAACTCTTCCTTAACAACGTTGGCATTGTGTCCATGCCTATGCATTGGAGCAGAAATAACATTCAGTTTCTCCGGCGCTTCAAACTCAACTTCCTTCGCGTCGATCAGGTCTTGGATTTTGTACTTCAGAGCCCAACAGTTATTGGTGTCGTGCCCTGGACTTTCAGAATGGTATGCGCACATGGCATTCGGATGGTAGTGGGGAGATGTAGTATTTGGATTTTTAGGGTCCTCTTTTCGCATGGCCAGATTCAACTTCAGAAGATGTGGTAGGACTTGAGCTGGAGTCATGTTTATCTTGGTGAATTGTCGTACTGGCCTTTCCACCCTTTGCTGATTGTTTCTCGGCTAATTATTTCTTGACTGATCATTCCTTAGCTGGTCTGATGCAGGCTTTTGAATCATAACCGCCCCCACTGTTGGTCGGGGTTCAGTTCTTCCCTGATTCCTCTGTGCATAGACAGCAGACACTTCCTTCTTTCCAGTGAAGGGCTTTTTTACAGCTGCAGAGGTAGACGCGTTCTTCTGAATTTTCCCACTTTTTATACCGGCTTCCACCCTCTCGCCAGTTAAAATCAATTCAGTGAACCCTGCAGAGGAACTTCCAATCAGATGATTAAATAAAGGACCTGACAGAGTTCCCAAGAACATGACCACTAGCTCCCTTTCAGATAATGGTGGTTGCACCCTTCTGGCTAAATTCCTCCACTTTTGGGCGTAGTCTTTGAAGCCCTCATTCGATACCATGGCCATACTCTGTAGTTAAGTACAGGTTGGTGCCAAATCGGTGTTGTATTGATACTGTTTATAGAAGGATGCTGCCAAGTTATCCCAATTATGGACATCATCCCTTTTCAACTGGTAGAACCAATCACGTTGCGTTCCTAATAAACTGTCCTGGAAAAGTGAACCCACAAGTCTTTGTCAGCAGAATGCAGATGAATCTTCCTGACATAAGATCGAAGGTGAATTTTGGGACAAGACACCCCATCATACTTGGCAAATAAAGGCACTTTAAACTTAGGCGGGATTACAATTCCTGACACCAGCCCTAACTCCTCAAAATCCAGACCCGGTACTCTCTGTACTTCTATAGCAGCTAGACGTTTTTCCAAGTGTTTGTATTTGTCATCGGCCGGAGGGTATTGTTGTTCATAGTAGTACTCTTCTTCCTCTTCTTCTGCTTCAGAATCTGATGGCACTTCTGTTTCTTTTCCTTTTCTTTCCCCTTCATCAGATGTTGTTGGAACTTCTAAGGTCCTCCTGGCTTGTCCCTGAAACCTTCTACCCATGATAACCACACCAGTTGGCTTCTTCTTCTTTTTCTCTTTCTCTTTCTCTAGCAGAGTCTTGAGCTCCTCCTGCCCCTTGGCTAAGGTCAAGAGTAACTGTTGAAATTGTGAATTATGAGCTTGCAAGTCTTTAACCGTTTGTTCAAGATCCATCTTACTGAAATAAACAGTAGAAGGATGAGGAAACTTGTTGCAAAGACCTGTTTATGCTTATGATGAATGATATGTATTCATGCAACGTTTTCAAGGATTTGAAAATTCAAATTTGTGTCAAACAAAAAAGAACACACGTTATATTAATAAAATAGAATTTGAGTACATCAATGCCCCTAGGGCAAAATAATACAAAATCCAGAGATAAAAATATGTTGCGCGTCCTCTATGGTGCAATGTAGGTGTTGAGAGTCTGCTCTTTATGAAGTGACCGAGTGAGATCCAAAACCTTCTTCTCACTTGCGTAGAATTGGGCTTCGAAAGTATCGCGTTCTCCCTTGAGCTGTATCCAACTCCTTTGTAGGTCTTCGAGTGATGTTGGCATGTCGGGATGTAGTATGGTGTATAGAACCTCTCCTTCCTTAACAGGCTCTACAATCACTGGGAGAATGGAGGGTTAAGGCATCATAAGACTTTGGGCGCGGGTTCGTACCCACTTGAGGTAAGGCTCAAGAGGGATGGAATTATTGTGTACCAGAGTCTTACTGTCTACCTTGTTTGGCATCCTCCAAGCTCGGATGAACCTTTGTCGGAGTCCTTTATTGTCGTTGTCGAAGTCGAAAACTAAGCCTTGAATCAGCATATCATGTGGGCCATCCCTTCGGGCATAACCAAACTATCTTAGAGCCAAGCAGAGGTTGTAGGTGATAACTCCTCTAATTCCAAGTAGAGGGACATTAGGGAATTCCCCACAACGGTCGATAATGATAACATTCTCTTTGGATCGAGAACACCAATGAATATCTGAATGCGTAAGTGTCATCAACCTTTGTGACCACTTCAAACCTTGCTCATTCTTCAAGACTGATTGGGGAAGATGAGAAATAGACCATCTTTCCAGGAGAGGAGTGCAACACATGAGAACACCGTTTTTCCTCATTGTAAGAGTGTGAAAAGAGTGTAAGATATCCCCAAGCAATGTAGGCATCGGATTGCGTGACATGAAGATTTTGATAGCACTCACATCTATGAGTTGGTCAAGATTAGGGAACAAGACCATTCCATAGATGAGAAGAGCTACAATCTCCTCAAAAGCTTGCAAGTCCAAGGAGTTCCAACAACTTTAGGCCTTCTCAAACAAGAACTTTGCCAAGAATCCTTTGACACCACTTATAGTTTCCCAATGGGTTGTGACATCGGATGAGTGCAAGTGCAGGGCTTGAGCAATCTCTTCTGGCTTTGGATCTCTTTCCGTACCATTGAAAGGTAGTTGATTGAGAATAGGAATCCTTAAGAGTTGAGAGAATTCTTCCAAAGTGGGCACAAGCTGGTAGTCAGGAAATGTGAAGCAGTGAAGCAAAGGGTCAAAGAACTGGAAGAGAACTTTCATCATGTCTTCCTCTGTGTTTGAAGTGACTAAGTTGAGTAGTCGACCATGCCTCTCGGTGAATGGAGAGTTCTCAGGAATCCTTGAAGCTAGCTCCTTGAGTTGTGGAGGAATTATTACAAGGTTGACTTGGATAGTCTTCCTGCGAAGTGAATCCATAACCTATAAAACAGGAACAAAGATGAATTTCCAAAATCCTTGAAATGGTTTATGGATGCAAATGATGGTCATGATGTCCATGATGTTATGCACAAGTATATATGTACAAGCAAATCAAACAAGTTCCTAGTTTAGGCTTGCATGGGGTTTCATAGGTAAGTACCCTCTTGGAGTTTAGTTGGCTTAACCTGTCCTAGCAATAGTAATCAGGTTCTACGGAGCTCAATATCACTGGATTGTTTCCTTATTCATTGTTTCAATTCAAGCCTCTTGACTGGCGACCGGAATATTCCAAGGAACCAACCCTCAATGAGTGTAGTATCGAGTATCTACCAACTTCAGACTGCACCCAAGCCGGTCATCTCACTACATCCTAAAAGGCCAAGTTGGTTAAGTAAAGGTTCTAGAAGTTCGTTAGTGCTTCATGACATCACTCAGCAGCCCCGTATTCTCTTTGATTGACTCAAAGGCTACCGGTACCCACAAATATGTCACACTAACATAGCTATTGCTTAGACCGTGTCGGTATACCCCACACAGTTTCCACAATGTTTTGCTATTTACCTATAATGTTTCCCAAATTCGGGTGGAGGATTCAAACCCAAACAATAGAACCAAGGTTTAAAGAAAACAAGTCAAACAAGGTAAGCAAATAAATGTGATCTAAACCCTAAGGTAACCACACTTTTATAATTATCCCCAGCAGAGTCGCCAGTTCTGTGATACGGTGGGAGAACTGACTTAAGGTTTTGCGTTTCGTTGCAAACGTCGCGGTTAGCAAGAGTCGCCACCGACATTTATTTTATCCAAAAGGAAAGGTAAAAAAGCACAGGAAAGACCTTTGAGATGTTTTCTTGTGTTCGGGGGGTAGATTATGAAAAGGGAAGGTGCTAGCGCCCTTTTCATCCATGGTTTTCCATGGGTTCTTAGTTACTTGCTTTGCTTGGAAATTGTTTGAAATGGTGCTTGGTGTTTGGTGTGTTTTTGAAAGGTATTTTGAAAAGAAGCCATTCGTTTAGGCAATCTTTGTAATGATTCTCGTTCGTAAGAATGTATACAAAGATGTTTGTCTTTTGAAAAATGTTTCAATGTTTTGTAATATGTTTGGAAATGTTTTTGAAATGTGTGTGTTTGTTTTTGAAATATCAAGGATTGTTTTGAAATGGAGTAAGTAACTTAGAAGCTATCTACCTACTCAAATGTCTTTCTTGTGCATTTTTATTTCTTTGACATTGTTGACTTACCATTGATTTGGTAAGCAACCCTATCTTTGGATGTAAACGGGATGGGCGTGGGTCATCGTATGACCATGATAGCAATTTTTCCAAGTATCTTTAGCATTTTGAGGGACCAAGATCATTTTGTTTTAGGCAACCTTTGTATAGCGTCATCGAGGGACTATGATCTTATTTTTGTTTTGTTTTGCCAAGATACTTCGCATGCGTAACATGGCCATTTTATTTTAAGCAACCAAGTGGGTGAAACCCTAGGGGTGCTTGTGTGCAATGTGTGTCATTTTTCATGCATTTGATTTGTCTTGTATTAGGTCATTTCTATTTGTTTGTTTTTGGTCTTGTCATGAAAATCCTAGTTTACTAAATATGGTATAAAAGCGATAAATTGCATAAATGTAAACTAAGCTATTACAACTATTATTATGGGAAGGGGGATACAAGTTTTTGAATGGGGATATTGCACAAATATAAACCTAAAAATACTATTACAACCCAATCGAATATTGTGCGTATTAAATAAATATACAAATATTAAAATGCAATGCAAATGTATTTTTGTTAAAAAAATGTTTTGGTATTTGTTTTTTTGTATGAGAAAAATAATTTAATTAAACCCTAAAAGAAAAGGAAAAATAATATTATTATTTTTGGAGGGATGAACCCTAATTTTTTATTAAAAGAAAATAATGTTTTATGTTATTATTTTGTCCATTTTTTTTGTACAAGAAAATAATAAATAATATTATGTTCAAATATTAAAAATTAAATATGTGTAGAAAATAATATTTTTATGTGTATAAATAATATGATAAAAATATTAAGTATTATTAATATATTTACAAGT
This sequence comes from Vicia faba, assembly GCA_948472305.1. Lineage (NCBI taxonomy): Eukaryota > Viridiplantae > Streptophyta > Magnoliopsida > Fabales > Fabaceae > Vicia > Vicia faba. Next base: position 144,113,346 of record OX451735.1, read on the forward strand.
TATTTAAGAAAAAAAACTATTTGTCAAAATAAACTATTTTTAGTGAAAAAATAAATTAAAAAAATAAAATAAAAGTGTGAAAATAAATAAATTATTTTTGGGTATTTTTTATCATTAGAAAAAATAAATGCAAGTAATAAATATAAAATATGCAAGAAAATGCAAAAATATAAGAAATAAGTCAGGGTGTGCAAAAGCAATTCAGGAGGTGCAAAAAGCAAAAACAAAAAGGCCAGAAGCGCCAAAAAGCCCAAGGCACAACTTCGTCCTTGACCTCTGCTTCTCCTTCACGCGTGTTTCAGCTTAACCTGCAACTCTCAAATGCTTGCACAAAAATAAAAACTTGTAACATGAAACATGTAGCATTTAATCTCACGATTCCAACCATATAAGATTTAGAACCTAATTGTCATAGATCAGAGAGAATTTTGTCAGCCCTAATTCATCACCTAATTATTTCATGAACTTCAAGCTTCAAATTCTCACAGCATAGTAATATAAATGACAAGTATGCATATGTACAGCTTCACCATGATAAGGGCTACATTTTTTCTTCACAAATCGTGGCTTGAGGATGCCTATTCAGAGAGATAGAGTTTTGAAAAATACCTCCTTCAGTTGGATTTGGATAAAGCAATGTAGGGACTTTGTTGGAGGCCTGAGGTCGTGTGAGCTTTCATGAACTTCCTTCAAGCTATTCCAATGCCTAGCTTGCTTTGTGGATGGCCAGAAGTCTCTTCACAAGTCAAGCTGCAAGCTCCAAGTTTGAAAATGGCAATGGATGAAACAGGGCTTACATATGCAGGGTAAGGGCTTGGCTAGCTTTGGTAGGATGTTTATGAAGTGTTTCAAGTGTCAAGCCACAAAACGCACAAGCCAAATATGTGTTGGCTATGGTTTTGCAGAACCTGTGAGTTTTGGCAGAAAAATGAAGTTTTTTAGTTTTTAGAGTGTTTTGGATGTTAAGCAAGCGTGTTTTTGTTTGTGACAAGTTTGTATACTTGTATAGAATGGATACAAAGTTAACTCCTCATCTGATGTGCAAGATTTTTCCTTTTCACCAACTTTCTTGCTTTGAGGGCTGCAAAGGGCTTGTACAAATTTCTTAATACCTGTGTGAATTTCTTGCACCAAAGGGACAGGTCCAAGGCTCAAGATGGACAAAATTGTAAAAGCTCACCTTTATGAAAATGGCATTGTAACCTTTATGCCTAAAAATGGAAAAACACTTTGTACAAAGCTTCAAAAGAAAAGATAAAGTCTTTATCTTCTGAGTTTGCATTTAATTATGGAGTGTAGAATGAGTTTAGGACCTGTAAAGAAACATACAACCATCATGGATCTGATTTGCAACTTGATACTTTGTGAAAATGGCATGAACAAAAGTGATAAAATGCCAACTTCTCCTCTTCGATTCTCCCTAACCAAAAATGATCTTGGAGATTTCTTGGACAATTTGGAAAGCTTGCAATGTGCTCTATAATACATATATGAAATGAATTTTGAGATACCTCTTGGAACTAGGTGAAAAATGTCCATGAATTTGGGTCAAAAACCTGCCTAAATTATGGCAAAATTTCACTAAGTTATTTAGTTCATGAACCTATATTCACAAATTCATAACTTGAAATCAAAACATCTTTTGGGAAAGGTTTGTGAAACAAAGTTGTAGATTTCATGGAAGAATACAACTTTCATGTTGGAAGTTTCCTTTGAATCAAAATGCATCATGGTGAAAAAGTGTTGAAAAGTTGGGGAAAAATAAGAAAATTTCCATACTTAGAAAAATTCTAAGTTATGAAATTTTCAAATCAAAACCCTAATTTTCAAAATTGGTTTTCTTGGTCAACAAGATTCACATTTTGACATTTCTTGATGAATTATGACCCTTGGCATTTGATTTTGACCAAAAATTCAAAGTTTGACTTTTCAGTGTACAGTTGAGTTTTAATCAGTTGACTGGAAAATTCATCTGTCAATCCAATGAACTTGAGATCTTTTGAACTATGTAATTAGGTCAAGATGATTCCATTAAACCCTTGAAATCATGTTTGAACTCAATTGGTCATTGGCTAAGTTAAAAATCAGAAATTTCCCTTTCTCAGTCAAAACCCTAATTTTGACCATTTTGCCCTTTTGATGATTTGATCAAATTTCTTGAGGAGTTGTGATCCAAACTTGATCAAATGGTACATATAAGTCTAAAATGTATTTGTGGATCAAAAATTATGAATTTTAACTGTAAATTGGCCATGGTTAACTTTTCCCCAATACAGTTGATTTTTAGGTCAATTGTCCAATTGACTGATAAAAATGTGGTTCAAGGCTTGAAACATAACATGAGCAATCTTAGGGGTCCAAAATGGTGTATGAAAGTCACATGAAGCATTGATGGTCCAAAGATCCTTGTGCAAACTCAAACCCTAATTTTAGGTTATCAGTGCAAGATGAGGTGTCTTGAGCTGACCAAACCCTAATCTTGTCTTGAGTCCAAGAAGTCTTGTAAGGAAAATCTTGATAAATGAGAGGGAAAATTTTGGGGTACAACAGATGGTATACTCTAGCAACATTTGGCTAGAGTCTTTAGAGACTCATAAGGACATAAACAACTACATCTTGTAGCAATATATCTCATCATTTTATCCAACACCATCCTCATTGTAGGGCAATAACTCTATATGCTTGAACATCACAAGCTCCAAACAAACCAATTAGTCCACTGACTCCTCCTATCACGGACAATCAAAACTTCATTATGGAGAAAACACAACACTAAACATCCACTAGTTCACTTGAAATAACTCCAAGTACCCTGAACTAGTCACATATCAAAGCACACCTCTGATTCATGCTCTTGCACCTTCACCCATATTGTCATGACTCTTTGGATAGCTAAGATGTTATGCAACTATAGTCTGAAACCAACTTCCAACCATTTCTTAGTATGCTTAAAAGCTTTACTAAGATTCAGACTCTCCAATAGAAGGAATACTCCTTAACCAATGCGCTGATTAAATCCTCTTTCTGCAAATTACTAGTATTTGCTGACACTAGTAAGGTCTTCAAAGCAAGATAGTAGTTATACATTACTCGAGAATACTTATCCTTCAATCAGAATCTCCTTATTCAACATAATAGACAGAACTGTCACTGGTGAGTGTGGAGTTTGAATATTGAGATTCATAGTTCCAAGTATCTTTAATAGACTATCATCAAAAATGATGTTTCAACATCATTTGAGACATCAACAACATTACCACAAAGCTTATCTGCTTTGGTTCTAGAAACTTCATCCAAGGGACTTATTTCCATCCATGCCCTTTAACAAACTCCCCATTCTCACAAGAGGATCTCACATGGACTCATCTTCAGATTAACCATACAATAGAAATATTCTCACTATATTCTATAGTAGGTTTCTCACACTAGGTAAAACTGATTGTTATCTTCTTCACACATGTGATACTTGTTGAATCTTTGACAAGACATCCAATCATGGCCGCCAAAACATTCCATGTTAGGTCAGTGACTTGACCTTAAGCTCAACCCTTGGAGAAAATAGAGTATACTAGCTTCTCCTGACTAGAACCACATAGACCTAACAGGGGCATAGACAACTACACCTATTAGCCACAGGTCACAACATGTTTCCTATAATCTTCACAAGGTTGAATTACAGGCAAGCTCCATAACTACTACAACAATAACCATAAATAAGTTCTGAGCTCCCCCTATGATGGACAGACAAGGCTTCTGCTGAGGATGAACACTTGGACACCAAGAGACTTCACGCACTCACTGGAACATATCAATAACTCATCCTGAATCTGATATACCAACTATAGGTGTTCAGACTTTTACAAGGTCATGTCTGATACATGGACCTACATAAATACACAAATATCCATACCTCTTTGGATAGCCAAGATATCGTGAGCACATACATGGACATCATACAAACACAAGCCCTCAAATAGATTGCTCTAAACATACCTGCAACAGAGAAAAACTACCTTCTTCATATTCCTTTGCTCTAACAATCACTGGCAATTGCTAGTACTAGTGAAGTCTTCAACATAGTAGTTATCCAGTCACAAAGAATACTACTAAGGACAGGACCAGGATCAGCATCTTCTAATCTACAAAGTTGGAACTCCTTATTTTGACAACTATGTTGATCCTCGATCTTTCATAATCATAATCCCATTCCTTTCTTTATAAAATGATGTTACAACATCATTTAGGACATCAACCTTTCTTCACAGATCCCAATAATCCAGTTCTTGATTTATCAACCAAAGAGATTATTATGCTTGATAGTATTTTTAGGAGAAGATCATAAAATATTACATCTTCTGCGACTCATTCAGGTTGATACAGCCAGCTCAAGTAAGTACTCAACTCCCAATAAGATATTTGTCATTAGAGTAAAAACTTCCCCACACACAACTGCAGATGATACTCCTTTTCAACAGATGTTAGAGTAATTGAACTAACATCCTTCTTCTTCATCGTTCAACATAAAAGGATCCTTTCAACATTCTAGACTTGGTCAGAGAATGATATTCAGCTCCATCATGATCAAACATTCCAACGTTGAACTTCACTGGTGAACAACAATACTCACCTCATGATCTACACAACAACTTCCTTTTTAGAGGAAGCACACACCTAGAGATGATGTCCCAATATCAGATACGACATCATCCATTCTTACTATGTTTTTGGGGGTAACTTCCATAATAACTTATAATCAACTCTTGTGGGGGTTAACACAAGGAAACAAACCAAGAACAACTGATTAGTCTTCAGGGTCGGACTACCAACATATGCAGGGGATTGCACGAGCCACATCTCAATAAGCTTTTTTTTAGACCTCATGTATGAATTTGAGATGATGGATGGAATTGTCTGTACCTACAGAGAAAATTCCCTCTATTAGGTCTCTAGAATAGACTCTGCTAGGCATGACACTAAAAAATACAGACTTTTCAAAAGCATATGTTTCCCTTGATTATTCAAAAACAATGCCCTTAAAATTTTATCATCTTCAAAGATATCACGATATTCTGTCTGACATCATATCAACCCTTGACAAGGGGATCTTTTTCAACAACTTATGAAGGTACATAAAGAGAATCACAAATTCTCTTCCTCAAGGGAAATCAAAACAATGCTCAGGAGCATCAAACGCTATGGTTGGATCACAATACTCATCTTCAAACATAATTTGTTCTATGGCCGCAAACAGGATTCCATGAATCTGGTTCATTTGATCAGAGGGATCTTCCAGATACGAGCTCATCTCATGTACATAAAGGGTCTGGTGGAGATTCCTTTATGAGTTCTTCTCAAGAGCATGGAGCTCAACCTCTATACTCCCATAAGCTTTAAACTGACACATGGAGTAGATAAACTGTTGATCGTATCCTAATCAACCTGCACAAACTAGATGCCTCCTTTTCCAGATCAAGAGTAGGTTCCAAAAAAAGTATTCATAACATATTTGTTCAACACCCAAAGCATTTGTTATTCAACTGGTGGTTGCATGCCAGCTGAAATTATGTTCTAACATCCCATAGAACATCAGGTCCTTCTTCTTGGAACACACCATCCTTGACAATCTTCAAGGTCAATATGCAGATGTATATAAGCATCATTGATCAATCAATCTTATTGATAAATGTATTTATGAGTGGACTTGAGGAAAATCTCAAGTATCTTTGACACTTTTACTAGGGTTGAAGGTATCATCATATATTTTGTTGAGGGTAACAACCCTAGTATCCTTCGAATACTTTCAAGGTTATATCAGAAAACATGCAGCAGAATATAACGAACTCCTCAACAATATTCATACAAAATGCTTTAAACCATAATAAAAGTACAAGCATGGCAACCTAGGATTGAAGAAATAAACCCTACATACAACAACTTCCACTAAGCTGCAGGCTTGACAGAAACAGCCAGGAACAATACCTGTCACATATAACCAATGATCCTTGCCAAGAGATCATCCATACAGTAGTATGAATTTTCCAAGTTCATACTTCTTTTCAGTAAATACTTTCTTCCTTGCCCATGAACAGAAAGTACCTTCCCAAGATCTCACCCAGAGGAGAACAGGATGTCTGCTTTAATACCAATTGAAATTCTGGTACAACAGACTCAGATGTTCTACAAGGATGTCGAGACATCTGATCTGACATAAACACACAGGCAAGATAAAATAGTACTGAAAAGATAAAGAACACACCAGAATTGTTTACCCATTTCAGTGTACAACAACACCTACTCCAGGGGCTACCAAGCCAGGAATGAAGTCCTCTATGAGTAGTATCAATTTGTAGACACTATAGCCAACACACTTGTTGGTGATCTACGCACTTAATCACTACCCAATGAACCTTCTACCTAGGTCCTCCCTAGATATGGAATATCCCCATCCCACTTCCAATCATCGCAATGATGTCTATTAGTCAACACCTCAGTCACTGCATTGATAACCCTTCACCCAAATTCTGATCACACACATACACAGTTTGGAAGACACACTTCCATGACAACTTAGCTAAGTATCCAAGCCAAACTCCATGGTTTGTTAGATCTGCTCCTAACTAAAAACACATCATGGAGTTGCTTCAAAGCTCCCTCCAAGAACAATACACCTCTTACCTACAAGCTTTGAGGTGATCTTGGTAACCTTCCCACAACCCGGGAGGTTTACCTTGACAAACCCTAGACTTCTACATCTTGAGACATATTTCATCTAGGTTCAAAACCCTTCTATTTATAACCTGTTACCCAACTGGTTTTTGGGCCTTCAATCACAGTAAATTAGCTGTAACAAACTACAAAAACTTCTGCCTCAAGAAAGGTCTTCAATATTTACTTTCCTAAATAATCTCCTTTATTTAGAAAGTATTTATTCTCCTTGATTTCATATTGTATTTTATGGACCTTTAAAAATGCGCCACATTGGACACATAATATTCTCCTGAATATTCTGCCAATGTTGAGAACAAACTGAATCTCATTAATCCATCTCAGCAGGCGCGATGTCAAGACATCTTCTTCGACATGTTGTTCCAATTGTTGAAAAAGTTCAACACAACATGTTCTGACATTGTAATAGGACTTCTTGTTGTATGTTATTAATTGTTGTTGTTATTTATTTTACAAAAATTAAGCCAATCTTAAAACAAGAGAACTAACACTACCCACTTCTTATATTCCTCCCTTGGTTTCTTTCTTCTCTACTGATGTTCGTTTTGCTCCCCACTGGTAATAGTTTTGTGCCATGTCTTCTATGAGTGCGCAAGCTTCGGGGTAGGGTTTGTTCATCAGTGCACCATCAACGACAGCGTCCATGGTCATTTTTATGTTGTAGAGAAGTTCTTCATAGAAGGTAAGGATAATTAGCCATTGTTCTAATTTGTGGTGTGGATAGGCTCTTAGCAGTTCTTTGTATATTTCCCATGCGTCGAAAAGAGATTCACCATCTTGTTGAGTAAATTGGGTTATTTGGTTTCGCAAGGCAGCGATCTTACTTAGTGGAAAGTATCTAGCAAGGAAAAATTTCTTTAGGTCATTCCAAGTGGTGATAAAATTTGCTAGGGGGAGTCTATCCATGTTCTTGCTCTATCCCTGAGGGAAAAATGGAATAGGCGTAAACATATAGCCTCGAGAAGGGAAAAATTACATTTTAATGTATCGGCCAGTTGGGTAAACACTTTCAAGTGTGGTTAGGGTTCTCAATCGGGAGACCGGGAAATTGGTTTTGATGCATGATTTACAGCAAAGTAGGTTTATGTTCAAAATTGTGAGCCATAATTTTAGGGTTAAGAATACTCGAATGAGGTTCTTCGTTAGAAGGTACGGAAAAATCCTTAAGTGGCTTAAGGACTTGCTCTTCTGCCATTTCCTTACGGATTCGTCGGAGCAAAAGTCTTGCTCGTGCGTATTTTTCTTGTTCAGCTAATGGATTTTCTAGACTTCTGGTACTGCGAGTTCTTCAAATTTACCGAAAGATAGTGCCTTAGTATAGACAGTGTAACAACGGGGTTATGATAATTGACGTAATTTGTCTCTGACAACGGTGCCAAAAACTTGATGGGTGTTTCACAAGTATACAAAATTAACATAGTAATACAGAGAGTGACGAACCCACAAATACCTAATAGTCAAGCTGTCATTTTCTATCATTATGGTGTTTATCTAAGGCTAATAAAATATAGGTTGAAGTTGTTTGGGTAAAAGTAAATAAAAGACTGGAATTAAATCAGAAAAGAAATGTTTGAATATGAATCTCATCAATTCGTTGGTACTCTTGTTGTTCATAAATTGAATTTATACGAGACAATATTTTCAACTTTGAAAAGAATTAATTGAACAGTAATTGTTGATTTCGTGTATTCAGAATTGAGTTTTAGTCTCCAAATTATACCATTTATTGTCACGATGGTGGCACATATTGCGTTAAAGAAATAAAATCTATTTTAAGAAATTAGATTCTTTACTAAGTTGAAAAGTGATTCTAATTGGAAAGTTTAACTTAAAAGGGTTCCACGCTTTCTCTTAGGTAACCAGATCCTAAATCTATAAATGTGTGCTTTCATAAATAGTTTTAAAATCACTTTCTAGAAATATTAGACTTCCTAATTAATTGATAAAGTGCTTTCATGGTTTTTATCAATTAATTACTAAGAAACTTTAATCTTTGGCACCAGACGACTTTCGGTCTTACCCGCCATATAAATGGTTCTACTTACATAGTAACTGACAAAATTAAGTTTATAAAATTTGTAATTAAAACCAAAACAGTCCCACTAGAATTTCTCAAAGAACAACAATTTAGAGTATCGTCAAATCGGCAGTCCTCACATTCCAACACTTATAATTTTAACTAGACATGGTTATGACATAAACTAAAGTGATTGATTTGTTCATGTGATAAGACATAGTAAACATATAATTTTTAAAACGTGCAATTAAATTAAAGGTAGAAGAAGAGTGTGCGATTAAAATAAAGAGACACGATTAAATAAAACCTGCTCCGAAGAGACTTTAAATCGTGTACATGAAGTAAATTGCTGAAACTTGAATACGCAGAGTAAATGACCACAAGATTAATGCTTCAAATAAATGGTACTCCAAACTCAATTACAGACTCGATAAACTATGCGATAATCCTCCAATGTGAAGAGTTAATCACTTACAAAAATCGACAGTATATGACTTATGTTTCTAACTAAGCTTGGATACTTTGAAAACGAATGATATCATGGTATTTATAGGATTCCAAAACACTAAAACCAACCGGGGAGACTTCAAAGCGCGTGGAGAAAATGTAGGAGAAAATGGGAAAAATGGGAAGACAAAGCAAGCCCACTTTCCAACCGTTTGGATTTTACAAGGGGTGGCGACTACCACACCCTCCATGTCGAGCGCCATGTTCCCAAGGCGGCTATGACTTGGATTTTTCACCATTGGATGTGGACCACTCATGGCCACCCTTGTGGTGAAAGCCATGGTGGCCGCCTTGAGTGGATTTTGCCTTAATTCCTCCATTTTTTGTCCATTTTGCTTCATTTCTTCGCATACGACACCCAAATGGTCATTTATCTGAAACATAGTTAAAATACAAACATAATAGTAGAAATGTAAAATAAAATGACAATAAACATGCATAAATCGAGTCAAACAGACAATGTGTTTTGGCCTTATCACCACGGTTGGAAAATGGATACCATTACGGTTAAACGACCGTAATTATGTAGGGTGTGGTTATAAATATATTGTTTTCTATCACGGGCGTCTGTCTGACTGTAGTGATAAACTAGATACCACACTACCTATCACAACAGTTATAGTAAATAATTGTTGATATATATATATATATAATTTCATGGATTCGAACCCAACTACATCAATTTAATTAAAGCACAAACAATATTAACATTTCACTGCAGTTATATATTTCAATCGTGGTGGTATGCATATGAATCCTATAATTATATATAAAGATGATATGGGATTTAGACTGGCCTTTGGATGTGTTTGTTTCAAGTTTAGAAATTATATTCCTGGGAATACATAGGTAAAAAGTGAGAAAACCTATGTTTGTTACAAGATTGAAAAAATTATTTCTGGATATAATGATTCTAAGGAACAAAATAACTTCTTATAACTTCTCTTATTCCCATAGAATTATTCTCATGTTAAAGGATTGGAAAGTTGATTCCCATGAAATTTTATATATTTTTTTTAAATAAATTAATAAAAATTACAATATTCTTGGGAATAGTAAAAATTTTACCAAACAATTTTTGAGAAAAATATCTTAAAATAAATTTCTTACATTTATTTTCCTTAGATAGTAATTTCAAAAAATAAATTTTGACACCTTAAAACAAACGCCCCCTTTATTTCTTCCACAAACACCTCAAATAACTTCTTTTATATTATTTATTAAAAAAATAAAAGTAGAAAGAGGTTAACATGAGAAGTTGAATTTATAGTCGTACATAGAAAGAGAAAATAACTGCACGTCTTTTCTTTCACTTTGTTTTGTTTCTTAACCTTCCCTAACTTACTTTCTAAATGAGTCACTTTCTCATAAATTTTTTGATTTTCTTTCTTTACCAATTTCAGAAATTGTACTTCCTTATCTCATGTGTGGCTCTATATTCTCTATTCTTCTCTCTCTCTCTCAATTGTGTTGGTTGCATAATGCTTTTATTGTGTTAGTTCATGGTCCCATATCAAGAAAACAAAAGGAGAAGCATGTATAGTTGTTCGCTTCAATTTCTAATTTTTATTATTATTCTGCATCATCATTTTTATCTCATCATTCCTATAACATTTATTATATGCTAACATTTATTATTTGTTAGTTGTTTATTAAATTTATGAAAAGCATATATGTCATCTATTCATATTAATGTACGTTCGCATAGGAAATGTTAGATTACTTGATGGGTGTTGGAGTTAAGCATAAAGATAAAAGAAGAAACCTTTGCAGCAACCTCAAATTCTGGAGGACATGAATTGCACACAATTTTTTATGAATGGATCAACAATAGTTTTGATTCCTATAGTCACATATTTTCTGATATTAGAATGAAATGATCATCTCTTCCACCTCTAATTAAAGTTATTTTAGTTTGTAGAATTTTCATTTTAATTACATTTATTTCCTCATTATTTTCAGTAATAGTATATTTGTTAATTTTTCTATAATCTATTATCTATAACTATTTAAAAAGAGAATACATCTTTTTGGACCGACTCTTATTATAATACAATATTCTAAAAATATACGTTATGTAACTATGCAACACAACTTAACATAACCGTCTAAAATCATTATTTCAATTCAACTTTCGTGGGGTTTCTCTTTTTAATTATGGTATTTTTTCTCTTTTTTTAATTTCTCTCTTGATTACTGTTAACAAAATAGCAATTGTTTTTAATCAAATCAAAAGGCTATTTCTAACTAAGGATAAGAAATTTGCACTCGGCATTTTGTCTACACACTAAGAATAATGGTGTTGCAAAAATGATTGTAATTTATCATAATGGATTATCAAGATCCACGAGTTTTAAGTCGAGCAGTGATTAAATGTATAGTGTAGGGATACCTGCAAGACAGTTCGATGCTAAAGTAAGATTCAGGGTAATAAAAAGTAAAGCGTGAGAGTATGGGTGAATGAATGAGTATCTGACCCTCTCAAGTGAGAGACTATTAATAACCCCCAGCGCTGGATCAAGACCTTCAGTAATGTGTCACGGTGATACCCAATAACGAAGACTGCCAGGATTTACGGGTATATGGAGTACAACATGTGACCTCTTCCCTGGTCAACTGGCCCGAGAAAGCAGGGAAGTTGGACCCGTTATTCTCAGAGGGCAGGATGATGACGTTATGGACACAAGTCATATTCTCCTAGTGGACACGTGAGAAAATGCCCAACGGTCCTCAGTTTGGGTCGCATGCTTTTAGGCCTTTGTAAAGGAGTTGGATGGAGCCTCCCCAACGGGGGAACAAGTGTCGACCCTGTCAAGAACAGGAGCTCCCAAATAATTGCCCTTAGGCGAAAGAGTGATGACTTGTGATCAACTCAAGTGTCGGGGGAAGTGTTGCACGAGAGGGGGAACTGTCAACTCCCGTCGGAGAAGGCTCTCTGATTTATGTCGAGGGATACTCAGAAATTTGCGTGTGGTGTGGTCGACCCGCGCAGGGAGAATTTATTGGTCGACTTCATCTTCTGCTCATATTGACGCGGTGCCCGTTAGAAACCTAGATTCGCGGGGATGCGAGGAGTTTCCTCGAGTGCGCGTCTTCGACGGGCCTATTTGTAAGGCTTTGTAATGATGACGAGCATTGTAATGCGTTGTAATGCATTGTAATGATGCCAAGCTTTTGCCCGCCACGGAGAGTGGAATGTTGCAGGCACATGATTTTGCGTGAGACTGTTGTGGACGACGTGTCCTCTCGCCAGCCCCACGTGGCTGATGTTTGGGGTGCCATCATTACACAGGTAGTCCAAAAGCCCAAGTAATGATGAATTTTTGCGTGCTACCTCGTGAGGTGGAAGCTATCTATAAAAAGGGGAATTATGAGGTTCATTTGTCATTTTGAAGCTTTCTCTTCTCCTATTTCCTACGTTCATCGGTGGATTTGTTGCTCTAACGCCACCATAGACGTCCTCAACGATAATCTTCTCCAAGTAAGTGATTTCTTCTTGATCATGTTTTTTCTTATATTTTTTAGATTAAACACTTGAGTTTTTCCAAGAACGGATGAATCTTTCTATTAAGATCCATGGGTTCTGAAATGAATCTCCATGGATGTTCATCGAAGTTCATGGATATGGATGGAGATTCATAGGTCCAGAATTTTGTTCTGACTCGTGTCGGGGTCGTCCCCCTAAATAGCAAGGAGGATTTGGGAGACTTACCCGTTCGACGAAATTCCCCGTATAGGGCATCGATCATTTCGGTGTTGGTTATCGAGGGCTTGGGTCGAGGTCTATTCCTCGACGCATTCATCACCCTGTCACATGATTTGCGGTGGAAGGTTGAATTTGATGGTGTCGAATTCACAATTCCCCCCTGCTTTTCAGATACAATGGTACACCAAGTCGAGGAAGACATCTTGCTCGATACCAACGAGGGTGACACTATGGTCGCAGATGATCCTTTGGATTGAGTCGCGCTAGAGCCCTAGAGTAAAAGGTTATTTTTTTCGCATGACGCTTCTGATGTGTTCAATGTCCCCGAGGTCCGATCATAGGATGCCCTTGCCAACTGGGTGCTTCAAATCCCTCATCGAAATCGGAGGATATGCTCATCATTCCCTACCAAACTCTTCCCTATGTATGATTTTACTTTTAAAGAAGCAGAGATGTGTTTTCCCTTCAACGATTTCCATGTGGAGGTTTTCCAATGGTTGCAACTGGCACCTTCCCAGCTTCATTTTAATGTGCTTGCATTTATGCGAGTGTTCGAGCTAGTATGCCAATATCTCCAGATTGGTGCCACTTTGGGCATCTTATTTCGTATCTTTCACCTATAATGGCAGACCATTAGAGGACGACATGCTTAAGTGTTATTCAAACAGTTCGGAAAACTATTTAGGCCATACCTTGAATCTGTGGCAACTTCAAAGAGAGGTATTTCATCGTGAATCCTCTTACTGATACGGTCATGGATTCTTTGTACGATTGCTTGGAAGAGATCGAGGATGGTCGTACAGTGGCTCTACTGGTGGCGAGGTTTCCTCTTGAGTATAGGCAATGGAAACACTTTGAGCAGAAGCCCGAGTATTACACGGTGAAGCCCAAGGAATTAAATGCCCAGAATCAGCTCTCTTACGACAAGCTAGCGGCTTATGTCAAGAGCTTCTCCTTGGTGAAGTGTGTGGACTAGGACAATAACTTCCTCTTTGACAATAAAGGGAAGCATATCTTTGTTCCCAAATTGATTAACACGAAAGCGCTCCTCGAGTGCTTCTCTGACAAGGAGACTTTGAGACTTCTAGGCAGGAGACGTGCCTGTAATTTTATGTTTGTACTTTTGTCTTGAGACTGACAGTTTCTTTTTTATTGTAGATCGTATGACGAATCTCTCCAAATTTTTGCTCTAGTTAAGTCCCAAGAATTCATCTAACTGGGGGCCTAAAAATCGGGTTGCTCAGCTTCAGGAACAAGCCAAAATTTATGCCCGTCCAAGCGGTTCATCTTCCCCTTTAGGGACCCAGGCCCCCTCTCGAAAAAACGGTGAAAAGGAAATGCGTGGAGGACCTCGACCATATGGCGCCTGTCGAAGTGGACTAGGGTGTCGGGGTGGTTTTTGTATTGCCTCCCTGTTATCTCAACCAAGGTATCTTCAGCGGCGAGAGTTCCTTAGATATTTATGAGGATTAGAGGGAACCCATACCAATTGAGGACAAAGAAACCTGGCGAAAGAACCTATCAGAAGATGTGGCCGCCGTGATGAGGGTTCTTGAAACTGCTTTGAGGCTGAATGATGAGGTTGCGGGCTCTCAGGACGCTCTTGATAAAACGTATGCCCGAAACCAAAATTTGAAGGGAATTAATGAAAAGCTGAAGAATGATATCCTCAACCATGAGACAAAGTACGAAGCCCAGGTCCAGCTCCTCAAATATTTGAACGAGCTAAGGTCTCGACTAGAAGCTGCGACTAAGTAGAACAAGTAGCTGGTCATTTGGATAAAGGAGTTAGAGGATATCGTGGCGCCTACCGATGAAGAGACTGGCACAGAGTAAGCCCTTGAGACTAGGAAAGATTTGATCGCTCGGAGTCGTGTGCTGAAGACTAGGAAATAATTTGATCTTAGTATCACTTCAACACGGCAGTGAAGCAACTCAAGATCCTAACCAAGAGGTCGTGCTAACGGTCGAAGGTGTGGGGCCGTTTAACCAAGTTGTCGATTGGAAGATATTTTATCCCCCTGAGGACAATGACGGTGAGGATGAGAGCCAAGATTAAGTTTTCGGGCCTGCGTGCCCGTTCGTTGATTTGGATTGCGTTCTAGTTTTTTTTCACCTGGATTGGGGGTCTGCGTGCCCATATTTTTGTAATGACGTTTTTGACAAGGGATTCGCCCTATTTTCTCATGTTTGGGTCTCCATGCCCCATGTTTTATAATATTCAGACAACTTCGGCCTTCATGATTGGTTCTTGTAAATGCCTTTATTTTTCCTTTCTATTGTATGTTAGATATTTGCTCTTCATTGTGCTTGATTTATTTATTTTGTGAAATATGGAATTTCGATAAGTGGAGGTTTGTGCTTGACCTTAGTTATGGTCGACACATGTTGGGATTTATCGAGGAAGCGAAGTAGGAGTCTGTAGGGACGAGGTCAAGATCGGGGTTGGGGTCTTAACTTCGTGGCGTGAATTTCCCTTCGCGAGCTGGGTGTTATTCCTATTAGGTACTACCACGGTGGAGCTCGGTCGGGGTGTCCCCGTCGGGTTAAGGTTCCGCTCGACCAATGAGAAAAATACCCGCATTTTGTTATTGGTTGGAGGCTATGTTCGTACCTCAACATTACTTTTGTGGTCGAGAAAGCCCTTTTGTTTGTCACATAGAGTATGTCGACTGTCGGGCCCCAGCATATATCAGGGACCTATCTTTAATATTATTTCAGCTATGTAGCATTTCATGGTCGAGGTAGTGGTTCTCCACTTAGGCGTTCGAGGTCGTAGGCTCAAGTGCTCGTTGCCTCACGGACGTGGTAAGGTCCTTACCAATTGGCGACAAGCTTTCCTTCCAGGGAATCTTTATGATTTCTCTGCAAGACTATATTGTCGACCTAGAGTTCACGTTTTATGACTTTGGTGTCATGATGAAGAGCTATCTACTGTTTCAGTATGGTTTTGCAAAGAGCCTCTCCTGATCGGATTTCTTCGACCAGGTCGACGTCTTCCCTTAGGGCCTCGTCATTTAGTTCCTCGTCTAAAGGGACTTCAATTCGTCTGGATGGCTCTATGATTTCCACGGGAGTTACGGCTTCGGTGCCATAGGTTAGTCGAAACGGGATTTCATCGATCATCGATTGTGGTGTCTTTTGGTCAGCCCACAGGACACTATTCGCGGCCGCGGCTTTCCCGTTAGTTTGAGGGTGTTTGTCATATGTGAAGTGTTGTTTAGTTCCGAGCTTGGTGATAATGTTTTGGAAGCTTTGGTCACTAAACTGTGTCCTGTTGTCAGTGACGAGCGCCTATAGTATTCTGAATCGGGAAAGCATGTTTCATTTGTAGAAACGAAGGATGTTATGTGACGTGATTCTGGCCAGGGCTTCAGCCTCTATCCACTTCATGAAAAATTCGACGGCCAGGATCAATAATTTATTTTGATATGATCCTTGTACGAACGGTCCGAGGATGTCCATCCCATACCAGGCGAACGACCATGGGGACGACAATGTTTTGAGTTCGTGTGGGGGTGCGAGGTGCATGTCTGTGTGTTTTTGACATTTGTCGCATTTTTTGACGACCTCCTTCATGTCTTGCTGCATGGTGGGCCAATAGTACCCTGCTCGTAGCACGTTTCATTCCAGAGATCTCACACCCAATTGTTGGGCGTTGATTCCCTCATGTATTTCTCGTAAGAACTCAAGGATTTTGGATTCCTCGACGCATTTCAGGAGTGGGATGAAGAATCCTCGTCGATTGAGTTTATGCTCAACCACTAATTAATAGCAGGCTCATCGTTTGGTCGCATTGGCCTCTTTTTGGTCAGCGAGTAATTCTCCCTTCGTCAGGTAATTAAATACCAGGGTCATCCAACACGAGCTGTCTCTGATGGCATTCACCTTGGGCGGCGCAGTGGGTTTTTTCAATTCTCAGATGAGAAAGGGATTCTTGGATGATGGATTTGTTCCCACTTTTTTTCTTTATGCTCGCGAATTTTGAAAGTATATCGGCCTGTGTGTTTTATTCGTGGGGTATATGTTTGATTTCCTCCCGGTCGAACTTCTTCATATGTTCTTTGACTAGGTTCAGGTGTTCGATGAGGCTATCGTTCTTAACCTGATATTCTCCTCGAACTTGAGATGTGATGAGTTGGGAGTCCGTGAATACTTGTACTTCTCGAACACCTAGGTCTTTAACGTGAGAAACGACAAGGAGTGCAAATGTTCGATCACGACACCCTCTTTATTTTCGAGAAGGATTCTCGCTCCGCTTCCCGTTTAACTGGAAGCTCCGTGCACAAAAATGGTCCGTTGAAGTGTGGTGAGAATCCAAGAAGATTCTTGATTCAATGATCAAGTCTTGTCTGATGCAGTTAGTTGCCAAGAAATCCATAACTTTTTCCTAGGTTTCCCTTGCTGGTTTTCAACCTAGAGGGAACATTTATTATGTTTGTGTCTCTTACTTTTTCCTAGACCTCCCTTTCGGGTTTTCAGCCTACCAAGATGTTCTTTTTTTCCTAAGTTGCCCTTTCGAATTTTCGACTTAGGGAGTTGGTCTTTTATTTCTTTAGGCAAAGTATTTCTTGACTGCATCAACATTCATAGGATGTGGGAACTCCTCGCCATCCATAGTTTCAAGAATCAGTGCACCGCTAGAGAAGGCTTTCTTGACACCATATGGGCCTTCAAAATTGGGAGTCCACTTGCCCCTAGAATCAGTGTTGAAAGACATGATCTTCCTTAGCACGAGGTCGCCTTCTCTTAATTCACAAGGCTCGACCTTCTTAACAAAAGCTTTCTTCATTCTCTTCTGGTATAACTGACCATGACACAAGATTACCATTCTCTTTTCTTCAATCAAATTCAAGTGGTCAAACCTGCTCTGGACCCATTCAGCATCTGCCAATTTGTTTTCCATTATCACACGTAAAGAGGGAATCTTAACATCAATGGGAGCACGACTTCCATGCCATACATAAGAGAGAACGGGGTTGCTCATGATAAAGTGCGGGCGGATGTACGGTACCCATGCAACGCAAAAGGGAGCATTTCATGTCAATCTTTATAGGTAACAACCATTTTCTGGATGATCTTCTTGATATTTTTATTAGCAGCTTCGATAGCCCCATTCATTTTGGCCTATAAGGAGATAAATTGTGATGGAAAATATTGAATTCTTCCTAAAGTTTTGTCATCATCTTGTTATTCAGATTCGATCCATTGTTAGTGATAATCCTTCTTGGCACACCATACTGACATATAAGATTGTTCTTGATAAAGCGTAATACCACCTGCTTAGTAACATTAGCATGTTAAGTTGCTTCCACCCATTTTGTGAAGTAGTCAGTTGCCACCAAGATGAAACGATGTCCATTCAACTATTTGGATTCAATCACTCCAATCATGTCAATACCCCACATAAAGAAAGGCCACATCGAAGAAATGATATTAAGAAGTGTCGGAGGCACATGAATTTTGTCAGCAAAAATCTGGCACTTATGGCACTACATTGTAAATTTGTAACAGTCAGATTCCATTATCAGCTAATAATAACCTGCCATAAGCATCTTCTTTGCCATCAAATGTCCTTTGGCATGAGCACCAAAGGAACCTTCATGGATTTCATGCATCAAAATGTATGCTTCGTGTATATCCACGCATTTGAGTAAGACCATGTCATAATTTCTTTTGTTTAACACATCTTCATTGAGGAAAAAGCTGCCTGCCAACCTTCTCAGTGTCTTTCTATCTTTGATTGACGCACCAGTCGGGTATTCCTGAGTCTGGAGAAAATTCTTGATATCATAATAACAAGGTTTTTTGTCTGAGGTTCCCTCTTCTGAAAAAACATGAGCCGACCTATCCAAACATTAAACTGTGATACGAGGCACATCGTTCAAAGTATTTACTTGACACATAGAAGCCAACATGGCTAAATCATCTGCCATATGATTCTCATCTTTGGGAATATGATGAAATTCAACTTTATTAAAGAAGGGTAATAATCTTCTAGCATAGTATTTGAAGGGAATCAAGCCAACGTGAAAAGTATCCCATTCTCCTTTAATCTTATTTATTACCCAAATTGAATCGCCATATACATCTAGAATTTTGATTCTGAGATCTATAGCCTCTTCGAGACCCATGATACAAGCTTCATACTCTGCCATGTTATTGGTACAATCAAATGCCAATCTTGAAGTAAAAGGGATATGCGAACCATGAGGAGTAATGATCACGACACCAATTCCTTTCCCATAAGCATTTATAGCTCCATCAAACACCATACCCCACCGGGATTCAGGATCAAGACCTTCCCCAGGCAAAGGTTCATCACAATATTTTATTTTCCAAAACATCACATCCTCATCAGGGAAATCATATTTAACAGACTGATAATCATCAACCGATTGGTGAGCAAGATAATCTGCCAACACACTGCTTTTCATAGCCTTCTGAGTACGATATTCAATATCATATTTAGACAACAACATCTGCCAACAGGCAATTCTTCCAGTAAGAGAAGGCTTTTCAAAAATATACTTAATTGGATCCATTTTGGAAATCAACCAAGTAGTATGAAAAGGGAAGGTGTTAGCACCCTTTTTATCCGTAGTTATCTACGGGCTCTTAGTTTCTTGATCACTTTGAAATGCTTTGTTTGAAAAGTGTTTGTGATGGTTTTTGAAAGTATTTTTGAAAGTGCTTTTGTTTCAGCGAAC